>OV277702.1:11286500-12536500 GCA_922987775.1 Agonopterix subpropinquella
ATTCCAGAAGGGAAAAATATATAAGAGTATAATAAGACCTGTCGTTATGTATGGATCAGAATGTTGGGCCACAAAAGGGACGGATGAGAAACGACTGCATGCAGCTGAGATGCGAATGTTGAGATGGATGTGTGGTGTAACTAGAATGGACAAGATTAGGAATGAGTATATTAGAGGAAGTTTGAAAGTAGCACCTATGACGGAAAAATTGCAGGGTAATAGATTATCGTGGTATGGGCATGTAATGCGGAGGGGTGAGTGTCATGTTACGAGACGAGTGTTAAGTATGAATGTGGATGGCAGTGGTAGGAGAGGCAGGCCGAAGAAAAGATGGATGGATTGTGTGAAGAATGATATGTGTAAAAAGGGGGTGAGTGTTGAGACGACGGCTAAGAGAGATGAATGGAAGAGGATGACATATTGCGCCGACCCCAAATAATGGGAAATGGGCAAGAGAATGATGATGCTTGAATTCCAGACACAATAGGAAATGCATTTTCTTTGTGCAGAGACCAAAGAATATGAGAGGTTAGGGGAAATGGTATGCTGGAACTAACATGTATAATCTGAAATTAATAATTTTTTTCGCATTCATACAGACATCAGAGTAACACAGTAAGTGTATTTTCTATTTTGTCATGCTGCTGAACAAAAGACAAAAGTTATAATTAATTTCGAGTGAGTTCCGATAGTAGTCGGAGCAAATGAAGAAGAGGAAGGGTAGACGGATTTGTTTGCTCTTAAAAATCTATGTTATCCCATGCTCATGGCAGTTGTAATACTGCTGTAATATTGGTAACTCAAATATACCAAAATGTGGGAAAAGGGGAATGTGGGAAATGTGGGTGTGTGTGTCGTATCCATTAATAATATTTAGTTTTAAATGAAATAATAATTGTGTTACTCTCAAAAACTGTATAACATGTTTACGTTGCAGTTTCTAAATAAAATTTGAAAAAGGAAGCACAGTACGACCAGGAAAATAACGACCCTCGTCAATCTTCACTAGCGCAGAGTCCCCCGAAAAAACCCGAAGTTGTTTAGTAATCAAAATGTGCAAAGTCAGACAGCAGCGAAAAAGGGTGCGAAAACAATTAGCCAATAGCAGCGAGGTATTGAAGGTGCCACATCCTGATATAATTAATAACCTATAAATAAAAATAAATATTTTTGACTATTGTATAATGTAATTAGGATGACTTTTGTAATTTATAATGTAGCTCGACCATATTTAAAAAATTTGTACACCTGCACGCAGGTTGAATATAATTGACTGTCATAAAACTTGAACAACTGTAACCATATTCTATGCAAATAAATATTTGATTGATTGATTGATTTGTCAATATAATTTGCACACTATTAAAATTTGTCAACTGCGCAGGTACATCAGGGGAACTTATAAATCTGGAATACATAACGTAACATATATTACTGTACCTTGTGTAATGCATGCACGAGATTAAGCGCAACCCTATGTTCAAAGTGCTGCACAACCCCTTTCAATGTTTATTCTTAGTTTAATGCTGTATTTTAGAAACTAGGTTTATCACCAAGTGGGTGTTTATGCAAAAACTAAGTTTATTAGTAGGAGTTCACACAAAGTGGGTCCAGTTGTTTTGAGTTAAGGTTAGGTTTAGTCACATGATCATATGGAATAATACAAACCTGGGTTAAAATGCCGACAACTGGTCCCTTTTTTTTAGACGTGAACATTTCTGTTTGTAAGTAACAACAGTATACTAAACAAACCTGTGGCAGTGAGAACTTGGCGACCAGGACGGCCAGGACTCCGAGAGAATGCTGCTGGATGTCGAGGGTCTCCAGCACCGTGCTGAGGTGGGCGCTGTTCCGCTGCAGTACATCCGACTTGCTGATGATCTCGCAGAGGTCTCGAAAATTTCCTATAGCGACATTATTAGATTAGAACTTTTTTGTTAAATTCAATACTATAATAAAGCCATGGTGGTCCAGTGGCGAGTAACCATGCCTGCCGTGCAGGAGGCGATGGTTCGATCCCCGTCCAGGCCAACTCGTACCAACAAGTTTTTAGGATTTTATGTATGGTTTGTAACACCACTGGCTTTTCAATGAAGGAAAACATCGTGAGGAAACCTGCATGCTTCAATTTCAAGGTATGTATTGTACCCACTGTCCATTACAAGTGGCGACGGGCTCACTCCCCGTCACACTGGACAGAGTTTCGGTACTACTAGTGAAATGTGGATGTTCTGAGGTTTCAGAATATCTTTGACTACCCCCTCGGGGAATATAGTCGTGAGCATAAGCTTATGTAGTTAATTTGTTGTGTGTTTCGTGCTTTTGAGGAGCACAAAAACTAAAGAAAAGGACGATATTTATATTTATTTACCTGATGCCGACATAGTCCTCACATTATTCACGAATTGCTCCAAAGGGGAAGCCATATTTTAGAAGATTGGAAGCGATCAATGGGAGTGTTTTATACAACCGTATTCCTATTCGCCTCTTCCAACTGGTCCAGTAAAAAAAAAAATCAGTAAAATTTGTTGCGATATTGGTTGCGATCAAATTATTAAACTGTAGCAAGGAACATATGTACTCTCTACCGAGAAACTGTAGTCTTTGATCAAATCATATACTATCAGTTTAAAAGGAGTATTATATTCCTTGGTTTAAAATAACAATGTGCATGACCTCGCTCGCAAATGTGACGTCACTCAATCACACGAACTTCACTCGAGTCATTCAAATGATTGTTTCCTTTGCATAGAGTCTACATTCCTTTGTCAACCGAGTGAAGTTATCTAACGGCCCTTCAAGGTCATGCACATTGTTATTTTAAACTGATAGTATTCCTTGAATCAAATCAAAACCCAGTGTTGCCAGTACGATCTTGTCAAAAGTAACCGGAATGAGCGTTTTTCTTTTGGTTTTCTAGTGGATCGATAGATGGCGTTACGGTCTGTGCGAATAAATGTCAACATTTTAAAAAGTGTTTCTTTAAAATAATAAAGAGGGAGAAGATGATCAAAAAGATGCCAACGCATCATTTGATTGAATATTTCATTATTTACGAATCAATTTAATCGAAAATATGAAACAGGTTACGTCTAACAGGGTTGTATGGGCTCGATCCCTTGGCCTTTAAAAAAAGTCAGGCACAGTCTTGACATGATTTTGACAGGATCTCGCCTACGTCTCTATGGAGCCTATATGGAGCGATAAGCATGTCATCTGTCGAGTTTTTTAGGAACTAAAATTAAAAAACAAAAGAAAAACGCTCATTAGATTAAAAAGTAACCTTTTGGTGTGAAAAGTAACCTTTCATATTTTTTTCCATTAATAAGGTATTAAAAGTTGGACAGATGTTGGTTTTTTTCATTTTAAGTTGCATTTTCATCCGATTGATTGATCGAGCGAGTAAGTGAGACTACTTAGACCATTTTTAGTCATACGTGATTTGGTACCTATAGTCCTATACATTAGTGCGAGAGAAAAAACAGAGAAAGATGTGTTTTTAGGAATTGCAATCACTACGTTACGAACGTTTTGCTTTATAAAACAGTGCAAAAATATGAAAAAGCTTTCCGTTTCATGGAAAAATATGATTGATAATACAAATTCCGAAAAATCACCTAAAAGTAACCTTTTGAATCGTTTAACCTAAAAGTAACCTGACAGGCAGCGTGACCACTTTTTTTTCAGAGAATCTACTAAAATTACTGCTGAAATCTACCAAAATCTACCAACAGCTGTTTCAAATTCTACTTAAATTCTACCAACTAATATTTATATCATTCCAGATGGTTAAAAATCATTTTTACCTAAACTCTCATCATTGCTCAAGCAATTTTCTCATTTTTGTATAAATTTTTATCGGTTTTCATCACTTTGTAACATGGATGCTTCAATTTCCAAATAAATATTAATTGGTTGTACCTATGCAAGTTTAATGTTGGTACAGTTTTCTGCATCTTATAAACCCTCTTTAGTAAAAAAACAAGATTAGGCGACAAGATCAATTTTGCTGTACACCACTAAAGCTTTACTAGATGTTCCGGAAAGCCCCTTGCAATCGTTTTCTCACGTATTTGTATCTCCAGCTTTGAGTTTTTATGCCTGAATCCTTGTATTTCTGACAAAATTTTCAAAAATCGAATATCTACCAAAATCTACTAAACAATTTTCCACTACTAAATTATCATTCGCTTTGCCCAAAATCTACCAAAAAAGTAGAAATCTACTAAAAGTGGTCACACTGCTGACAGGCAGCGTGACCACTTTTTTTTCAGAGAATCTACCAAAATTACTGCTGAAATCTACCAAAATCTACCAAACCCTGTTTCAAAATCTACTTAAATTCTACCAACTGATATTTATGTCTTAAAATTTTATATAAAACACGTTTTTGAACAAAATATTATCATTTTTATCTAAACGTTCATAATTACTCATGTTATTTTCGCATTTTTGTGTAATTTTTTTATCGGTTATCATCTATTTGTAACATGGATGCTTTAATTTCCAAATAAATCGTAATAAATATTAATTAGTCGTCCCTATGCAAGTTTAAATTTGGTACAATTTCTGTGTCTTATAAATCCTCTTTTGAAAAAAACAAGATTTCGCGATAAAATTAATTTTGCTGTACACAACTTAAGCTTTACTAGATGTTCCGGAAAGCCCCTTGCAATCGTTTTCTCACGTATTTGTATCTCCAGCTTTGAGTTTTTATGCCTGAATCCTTGTATTTCTGACAAAATTTTCAAAAATCGAATATCTACCAAAATCTACTAAACAATTTTCCACTACTAAATTATCATTCGCTTTGCCCTAAATCTACCAAAAAAGTAGAAATCTACTAAAAGTGGTCACACTGCTGACAGGGCTAAAAATCACCTAAATGCAGCAGGGCTGCCACCTCAAAAATCGATTCGGAGCTAAAACTGTAAAAAAGCGCTTGATTCCACATTGATTCCACAACTCAAAAAAGCGCTAGATTCGGCGCTTAATTCTTATCACATGAATAGTCCTTTAAAGTTCCAAAAACCATTTTTTAGTCAATTTAAGTCGGTCATTTCGTATGTCACTTGCAAAATTAATGATAACACTTCAAATAAGCGTTCGTATTTGGATCTCTCGAACACTGTACGCTCCATGGACATATTTTGGACCACAAAATTCTATCAATATTTATCATATTCCAATAAAAAAACACAAAATATTGCATATTCAAACACGAATAATGTAGCTTTATTAAGACATAAAAAGCGCTAGATTCTCCGCTAGGCGTTAAATTCTTAGATACGGCGCTAAACATACCAAAAAAGCGCTAGATCTAGTGCCGAAAGTGCTAAGGTGGCAGCACTGCAATGCAGTCTGTCTGCAGTGTTGCAAAAGTGATTTTAATAAAATCTGTAAAATTCACGACGAAAAATCGGTAGATTATTTTAAAGTTAAGGAATGTTTCTAAAGATCTGTTTTTAGATCCTTTTTTTCCCAACAACAGTGCTCATTCGCCATCAAATTCTGAACTATGAGACATGCTGACAATTTTGTTTCCGTGCCAGTTGCGTGAACTTGAAACTTGAGTAAAAAGAAAGACTTGTGACATTTTAGCTGTATGGAAAAATTTTGTTCTCGAGAATTCCTTAACAGCATTTAAAAACCATGAATTTTATTCGATAACTTTCAAGGGAAAGTCCCAACTTTCTAATAAGGTATGATAAGATTCATAACTTACCCTAATTTCTTAGCATTTGCCACACAAAAAGGCAAAATACTACAAGATTTCCCTAAAAAATATGCTGCTAAATAAATCGCTAGATCACAGCCTAAAATCGGTATATCGGTAGACAGTATTCGAAATCGGAAGATCTACCGATAAATCGGTAGCTTTTGCAACACTGCCTCAGTGCCAGACTGCCAGTGCCACAGATCACCCTCACAGATTACTGATATGTAGCAAGTTTGGTAGCAAGCTACAGGAGTGCGATTTTTGAAAATCATACGAGCGACTTGACATTCGCATACGAATTGAGATTTTCATTCCGAGTGGTTACGTTTACGCGTTTTTCTCTATTTTTGAAATCGTTCGGATGTGCCAAAACCGTTTCGATTCACACAGAAAACGTTTCAATTGAACGAACGAACGAATGAATGGTTTCATAGTAACATTTCAAATCGGACTTTACCGCCAAAATTATGGGTTAACGGAACGTAGAAAAAAAGTTAAATCTGTTGACGTCTGACAACATTACAAACGTCAAACATTCGAGTGGTAGAATTGGATACGAGTGGTTCGGAGCACTCGTTGCAAGTGATAGAAAGTTGAATTCAAAAATGGCAAATCATCGATTTTACGTCATTTTCTACTACTCGTTTTGAACGTCTGATTTTCAAAAATCGCACTCCAGATACGATTAGTGAAATTTTTATTGGTGAGGTGCTTCGTTTAATAAAAATATTTTATCAACTTAAACTTTTATTTTCTTCATTTCTACATTTTACGCAACTTTTACGTTCAAAACAAAACCATCTTCCATTTTAGACAATACCACCACAGCTAACAAATCATAATAAATCATAGATACAAACTTAACACTTTTTCCAGCCAGTAAGATGATACATTGGTTCTCCATCACTCTCCCTCAATGTTTCATCTTTCAATACATACCTATCCACTTAACACAGTTTAAAAACTTTATCTTAGGCAAAGGTTTTGTCAAAATATCAGCTATTTGCTCCGTTGTTGAAATATACTTTACAATAATAGATCCCTCTTCAACTTTCTGCTTTATAAAATTAAATTTTACATCAAGATGCTTTAACCGCTTTTGATCTGGATTATTAACTGTCTTAATAGTGCTAGAATTATCTTCAAAAATAACGACATTTTCAATCTTTATATTTAAGTCTGATAACATTTTCATCAACCAACAAGCTTCCATAGAAGCCTCACATAGTGAAATTAATTCTGCTTCAGTTGTACTAAGAGAAACCGTTGACTGTTTTTTAGATCTCCAAATTACAGTGTTATCAAATAACTTGAATAAGTATCCAGAAGTTGACTTCCTATCTGTTTCATCTCTCGCAAAGTCAGCATCTGCATAACCCATCAAAACAAAATCTGGTTTACAATCACTTTTCTTATAAATTAAAGAATAGCTTACAGTTTGCTTAACATATCTCAAAATCCTTTTCAAAGCTTTGTATAATTTTTCGCATGGTTGAGATTGAAATCTACTGAGGTAACATACGGCAGTCGCAATATCAGGTCTTGAACCTATCATAGCATACATTAAGGATCCAATCAATGATCTACACTTGTATTCCCAATTGAAATCAATTTCACTGAGTTCAATACTCAAAACAAAATTTGGATCCATTGGTGTATCGCAACCCTTACAATCTTGCATGTTATATTTACGTAAAACGCCATTTAAATACTTAGTCTGATTTATATGAACCTCCCCTGGCAACTTGTTAATCGAAATTCCTAAATAAGTTAAATTATCACAACCCAAATCTTTCATTCTGAATTTGGTGCATAAAAATTGTTTAACCTTTTCGGTTTCCTGTAAATCTTTTCCCATAATGAGTATATCGTCGACATATAATAATAAATATAACTCTCCCTTTGTATATAGGCAGTAATCATTTTGTGATCTTTTAAAACCATATCCTGTAATTGTATCATGGAATTTTTCATACCAATACTTTGGTGATTTCTTCAATCCGTATAATGACTTGGTAAGTTTTAACACATAACCTTCTGGAATCTCTAATCCCTCTGGTGGTTGAAGATAAACATCTTCTTTAATATCTCCATATAAGAAAGCCCCTTTAACATCCATTTGGCTTATATGAAAATCCTTATGTGCAGCAACTGATAACAAAATTCTCAATGTTTGGAGTTTCAGAACTGGTGAATAAATATCTTCTAATTTATCCTTCTGCTTAAATCCACGAACTACCAACCTTGCTTTATAAATTTCTTCATTTCCTACTTCTTTTCTGGTAAATATCCATTTGCAGTCAATCAACTTTTCATTTTCTGGTTTAGGTACAATTTTCCAAGTTTTACTCTCTTCTATCACTTTTAATTCTTCTTTTACTGCTTTTTCCCACTGTTTTTTATCTTCTCTTTGTTCTATTTCTTCAAAACTGATAGGAACATTCTCATGACTTGTCATATATGCAAACAAACACTCTTCATCATCAGTTAGATCTATTTCATAATCTTCAAACCTCTTTGGTAATCTTTTATGTCTCCTGCCTCTCCCTGTTTCCGTATTCTCTTCTTTATTTCCAACTTGTTTCTTTTTGGGAGTCTCTTTAATCTTTTCTTCAATTTCTTCATCTTCATGTTCTTGTGTCTTTCTTGAATTTTCTCTCGAATTATCTTCTTTTCTTGTACTTTCTCTCTCTCTTTTATTTTCACCTTCTTCACTTTCTTTGTCATTTCCCTGTTCTGGTACGTAGATTATATTCTTATCCATGTTTCTTCTTTCATCAAATATGACATTCCTACCCACTACAGTCCTTTGATTCTCTTCGTCATATAATTTATATCCTGAAGTGCAATATCCAATCATAATCATTCTTTTCCCTGGATTGTCAAGTTTCTGCCTCAACTGCTTAGGTACATGATTGTATGCGATACTTCCAAATACTCGCATAAATGACACATCTGGTTTCCGTCCGGTCCATAATTCACATGGTGTCTCTTCCTTTCCTACTGTTGGGCTCCTGTTAGTAACGTATGCAGAGTACAATACTGCATCTCCCCAGAATTCTTTTCCTAATCCTGATTCAGATAAAATTGTCCTCGCCTTGTCCATGATTGTTCGGTTCATTCTTTCTGCGACACCGTTCATTTCAGGATTGTATGGAACAGTGTATTGAAGACGTATTCCCTCATAATTACAGAATCTCTGAATTTCCCCAGAAGTATACTCACCTCCATTATCAGCTCTGAGTTTACGTAAGTTCGTGTTAAAATAATTTGTAACATAATAATAATAAGTTTTGAAACTTTCAAATACTTCAGACTTTTCTTTTAAAAGATATATCATAGTAAAATGTGTATAATCGTCTATAAATGTTAGAAAATATCGATATCCTTCCCTAGTTATAGGAGTTATGGGACCACATACATCAGTGTGAACTAGCTCTAATGGAAACTTCGCTCTATACCCGATTCTATTGAACGGTTGCCTAGTCATTTTTCCTAGCACACAAGGCTCACATAGTGCATTTTCATTGATTGGTAAACCTTTTAAATCATTTAATCCTTCTACCAAATTTTTGTGTGTCAATGTACTCAAACTTCTTAACCCCAAATGACCAAACCGCCTGTGCCACAGCTGTATGACCTCATCATTACTAGATAAAAAATTACAATTTGTATTGTTCAATTGCATTTCAATCGTATACAATGATCCTTCATTATTTCCAATCATTAATAAGTAATTCGCGTGATAAACCCTAACTTTCCCGTTACTAAATTCTACTCTTTTACCGTTACTTTCCAATTTTGACACTGACAATAAATTTTTTCTCAAGTCCGGTACATAGAAAACATTTTTAATAGTACAGTCCGTAGATCTCTTACCAACAAAACATTTCACGTTTATATTTCCAATTCCCACTGCTTTCAATGTAACACCACTTTTAGCAGCCTCAATGTTTTTAGGTATTTTAAAGTCCACATACTCCGTAAATAAGTCCTTTCTGTTTGTAAGGTGGTCCGATGACCCAGAGTCTACACACCATACTAACTTATTACTTTCATAACAGTTGTGCACCTCACCTGTATTGTCGGCGATTCCAATGTCACCCGTCTCTGCGTGTACCTCACCTGTATCGTTGGTAAATCCAATATCATCTGTCTCTGCTGAAAATGTATTGAAATCTCCTCTACCATATTCTCTTCCATTACTCCATCCTGCTCCTCGTCCAAAGTTCCATCCGCGTCCTCGTCTTGCTCCGGCGGCATATCTTCCTCTCGATTGTCCTTGGTATCCTGACGACCCTGTTCCTCTTATAAATCCTTGATTATTATCACCGTATCCTCTAGATGGTGACCCTGTTCCTCTCATAAATCCTTGATTATTATCTCCATATCCTCTAGATGATATCTGGTGGCCTCGACCTGAAAATCCTCCTCGAACTCCTCTTCCTGATGGTTGACGCTTACATTCAAATTGTTTATGTCCGGGTAAGTTACATTTATAACATAGAAAGGCAGCATTGTCCAGTCCGCCATAGTTCCGATTATCCTTTTGACGTTTCTCTTCTTCTCCAAGAAGTCTATCCTTTACAAAATCCAACTTCAAGTTTTCTATCATTTCTAGAGTTGTTACGACCATTTCGTACGTTTTAGGCATCGACAGCAACACATAATTGACCTTTTCTTCTTCTGTGAGTGTAGACCCAGCATCTTTAAGCTGTGAAAAAATCTCCTCCATTTCTATAAGGTGTTTGATCATGGAGGTTCGTTCATCAAATCTCATCTCACTCAAATTCCGTCTTAGATAAATTTTTCCCCTTGTGCTTTTCTTAGTAAAATTCGCTTCTAAATTTTGTATCATTCTATATGCTGTGTCTTCATTTTTAATATATTCTAAATGTGTATCTGCTATTCCACTAATTACGATATTTTTTGCTTTCACCTCCAACTTCTTGTTTTCCGGAAGGCTTGCAAACAATTTGTCTTCGATTGCCCCCAGACAATCATTTTCATTTAACCAGCTTTTAATTCGAAATAACCACATTGAAAAATTTGTTCCGTCGAACTGTTTTATATTCGCGTTTATTGTTTCCGCCATCTTTCGTCTTTTTAATCCTAATTAATCTTATTTTCCCGCAGGTATAAATTTCAGTAAACCACGCTCTGCTACCACTATTGGTGAGGTGCTTCGTTTAATAAAAATATTTTATCAACTTAAACTTTTATTTTCTTCATTTCTACATTTTACGCAACTTTTACGTTCAAAACAAAACCATCTTCCATTTTAGACAATACCACCACAGCTAACAAATCATAATAAATCATAGATACAAACTTAACACTTTTTCCAGCCAGTAAGATGATACATTGGTTCTCCATCAATTTTCACTTAGTTCCAACAAATCCGTTGTGGCGCTGCTGTCGTCAAGGTAATTTGTGAGGAACTTGTAGTTACAGTTACGTAGAACTATAAATATAATATTACCTATTCTGTGGTTACAGGTATGTATACAGCATAGATATAGTAACTAGATGTAAACATAACGTGGCCGCACATGAAACGTTAGTGAAGACGATTTGTTTGGCAAGATGTCATCAATATTCCATAGGTTTGACAGTGGTTTGACATCTTGCCAAACAAAAAAACCAGCCACGGTGACTGAAACAAAAAATAATGTTTCTGTCTTTTTTTTTACATAAGTTTTCATAACTGGCTATCTCGCTCTCTCATTTTTTTCAACGCTCGCTGGCACATCCGTTGTGATGATACCAAGGTAAGCATCAGGCTTTTTGCTATGGGAATCATACAACAACGGCACAAACATATAACATCCATGACCGAACCGGGATTCGAACCCAGGACCCTGGTTTGGTAGTCCGGCGTGGCAACCATCACACCAACCGGGTCATCATGCAAAATTTTTTTTTTTTTTTTTATGTGTGATAGGTAAGCATTTGACCCCAATCTCACCTGGATGTTGAGTGATGATGAGGCCGAAGATGTAGCATGCTTACCTAGAAAGATGCCTATTCACTCTCGCCTTGAAGAGGCCCAGGTTGTATTGCTCAGGGAACAGGTCCGCAGGCAGGGCATTCCACTCCTTAGCCGTGCGCATTATAAAAGAAGAAGCAAAGGAACTTCTTCGTGCGAATTGCTGGTAGGTCAACGACATAGGGGTGGAAACCATTATAATAATGTCTATGGTGGAAACCATAAACATATTATACTTCCGAGTAGACTGAGGAACTCCTCAATATCGCATCACCGAAACCGAAATGTCAATATGTGCGAAATTGATACGTGTGTGAGTTCTAGTGATGTGACATTGACGTATTCGCGATTATCGATATCAAAACCATCGATATCAGATTATCGACTACTTAGTAGTCGATGTGATTTTGATACCGATAATCGCGATTACGTCAATGTCACATCAATAATTATAGTAGTCACTACTACTATTATATTTTTATATTATGAAGTCTAAATCGGCTAGGCTACAATCTATCTACCTACACTGTTATAAAACTGAAACTTAAGGGGCCATAGGTTCAGACGAATATTTTCTATGAAAAACGCGATTGCCCAGCCCAGCCCAGCCCCACGAAAACTGCGTGCGTGTGCCGTTTTTTCGATTAAAAAGAATTAACAAAAGTACTTTTTACAGATTTTTTTATGATTTCACTAGATAAACCAATGGTGAATATGTGAATATAAATACTAAAAACTGGAAACTATTTTAAGTTCTTCTAAAAGGAGAATTTAAAAAAAAAATACGAGTTTATAGTATTATATATATAATATATATAGAGTTTATAGTATTATATATATATTATATATATAATTATATATATAGTTTATGTAATTTTTAAAGATTCAGTGTTCTGTTCAAATTATAATCAAAAAGATCTCGTCTGTTATTTTGTTAGTTCTTAATTAGAGTACGAATATAATTTACTTAACTTTGCTTTTTTATTTATTACATTATGTGGTCGTATTTACTCACTTTGTACTAAACAACGACAAGTGGACCTTTTTACTAAACTTTGTATCAATTCTTTGTTTAGATCGTAACTTTTTATTTTATAAAGTTTCACATATAATTATATGTGGATTTCATGCAGAATATCTTAATCTACATTAATAAATCAAAATCTATGTAACAAATAAGTAGAAGTGTTTTTTATCGAACTTTAAAAATGTTTTTTCTCAAAACAAGCTTTTTCAGAGTTTCAACTACAAATGTCAGATAAAAAAAAACTATGCCAGTTTTTGAAAATTTTATTAATCAATATTATCAATTGACTATTCTAGATTCCGAATCTAGTCTTAACTCTATACCCCACTACTGAACCCTTTATGATTGGACGCCCACATATAACGAATAAACACCTACCAACACCGGGACAAATTCAGTAGGTATAGATCCTTTCTATTAAAGACGCCGATCGGTGATTTCGTGGCACGAAACAGTTTTCTTTGAAATGTCGACTGCATACCATATATTTGTTTTAGGCTCCTAGCGTATTCTATTTGACATTCGTACCCATTTTTTGTATCGTTATTGCATTTGCAGGAAATCTGGAAGTTACGAAGTTACCCAGTCAATAATATTAAGCATTACTTTGGCCCGGTCGCACAGTGCATAAGTGCGCAGTGTAATATCGGACCCTAAAATCAGACGTGGTCCATTTTTTGCTAGAAATATAGTTAATAACATTTTGAATACAAGATTGAAACTCCCGATTGTCTGCGATTTATAGTTTGAGAGACAAAAAAAATCTGAAAATCGCCTACTTTTTATGCCGGATATCAGAAAATAAAAAAAATTAAAATATCTAAACCTGTTACTGCTTTGCTGCATATACATGTCGAAAGATCTTTAATTTACACGTGTTTTAAGAATAGTTTGAGACTCGTGCAGGTCGTAGAAATTTAAATATTAATTATTTAATATTTTTCTTCTTTATTTTTTTCACTGAAGTCAACCATATCGGGTAAAAAAAAACTAGCAACCAATTCCATGGACTCTCTAATATAATATTATAGATTTAAAGTTTGGGTTAGAGTTGTCACTTTTAATTCCTCAGAAAATATCCGGAAATCAGTAATATTTCTTAAAGGACTTTTCGCTTTTATTAAATTCGGATTTCCAATATGGAATCGGGAGTTTCACTATTGTGTTCAAATTGTATTTATTAACTATCTATTTCTGGCAAAAAATGGGCCACGTTCGATTTTAGGGTCCGATATTACACTGTGCAATGTAACAAAATATCGCTAAATTATTATACTTATTTTATGTGTCGAAAGAGAGGAATAATGATTTTTGATAAATCTGTCAATCTGTCAGTATGTATCATGGGTTATGGACATGCTAAATAGTAATGTTATAATGTCGCAATTAGTAAAACCATTCCGTCAAAATCGGCGTGTAAGAATTTTTCGGACAGAGATTTTCTGGCAATATTTGGCCAGGCTAAATCCGCCTTTCAATAAGTTAAAAAAAATAACAGAAAATCTCACGTGACATGAACGGAGGGAGTTAGGTGGTCGATTAGAAAAATAAATTTCAAAACTATCGACATATCGATTAGATTTTGGACAATCTCTATGCGAAACGGTTTCTTTTTCACGTACACAATATTTTTTTATCTTACACATAATTATTTGAAATGATATATTATTTAGAAAATAGGACGTTTACTGCATATAATGAATGTATTACGAAATAATTTTAAGAATAAAATATATGAGAAAAAGTGTTGTGAAAGTAGTACTGTACTAATCCTATTTACCTTTGTAACGTCTCTTTATTTGGGTTTTTGGTGGAATTTACACTGCACTCCATTACAGAACATGATACCATAATGTTTTTTTTATATTCGTCTTATAAAACACAAAATGAATTTAAAGAAAATCAATAAAATAACGAGAGATAATTTGTTGACAGGATACCGACGGAGACCAGATTGTTTCAAAATGGTTTTATGGCAATTATATTATAATCTCTTTCGCACACGTAGCTTTTTTCATTATGATCGGAATCTCATTCACACACTTACTAGGTCTACTACGGAAGGTAGTATAATAATGTCTATGGTGGAAACCCAGTCTGCGTCTCGTCCCCCGCAGATGAAAGGGAGACGGTGGTATCAGATCGTGTAATTCAGTCGCACACTCTCCGAAATGTATCCTATAAAAAACAGACAGACAGGCTACCTTGCGACGATGCTCAAGACTTTGTAGCTTCGCCACCGAGGTTGGATCACCTATGAGCTTCCTGGCACGCCTGTCGATTGAGTCCAGCGCGGTCAGCTGGTATTGGGCAGACCCGTCCCAGAGATGGCAGCAGTACTCCATACACGATCGGACTTGTGCTTGATAAAGTTGTAGAAGCTGTCCCGGAGTAAAGTACCGTCTGACCTTCGAGAGGACGCCCAGTTTTTTCACTGCGAAAATAGGGATATTTGACCAAGGAACCAACTAACCAACGATATTATACCTTTATATACCTGTCGGAATAGAGTAACTGACATGAGTTGTCAAATGAAACCGTTTTTTGTGCATTTGTCGGCACTTATCGGCACCCTAAAACTTTGAGTTCTGTGTATACCTAATTGTAAATCTAACGTGAAATCGTAGGTAATTTTATGAAATAGTTTTAGTATATTTCACAAAATAATCTACGACTTCACTTTAGATTCACTAATTATTCACAGAGCACGAATATTTACCCAGTCGATTGTGCCGACAAGTTCCCAAAAACGGTTCTATTGCCTCGCGTCACGTATCTCTTTCTATTATACAGTGGCGTCGCTACAGGTGCATCTCGCTTTCTCAGCTGTCAGTTCCTCTATAATATGATACCTTCATGGGTTACGCCAACCCGCGATAGAATGATATAGCGCTATCACGCTTCCACTCTCTTTCTATTTGCGCGCGAACGAACGAGATAAAAGACTAAATTTGACAGACGGATGTATCGCGGGTTGGCGTACTAACCGCATATCCGTAGAGGGCATTGACCTCATTAACCAAGAGAGGCAGTTTCATAACGTGATAACGTGCGATTATCAAGGTATCAGACGAAAGAGAAAAACAATACAAAGATACGTATGCTAGAGTGAGATAGATAGACTGCCCCCTCTCCAGTGTTGCCAGACCTACGGATTTATCCGTAGATCTACGGATTTTTGGCCTGGCCTACGGATCTACATGGCAAATCTACGGATTTTGCGAAATCTTCTGAATTCCTGCCTAAAATGTCAATTTACTGCATAAAATGATACCCAGTCGCTAATAAATAAATTAAAGTTCACTTTTTTTCATGTATTGGACTGTGTGTCCTAAAATATGGGTCGTCCCTACTCTTTTCCATCTACCTCCTTTCTTCTACTTTCAGTCCATACGCGATAAAAATATTTAAATGTAACATTGATGACAAAAGTACTAATACAGACGGTGATAATGAAACGGAAAGTTAAGTTAAAACCGAAAAGAAAGAGTAAATTTTATTCATTTTCATGTTTTCTGCGCCTAAACTTGTCAAAGTTTCTAATTTCTTCTTCAATTTGGAGCGATTTTTTTTTAATCAGTTCACTCCAAAATAGTCAGTATAAAGCATTTTAAAAAAGTCCGGGTGTACGGATTTTTCAAGGGGCAATCTACGGATTTTTACGGATTTTTCAACCACAACCTACGCTACGGATTTCTAAAAATTGGATCTGGCAACACTGCCCCTCTCTCCCTCCGACCGTCCCCACAGATTACTGATATGTAGCAAGCTACAGATGCGACAGTGAAATTTGCACTTAGTTCCATTGTTTCCGTTGTGGCGTTCTGTCGTTAAACTAATGTGTATAGAACTTGTAGTTATAGGTATGTATACACTGATTCCAGGATGCAAAAATAGGGATATTTGACCAAGGAACAAACTATTCAACGATATTATTATGTCATACGACGGAGAAGAATTGACGCTTCTCAAGGATTCTAAACTCAAGCTAAAATACCAGGAAAATCACAAGATATAATATAAGCTTCTGACGCAACAACACGGCATGAGGCTGCTGTTGTTGTAAGTTCAATATGGCGTTGTATCTCGTATCTTATCTCCAATGAGGACGATGGGAAACAGCGCCACAACGGCTACACCAGAACTAAGCTGTCATAGGCCTGACCGTCCCTGAGTGATTTTTCACGTTTTGAAACAGACATCAAGTCATGAAAATGCTGAAATTACACCACAAACTAATTAGAAGAACTATCGGAAATTAATTACATCCTCTTCAAATAGGCACTGAAACAAATAAAACGTAGTGATTATTAATGCAAATAGCAAAGAAAATTATATACTCTAGCGAGGCAAATAGGCACCAACTATTATAATGGAAATAGGTGCTGTGCTGTGCTGAAATCTACTGAAATTAATCTCAGAATTACTACTTAAATGTTGCAGTGAAAAAATAAACAACAAATAAGAAAAATGTCTCAAAACCCAGAACAATCTGTGAAAGAAAAACTAGTGTCTTGTTTACTACAGCAAGTAAGTGAATATGAATTATTGAAATCAATGTACCCTAACCCAGACGAGATCGTTTTGACAGATATCAGCATCCTAGAAAATATACAAAAGTTTTTAGAAGGGATATCGGACTATACACCGAGTCACTTAGACTTTACAGTGAATTTATTTGTAAACGGTTTAAAGCTAGAAGTCTGTATTAACTTACCTAGCTTTTACCCCGAGGAAGAACTTGACATATTTATAAGATGTAATCAACTAAACCGCCAGCAGGAAACGAGCTTGAATACAGAACTATCAAACTTCATTAAAATCAATCATTTGGGTGAAGTATGCGTTTATACAGCTTTATCATGGATTCAGGAAAATATTGATACTTTCAATAGAACTATTGTAAATGAAAACAAGGCCACAGAACAAGAAACCGATGATAGAAACAGAGAGGACGAAAAATTTGTTCGCCTCTGGATATATTCGCACCACATTTACAATAAAAAGAAAAGAGAGGAAATAGTGAAGCACGCTAAAGACCTCAGCTTGACCGGTTTCAGCTTACCGGGTAAACCTGGTATAATTTGTATAGAAGGCCCAGATAGTGACTGTAAACAATGGTGGAAAGACATAAAGTCAATGGCTTGGAAGAAAATTGAAATAAGGAAAACCGAGGAATATGAATCATCGCAAAAGACAGCGCAGCAAAAGTTTGTGAAATTTGAAGAAATTCTATCGAGGGATAGTAAAGTTTTTTCAAAATTAATGGAGCAGCATGGCCTGTCGCAGGTGTTTAACGAGTTCTTTGGGCTGTGTAGAGATTTATGACAATACAAGCTTTTGACCCGTGACTTCGTCCGCGTGGAATACCCCTTTAGTGTGCCCACAAATATCTGTGATGCGCTGTGTGCAATAATCATTCATATGTCATTGTAATAAGTCATCAAGTGCTGGCAGATATTTGCGATGCGATGCGACTACGCAGTTATGTGTGCCCTTAGAGGTCGATTTTCGAAAAATCCTTTCTTAGTGCACCCCTACATCCTCTGTAGAATATACATTCCAAATTTCATGTTTCTATCTTCAGCGGTTTAAGCTGTGCGTTGTCTTGGTTTTTAGGTGTACCTCATTCCAAATCACAAATTTTTGGATTTTTTGTCTGTCTGTTTGTTTGTGTGTTTGTTTGTTTGATCGAGCATCATGCAAAAACTCATCATCATCATCTTATTTAAGAGCTACGCTCTTGTCGGTGGAGTATTCGCCAATCCTTTCTACTTTCAGCTAGTGTCTTGAGTTCCTGACATGTTTTTGAATGCAAAAACTACTGAACCGATTTTGATGAAACTTTTGTTTGATAGCTTATGATCTGACTTAAAATCTGGTATATAATTTAAACGGACGAAGTCGCGGGTAAAAGCTCGTTTTTAATAAAGGAGTCGTGCTGCAAGTCTGACGGAGGGTGGATGTGAGCATTGTGTATCGGCTTCTATCCAGCTTGCTCGTGTCTCCACCATTTAGTGAATTTCTTATGTAATTTTTGTTTTTAGCCATCAAACAAACCTTCAGATTACACATAGTTTAAGAAAAAAAAATCATAAAATGTTTCTAAGCATGCATGCATAATTATGCTCATGACTAAATTCTCTAAAGGGGCCCATTCACAGTAGTCCTACATCCAGGACTACGAGGCCACACACTATCCTGCAAGTAGGACTACTCATACATTTTGCCCAAGGTCATCGGACGCTTTGTAGGACTGCAACACCATTCACGATCCAATATTAGTGTAGGACTGCAAGACGGACTACTGTGAATGGGCCCCTTAAGAAGGTACTATCAGTTTAAAATAACAATGTGCATGACCTTGAAGGGCCGTTGGATAACTTCACTCGGTTGACAAGGGAATGTAGACTCTACGTAAAGGAAACAATCATTTGAATGACTCGAGTGAAGTTTATGTGATTGAGTGACGTCACATTTGCGAGCGAGGTCATGCACATTGTTATTTTAAACCGATAGTAGTCAGGTATATTCTGAAAAATATTGTAAGTATCTCATAATCATAAATATTCTTAATTGTACAGTTAACATTGTATTTATGTAAATAAAACGTAGCAGCATCATTTTATGTTTTACTGTTTTACTAATTACCTATACCTACCTATACCTACACAGATCATAGATAAGCTACTAATACAGATGGTACCCTATTTGTACCATTCCATTATAGTAGGTAATTATAAGGTCTGTACCTACTCTGTGATAGTATACGTTTATGTGAAATTCCCGTTTATACAACCCGGGCGAGTCGCCCGTGTTGTAGAAATAGGTATGATTTCATGATTTTAATCTTCTGAACAATGGCGCCAACGGCCATATAAAAGGAAAAGGAAGGTCTTAAAAACCCCAATTCCCTCGAATCGAGCGTTTTTCTTTTGGTTCTCTAGTCTAGGGGATCGACAGATGGCGCTACGGTCTGTACGAGAAAATAGGTATCAAAACTTTTAAATAAAAAAAGGGGAAAGATGACAACCATTATGCCAACGCAACATATGATGGGATGTTTCAATATAAGTAGTAGGTACGAATCATTTTGATCGAGCTTTGGTAGTTATTATATTACAGAAGGTAGGTACACACGGCGACAGATCAACCTACCCATAGTTGAACTCTATGTTCATGGACATAAGGTCCAACTATGGGTAGGTTGATCTGTCGCCGTGCGTACCTACTGGCCAATCAATAGCTGGCCATGCATTGTGCATGACGATGGAATTTTCCGAAAAAAAAGCTCGACTAACAATCTAAAATTGTAAACAATAGAAATACAAAACAATAAAAAAACCAAAACAGTAGAAATAATCGAAAAAAATCGAAATCAAATTATAATTTTTAATTTATTCAATAAAATACCTAGGTTTAAAAATTATTGGATGTTAAACAACCTTAATAATGCTGGCTTTAGATTAAGCAACTAATCGCGTGCAATTTGAAGTATTATAGGTGCATCCTTACTCCATGGGTGCATCGACATAGTTTCATATCTATAAACTTTATACAACGCTCACTGCTTCCGGCCGCACTAATGTTCTTGTTTAGCATGAAGATTCAATGGATCTGCAAAAGAAGCTCTTCGATGCCAAGCAACGCATATACCAGTACAATAACAGGTCATTGTCAACGATAACACGAAGCCTAGGTAAATGGAGTACCGAATGAATTCTGAAATTAAAAAATATATTGACATAGGTAGGTACCATTTGTTTTCTTTGCTTTATAGAAGATAGTGTATTTGTACCTCTAATTCATATTAAACGTACCTACCATCATTAAGTAGTTTGCATTTCGCTACAACTTTAATGACGGTTTTTTGCATTTTGACACCGTTTACAGTACAACTGTAAATACCTTCTTCAAATTTTGTGGCATGTAATATATATAATGAATTGGATGAGTCGATCGTTATGTGAGGTTCCTCTTCGTTCTCAGCCATATTACTACTGAAATAATGAATTGAAATAAACCATTAACTATACCTACCAGTATCATAGAACACAGTACAGCTGTACTGTACCTCTGATTAAATAATGGCTATCATTGATTACCTATATGAAGAGTCCAGCAATATCCCATTTTTGTACCACTGTACTTCTGATTCTAAACAGATTTCAGGACATATCAGTGTAAAATGACCATTCTCAGCTAATTGCTTCGTAGCGTTATATTTGAAATCAGCCACTATTTCTTTCACGAAGGGTTTTGGGCCTTAAAGAAATAAATATTTAACTAACAGTGTATTTTAAATTCAAAATCATGGATTTACTTTCAAAGAGAAACTGTGTGTCATAGAGAAAGTCAAAAAATTCATAAGCGAAACGTTCATAGTCGAAAGATTCTGTCGTCAAAACCAAACACTCGCGAGCGTTTTTTGGCGAACCATTCGACAGAGAAACGACTGTCGGTCGGAGTAACGTGTCGGAATCTGTTATACATACTATAAAACCTCATTGGTAGAGGAAGATTGGCACCATTCGTACAAGGGGCACATACGTACAGGAGTGCGACTTTTGAAAATCATACGAGCGACTTGGCAGTAGAAAGATGCATAATCTCCATAGTAATTTTGACATTATCTACTGCCAAGTCGCTCGTATGATTTTCAAAAATCGCACTTCAGTAGATTTTACAGAAAAACTAAGTGAAGTACGGTCATGTCTTTTCACGTGTATGTAGCCTTTGTTCGACCGCATCTTTAGACCGGTAAGCCGCGACAGCAGCGCCAAATCATTACACATAATACGACAGGTAGCAAAGTGTTTTTGCACTTGGTGAGTAAATGTTTTATGGTAATTCACGATCGCATTGTAACTACTTTTATTTCATTTCTAACATGATAATTACCTTTATGACAAGTAAATATCCTTAAGAAAGTGTTTTAATGACCAATATTTTCTTACTTTACACGTTTCTAGAAAATACGTAACTTTTTAACTTAATATCATGGGGTACCTTCGGACAGCATGGAATGGGGCACATTAGTACGCGACAAATGGTTGGTGATTTCTGAAAGATTAATATTTTTACAGAAACATGGTGTAACATTACAAAATTGAAGACGAGGAGCAAGGAAGTAGAGTAGACGAAAATTTGATGCTATATCGGCTGTAGATGATTGTGATGGAGCAGGGGATCCCAAACATTTTTTATCACAATTCCTTTGGGCAAACAAAAAATATCCACGCCCCCCGTGTCACATTAGGGTACCTAGGTACTACAATACGAACGTTTTAGTTGTGTGTACTAAATAAACTTAATTCTCGGTGCTGTATGAAAGTACCCCATTTGTGGGGCAGATTCGTACGAATTCCGGATGAAATAAAAATTACTTTTATTCAATAACCCTCTAAAATACACATTTATATTATTTTTTTCCTTATAGCTAAATATATGTGCTATTTCAAGATGATTTCCATAAAGCTTAATCAACGCGGTAAAAAGAATTTTATTTTTGTGAAAACTGTACGAAGGGTCCCAATCTCCCCTACATCATGGCAAGTTGTCCGTGCGGATTCGAACCCAGACCGTCATGATTGAGTGCCCATACCTCTACACAACGCACCACTGCAGTTTTAGGTAATGGGAGAAAAAGAGTTCAAATAGTATTTACGTAAAGCCAAGTTACAGGTTTCTGATACTTGAAATTCTGGCAAGAATTGGACGATTCTACTTATTTCTGGTAGAGTTTCATTAAGTTTTATTGAAGAACATGATACGTCGTAGTTGTCAAGTAAGTAGAAAGCATTTATATTTTCAACTTCGTTATTATTACGATGTAACTGAAATTTTAAAATTAGCAATTTATAATTTACCTATCTTTATTCATCAGAGTATACATTTATTAATAAAAACAATAAATTAATTTGATACCTACATTTACCACTTTATGATTATTATTTCTTATAGGGTGGAGGCGGCATTTTCCTACTTTCTTTCTGATTCCAATTTGTCGGATGGCTTCAACTACCTCACAAGATCCAAAATATTCCCATGAAGTCTTCAGTCTGAACGAAAATTTGAAAGTATTTCTGAATGTTACAAAAGGTTCTTCTTGTGATTTCTCAAACATTTTATTAATTGGGTCTATTTTATAATGTTTGTATTCTTGCCACTGGTTTATCGATCCTGTTTTATGAGGCTCTTTTTCACTGAACACTCCTATAAATTAAAACAAATTATCCTGTTTTGTGCGTTTGCCGGCCAAAAGTTACTTATTTCCTTAATAACTAGAAATCAATCTTACCATCTAAAACATAAGTGAAAATGTAGTCATCTCTTTTGTTTAATGACTTGCAAATATAAATTCCAGATTGGTTGTTATCAAAACTCCGTACTTCTAAAATGTTATCACCTTTTACAGAAACTTTACTTTTATCTTTGTTTGTCATTCCTTTAACTATTTGTATTGCTGAATAATTACTTCCCCTTTGCTTGTAATACCACTCCGTAGCTGTAAGATTCACTTTGTCCATGCTGTCGGTAGTATGACATTTTTGTAGGTTTATTGTTGCGCAAGATATAATATTATTTAAAATTTTTAATATATTATGCCGTGCCGCAACATTGAGTGGGAAATTTATACCAATTTCCGTCATCAAGATGCTACAGATATCTTTGATCAAGATCGGTTCAGTGGTTTAGCCAAGAAAAGATATCTAACAAACACCGTCTTTTATTTACCTATGTAAGTATGGTTTGGCCCACAGAGATATTACACACTCCCCTCATTTTGATATGACTAAGGAATACTAAAAATAGTATTTTACTGTTCTTTATGACATCTGTTTTATTTTTTGAAAAGTTACCTTTTCAGGTTTTGTTGTTATTATTCTATCTTATTCTTAGGGTGGCTTGCACTAAAAAGTATTTAAGCTAAAACGTGTTTAAAAAATTATAACCTACTCTACTACCGCCAAGCGGTGTCCGCTGCGCCATGTTTCTAACAAAACATGTAAAGCGGGGTCCGCTGCGCCATGTTATCGTGTTTGCTAATATTGTTTTCTAACTTTCCCCTCCCCCGCAGGCGAACGCGGGTGATGTTTTCTAACTTTCCCCTCCCTCGCAGGCGAACGCGGGTGATGTTTTCCGATGCGCATGGATAACATCACCCACGTTCGCCTGCGAGGGAGGTGAAACGGTTTGCTAAAGTGTTTTGCTAACATAGAACATGGCGCAGCGGACCCGGCTTAAAGCGGGGTCCGCTGCGCCATGTTTTTGCAAACATTGTTTAAAAGTTAGAAAACGATGTTAGCAAACATTATAACATGGCGAGCGGACCCGGCTTAAGAAAAACATTTTACCCCCTGGTGATTTTATACAGCACTGGTAGCATGCACACCCGCGATAGCCGTGATACGGCTTTACCACGTCTTTTATCTCGTTCTTTTGCGCGCGAACGAACGAGATAAAGACATGATAAAGCCGTATCACGGCTATCGCGGGTTGGCATGCTACCAGTGCAGTTGCATCGGATAACATCACCCGCGTTCCCCTGCTGGGTGAGGAGGTAAAATGTTTTTCTAACATGTTTTGTTAGGAAATTGGCGCTGCGGACCCGGTCATCAGCAGGAAGGTGGCATAAGTATTGGTTTTATCCATGATTGCTATGGTCATCAGTATGAGCACTGTGAGAGACAACAGCACTAAATGTTTAAGCCTAAACACTTTTTGGTGCAAGACAGCCTTCATGTCGAAAATAATAATGTTAGCATAGTAACCAGAAATCACAATGTAAGTGCACAGTTGCTCCAATCGTTACATCCACTATCTCAGCCATGTTTTTATCGGTTCCAAGTGCTAGGAAACGGTCTTGACAGGCTATGATTTTAGCAATCGTTGCATAGTTACAAATTAGCAATGCGTTAGCAATTAATGAGATAACTATTACATTCACTGAGCCTTTACGAGTCATTATTAGGCAGGTATATTCAATTATCTTTGTTTTATAACTTTTATAAGATACACAGGACATTCATAACGTGGCGTTATGTTTACTTTACACTTATGACCTTTGGGTGTAGTGTATTCAGATCGACTATAATTTGGCTAAGTATATTTTAAAAAGCTGCAGAAATATGCGTCACGTGATTTATGGTCGACCCCTAAAATAACAAAAATATTCAATAACGTTTGGGTGGTCATGCTGGTGGTTTGGACATATTCTCTCATATTGCATACAAAATACTAAAGCTAGCTTTACATTATGCAACCGATCGCATGCAATCTGCCTGCGTAACATGACATGACAGAGGTGAGAGCGACACAGGTCACATCTAAACGACAAATTGGCGGTTATCTCCATAGTATCTCATTCAAATAACTATCAAAATAATGAAATTATTGTTTCTTACTAATTATTTTGTTATAAATTAGTTGGGGTGTATGAGGTTTTGCGCTAATTCATTAACACGTTGTATGCTTTATCGCGTTTGCATCGATGCTGCATCGCGACTCAATCGATGCTTTTTGCAGCACTTCTGCGCTGCAAAAAATTGCCGCAGGGCCCTAATCTAATTACTCCAGTGTTGCTTACTCTAAAATTTGATTTCCCTATTTTTCATGAGATTCAGGTCCACCTATAACAACACTAATAACCTGTCCGAAATAAACAATCTTTTTTTATTTCTTTTTATTTAAGGGATTATTGTTATCTTTTTTTAAATCTATATAGATTTAATAATAGCATTATAGATCTAGATCACACATCAGTATTCATTCATAAATTATTAACACTGAAGTGTGATTTTTTAAAGTCACACGTTCAAATCAGCAGTAGAAAATATCAAAACCACAATGGAGATTTGCATTGATTAATGCATCATTCGATCTTGATTTTGAATGTGACGATTCAAAAATAACACTTCTGCATGGGTAGCATGCCAACCCGCGATAGCCGTGATACGGCTTTATCTCGTCTTTTATCTTGTTCGTTTGCGCGCGAACGAACGAGATAAAAGACGTGATACAGCCGTATGACAGCTATCGCAAGTTGGCATGCTACCCATGGAGATGATGCCCATGTTCCATCGCCTGTCGTCCTCGCCCTTTAAACCCGCTTTACCTTATGCAACTTATTGCATGCAATTTAAGTACATCGACTGGTTAGTTTGACACGCTCATGCAGCAATGTATTTGGTGAGAAAATTCCTAGAAGTAAATATAAATTATTGCTTAGTTAAAAAAATACCTAGGTAATACTTTTCGCTTGTTAAATTAAATTCAAACGAAATAATATTGATAAACTGTGTATAATACTGTGTTCCGATTAGCTCTAGTTTATTTTAATACTTTATTTGAACCACAGACTATGATAATATTTTAACTCTTTCTTTCCAGCATTTTTCAATGAGAATGAAAGAGATAGAAGTTTGTCTATGTTGAACTTGAACGCGCTCAAAGCGTCTCATAATACGTCGTGTCGGAACAATTTCTAGTCTTGGCGCTTTCTTCTTCAAACTGAATCAAATTTTACATCAACATGGCGGATAAATCGGAAAGTAAGTTTTGTTTAAAATTTTAATATCTTCTTATCAATAACAGCTACATTATCTATCGAATCTTACGTGAATATTAATCCTCTCGGAACCAGGTTTAAAAAAGACACGACTTCTACTGTGCAATTTCAAATGTGATGTCTAGTCCAAGATTCAAAATTTGAAAAAATTCAAATTTGTATACGAATTGTCACTTTATTTTCGTCTAAATTTGGAATTTCATTCCGTATTTTCTCCTTACTTTTGAAAACATGGCCTGTGTTGTTGACGATTATCAATTTTGTGAAAGATATTGCTGTCAGATTCACAAAATTTGGTTTAGATTTCTCTTATAATAATCGTCATTCCGTATTTTCTCCTTACTTTTGAAAACATGGCCTGTGTTGTTGACGATTATCAATTTTGTGAAAGATATTGCTGTCAGATTCACAAAATTTGGTTTAGATTTCTCTTATAATAATCGTGCTAAGAATCTTTTTTCTTTTTAGGAGAGCAAGATGGAGAGAATATCTCGTCCAGATCATTATTCAGGATTAAAGATGAACCTATGGATATGGATTTACCAGAAGAAGATGAGGAGCCACCAGCATTTGGGCCGGCTGCACTTGGACTGCATAGAGTCGGCACTAAATTACCGCCAAAACCAGCACCAAGTGAACCAGTGCAGAAACTCAACGCCAGGGGCATGCCTGCCCGGATAAGGAAGAAAAATAGATTCATCTTCGTTGACGACTTCGTCAATACATCTCCACCTCGACAATCACCCAAGCGAACTCCAAAAATTTTAGCTAGAACTCCTAACAAACAATTAAGTGCTAAAAAACAGAAGTCACCATCCAAAGTGCTGAGGGGTATTGACAAATACGATGAAAAAGCTGATTCTGGAAATCAGTCCCCAGATCGTAAATCGGGGCAACGCATCGGAATGAGATTAAGAAACCTACTGAAACTGCCGAAGGCTCACAAATGGGTTTGCTTTGAATATTTTTATAGCAACATAGATAAAGCACTCTTCGATGGAGAAAACGATTTCATGATTTGCCTTCGAGAATCATTCCCTCAATTGACGAATCGGAAACTGACTCAAGTGCAGTGGGCTAAAATAAGACGGATGATGGGGAAGCCACGTCGATGTTCTCAGGCATTTTTTGCTGAAGAACGCAAGGAACTCGAAAGAAAAAGAAAATTGATAAGATACATTCAACAGAGAAAATCATCTGATGTATGCATAAAAGACCTGCCAAATGAAATCCCAATGCAGTTAGTGGTCGGCACTAAAGTGACGGCACGGTTACGTAAACCTCAAGATGGTTTATTTACAGGTTGTATTGATGCCGTTGATACATCTAACAATACATACAGGATCACATTTGAAAGACCGAAATTGGGAACACATTCAGTACCAGACTATGAAGTTTTGTCAAATGATCCACCAGACACCATCAGCCTTTCAAGCATCAGCCAAAAGTTCCGACCAAGATATGTCATGCAAGAAATCTTTAACTTGTACCAACCTTCAATGCCTGCAAATAATCACACAGGTTCACAAGGTGACCCTATGATCGGATGTACAGATATCACAAAACACATGGATTCCAATGTAGGTAGTTACCCATTTCAATTTCTGGAGTTAATCGTGAAATTATCAAAGGTCCTGCAAGCTAAACGAGGCAAAATAGATCGGTTGAAAGAGTATAACTGTGAAGCTGAAAAAAGGAAATCATTTGGACAGAAAATGCCAGAAGATTTTGAACGAAAATATGCAGCAGTAGTGATTGATTTGGAACGAATGAACATGGATTTACAAGAATACATCAATGAAGTACAGCTATACTGTCAACAGATAGCTCCTGGACCGAGTCTAGCGGCAATGCTGGCACCCTCGCATCTCCGAGAGCAATGTAGAGAAGAAGCGTCTCTACTTGTAGAAAAGAATAACAATGGAACTGTAAAGGATTCTAACATAATCGATATAATCACTGATCTGACTGCTTTAATGTTGCAAGTCAAAAGTTTGTCGGACTCTGATCAAAATGCTTATGAATTAAGTGTTTTGCAAGGCACCATGGACCAAGTAAAAATGAAACTGGAACCACAACACCAGCGGCAGTTTCAGAATAATGTGGAGATTCATATGCAGAGGATACAGATGGGTTTAGGTCTAATGTCTTCAACTAGTTATGTTGCTAGTGCTAGTATGTAAATAAGCAAATGTATTTCGAAATAAAATTATTCATGGATTTTAGCAGAAATCTGATCAACATTTATAAAAATTTGAAATAGGTACTAAAAATGTATGTTTCCACAATAATCAAAAGTAAACAATGTGTTTAGAAAATTATTTTAAAATGTATCATTGGCACCTTATATCACATTTAACATGCTTGTGTAATTATGTTTATAATCAAGCCTATTTAGAAATTATTATATGATTAAAACATGTACATAATACCAGCCATTGGTTTATTTTTATTAACTTGGGTTGTCAAAGCTATGCTAACTTTGACAAAATGGTGCCATAAGAAATAATCTATATTCTTATGTGAATACCTATTTTCAAAAAAATGCTAAATAATAGGAAATTTAAATAAATGAAATAAAAGTAATTTGTATTTTATTTAAAGGTCAGCGCACACCCAGCGTAAAACTTATGACGGCCCGGTAGCACAGTCGGTAGTGAACCTGCCTGCTGTGTCGAGGGTCGCGGGTTCGAATCCCGTAAGGGACAAATATTTGTATGATGAATATGAATATTTGTACCCGAGTCATGGATGTTTGTATTTATATATGTATTCTATATCGTTGTCTAGTCATCATAATACAAGTCCAGGCTAGCAACAGGCTAGATTCTGGTACTTTAAATGTGACTAGATAATTTGTGTGACATTGTCCAAAATAAAAAAAAAAAAAAAAAAAAAAAAAAACCGAGCATGCGCGAGCAGGTTTCATTGATTCAATTGATAATGAACTCTATACCCATTGAATTAAAGTTGAAAATAGCTTGCAAGTGATTAAATCCCTTCAGCGTCTGTTCGAGTATGCTCGCGTATGCTCCTCGCGGCGACGGGAGCAGTCGCGAGCATGCGCGCGGATGCTCGCGCATGCTCGAGCATGTTCGAGCATACGCCCGTGTCGATGCTTGCGATCCGTCGTAAGTGTTGCCGCCTCGGCCGGTTTCGGACTAAATCTAGCATATTTTTTAACTACTTTAGCCCGAAAAGGGCAATTTACTACAGATAATATTATATAATAATCGAACTCTTTTTGAAAATACAAAGAAAATCTAAAAGGTCGAAGCAGATTTAGTAGGGTTTCAAATTTTTCATATTCCATTTTATAGTTCCTAGCCATAAAATAACTGTCCCTAGAACTTTAAACCGTAGCACAGCACAGGGCGTAGTATTTCCTAAATATAAGTACATCTTTCTTGCCTCTTTTCATCTTATTGATGTGCTCTTCTTGCTCCTCTTCCTTTGCTAGTAACCCAATAATTACCAAATCCCAGTCTACCATACTTTAAAATTGTTGTTATCGCACGTCTTTACTATAAAATATTGTAAACACAACGCAAAATTCACTACGTCAACTGTAGCAACACGGGAGCATCCGCGAGACTGTTCGAACACGCGCGAGCATGCTCCGCCGCTGCCGCCGGCGGATTTTGCCGCTAGGTGTGCGCGACTGCAAAGAACATGCTCGAGCATGCGCGAGCAGTTCTACGCTGGGTGTGCGCTGACCCTAAGGGTAGAACTGCTCGCGCATGCTCGAGCATGTTCTTTGCAGTCGCGCACACCTAGCGGCAAAATCCGCCGGCGGCAGCGGCGGAGCATGCTCGCGCGTGTTCGAACAGTCTCGCGGATGCTCCTGTGTTGCTACAGTTGACGTAGTGAATTTTGCGTTGTGTTTACAATATTTTATAGTACGATAACAACAATTTTAAAGTATGGTAGACTGGGATTTGGTAATTATTGGGTTACTAGCAAAGGAAGAGGAGCAAGAAGAGCACATCAATAAGATGAAAAGAGGCAAGAAAGATGTACTTATATTTGGGAAATACTACGCCCTGTGCTGTGTTACGGTTTAAAGTTCTAGGGACAGTTATTTTATGGCTAGGAACTATAAAATGGAATATGAACAATTTGAAAACCTACTAAATCTGCTTCGACCTTTCAGATTATCTTTGTATTTTCAAAAAGAGTTCGATTATTATATAATATTATCTGTAGTAAATTGCCCTTTTCGGGCTAAAGTAGTTAAAAATTATGCTAGATTTAGTCCGAAACCGGCCGAGGCGGCAACACTTACGACGGATCGCAAGCATCGACACGGGCGTATGCTCGAACATGCTCGAGCATGCGCGAGCATCCGCGCGCATGCTCGCGACTGCTCCCGTCGCCGCGAGGAGCATACGCGAGCATACTCGAACAGACGCTGAAGGGATTTAATCACTTGCAAGCTATTTTCAACTTTATTTCAATGGAAATAGAGTTCATTATCAATTGAATCAATGAAACCTGCTCGCGCATGCTCGAACAGTTTTACGCTGGGTGTGCGCTGACCCTACTCGAACAGACGCTGAAGGGATTTAATCACTTGCAAGCTATTTTCAACTTTATTTCAATGGAAATAGAGTTCATTATCAATTGAATCAATGAAACCTGCTCGCGCATGCTCGAACAGTTTTACGCTGGGTGTGCGCTGACCCTACTCGAACAGACGCTGAAGGGATTTAATCACTTGCAAGCTATTTTCAACTTTATTTCAATGGAAATAGAGTTCATTATCAATTGAATCAATGAAACCTGCTCGCGCATGCTCGAACAGTTTTACGCTGGGTGTGCGCTGACCCTTACGACGGATCGCAAGCATCGACACGGGCGTATGCTCGAACATGCTCGAGCATGCGCGAGCATGCTCGCGACTGCTCCCGTCGCCGCGAGGAGCATACGCGAGCATACTCGAAGACGCTGAAGGGATTTAATCACTTGCAAGCTATTTTCAACTTTATTTCAATGGGAATAGAGTTCATTATCAATTGAATCAATGAATACTGCTCGCGCATGCTCGAACAGTTTTACGCTGGGTGTGCGCTGACCCTAAGGTGCTGTGACCACAGTAGCAGTATAAGAAAGAGCATCTAGTACACTACATACTGTGACTAAAGTATTTTTATCATTTCACGATTCCTTGATCAACTTCAGCGGTTGTAAACCGGCATGCTAAGATTAGTTTTATTATGTACTAGCTGTAGCCCGCGGCTTCGTCTGCATTGAGTTTAAAAAAGCACGTGTGCCAAATTTCAAACAAATCTATTCACAAACATCCAACTTTCACATTTATAATATTACTAGGATAATACCTACATCTACATGTGATTTTAGAAGGAAGCTATTAAGTAATGGATGGTAGTGTGGTTCCGGCTTAGTACGTACCACACCAATTCTCCCCGTGGATGGTGGGTGTCGTATAAGGCGACTAAGGGATTAATGTGGGCGAATGGCCGTTACTACCTACTTGAGTTGCTACGCCTATGTACTTGACACGTCATTCCATCCTGAATCTAATTGCTAAATGTGAGCATTGCTACGACAAACAGAAAGTTGGTACAGACCTAACTACAGTACCCGGCATAAATCTTGATAAAGGCGGGCGGCAAGACTGGCGGGGGTGAGGGGGCCAGCTTAGTAGCCTACAGATTAGATTGTTTCTGCACAGTCAAGGCCTTGCTCAAGATGTTTGCCGGCTACATAGTGCTTCCTATTTCTATGGTAGGCTATTATAGTTGTCGCAATGTTTCTAACTACCCCGATAGGGGTTACGGTCGTGACGTGAGTTTATATACCTATGTTATGTTTATGTATGTATAATACCTACCTAGTAGGTAGGTAATAATATAGTTTGGGGAATTAAAGGCAATGATTAAAGGCACCTAGATATAAAATTAAACGAAAGTTTAAATACATAATGTATTATTATAACTACTAATTGAGAAAAATCGTGGATTCCTTCTCTAACTTTTAAGACAAAAAAAAAAACAATGAATGTGTGTCTAATAATAATATCTTGTTAATATCTATGAAATACACATTTAGAGCCATGTCACACAAGCGATTTATGAGCGTAGGCGTTGACGGAACGATATCTTCGCGATATTTCTGAAATCAATCAGTGTCGTAGCGATAACGTTCAGTAAAAATCGTGGCTATTCAGTTGCATCGCAGCGGCAGCGGTGCTGCTCTTGCGATGTCGTTGCGTGATCGCATATGCTGAAAACTCGCTTGTGTGATATGGCGCTTAATGACATTATTCATATCATCACATTTTATTCATAAACAATATTTTCATAATAAATTGTTTATATAATTGGAAACCATTTTGAAATAGCACAGTCACAGAGTACTATAATTTACAGTCAACAAGTGAAAATGATTAGCTCTCTGAGCTCTGCTGCCACGCCCACCACACCAATCTCCGAATTTTTTTGACTTTCTATTTTTCATATTTGCAACAAATAAATGTGATCTATACAAGCCATTTATAGAACGTGTTGTTTAATATTTAATACTAAACAATACAGGAAAATTCAAATGCAGCTAAATAAAAAGGATAAACAATGTAAATTCGGAATGACGTGACGCTAGTGTTTCTGCTATATGATGGCTATATCCGAATGACATTATCGGATTTGGGTGTAGGTAGGTGTTATTTTCTTGCGACACATTGATCGACGGCGGGACCATACAAAAAGCAAGATTAGTATGGGACAACGTCCGCAGCCTCCGCCGGACCCCTCGCCGCGGCGAACGGCGCCGAACGCATTGCCATACTAATCATTATTTTTTGTACGGACCCGACGCCATCGTTTGCCATCAGTCAATGTGTCCTTACCCTTTAGGTCTATCCACATTACAAAGGGAAGGGCGCAGCGAGAATATTAAATAATTCCTATTTTTACACAAATAGAGACTAGAAAATGATGACAGAGAGAGAGCTCTATCTCCGTCCGTCAACCAGTGCAGCGGGCTCCTCTTTCGATGTACTATCTCTACCTGTATAAAAAATACTGATTATTTAATATTTTCTCTGCTCCCGTTAAGTTGTTGCTAAATGAACATAACTACTATATAGGTAATTCACAATTCCTTAGACTTTGTATTTATTTAAAGTTTCCAGCAGAGCATCAGCTTCTTCTGATGTCTTCACTCTGACAAGTATCGGTGTTGGAGGGGGCTTGGCATCAGTAGTAGGAATACAGACCATCATTACATTGTTTTTACCCAAGCGTTGTGTTGGTATACTTGAAGACAGAATCAAGTTTAGTAACACATTTCCCAAATTTGTGTTAGCTCGAGCCAGCAGCTGGAACTTTCCAGTATCTTCAACTTTTTTAATATACAGGGTACCCACACCTTTATCAACAAAGTTGCCATCCTTCTTTATAAATATTTTGCATTTTTTCTCAAAAACACTGTTTTCTTCTACCACTGGTGTAAATTCTACTTTTGGTGGCTCATCATCCTCTTCATTGGTTTCTTTTTTTTCTTCTGTGTTATTACTCTGTATATTTGAACTGAAACTAAAAGGTTTTCCAATTCCAAATGAAAAAGGTGCCGTGCCATTGCTAGAAGTTGTGTTTGTTGTTGATGCCAAGGAGAATGGAGAAACGTTTGCCGTAGTTGTCTTTGGAGGTGAGTTTATACCAAAAGAGAACCCAGCACTAGCTGTTGTAGTACTTGCAGTACTGGCAGAAGGGTTAATTCCAAAAGAGAAGCCAGCAGACTTTTCAGCAGGGGTAGCAGTGTTGTTCTGAGCAGGAAATATCTGAGCTTTAGACACTGAAGAAGGTGTGCTAGAAAATAGTGAAGATGCAGAATTCTTAGCAGGTTCTGTTGTGCTTTTAGTTACATTTGTCAGATTTTGTTTAACATCGGACATATTGTTACTTGAATTACTTGTCTCTTTGTCACCTTCATATTCAGCTTGTATTTCTTTTAAATATTTCTCATAATCCTTAAAGATCGGTGACAGGATACACAGGGGAGTCTCCTCAACATGTTTTTTAATCCAGTCCGATACGGATTCATTTAATCCTTTTAACTTTGCATAATATTTTAACTTTTTGTCATCTTTTTTTTCATCTCCCTTGGCCTGTGATACATTTTCATTGGTAGTAGTTTGTTGTACACCAAAGTTGGACTCAATTTTAGGAGTGTTTGTCATTGGTTTTATTTTGAAAGGTGTTGAATCAGTAGATGCACCAAACATTGATGTCTTGGCTGTGTCTGTGCTACCAGTATCAGTTGATGTGGGTTTAATCTTGAATGGACTTTCTACACTTGAATCTGCCTTCGAAGCCGTGAAGAGAGACTGTCCTGATGATGTATTAGTAGTTCCACCAAACAAGGTTGATGATTGTGAACCTGATATACCAAATGTTGTTTTCGTAGGTGGTGATGATGACATTGGCATGTTGAAAATAGCACTGGAAGCTGCTTTGTTGCTGAAAAGACTTGTTGTTCCTGCAGAATCACTCTTTTCTGCTGGAGAACCATTTGTAGCTTTTTTACCATTTGTCAAGTTTGCCAGAAAGTCAAATGATGATGGTTGAGTTTTGTTGAAACCCCCAAAACCACTGAAGACACTCTTCTTAGGCTGAAAAAGAAATGAGAACTATGTTTAATACTAGGAAATATACAAATTGTTGCAGCAGCAGTATAAACAGTCTAGCTCACTGTCTCGCACAGCTAAGGAGGAGAACCAGCAATAAGGTTTGATAGTTAAATACATCAGCTGGATGGTGGTTTTGTTTTTCCTGTCTCTGAAACCTTCCCAATGGTTTTAAGCAACTCATTGGTGTGATGGACACCAAGATGGACAGTAAATATAGGCTTGATTACAAATGTTATTGGTTCCCCACAGCCTAGCAGTAAGTAGCAGTTTCGGCTGTTCCCAACAAACAGACAGAAAAGACCAGAGAGGAGCTACTTATCACCACTGGCTGATAGTCATAGCAGTGAGTCAGGGTTGTATCACATTCTGAGGTGTTAGAACACGCATCTCGTAAATTACACGTTTCAAGCTTAGCAGTAAATGTGTTAGCGAAGAGGAGAGCTAAATGCTATTCCCCTCTTGCTTCCCCTTCGTGTCAGTACGGACTTAATAATCACATCAGTACCGTTGCTGATACGAGTCTCAATAATTTGGTACACAGTTTTACATCAAACCTGAGCACCAACAAACCGAATCGATGTTAGGTGCTGAGTAAGGGTCGAGATTGACTGACGACAAACGACAGCAGCAGGCCAACACAAAAAAACCACGATTAGTATGACAACGCATCAGACACCATTCCCGCGTCGACTGTGGAGGATGCGGGGCATGTACCATACTAAACATGCTTTCTGCCCGCCGTCGGTCAATGCATCTTGACCCTTAATGTGACCGGGTAGTAGTAGCCCACTTTTAATATTCATTCACTAGATGGGGATGTACAAGCTGTCTTGGCACGGGGCACTAATGTATAAAAACGTGGTTGATAAGTCTGACTACCCTGAAACTGATAATGATAACTGTCGCGAGGTTATGCGACGGGTATAGGTATTCGTATAATTTATAAAATGGAGATGAATAAGTGTGTGGTAATGGTCAATAGCTTAATTTTCCACTGGATATTGAAGACAAAAGTTAAAAGTAATCAACGAGACTTACTTCGTCACCCGACGTTTGTCGCCTCTTGGCTGTCCTAATCACACGTTTCTCTAGAACGTCCTTGGGTGCAGCTTTGAAACTGCCCATTTCCTCATGATCCGATGGATCATCTTGATCCCAGTTGTCATGGGTCAACTCCGTGGTAGCTTGCCGTTTCACAGACATAATTCTTCACTTCGATTATTGCGGAATTGTAGTAATGTATGCCGCCAATTTATATTTCAGCTGCAAATCATCGTTCAGTTTGGAATGTTACAGTAGCCAACAACGCCTATTGAAAACAATATGCTGATGCAAGTTATACGACGGAATAAACAATTATATGCACCACAAATATCATCAATTGTTCAGTAAAATTTGCGATAAAGCTTCAACAAAGTAAATGCAGTCCAACACGCACTCGCCACACCGTACCGTACGCAAAAATGTCCATTTCAGTTCAGTGTGACCATCTGGAAAATAGAGAATCTGCCAGACGACCGCTAAAAATCTGCCAAACACACTAAAGAAAAATGCCATAAATATGCCACATACCTACGAATAAGAATAACTATAGAAGAATAACTCTAAACAAAAGCAACATAATTTTTAGCACTCTTTGAAAAATGACATTTTGTATGAGTCTTGGCGGCAAGGTGTAGTTTTTAAGGAACAAATTTCGAACACGGTGTAGTTTTTTTGGGGTCACTTTTTGAACTTGATTTACATTTCTATACATTCTTATTCGTAGCCACATACACTTTAGTGTGTCTATCGTCCTAGGTAAAAACACTTATTTCAAAGAATTTGTGCAGGGTTTACATTAAAATTAAGTATCATTTTATCAATTTTAATCCCTCTTTTTGGTGTTTTCCTTTGCAAAAAGAAATTTCGAATAAGACAAAAACAAAAATGTTATCCCCTTCTTGTAGGAACTGCCTTGGATCAGGAGTTGCTAGGCCTACAAAAGGATTTCATGTCGGTAATTTGTGTTTAAAAAAAAAAATCTATTCCTTTTAAAAAAATATATAAAGAATAAGGTAAATTTCCCAAATCTGCCAAATCCTGCCACTTTTGGTAATTCGCAACATCATCTGCCAAAGTGAAAATCTGATAGCCAAATCTGCCACAATGGCAGAAATCTGTCACAAATGGTCACACTGGTCCATTTCGATTCGGTTTCCTTTCTCTTTCTCTGTTCTGTCATGTCAGCTGTCACTGTCATGCCAGTTTTTTTGTTGTTAAATTCAAGCCAAAGGATCTAGCCCATACCGCCGACGTCTTTAGTAACATTTTTTCAATGTAAGTCAAGAGCACATCAAGATTTACACTTGCAGTTCGATTGTAACGCTTATGGCGCACTAAATAAGAACAGAAGTGCGATTTTTGAAAATCATACGAGCGACTTGGCAGTAGAAAGATGCATAATCTCCATAGTAATTTTGACATTTTCTGCTGCCAAGTCGCTCGTATGATTTTCAAAAATCGCACTTCAGTACAAAGTCCAAAGTGTCAAGCTTGACGTGCTCTTGACTGTACGGTTACGGTAGAACTGCGGGGCTAGTACGCTAACCCGCCATCCGTCTTTAGTTTTTTATCTCGTTCGTTCACGCGCAAAAAGAAAGAGAGCGTAAGCATGATAGCGCTATATCACCAAGAAGTTTATAATACCTACAGAGATGGAGATTGCATTACAAACATTTTTTTAAGCCAGAATCTATGAGTCATAAAGAAGATCATTCCTCTCTGAGTATGAGTCATAGATTCTGGCTTCAAAAAAAAATGTTTGTACTATCAGTTTAAAATAACAATGTGCATGACCTTGAAGGGCCGTTCGATAACTTCACTCGGTTGTAAAGGAATATTGTGGAGCGTGGACTGTAAGTAGGGGTTTCTTTCTTCTCAATAAAAATGCCGATTAAATCTTCGAAATGTGAGCCAGGCTGGAGGGTGGGGTAGAGAGGGCTAGTGGTCGCAGAGAGTCTTCTTTCTTCAAGATGTTTTCTTCTCGAGTGCTGGATCCGGAATGAATCTGAAACATTTTTCTTCGAAAGGAAACTGGAGCTAAACAAATTATGGTGAAATCGGAAAAACACCTATTTGAATTGCACCAACAACAATGACTTATCATTACGAAATGTACTACTTTAGTGCCATCTTTTTCTTTTTGTCCATTTTTTATTACTATTCTTTTTGCTTTTGTTTTAAAATACTCTAACAATACAATCCTACACCACTTCTCCATTTACACACACACATCCTTAATACATAATTACACAAACACTCCCTGCTTACTGAATAATCTTAATCACCCCAATGTACTCGTACCGATCACATGCCGAATAACACAGCTTATCTTATTTTACTCACCCACTGTACCATTAAATATGTGTCGTATAAATTATCACAAATGGCTACCTTAAGGATGAATCAATTATTATCTGACCTAGATAATGATGCTAACAACAAGCATTTCTTTTGCCTGCCTGAAGATGTTAATAAGCATGTGAGCGATTCGGGTAAACGACTAAATATTGCCCACCTTAACATTCGTAGCATCAATAAAAACTTAGATCATTTCCAGACAATTCTTTCTCTTACCTCATTAAAATATGACGTCATAGTCCTGACGGAATGCTGGCTAAGTAAGGCCCCAAATACTCCTTTAATAGATGGCTACGTCCCTCACAGGACTGTTAATTTAAAAAATCAAAATGACGGAGTAGTCATCTATGTCAGGGCTGAACTTATCATGGATATTACGGAACCCTCCTTCCTAGATGCAAACTGTCTCACTTGTAGGTATGGGAATAATTTAGCCATTATTGCAATTTATAGATCTCCTTCTTATATTGAACTAGAAAACTTTTTTAGTAGCCTTAATAATTTGTTAAAAACCTTAAACACCTGCAAAAACATTATCCTAATTGGCGATTTGAATATAGATATTGTAAAGGACCATGGATGGACCATGTGTTCATCAAAGGCAGTCAGGAAACCGTAACACTGACCCTGGACACGAATGTAACCGACCACTCACCTGTGCTACTCTCCATGAGAATAAGCAATTCATAGTGAATCTTCGAATGATTACCTAGATCTATTAGCCTCACACGGGCTTCTCCCGGCCTATCAGACTCCAACCAGAATAAATACATGTTTGGACCATGTGTTCATCAAAGGCAGTCAGGAAACCGTAACACTGACCCTGGACACGAATGTAACCGACCACTCACCTGTGCTACTCTCCATGAGAATAAGCAATTCATAGTGAATCTTCGAATGATTACCTAGATCTATTAGCCTCACACGGGCTTCGCCCGGCCTATCAGACTCCAACCAGAATAAATACATGTTTGGACCATGTGTTCATCAAAGGCAGTCAGGAAACCGTAACACTGACCCTGGACATGAATGTAACCGACCACTCACCTGTGCTACTCTCCATGAGAATAAGCAATTCTGTATCAAAACAAAAAACTCAAACCCGTATTGACTTCCAGGCAGTGGTCCGCGACATTGAAAATGCAGATTTTACTAGTGTCTTAACGTCTACTGATGCAAACCTTGCAACAAACAGTCTATTACAAATCGTCACTTCTATAATAAAAACGCATACTAATATCATCAAAGTATCACGTAAAAACGTTATCCTAAAACCCTGGATCACGCCAGGATTGTTGAGATGTATACGAAATAGAGACCGGATGCACAGGAACCTCAAAAAATCTCCCGACAACCCCGTGTTAAAAATAACGTACACTCGCTATCGCAATTTTTGCAATAATCTCTTACGCAAGCTAAAGATCCAGTATGAGAAAAGTGAATTGAAAAAAGGTAGTGCTAACCCAAAAGCTCTGTGGGAAGCCATCAGAAAAATTACAAATGCTAACTCCAATCGAGCTCCTCCTACTCAACTACTTAAAACCACCACTGATCCAATGTCCTCAGTTAACAGGGTAAATAAGTATTTTGCTAGTATAGGCGCCGAGCTCGCGGCGAAAATTAGTACTAGCCACCCAAGAACGCTCCCAATCTGTAGGAATGCAAATAGACACACTCAGAGTAACTCCATGGTGGCACTCGATGTTGATTGTGAAGAAATTAAGCCAATAATTCTTAGCTTGCGGGATGGCTGTGCGGTGGGGTGGGATGGCATATCCGCTGAAGTTATAAAATCCTCTTCTCAAGCATTAGTGCCACCCATCACTCACATATGCAGCCTCGCAATCACTACAGGGGTATTTCCAAAGGCACTCAAAAAAGCTGTGGTTCATCCCGTATATAAGGGCGGTGACAGAGACAGTGCCAATAACTATAGACCAATAGCCGTCCTGACCACGATATCTAAAATTCTCGAGAAAGTACTAAACAAAAGACTCAGAGAATACCTAAAAAGTTTTAACCTACTAGCCCCAAACCAATACGGTTTTAGACCTGGATTATCGACAGAAGATGCTGTCTTAGGACTAACCGAATTTGTAGTAAGCAAATTGGATAGCGGCGACAAAAGCGTTGGCATTTTCCTTGACCTGTCTAAGGCTTTTGACACTGTCTCTGTCCCCATACTTCTGAACAAGCTGGAGCGCGTTGGAGTGCGTGGTACTACTTTGGAAATCTTTAGGGATTATCTCACTAACCGAACTCAAGCTGTCAAGATAGACTCTATAATTAGTGACGAAGAAACTCTCTCCTACGGCGTTCCTCAGGGTAGCGTTCTTGGCCCAACTCTATTTCTATTATACATAAATGATTTATGTCTATTATCACCTGAGCAGTGTAATATTTTCACTTATGCTGACGACACTGCGCTTATTGCCTACGGGAAAACCTGGGTCGAAGCCAAAGCGCACGCGGAGAGGGCCCTCAGTCTTGTCATGAAATGGCTGAACGACAACCTGCTTACATTGAACGTTACCAAAACCAATTACATCACTTTCTCATTGCGATCCTCCACGCGACCTCAACCTGGTGCTTTCTCTATTGTTGCACATACTTGTGTTCCCACGCAAAACAATGACACATGTTGTTGCCTCAACCTCATAAGAGCCAATAATGTTAAGTTCCTTGGGGTGCATTTGGATGAGGGCATGGACTGGCACAAGCAACTGTATGAACTGGTGCCCAGAGTTCGGAAATTAATTGCAACTTTCAAAGCATTGCGTAACTCAGCTGACCATAAGACCCTAAAAACAGTTTACATAGCACTGTGTCAGTCTGTGCTCTCTTACTGTATTACTGCGTGGGGAGGGGCGGGCAAAACTGCATTCAAACGCGTAGAGAGAGCACAGAGGTCCATATTGAAGGTGATGACCCGGAAGCCTTACAGGTACCCAACCACTCAACTATACTCAAACTGTATGGTTCTAACTGTAAGGCAGCTTTATGTTTTAAGAATAATCTTGAGGAAACATTTATCACTTCCGTTCAAACAATTGGACACAGGGAAGAGACGTCCACTGCTACCCTGCACTATTCCTCCCTTCAAAACTATTTTTGCTGCAAAACAACACGCACTGCATAGCTTATGGCTTTACAACAAAATACATGAAGATCTAAATATATTCCATTTAAATAAAACTGAATGTAAGAAGAAACTTATAAACTGGTTGATGGATTTGGACTACGATCATACGGAAAACTATATTAACAGAGTGTTTATGTAAACGAACAATAAATAAATAAATAAATAATTTGGTATCAAACGTACACTGTCAAACACACTCTCATACACAAACACACACACACACACACACACACACACACACACACACCCAACACACCCCTCCCCCCAACACCCCCCCCCCCCCCCACACACAAACAAGCACAATTAATATTTGCACACAATTAAGCTAACCAACATTTAAGAATCTAACTAATAATTATTACCTAAAGTCCCTAAATTGCCACAACTTCACGAAATGTGGCAAACCCAGATGTACTTAACAACCACTTCATCCATAGTGTACCATATCAGCCTGATAATCCTGATGAACTGTCAAAACTGCTTTCCAACAGCTACTCTAACACTGTCTTCGATTTTCATGGTGTAACAGAATCCATATTATCACGTATAATTGCCTCTTCATCTGCTTCTAACTCGAAAGGTTGTGATGATATCTCCATGCATATGATAAAATTAACACTACCTCATTCTATGCCCGCGATCATGGCTATTGTTAATAAATCTATCATGAGTGGTGTTTTTTCAGACCATTGGAAATGCGCAGTCGTTACTCCTATCCCAAAAAAAACTAAAATCGATGAGCTTGGTGATCTACGACCCATTAGCATCTTACCAGCGTTGTCTAAAATCATAGAAAAGGCTGTTCAAATGCAGATCATACCATATCTTGAAGCGAACTCGATTATACCCAAGCAGCAGTCCGGATTCCGGAGCAAACACAGTACAACTACTGCACTACTTACTATCTGTGACGACATTTTAGTCGCCGCAGATGATGGTATGGGAACTCTTCTTGTCCTTCTGGATTTCACCCGCGCCTTTGACTGCGTCAGTATACCCATACTTCTCGCCAAATTAAAGTATTTCGGCCTCCCAGATCTTGCTTACAGCTGGTTTGAGTCCTATTTTTCCGGCCGCAGTCAAACGGTGCAATGTGTTAACGATAAAGGCATACTAGTCAAATCCAAACCTCTGCCGGTTACAAGAGGGGTGATCCAAGGATCAATTCTCGGACCAACCTTGTTTGCGATTTACACCTCCAGCATAATATCACCTATTCTCCACTCACGTTATCATTTATATGCCGACGATACACAAATATATATACATACGCCGGTTACCGCAGACGAAGTGTCTGCAGCAACTACAAAACTTAATACCGACCTTAATGCTGTAGCACAATGGTCACGCAGACACGGATTAATTCTCAATGCAAAGAAAAGTGTATCCTTGGTTTGTGGTACCCGGCACCAGGTAAACTGTATCAAAGAGCTGAACCCGGTTATCAAAATTGACAATGCGACCGTTCCTCGCCAAGACTGTGTCCGGAATCTAGGCTTACTAATGGATGAAACATTAAAATTTGAAAAGCACGTTCAACAAAAAATTGGAAAATGTTTTGGATCATTGAAAACCCTATATAAACTTAGACCATTTTTAAATAACAATATCAGATTGCTTTTATGTAACAGTTTGGTTCTATCGCATCTTCATTACTGCGACATTGTGTATGGCCAGTGTCTATTCGCTAAAACTAAAAAAGCCATTCAGAGAGTCCAAAATTCTTGCATGCGTTTCTGCTATCCTATTCCTAGGAGGGACCATATCACACCATATTTACTAGAGAGGAAGATTCTTAATATGGAAAATGTAAGAACACTAAAATATTCGTGTTTTATACACACTCTTTGTAAAACCGAAATCCCAACATACTTATATCATAAACTTAAGTGGAAATCTTATAGATCACATCATAACTTAAGGGATAGAGGTTATCTTTTCAATCTTCCAGTTTATTCTCTTATCAGCACCCAGGGTTGCTTCAAACACGCGGCCTCAAAGATATGGAACGACCTCCCGCCGCCCGTTCGGCAGGCATTGTCGCTATCGCTACCAACCTTTAGGAAAAAATGTGCCCAGTGGCTACTCATGAGGCAATCGCTGGATGCTGGTGTCCCTCTTTAGGCGTATTTAGCAAAAAAAATATGTATACTGATTGTTCTCGCCTATCCATAACAATAACAATATTACTTTGTAAATTAAAATTTAGGCATCGTGTTTCACTCAGCTTATGTCTGGCTATGGCAGAATAACAGAGGCAGCTGATTTATTCAACTGTCGCTGAGCCGTAGACCTTTTTGTCTTGTTTTTTTTTTTATATAAATGTTTATTCTTGTGTTACAACAGAAAACAACACTTTTATTTTTAATGTCCTTCTGTATTAATATTACCTACTTCTGTTTGTGTACGAATGTAAAAGACTAATAAACGATTTTTAATTTAATTTAATTTAATGTACGACGGAACACTGACCTCCAAAAGACAAATTACCTTCGTTTAGGTAATCTAGCTTGGAGACCAGAGATCCTAATATTGTTGAATGTAACACTGTGTAACATAGCCATATAATAGTTTCTTAGTTTCTAATATCTAAACATATCATTCGCATCGTCTGCCGGCGCAAAACAGAGTGAGGAGCGCGCGCGAAAGATTTCAATATTTATATGACCCCGTCCCCCGCTTCCTCACACCGCGGATTCGCGGGAGTCGGGGCCCCCCTCGCTCGCCTGTATGCGCCGACAGGGACAGTTGCACTGTCTCTTTCTATCGTTGATTTCTCTTAAGTTCCTCCCCTTGTAATGAGATACTAAGTCTAATCAGAGTAAATTCTAACTGGAATTATGTAAGCTAATCGTGTTATTTACTTTAAAATCTGATGAAACTATGTGCTAATTTAACTAGGGAAATGTGTACCTATCTAGCTGGGGTAGGAATCTCAAGGGAAATCACTTAAGGAATGAAATACAAGCCCTATTCTAACTATTTACATAACTTATGTCCTAGGCCCTAATCCTAATAAGAAATTATGGCTTTATTCAAAGCGAAACAATACAAAACAACTATCCTATAACTAATCAAAACAAAGTAAAGTAAATTGAGACAAAAAAACTATGTACAAATGGTCGTTCTATGTTCTGTCGTGCACAAATATAGACTCTATGTAAAGGAAATAATCATTTGAATGACCCGAGTGAAGTTCGTGCTATTGAGTGACGTCACATTTGCAGGCGAGGTCATGCACATTGTTATTTTAAACTGATAGTAATGCAATCTCCATCTCTGTAGGTATTATAAACTTCTTGTATATCACGCTATCGCGGGTTGGCGTACTAGCCCCGCACAGAGACTTGCCCCGCATATGTCATTTTTATTTTTCTTTCATTCGGAAGGACCACGAAACTTAAAATACCTATCTTTTTGGCAAGGACAGTGGGATCTAGTCCTTACAGCCGTTGTCATAAGAAGCACGCGCGTTGCGTTCGTTGCTCTCGGTAGAGAGTAGTTATATTCCTTGGTTCGTTGTAACAGACGGCGACACATCAAACTACGCAAAAGCAAAACAAACATAAGCTGGCCGCGGAACGTTACGTTACTCTACCTACGCGCGGCCAGCTTATTTTGGTTTTGCGTTGCTTGATGTCTACCTAGATGTCTACACATCAAGTCGTGTGTACACACGGCGACACATCAAGCTATACAAAAACAAAATAAGCTGGCCGCGCGTAGGACGAGTAATGTATACATAACGACACGCTTATATTGGTTTTGTATAGCTTTGATGTGTCGCCGTGTGTACATTATGTACATTAAAATAGTAGAATGTAGGATATTCTTGATATACTAGGCATTGGCAAAATCTACAAAACCAAAAACAAAAAATAGAATAGAAGATAAGATATATTAGGCCCTCGATCGCGTAGTGGAGCTTCGATATAAGAGAAACGATTACTGGGTATCAACCTCAAGTCAGTTTATTTCGATGGGTGGACCGCAACCTAGACCGCAACCAAAGGAAAACGGGGTGGTCTATGTATTAATACTGCCTATACTCCATTCAGGAATTCGAGCGACAAAATGTAAACAACTGTGATACCAGTGTAGAAAATAACATCTCGAGACGGAAGAAAACTTATCTCCGGAATGAATAACAGTAAATTATCTTTTCTTCTCGCAAAGGATTACGACCAATGATATGTTAATTTTGTATGGAAAATAATTAAAAAAAACGCAAGTCATAATTTATTTTCGATAAAATGAAAGCGTGACTGTAAATATTTTATTTCGTGGTTTGGCAACAATCAGATATTTTAGACCTTTGGTTCGTTTTAACAAAGTTCTTAATGAAAAAGATTTTTTATTGTTCACAATAACGTAAACGCATCTCTTGATTGTTTAATACCTTCGTCTAAGTCCGTACGCTATGCGCGGATGCTACGCATAGCACAGAAAGCTTACACAGACAGAGAAGCAGGCTACATAACATAATTTAAAAAATTGCATTCAAATTGTCACAATTGTTTTTATTATTTATAGATAGACAATACATTTTTAATGTCAACGCAATTTATTAAATGCCGTGCGGACATAATTTTATTCTTAAAAAATGCACCAAAGGTTTCTGACCACGTAATGTCACTTTGACAGTGACGATTCTTTGTTTACATTTTGTCGCTCGAATTCCTGAACGGAGTATAGCAAGCCTAGAACCGAGTCGCGTGGCTAGAGGGCTTTCGAGTGGACGTCTGTCGTTGGCTCGCGATTTAAGTAGCCACGCGGCTCCGCCATTTAATGGCGGTTTCGAGTGTGTGTTTTTGTATAAAAACAGGGCTTTGAGATCGCCAACGTCAAGCACTAATTGCTCTTTTTAAACTAGATACTGGCAAAATCCACCAAGGAAACGCCATTAAACAAAAATAGAATAGAAGCCTAGAACCACTTGCATGGCTAATTAGATCAGCAGTGCGATTTTTGAAAATCATACGAGCGACTTGACAGTAGAAAGATACATAATCTCCATAGTAATTTTGACACTTTCTACTGCCAAGTCGCTCGTATCATTTTCAAAAATCGCACTTCACAATTAGATTTTTTCCCATAGTTTCCTAATAGTCTAAGCAAAGAGGATTATCTATTTACGTAGTCAACTACAAAGAAAGGATTACTTAATTCTTTTGATTCCAGGCTACCTAGCGTGTGGTTGCACCGTTAGTGATTGGAAAAATGAAATTAGGTCAGAAAATAGAGAAAAGCTGAAGTGCGATTTTTGAAAATCATACGAGCGACTTGGCACTAGAAAATGTCAAAATTACTATGGAGATTATGCATCTTTCTACTGCCAAACCGCTCGTATGATTTTCAAAAATCGCACTTCTGTATTTATTGTCATGTATACTGTATGTGATGACGACGATGACGTCAATAAATATTTGTTGCATGCTAGATCAAAAATAGCTCGGAAAAAATGATGGATTGATAGATTGATACATCAAGCCGCATCAAGTGAAGATAAAAAACATTTTAAATCAAAAAAGTTTTTATTTCTCGTCTACATATTTTTAATACAACCAAAGAGTTTTCAATACATCTTAAGAAATACAGTACTGGCTGGATCTGTAAAAAAATTTACTTTAAGCCATATACATCAATTAAAAAGAAAACAGTTTACTTTCTTTTTTAGTTTTTATGGCTTTTGATATTTTTTTCCAAGACATCTTGCCAGTACACATCATAAAATTTTATAATCATTAAAAAGTTGTTATAATCCCAAATACCTAAATCTTAATAATGACTCTTTGGTGCCTATTATCCAAACTGTATTAAAATAATCTAAAGAATGAGAGTTTTTCCAGCAATTTTCCTGCATCGCTGGTGTATTAAGTAGAACAGTTAACTATTTTAATTTTATGTTTTGTTTTTATTAGTTTTTAAGATGTTGATGTGCCCTTACTGGGTTTATGTGTGTGCTTAAACTGTCTTCTTAAGATCTCATGTATAACCATATAATGAATTATGGATACTCAATCTACTGAACGTAAGTATCAAAATACTTTAGGTACCTACAATAAGTTATAATTAAAATTAATAAGTTTTAATTCAAGGGTGGTTCATATTGTATCATCGGCAACGCGCGAACTTCCAAGATTGACCTCATGTAATCTTCTTGCACAGGAGTGTGATTTTTGAATATCATATGAGCGACTCGGCAGTAGAAAATGTCAAAATTACTATGGAGATTATGCATCTTTCTACTGCCGATTCGCTCGTATGATGTTCAAAAATCGCACTTCTGACCTAAAAAGAAAATCTACCTGCAGACTGCCTACAGAAGAGAACGGCTGTAAAGACTAGATCCAATTGCCTTTCCAAAAATTCCGAAACTCAATCCATCTCCTCTGGGAGTTTTACGCGCGAAGTGAGACAAAATGGACGAGGCTTTGTTTCTTAATTTTCTAAATTTGTTTTTCGTGGCTATTATTGTGTTAATGTGGTGGAATTAGTGTAATAATGTGCCATTAATGGAGTACAATGTAGTAAAAGTGAGAAATAAAGTAAGGCGCTCCCGTTTGATTTGGATTGGACTCCTCGCGTAAAACTCCATTGAACATTGGAATGCGTCCATCCTCGTATTTCAATGTGTTAGGGTTTAGGATTAGGTTTTAGGCTAGGGGAGAGTTCTGCACGGGAATCTTGAAGACAAGAACGGGCTTTGTTTCTTAATTTTCTAAATTCGTTTTTCGGTGGTCATTATTGTGTTAGTGTGGTGGAATTAGTTTAATAATGTGCCGTAATGAAGAACAATATAGTAAAAGTGAGAAATAAAGAAGGTGCTCCCGTTTGATTCGGATTGATCTTCGCGTAGAACTCTCTTGAACATTGGAATGGGTGTACCATCGACGCATTTCAAGAGTAGGTTAAAGCCTTAGTCATACTACAACGGCGCGGAGACGGACGGAGGACGGACGGAGACGGGACGGCAACGGACGGAGACGGGACGGCAACGGACGGAGCACGGGCACGGACGGAGGACGGACGGAGACGGGACGGCAACGGACGGAGACGGGACGGCAACGGACGGGCGCGGGCGGAGGACGGGCGGGCACGACGCGAAACCGACACCCAGTGTTGCCAGACGTACTTTAATTATCGAATTTTAACGGTAATTTCATACCCCGTACGGTAGAACAGTCAGTACCCGGCAAACAGAAGTGCGATTTTTGAAAATCATACGAGCAACTTGGCAGTAGAAAGATGCATAATCTCCATAGTAATTTTGGCATTTTCTAATGCCAAGTCGCTCGTATGATTTTCAAAAATCGCACTTCAGACTTGAAAAATGCGGAAGAGTGCGGCAGCAGTTGAAAATGTATGGACATATTTCTACTGCTGATTTGACTTTCGAAAATCACTCTCCTGGAGTATGATTTTTTAATGTTAAATCAGCAGTAGAAAGATGCACGTCTCCATAGTAGGTACCTAACTGCCTCCGTGGTCTAGTGGTTAAGAGCATTGGCTCTCGATACGGAGGTCGTGGGTTCGGATCCCACAGGGGACACCTAGTGATATGTCACTTTGTGCGTTTTTCCCTAGTTGGTTAGGACATTGCAGGCTGAATCACCTGATTGTCCGAAAAGAAAAATGATTCCGTGCTTCGGATGGCACGCTAAGCCGTTGGTCCCGGCTACTATCTCTGGTGGTAGTAGTCGTTACATAAAAACCACGTCAGAGGCCGTAAGGCGGTCTGAAAAAACTCTGACACCAGGGCCTGCCCACACGATAAGAAGAAGACCTAATATTAAATTTATCAACTGCTGATTTCAAAGAGTTTCTATGAGTTTCAAAAATCGCACTCCTGGGAAGAAGATCAAGACACAAATCGCGCAAGAACTACCTTATATTATAGAGACTCAGGAGGTATAGGTACAGAGTGTACATTTAAATGCGCTATTACAGGGGTGCTTCAGATAATCAAACTGAACAACGTTCACTATGATCTAAGTTAAAAAAAAAACAATGATTTTGTTTTTCAACCGATTGATTCCAAAATCGATAACTGAGGGTCCGCGACCGCGTGGACTCCGAACACGAATCCGATGTCAGATTTGAGAAAAGTGACCACCATCTTGAACTTTTTTGTTTCTCAACCGATTGCTTCCAAAATCGATATCTGAGGGTCCGCGTGGACTCTAAACAGGAATCTGATGTCAGATTTGAGAAAAGTGGCCGCCATCTTGAACTTTTTTGTTTCTCAACCGATTGCTTCCAAAATCGATATCTGGGGGTCGACGTGGACTCCAAACACGAATCCGATGTCAGATTTGAGAAAAGTGGCCGCCATCTTGAAATTTTTTGTTTCTCAACCCGATTGCTTCCAAAATCGATACCTGATGGTCCGCGTGGACTCCAAACACGAATCCGATGTCAAATTTGAGAAAAGTGGCCGCCATCTTGAACTTTTTTGTTTCTCAACCGATTGCTTCCAAAATCGATATCTGATGGTCTGCGTGGACTCTAAACACGAATCTGATGTCAGATTTGAGAAAAGTGGCCGCCATCTTGAACTTTTTTGTTTCTTAACCGATTGCTTCCAAAATCGATATCTGGGGGTCCGCGTGGACTCCGAACACGAATCCGATGTCAGATTTGAGAAAAGTGGCCGCCATCTTGAACTTTTTGGTTTCTCAACCGATTGCTTCCAAAATCGATATCTGGGGGTCTGCGTGAACTCCAAACACTAATCCGATGTCAGATTTGAGAAAAGTGGCCGCCATCTTGAACTTTTTTGTTTCTCAACCGATTGCTTCCAAAATCGATATCTGGGGGTCCGCGTGGACTTCGAATACGAATCCGATGTCAGATTTGAGAAAAGTGGCCGCCATTATGAACTTTTTTGTTTCTCAACCGATTGCTTCCAAAATCGATATCTGATAATCCGCGTGGACTCCACACACGAATCCGATGTCAAGTTTGAGAAAAGTGGCCGCCATCTTGAAATTTTTTGTTTCTCAACCCGATTGCTTCCAAAATCGATACCTGATGGTCCGCGTGGACTCCAAACACGAATCCGATGTCAAATTTGAGAAAAGTGGCCGCCATCTTGAACTTTTTTGTTTCTCAACCGATTGCTTCCAAAATCGATATCTGATGGTCTGCGTGGACTCTAAACACGAATCTGATGTCAGATTTGAGAAAAGTGGCCGCCATCTTGAACTTTTTTGTTTCTTAACCGATTGCTTCAAAAATCGATATCTAGGGGTCCGCGTGGACTCCAAACACGAATCCGATGTAAAATTTGAGAAAAGTGGCCGCCATCTTGAACTTTTTTGTTTCTTAACCGATTGCTTCCAAAATCGATATCTGATGGTCTGCGTGGACTCTAAACACGAATCTGATGTCAGATTTGAGAAAAGTGGCCGCCATCTTGAACTTTTTTGTTTCTTAACCGATTGCTTCCAAAATCGATATCTAGGGGTCCGCGTGGACTCCAAACACGAATCCGATGTCAGATTTGAGAAAAGTGGCCGCCATCTTGAACTTTTTGTTTCTTAACCGATTGCTTCCAAAATCGATATCTGATGGTCTGCGTGGACTCTAAACACGAATCTGATGTCAGATTTGAGAAAAGTGGCCGCCATCTTGAACTTTTTTGTTTCTTAACCGATTGCTTCCAAAATCGATATCTAGGGGTCCGCTTGGACTCCAAACACGAATCCGATGTCAGATTTGAGAAAAGTGGCCGCCATCTTGAACTTTTTTGTTTCTTAACCGATTGCTTCCAAAATCGATATCTGGGGGTCCGCGTGGACTCCGAACACGAATCCGATGTCAGATTTGAGAAAAGTGGCCGCCATCTTGAACTTTTTGGTTTCTCAACCGATTGCTTCCAAAATCGATATCTGGGGGTCTGCGTGAACTCCAAACACTAATCCGATGTCAGATTTGAGAAAAGTGGCCGCCATCTTGAACTTTTTTGTTTCTCAAACCAATTGCTTCCAAAATAGATATCTGGGGGTCCGCGTGGACTTCGAATACGAATCCGATGTCAGATTTGAGAAAAGTGGCCGCCATTAGGAACTTTTTTGTTTCTCAACCGATTGCTTCAAAAATCGATATCTGATAATCCGCGTGGACTCCACACACGAATCCGATGTCAAGTTTGAGAAAAGTGGCCGCCATCTTGAAATTTTTTGTTTCTCAACCCGATTGCTTCCAAAATCGATACCTGATGGTCCGCGTGGACTCCAAACACGAATCCGATGTCAAATTTGAGAAAAGTGGCCGCCATCTTGAACTTTTTTGTTTCTCAACCGATTGCTTCCAAAATCGATATCTGATGGTCTGCGTGGACTCTAAACACGAATCTGATGTCAGATTTGAGAAAAGTGGCCGCCATCTTGAACTTTTTTGTTTCTTAACCGATTGCTTCCAAAATCGATATCTAGGGGTCCGCGTGGACTCCAAACACGAATCCGATGTCAGATTTGAGAAAAGTGGCCGCCATCTTGAACTTTTTTGTTTCTTAACCGATTGCTTCCAAAATCGATATCTGATAGTCTGCGTGGACTCTAAACACGAATCTGATGTCAGATTTGAGAAAAGTGGCCGCCATCTTGAACTTTTTTGTTTCTTAACCGATTGCTTCCAAAATCGATATCTAGGGGTCCGCGTGGACTCCAAACACGAATCCGATGTCAGATTTGAGAAAAGTGGCCGCCATCTTGAACTTTTTTGTTTCTTAACCGATTGCTTCCAAAATCGATATCTAGGGGTCCGCGTGGACTCCAAACACGAATCCGATGTCAGATTTGAGAAAAGTGGCCGCCATCTTGAACTTTTTTGTTTCTTAACCGATTGCTTCCAAAATCGATATCTAGGGGTCCGCGTGGACTCCAAACACGAATCCGATGTCAGATTTGAGAAAAGTGGCCGCCATCTTGAACTTTTTTGTTTCTTAACCGATTGCTTCCAAAATCGATATCTGGGGGTCCGCGTGAACTCCGAACACGAATCCGATGTCAGATTTGAGAAAAGTGGCCGCCATCTTGAACTTTTTGGTTTCTCAACCGATTGCTTCCAAAATCGATATCTGGGGGTCTGCGTGAACTCCAAACACTAATCCGATGTCAGATTTGAGAAAAGTGGCCGCCATCTTGAACTTTTTTGTTTCTCAACCGATTGCTTCCAAAATCGATATCTGGGGGTCCGCGTGGACTTCGAATACGAATCCGATGTCAGATTTGAGAAAAGTGGCCGCCATTATGAACTTTTTTGTTTCTCACCCGATTGCTTCCAAAATTGATATCTGATGGTCCGCGTGGACTCTAAACATGAATCCGATGTCAGATTTGAGAAAAGTGGCCGCCATCTTGAACTAGTTTGTTTCTCTATCGATTGCTTCCAAATTCGATATCTGGGGGTCCGCGTGAACTCCGAACACAAATCTGATGTTAGATTTGAGAAAAGTGGCCGCCATCTTGAACTTTTTTGTTTCTTAACCGATTGCTTCCAAAATCGTTATCTGAGGGTCCGCGTGGAATCCGAACACGAATCTGATGTCAGATTTGAGGAGTTATCAGTTAGTCAGTTATCGATTTTGGAAGCAATCGGTTAAGAAACAAAAAAGTTCAAGATGGCAGCCACTTTTTTCAACTCTGACATCGGATTCGTGTTCGGAGTCCACGTGGACCCCCAGATATCGATTTTGGAAGCAATCGGTTGAGAAACAAAAAAGTTCAAGATGGCGGCCACTTTTCTCAAATTTGACATCGGATTCGTGATTGGAGTCCACGTAGACCCCCAGATATCGATTTTGGAAGTAATCGGTTGAGAAACAAAAAAGTTCAAGATGGCGGCCACTTTTCTCAAATCTGACATCGGATTCGTGTTCAGAGACCACGCGGACCCCCAGATATCGATTTTGGAAGCAATCGGTTGAGAAACAAAAAAGTTCAAGATGGCGGCCATTTTTCTCAAATCTGACATCGGATTCGTGTTCAGAGACCACGCGGACCCCCGGATATCGATTTTGGAAGCAATCGGTTAAGAAACAAAAAAGTTCAAGATGGCGGCCACTTTTCTCAAATCTGACATCGGATTCGTGTTCAGAGTCCACGCGGACCCCCAGATATCGATTTTGGAAGCAATCAGTTGAGAAACAAAAAAGTTCAAGATGGCGGCCACTTTTCTCAAATCTGACATCGGATTCGTGTTCGGAGTCCACGCGGACCCCCAGATATCGATTTAGGAAGCAATCGGTTGAGAAACAAAAAAGTTCAAAATGGCGGCCACTTTTCTCAAATCTGACATCGGATTCGTGTTCGGAGTCCACGCGGACCCCCAGATATCGATTTTGGAAGCAATCGGTTGAGAAACAAAAAAGTTCAAGATGGCGGCCACTTTTCTCAAATCTGACATCGGATTCGTGTTCGGAGTCCACATGGACCCCCAGATATCGATTTTGGAAGCAATCGGTTGAGAAACAAAAAAGTTCAAAATGGCGGCCACTTTTCTCAAATCTGACATCGGATTCGTGTTTGTAGTCGACGCAGATCCCCAGATATCGATTTTGGAAGCAATCGGTTAAGAAACAAAAAAGTTCAAGATGGCGGCCACTTTTCTCAGATCTGACATCGGATTCGTGTTCGGAGTCCACGCGGACCCCCAGATATCGATTTTGGAAGCAATCGGTTGAGAAACAAAAAAGTTCAAGATGGCGGCCACTTTTCTCAAATCTGACATCGGGTTCGTGTTCGGAGTCCACGCGGACCCCCAGATATCGATTTTGGAAGCAATCGGTTGAGAAACAAAAAAGTTCAAGATGGCGGCCATTTTTCTCAAATCTGACATCGGATTCGTGTTCAGAGACCACGCGGACCCCCGGATATCGATTTTGGAAGCAATCGGTTAAGAAACAAAAAAGTTCAAGATGGCGGCCACTTTTCTCAAATCTGACATCGGATTCGTGTTCGGAGTCCACGCGGACCCCTTAGATATCGATTTTGGAAGCAATCGGTTGAGAAACAAAAAAGTTCAAGATGGCGGCCACTTTTCTCAAATCTGACATCGGATTCGTGTTCGGAGTCCACGCGGACCCCCAGATATCGATTTTGGAAGCAATCGGTTGAGAAACAAAAAAGTTCAAAATGGCGGCCACTTTTCTCAAATCTGACATCGGATTCGTGTTTGGAGTCCACGCGGACCCCCAGATATCGATTTTGGAAGCAATCGGTTGAGAAACAAAAAAGTTCAAAATGGCGGCCAGTTTTCTCAAATCTGACATCGGATTCGTGTTTATAGTCCACGCAGATCCCCAGATATCGATTTTGGAAGCATTCGGTTAAGAAACAAAAAAGTTCAAAATGGCGGCCACTTTTCTCAAATCTGACATCGGATTCGTGTTTGGAGTCCACGCAGATCCCCAGATATCGATTTTGGAAGCAATCGGTTAAGAAACAAAAAAGTTCAAGATGGCGGCCACTTTTCTCAAATCTGACATCGGATTCGTGTTCGGAGTCCACGCGGACCCCCAGATATCGATTTTGGAAGCAATCAGTTGAGAAACAAAAAAGTTCAAGATGGCGGCCACTTTTCTTAAATCTGACATCGGATTCATGTTCGGAGTCCACGCGGACCCCCAGATATCGATTTAGGAAGCAATCGGTTGAGAAACAAAAAAGTTCAAAATGGCGGCCACTTTTCTCAAATCTGACATCGGATTCGTGTTTGGAGTCCACGCAGATCCCCAGATATCGATTTTGGAAGCAATCGGTTAAGAAACAAAAAAGTTCAAAATGGCGGCCACTTTTCTCAAATCTGACATCGGATTCGTGTTCGGAGTCCACGCGGACCCCCAGATATCGATTTTGGAAGCAATCGGTTGAGAAACAAAAAAGTTCAAAATGGCGGCCACTTTTCTCAAATCTGACATCGGATTCGTGTTTATAGTCCACGCAGATCCCCAGATATCGATTTCGGAAGCAATCGGTTAAGAAACAAAAAAGTTCAAGATGGCGGCCACTTTTTTCAAATCTGACATCGGATTCGTGTTCAGAGACCACGCGGACCCCCGGATATCGATTTTGGAAGCAATCGGTTGAGAAACAAAAAAGTTCAAGATGGCGGCCACTTTTCTCAAATCTGACATCGGATTCGTGTTCGGAGTCCACGCGGACCCCCAGATATCGATTTTGGAGGCAATCGGTTGAAAAACAAAGAAGTTACTTAAGTACTACTACAAACGGGTACTGTTATGTAACTCGCTTCAGCGCCATCTATCGAGCCATTTTGAACTGTCACCTTCACCATATCAAATTCTTTTCACCATAAAATTTTCCTCGATTTTTCGAGATCAACTATTGGCAGCACCGCGCGGGCGGAGGACGGACGGAGACGGGACGGCGACGGACGGAGACGGGACGGCAACGGACGGAGCACGGGCGGTGGACGGACGGAGACGGGACGGCGACGGACGGAGACGGGACGGCGACGGACGGAGACGGGACGGCGACGGACGGAGACGGGACGGCGACGGACGGAGACGGGACGGCAACGGACGGAGCACGGAGGCCGTTGGCCGTCAAAGGATTTTATACTCTCCTACTATGTAAATAAGGTTCATTTTTCATTACCCTCGCTGGCTCCGTCCCGTCCCGTGCCCGTCCCGTCCCGTCAAATATGAATAGAGCTTAAGAACGGCCGCACATTATCAGAAATTTCTAACAGAAAAATTCTGACGCTCGCCGGAAGCACCCCGCATACTATCAGAAATTTTGATCCGGCAACTTTTGAGCCCAGTCGTGTTTCATATTTCAATCAACGCACATCGACCCAGTGTTGCCACCTTGGCCCTTTTGGGGCTATAATTCAGTCAAATTGTGTTTTTACTAGGAAGGTTTTGTGGTAGTTCTGATTTCTTCCATTCTATATGTATTTTGGGGTGCTGAATCCAAATCTGAGGTTTGCTAGCAAAATTTAATTGACAAAATCGCAAAAAAAGTTAAAAGTTCTGTTTGTTTTTTCCGGAATTTTGCTTAAAACTCTGAAACTATTAACGTTGAGTTTACTCAACGTTAATAGTTTCAGAGTCATTTAACCTGTTTACAGAATATATCGTAGATCTAGGATAATTATCGCACGTCTGGCAATACCTGATCCGAATTTCTGATAGTGTGCACCGTGCACCGAGTGCCTTCCGGCGAGCGTCAGAATTTTTCTGTCAGAAATTTCTGATAATGTGCGGCCGTCCTAAGTTAGGTTATGTTAGTTTTAAGTACAAAGAAAAATGTTACTTATGACCATGCTGTAAGGGCTAGTTCCCATTGCATTTCCGAAAGGATAAGGACGGCCGCACATTATCAGAAATTTCTGACAGAAAAATTCTGACGCTCGCCGGAAGGCACTCGGTGCATACATTTTGTATTAGACCCCGCACACTGTCAGTAAAATTCTGACCGGTCGTCCGCTTCTGATGCACACCGGACGGCACCTCAGCCGGACGTCAGAATTTTTCTGACGGAAGGTGTGTTAGCCATACATTTTGTATTAGGCCCCGCACACTATCAGAAATTCGGATCAGGTATTGCCAGACGTGCGATAATTATCCTAGCTAGATATATGATATTTTTGAGTGTCATGTTCATGTGATAGAAATAAAAGTCAGGTATATTTAATTTCTGTAAACAGACCATTTACTAAACGTTGATTGACAGCCCGGTAGCACAGTCGGTAGTGAACCTGCTTGCTGTGCCGAGGGTCGCGGGTTCGAATCCCGTAAGGGACAAATACTTGTATGATGAATATGAATATTTGTACCCGAGTCATGGATGTTTGTACTTATATATGTATTCTATATCGTTGTCTAGTCATCATAATACAAGTCCAGGCTAGATTCTGGTACTTTAAATGTGACTAGATAATTTGTGCGACATTGTCCAAGATATAAAAAAAAAATGGTTTCAGAGTTTTAAGTAAAATTCCGGAAAAAAACAAACAGAATTTTAAACTTTTTTTGCGATTTTGTCAATTAAAATTTGTTAGCAAACCTCAGATTTGGATTCAGCACCCCAAAATACATATAGAATGGAAGAAATCAGAACTACCACAAAACATTCCTAGTAAAAACACAATTTGACTGAATTATAGCCCCAAAAGGGCTAAGGTGGCAACACTGGGTCGATGTGCGTATTAGTGCGATTTTTGAAAATCATACGAGCGGCTTGGCAGTAGAAAATGTCAAAGAGAGGAGAGGAGAGGAGAGAGAGAGGAGAGGAGGTTGGAGGTTGGAGGTTGTCTATGGAGATTATGCATCTTTCTACTGCCAAGTCGCTCGTATGATTTTCAAAAATCGCACTTCTGGTGCGTTGATTGAAATTTGAAACACGACTGGGCTCAAAAGTTGCCGGATCAAAATTTCTGATAGTATGCGGGGTGCTTCCGGCGAGCGAATTTATCTGTTAGAAATTTCTGATAATGTGCGGCCGTCCTAAATTGTATTAAAAAAAAAATCAATCCATCTCTCTCTTTCAATACCTATGCGTGATTTTTGGCAGTGGGAGAAGAAATTATTCGTTTTTTCGCGAAATTTATTATAATTTAATTTATTGCATGTACTTTTGTTAACAAAAAGGAAGAAGAGAAAAAGTGCTTTTAGTTTATACAAGAACTAGGTGGTTTCTCTTAATTATGTAAGTTTTGCAAAGTGTATAAAATCCGCGTTAGTGTTGCACTTCTTCACTTTTTTTTTCTTTTCTATTTATTTCCTTCAAGTATTTGTGGAAGAGACTTTCTGAACATAATATTTATTCGTCGCTTACTTATCGCTTATTATTTTAATTTTCTACCAGACTTTATCTCAAAGAGAAAACATATTCGGAGTTTAGCTTCTAATCTACTTACACAATGGAAGTATCGAATGAAATAAAGGAAGATATTCGTAAAACTCAGTCGGACTTGAAAAATGCGATACGAGTTCATCAGGTAATAATGTTTCACTTGTTATTTTGATTATATATACTGAATAAAGTATCTCTCAATTTCCTAAACAATACAAACATGAGTTGAACTAATTACAAGTAATATTACTACTTTCAGATTTGGGTTGCGCGTCTTCAGGATGATGAACACGTAAGAATTAATTGCTTAATTATTTACTTGATGTGTCTAAAAGTTGATGGTTTAATTTTAATTAATAATTTCAGAATATTCATCTGAAGTCAAAAGTTAAAGAAGCTGAAAAGGAGATAATTGCTATTGGACAAACTCAGGTGAGCTTTATACCTATTTTATGTTTTTAATAATCTAAACTATTATAAAACTGTAACAGAAGTGTTTCTGTACATTGAAGATATTTACAAAAAAAGATTACGATATGGTTTTTAGGCTTCCCTGATTCCAAATCACAAATTTTTTGACTTTTTGTCTGTCTGTTTGTTTGTTTGTTTGGGTGTTTGTTTGTTCGAGTATCACGCAAAAACTACTGAACCGATTTTGATGAAACTTTTTTGTTTGATAGCTTATCATCTGACTTAAAATCTGGTATATAATTTATGCGGACGAAGTCGCGGGTATAAGTATATAAAATTAAAACAAGACAATAGGTGATTTGCCTACCTCGTCTAATCACCAATGCTTTATCAAAGTCAAAATGCATGCTTTGTATGAAAATGGTACTAGAATGAGTAAATTAACTTCTTTTTTTTTACTGATACTTTTTATTGGTCTTCCTGCTGTTAACCCATATTATATTATGCTCCTGGATTCGAAAATGATTAACACCCCTTAACCCAGAACTATTCCATTTTTGTTTTGTTTTCGAATCATCTTGTATGCCACAAGGAACTAAAAAAAATAGTTCTAGGCACATATAGGTTAAAAATAGTTATTTAGGCTAAAAATTACTGAAAATGTAAGTTTATAATTATTTTCAAACAGTTTTTTTTAATGAGTAGTTAAAAATAAAATATATTTCATGCAGGCAAACACACTGTTAACATAAAACCAAGGTTAATGTGTTTGTAACCGACCATTGCCCTTCAATACTATTTTAGTTCAGTATGGCAAGCAAGCTTAGAGCTCTAGGGCTTTTATAGGGCTTATTTGAGGAGGAACTATGAATACAAAAGACTCATGTCCATTTCCCAAAGACGTAGGCCCTAAAAAAGAAACCAAAGAATATGTATATTTTACTGAACCTGATGTCAACCCACCGCACGGGCACACTCACCCTACTTACTACCAAAACAAGATTATTAAAATGTATCCATGAGTACATTAGCGCTTTCATTCATTGCTGAAATGATAAAAAAAACATTTTTGCCTCTAAAACTTAAAATGTGAATAACTTTAAATTTTAACCATCAAAATAATGTAATTATTATTTCAATCTAATTATTTTGTTATAAATCAGTTGGGTTGTATGAGGTTTTGCGTTTATTCATTATCACATTGTATGTTCCTGAAAAAAAATTCACTTGGTCTATAATAAAATAATATTTGTGTTGTGATATGTTTATCATGAATTCATGACAATAAAAGACAGTTTTGAAACTTACTGAATTACCAATTTAACTGTTTGGAGTTGGTTATCTTATTATGGGGGCTGGGAAGCCGGCAACACTTCGACCCAATGGAATCTTTTCTCTTAACCCCTACTTACATATTTATTTCTTCACCCTTCAAAAACCGAGTTGTTTATTTAACTGTTTAGAATTTCAAACAGCAATTTTTTTTTCAGAAACTTGTCGTAGACAGACTCCGTAGAGAACTGGAGTTATACCAACAGCGTTTAAAATCCAGGAATAAGCAGGTCAACATAGAGAATGATAATCGCTATGTGGCACAACAACTGAGAGATCACCAGTTACAATACCGAAACAGAAACCGATCCGTGTCGCTCCTGAAACCTTCCGTACTGAACGAAATACACATCAAGTCTGAAAACAATAATGATGATCTTAAAGAAAATGTTTCTGACTCAGAAAATGAGATCAAGTCATCAAATGAGAAAGAGAACTCAAACCACAGTGAAATTGATGACAAAGAGAAGTACCAGAGAAACTTCACTCAGCTGCCAAATACCGTGCATGGCAGTAGGAGTAATTTTGCAAATGCACTTAATAAAGTTAAGGAATCCCTTATGTGAGTATTTCAACATCTATTCTATTCTAACACATAAAATCATCTTTATTTTTTTAAGAACCTTGATCTCTGTGGATTAATCATGTATGTACTTATGTATTATGTACTATTTTATAAGAATTAATGTGTACATATCTATTAGATATACTTAGATAAGATATCTATTATATCAATATTAATTATAATAATTATACTTATAAAGATTATTAAAAAAATAACTCATTTGCAGTACTTATTTGGTGATGGAAATTAATTTAAACGGCTCAACTGCACTAAAACAGATGCATTCTGATCATACCCCTTTTTTATTAGAAATCAGTTAGTAAACACTTTTTGTTGTGAGTGAAACCAGCCCTTGTGCTCAAAAATCAAATTCAAGATTCCTGGTTTAAGGATAGACCACTCCGTTTCTTCCTGTTAGTTGTTGTGGCAACTGAGGAAAAGATATCTCATGTACCATTTTATAGGCGAATCCATTTATTACCACTTCATAATTGTTCCATCATGAATTTTCACCTCAATTTGGTAGAAATGTACTCTAAATAATTTTTGTCATTTCTTTCTGCAGTGGTGCAAAGATTCAACAAAATAATGACTGGCACGAGCAGAGATCAGATTCAGATTCCTCTGCAGGAGTACAGCACTCTCCTACGCCATCCCCTCCCCCTCTCCCAGGGCCAGGGGAACCTGTACCTCAGGAGACTTTCATGAGGTAATTCCTACTATCCTAAAATTCTTTTACAAGCAATGAATTTTGTTATGAGTTATCATTAGGGCAGTATTATAAGAAACTATTTTAATTGTATTGTATCACTAGCCTCTCTGTGTTGTTTGTACTATTATGTATATTATTTCTTTGTACTAATACCTATAACAAAATACTTTATTAAATTTCAATCAGTAAGTTATCTAAATATTTATTGTGGCGTTCTCTAAGTATTTATTGTGACTTTCAGATTAATTGGTTTAGTGACGCCTTCACAAAAAGAAATATTAGAGAAGAAGCGGAGTGAACGTCGCAAGAGGTCTACCACCAGCACCAATAGGACTGACTTCTTGTATGGAAACTTTGATATGATACCTGTGAGTTTTTATACATAATTATTGTTTATTTTATAATCCACTAGCTTTCGCCCGCGACTTCGTCCGCGTGGAGTTTGGAAAACCCCAAGTGTCCTATGTTACTTCCAATACCTCCAAGAATATGTGTACAAAGTTTCATGATGATCGGTTAAGTAGTTTTCGTGTGAAAGCCTAACAAACAAACTTACATTCACATTTATAATATTACGAGCTTTTATCCGCGGCTTCGTCCGCATAAATTATATACCAGATTTTAAGTCAGATGATAAGCTATCAAACAAAAAAGTTTCATCAAAATCGGTTCTGTAGTTTTTGCGTGATACTCGAACAAATAAACACCCAAACAAACAAACAGACAGACAAAAAGTCCAAAAATTTTTGATTTTGAATCAGGGAAGCATAAAATTCATATTGTAATCTTTTTTTTGTAAATATCTTCAATGTAAAGACACACTTCTGGATGTTAGAGGCAACTTGAAATCAGAATCAAAATCGAAACACAACAATCTTTACTGTATAATCCACGCATATCCCTCGCCTAAACCATATTAGGTACATCAGCTCAATAACATCAATTTGATGCTGGTAAATAGGTGCTGGTACAGTCAAGAGCACGTCAAGCTTGACACTTTGGACTTTGTACCGTTCTTATTTCGTGCGCCATAAGCGTTACAATCGAACTGCAAGTGTAAAGCTTGATGTGCTCTTGACTGTACATGGATACTGATAACATAGCTCAATTGACATAGTTTTAGTTCACAATCTTAACTAAAGATCTGTTTTTTATTGTGTAATTTTCTTAAATTTTACTCCATATCCTTCAATAATATGCATCTCCGCAACGCAACGCGCCATCATCATCATCATCAGCCTATAAACGTCCCACTGCAGGGCACAGGCCTACCCTCAAGGAGGGTGTATGGGCATTAGTCCACCACGCGTGCCCAATGCGGGTTGGTAGACATCCACGAACGCGCCATCGACGCTCTCGAATACATTTAAAGCAAATTGGATTAATAGCGAACATTATGAAATGGATCCCAAGTTTATAAATAAAATACAAATGTGGTATCCACACGGAGTCTAGAGAAAAATTAATTAAGCTATAAATCTTTTCTATTTCAGAAACGAAAAAAGTTGAATCAGTTTCCATACCTGCAGTCTCATAGTGACCCCCCACAAACAAGATCAGCAAAACTACGGAAACAGCAAGTGGTTGATAAGGTGATTGTTTCTTATTTATGTGCAACTAAGGCGCTGTGCAGACGACGAACTATTTGTCGCCGATCAGAAATGACTGTTAAGCTTCAGTAATGGAATTTAAGGCGGAATGTTTGTCCGCCTTGTTTTACCTCCTAGAGTTACATAGTGGCAATTTTAATGGTTAATGTGTTCCCGGTCAAAATATCAATGGGGAACACAAAAGGGTCAAAATATTACTAAAAAATACACTTAAAATCTTAGCGTAGATCATGTACATTACATTAGTTTTTATTTCACTTCAATACATGCAGTATTTCCGAAGTTATGACGACGAGAAGTTTAAGCGCTTTTTAAAATTTCCGAGTTTACGCGCGCTCACGCTTTGACGTCACACCCCCGCTCAGCCCGCGACCGCGACACAGCACGGCGACCGGTCCGGTGCATTTTGTTTCGTTTGTTCGTCAAAAATTAGTTTAATTTCGTTTATACCTAATAGTGTGCTTGTATATCAAGGAAATAATACTTTTACATTAATTTTATAACCGATTACACTAAAGTAAACCGTGTGGTGTGTAGAATGGATGAAGGTTTTCAAAAAGGTCAGTCGGACAATCTGCCAAGTGTGGATAGTTTGATGGTGGCACAATATTTTATGAAGAATAAGGATTTTACGGCTGCCGAAATAATAATAATTAATAATAATTTCTTGGACAATGTCACACAAATTATCTAGTCACATTTAAAGTACCAGAATCTAGCCTGGACTTTTATTATGATGACTGGACAACGATATAGAATACATATATACAGGGTGAAATTGATATCATTGGCATCCTTTTAAACTAAGAGTCTACCCATCAAACTGAACAACTATCACTATGGGAGCAATCCAATCGGAGCAACTAAAAAATCTGCTGTCCCATACTAAACTGCAATGCCTACTCGACTCAAATGTATGCAACAGCAGATTTTTTTTTTTTGCTTTGATCGGTTTGCTCCCATAGTAAAAGTTGTTCAGTTTGATGGGTAGACTCTTAGTTTAAAAGGATGCCAATGATATCAATTTCACCCTGTAGATACAAACATCCATGACTCGGGTACAAATATTCATATTCATCATACAAATATCGGGATTCGAACCCGCGACCCTCGGCACAGCAGGCAGGTTCACTACCGACTGTGCTACCGGGCTGTCAAATTCGCGGAATAAAGATGAAAAGGTGTGTATGTTTTATGTAAGCATTACCTACTGTCGGGTAGGTATTTGTTCAAGCTTAAACCTTCCTTAAAGTGTGTCTGTGTGTGTTTTATTTAGGACCTACATTATGGACAACGATTTAAAAAATCTAGGTAGGTACTCGCAATCGCAATCCACATCTTGGCCTCAATCGCCCTAAGTTTGAACGATACTACCAAAACAAAACCACAACCAAAAACGTTACGTTATGCACAATTCGTAACGATTTAGCTTTTTTTCGGAAGATACGTTGGCGTAACGTTCGACCGCTGTCCAACGAACGTTTTTGATTTAGTTGGTGTCGGGAGAGGTGTATGGAGAGGTGTATGGAGGTGTATGGAGAGGTGTATGGAGGAGTATGGAGAGGTGTATGGAGGTGTATGGAGAGGTGTATGAAGATGTGTATGGTGAGGTGTATGGAGAGGTGCATGGAGGTGTATGGAGAGTTATTTGGAGAGGTGTATGGAGAGGTGTATGGAGGTGTATGGAGAGGTGTATGGAGGTGTATGAAGACGTGTATGGAGAGGTGTATGGAGAGGTGTATGGAGAGGTGTATGGAGGTGTATGGAGGTGTATGGAGAGTTGTATGGAGAGGTGTATGGAGAGGTGTATGGAGAGGTGTATGGAGGTGTATGGAGGTGTATGGAGAGGTGTATGGAGAGATGTATGGAGAGGTGTATGGAGAGGTGTATGGAGAGGTGTATGGAGAGTTGTATGGAGAGGTGTATGGAGTGGTGTATGGAGAGGTGTATGGAGGTGTATGGAGAGGTGTATGGAGAGTTGTATGGAGAGGTGTATGGAGTGGTGTATGGAGAGGTGTATGGAGGTGTATGGAGAGGTGTATGGAGGTGTATGGAGAGGTGTTTGGAGATGTGTATGGAGAGGTATGGAGAGGTGTATGGAGGTGTATGGAGAGGTGTATGGAGGTGTATGGAGGTGTATGGAGAGGTGTATGGAGAGGTGTATGGAGCTATGGAGAGGTGTATGGAGGTGTATGGAGGTGTATGGAAGTGTATGGAGGTGTATGGAGAGGTGTTTGGAGATGTGTATGGAGAGGTATGGAGAGGTGTATGGAGGTGTATGGAGAGGTGTATGGAGGTGTATGGAGAGGTGTTTGGAGATGTGTATGGAGAGGTATGGAGAGGTGTATGGAGGTGTATGGAGAGGTGTATGGAGGTGTATGGAGAGGTGTATGGAGCTATGGAGAGGTGTATGGAGGTGTATGGAAGTGTATGGAGGTGTATGGAGGTGTATGGAGGTGTATGGAGGTGTATGCAGAGGTGTATGGAGGTGTATGGAGGTGTATGGAAGTGTATGGAGAGGTGTATGGAGGTGTATGGAGAGGTGTATGGAGAGGTATGGAGAGGTGTATGGAGAGGTGTATGGAGAGGTGTATGGAGGTGTATGGAGAGGTGTATGGATGGAGGTGTATGGAGAGGTGTATGGAGCTATGGAGAGGTGTATAGAGGTGTATGGAGAGGTGTATGGAGGAGTATGGAGAGGTGTATGGAGCTATGGAGAGGTGTATGGAGGTGTATGGAGAGGTGTATGGAGCTATGGAGAGGTGTATGGAGCTATGGAGAGGTGTATGGAGCTATGGAGAGGTGAATGGAGGTGCACGCACAATCGATCGTTTGGGTTTTGCTTTGGTAACGTCAACGATTTAACCGTTCAGAATAAAATAGCGCGATAGCATTTTTACATCAGCTAAACCAAATCTAAACCAAAACTAAACCAAAGTCATAAACGTTCCGTCCGAACGGTAAAACCGTATAAAACAGCGCAATCGAGGCCCTTGCTCGTACGAGGTTGTTGTTGTTGATGATTATTTGTGTTTTATTAGTTTAAAAACATCGAAATGGTCTTCACAGCAGTGCGCTTTAGTTTTAGGCCCTATTGCGACTACTCTTTTTATGGCCGTCATCCACTTCTTTCTCATTTTTGGGTCCTCAGGCACATAAAAAAAGAGTTTATCGGGTGTTTTCACAGTTGAATTGAAACACTGAGGCACAATACAATACTTTTTTTCCATTTTCACCGAAGAGAACTCGATGTTTACTGCACAGCAGCGAGGGTACGAGAGCGCGACTGACGAATGACCGGGGGTGTGACGTCATCGGCTAATGGGCGCCCGCCCGCGTTTTTAAAAACCTTCGTCCGGAAATATGCAATTTGATCGTTAATATCTCAGCCATTTTTGAAGATATAAAAAAAGTAAAAACACAGTTTTTTTCGTAATTTTTTGAAGATTTATTTGACATGTAAAGTGAAAAACGTTTGTCAGACCCATTGTCTGCTCAACGCCTAAAGCCGGGTCCGCTGCGCCATGTTATAATGTTTGCTAACATCGTTTTCTAACTTTCCCCTCCCCCGCAGGCGAACGCGGGTGATGTTTTCCGATGCAAATGGATAACATCACCCGCGTTCGCCTGCGGGGGAGGGGAAAGTTAGAAAACAATGTTTGCAACCAGATAACATGGCGCAGCGGACCCCGCTTAAGAGTAACATACAATACAATTCAATACTCTTTATTTGCACACTAAAAACATAAAATAACTAGAGTTAACCCGCGACTTCGTCCGCACAAATTATACACCAGATTTTAAGTCAGATCATAAGCTATCAAACAAAAAAGTTTCATCAAAATCGGTTCAGTAGTTTTTACGTGATGCTCGATCAAACAAACAAACACACAAACAAACAAACAGACAGACAAAAATTCTAAATGATTTGGAGTCAGGGATACCTAAAAACCATATCGTAATCTTTTTCTTGTAAATATCTTCAATGTACAGACACGCTTCTGTTACAGTTTTATAATAGTTTAGACAGTTTAGTTTAGTTTAGTTTTGTTCCTGTCGCTGTTGAGACCACGGGGGTTTGGGGAGCCGAGGCTAAGACCTTCATTGCGGAGGTAGGCCGTCGACTGAGGGAGCGTAATTGTGACCCCCGTTCCGGGTCGTTTCTGGTGCAGAGGCTAGCCTTAGCTATTCAACGTGGCAACGCTGCGAGCATTATGGGCTCCTTTGCGCCAGGATCGACAAGGGGCGGGTTATTTGACTGAGCATGTATTTCATTGTTCTGACGAAGCTTGTTGCTGATTTTTGACTGTTTTTATATCTTTGTATTTGACGACGCTTGTGCTGACTGCTTTATTTTTGTGATTTATCTTAATGCTTTTTTGAATAAATGAATGCAGTTTAGACAATATTAAAAGCAAACAAAAAGGGTACAAATGGCACTGGTAGTAACATTATAGTAAAAAAAAATTATTTGAGAATGACTGTTTATCTATTGGAATCTATTTAATATTACTGGAATTATATTATTTCAGACCCAAAACAAATCATCACGGGATTCACGAGAAGGTTCTCCTTCTGAATCGTCAACAGAAAATAAAGGTAATATTATTAGAAATATTTCGTTTTCAGGTTACTATTTACGTCTATATCCTCTAAGCTATTTACTAAGTATACCATGTATTGTATAAGTAACTTTAAGCTCTATATCAGTTTACTAGAAAAGATTGATTGAGATTGAAGTGGAGAAAAACAACGAAGCCTCCACTATCTGGCGAGCAGGAGGTTTATTTACTTAAAATGAGGACAAGATGAACCTTAAATGTCCAATACCTTAACTTAAGCCATAAAAAATACCTTAACTTTTATAACATTTTATTGATACCATTCAGGATGGGGCAACAACAAGCCGGCTTGGGTAGCGTCCCTGCCGGCCGGTTTATCCGTGGAGCCCGTGTATTCACCCGCCAAGAAAGTCTGCCACGGGTGCGGTAGAAGTGGTGAGTAATCTACAAAAATTTTACACCCGTATGTTTTCTTGACATTTCCTCACTCGAGTCGAGGACGTTTTTGACAAAAATGTCTTCGACTCGAGTGAGGAAGCCTCAAGGAAACAACTAAGTATGGGTGTTAGTTGTTAAACATAGATGCACTCTTTCTCCTTACCCTTAATAGAATGTAACATTCAAAATAAGTTTATTACAGTACAAAAATTGCTTCGTTTTTTTAACATATTAAATAAAATAAAAACTAGCTTAGAAACACTTTCTTCGCATATTTTGAATAGCCAATGGATAATGGATTGCCCCAGGGAACTATTAAATAATCTGTGCCCAGGGACTCAATTGCCCAATTTTATACGGTTTTGGTTTGGTTTTGGTTTAGTTTTGGTTTAGAATTTGGTTTAGCTGAAGCACAGATATTAGAATGCTGAAGTAAAAAAGCTATCGCGATATTTTTTTCTGAACGGTTAAATCGCACGATACAGAAAATTCGATCGAACGGATATCAAACGTTACGCCAACGTATCTTCCGAAATAAAGCTAAATCGTTACCGTTAATATAATTTGCGCGATACGAATTGTGCATAACGTAACGTTTTTGGTTGTGGTTTTGTTTTGGTAGCATCGTTCAAACTTAGGGCGATTGAGACCCAGGAATAGCTGGAATGGTGTTTTGTACGCTGTCATATGCGAGGTTCAAGCTAGCTACTCTTGAGAGATTTCGCAGGATCAGAAGATGTGGCGCTCTCTCGTTTCGTCGCGTGTCGCTGAGACAGCAGAATTATTTACAGTACGACCAGGAAAATAATTCCGCTCGTCTCGTCATCTTTCTTTGCGCAGAGCAGAACTGAGTCCCTGTCGATAAAAATGTTTAGAGCCAGAGCTTTTTATTACGCACAAAAGATCTACCAAAAGATGTGCAAAGTAGCCTAAGTAAAGTGAGCAAGCGAAGCAAGCTCGAAATTTTTAGCACCACAGGATTATGTGTAGGTACAGTAACTAGAACAGAAACTTGTAGCGAGCAAAGCGAGCGCGAATTTTCTCTGCTCGACGAATTCGTTATAGACAGAGCCCAATCACTCTATATTTTTTCCGAATTTACCGCTCCTAGTTAAGTGCCGCTGGGGCATTTGCTTCCCAGCCCGGTACTGCCGAAATTAAGTACATTCTAGTTCGCTCGATGTCGTTATGAACATCATTTCGCTAGTTTTGCATCAATGAAGCGCTGGCCATATCGCTCCAAATAAATTTGACCTATAAGATTGCCGCTGCGAGCATATTAATGCTGTTCGATGCTCTTCTGGTGTGAATCGACCCTAAGACTCTTACTCTATGCTCTATATCGTTTGGTGACATGTGTATTGTGAGTGCAGACGTGCCCTCCCTGCTGGTGTGGTGCTCGGTGTGCCTGGTGTGCGTGCACACGGGGTGCGGCGCGGACGGGCGCTGCGCCAACTGCCGCGCGCCGCTCCCCGACCCCGTCGCGTGCGCCACCCCGCCCGACCACGACCCCGACCACGACCACGACCACGACCACCACGCGCTGCTCTATAGAGGTGAATACTCTTATTCATACCAAGGTAAAGTCACTGTATACATTCTCTATTATTTTATTACCAGCGTTTTCAGATCTGTTTTTATTTATCTTGTTGTGGGGAACACTTCGATCCATCAGTGGGATCTTTTGTGTTAGCCCCATTATTTTTTGTTTTCTTCACCCAGCGAATCATCGTCAATGAAGAAGACAATACCATCGAGGGGAAGAAACTTAAGATCTCCCGGTTTTGGGTATCCATCTCCGAGGACGCTCATGTGTTTTACCGACAAAACACGCAAAGGACAAAGGATACAAAGGACAAAGGATAAAAGGACAAAGTCCCAAGTCCCAAGTGTGTTGTCCCAAGTCACAAAGGATATATTCCATGGTCTCCTCCTCTCCGCACGCTCTGCAGCTGGGGTTTAGGGTGTTTCATCTTGTGCATCATCGTGCCTGTGGGGTAGTGCCCGGTGAGTGCTCCGACAATGGAACGAGCCTTGCTGCTGTTGTTCAGTATGAACTTTGAAACACGAGTTGTTACAATTACAAATTGCTGATGTGACAACTCGTGTCGATCGTTTTAGTTTAAATCGGGGTTTTACAAAGTGAAACCTGAAAAAAAAAGCGGGATTCTTTGGATAAATGTGCTCGGCTACATGACCGACCTGATTCCATCTTTCCCCTTCCACCAACATACGATAAGACGTAGTGCGAGACTATCGAAAAATTATCAGGAAGAGACTAGCATGTGCGGTATTGAGTGAGTGCGAATTAGAGAGGACTAAATTGCCAAAGAAAAAATTTTAACAAAAAATTAAAACCGCCTTCAAAAAAACTAAAAAGTTAAAAAATAATATTGCAACCGATGATTTTTTCGTTCGCATCATAAGAACATTAATTTGTTTTATCGAAGTCGCTGTCAAGCTGGTTCGCGACAGGGCTTGCATTAGTTTTTTGGCTTGGCTTGACACCGACTTCTATAAAACAAATTAATGTTCTTATGATGCGAACGAAATAGTCATCGGCTGCAATAAAATTTTTTAACTTTTTAGTTTTTTTGAAGGCGGTTTTAATTTTTTGTTAAAATTTTGTTTATTTAACAATTTTCAGTGGTGAATTCATTAGTTCGATTTAACAGTAGTGTTTCAAATTAACAAATGCACTAGTCGGCACTACGATTTTCGAAGGTTCCCCTCGATTTCTCTGGGATCCATCATCAGATCCTGGTTTCCATATCATGGGACCACCCTTGGGATATCTCCTTTCCAACAAAAAAAAGAATCATCAAAATCGGTTCATAAACGACGAAGTTATCCGCGAACACACATTAAAAAAAATATATAATACGGTCGAACTGAGAACCGACTCCTTTTTTTGAAGTCGGTTAAAAATAGGTATTATTACGCCTAATGTCGTTTGCCACGCTTCCTACCGAGAGGGGGTGTGGTAAAAATTTGTGGGGGGCAGGCAGTGTTCGTACTGTTTGTTGTACTAGATACTCAAGGCGCGCCGCCCGTTCGTCCGTCTGTCCGTCTGTCCGCCTGTCCGCACTTTCAAGGCCTGTAACTTTTGAAAGCCATTTGAAATTGTCACAGCATTTCACTCTCTCCAATAGTATAATAATAATAACATTATACAACTTATCTTTGTTTTATACTTCCTTTTCTTATGAAACATAAAAGGTTTTATTAATACCCATTCCAGATAAACTAGCAGAGCGAAAACGTTTACAAGAAAAGAACATAGAACTATGTGTGGAATTACGCAAACTGGAGGCACGGGCTGCTACCCTTAAAGAAAACCTAGACGAACACAACGCAGAGAAGCGACAACTCCTAGCCGACCAAATAAAGACCCAGAGAAACCTGCAGAAGCTGTTGGACTTTATCAGCCAGTTCAAGGAGACGTCCGTTAGCATCAGGTCCACATCGGTCAGCGACACCGGCAGCGAGATTAGTAAAAGCAATGAGGAATGAAAAGGTTCGTTTTTTTAGATTTTTCGACATAATAATCTTAATTCGTTCTTCTTATTCTTCTTGAAAAAAACTGGCCAAGAGCCTGTCGGACTCGCCCAAAATAGAGTTTCGTAGTCATTTCATGACATTATACCCTATTTTTTAGGGTTCCGTACCCAAAGGGTGAAAACGGGACCCTATTCTATTACTAAGCCTACGTTGTCCGTCCGTCCGTCCGTCCTACCTATTTAGGGCTGTAACTATTGAACCGTAATAGCTAGATAGTTGAAATTTTTGTCAGATTATGCGTTATTACGGCGGATTTGTTAACAAATAATAAAAATGTCAAAAAGTTAATAATTAAGAGGGGTTCTCAACAAGAAACGAGTTTTTATCAACGTTTTTTCTTCACGCACTATCGTAAAATTAAACGGTAATACATGCAAGCGTCAAACTTAGTGTGATTATAGAGTAAACTCTACAAAATAACAACAAATACTAAAAACCGGCCAAGTGTGAGTCGGTCTCACGCTAAAGGTCCCGGACAAAAAAAGTTTTTTTTTCTAAGTTAATAATGTTGTGTTCTGTGGTGGTGTGGTACGGAACCCTCGGTGCGCGAGTAGCCCGACTCGCACTTGACCGGTTTTATTTAGATTTTTCGACATAATAATCTTAATTCGTTCTTCTTATTCTTCTTCTTAAAAAAAAACTGGCCAAGAGCGTGTCGGACTCGCCCAAAATAGAGTTCCGTAGTCATTTCATTACATTTTTTAGGGTTCCGTACCCAGAGGGTGAAAACGGGACCCTATTACTAAGCCTACGTAAGACAGACGTCTTAACTATTTAGGGCTGTAAATTTGAACCGTAATAGCTAGATAGTTGAAATTTTCTCAGATTATGCGTTATTTTATTACGGCGGATTTGTTAACAAATAATAAAAATGTCAAAAAGTTAAATGCCAATACTCAAACGGTGAACTCAGACCATCAAACTGAACAATTTTCACTATGGAGCCTCCCTCAGGAAACGCGAAAAAAAAACTGCTATCCCATACAAAAGTGCTGTGCGAAATCTGCGGGGTGCCTCAAAAAAAGCACCGTATAAACACTTTTCGCACAACTATTTCACGGCATGCGACCGTTCGCAAGGAAAGAGCACGCGTCTATTTTTCGGTGCTAGTGACCTCCGACCGCGTCCCTCGCAAAACCCGCGCCAATCTTTCGACTCGTGTAAACGCGTCGTGCTAATCGTCAGCACGGTTTTCTCTAACAAATCCATTCGCATGCGAACAAATTGGCGCTGGAAATTAGCACTGTGTAAACGAAAGCGTGCCCTGCGTTTTTTTCGTGATAAAAAATTGGCGCCGCGAAATTATCGTCGTCTAAACCTATCATTATTTTATTATCTACCTTAAACATATTATGTTTGTTTTACTGTACAGGTATACTAAAATCTATTTTTCTTTTTGTTTCCAGATTACAACAGTGTTTGTGCAAATGGTTTGTAGACAGTGTTGATTGTGTGATTAAATTCGTTTTAAAATGGCAAATGTTTGTTCGTCAGAAGTAGTTCAAAATACGTTTAAATCAATTTTATGCCATTACGAGGCCATTACCTTTAAAAATTGTTTTTTTTTTTATAAAACACTCCAGTTTGTGTTTATGTTTGTCCATGGCAATACCTAAAAGTACAACTTGTTGATAAAATTTTGATTCCTGGTGGTTTTTAATAAAAATTTCTAGAAATTTCGTGTGGTCTACTTAAATGGGCTCGAAGATTAGTGGCCTATGGTCTTTCGAGCCACATTGAATTTTGACAACAGTGGTGTCGCAGTCTGAAACCGATTTATATCGATATCGGATACAACGTGTTAATGAATTAACGCAAAACTAGAAAGTAGTTTGTTTAGAATCGAGAGCAGAATCGAATTATCATGGTTTCAACATAGGTAATTTTTTTCAAAATATTAAATAATTTTTTTGCCAAATTTAAGATTTACTGAACCCGATGACAACCCACCGCACGGGCACACTCACCCTACTAACTACCATAACAAGATTATAAAAATGTATTCCTGAGTACGTTCGCGCTTTCTTTTAGTGCTGAAATGATAACAAATCATTTTTGCCTCAAAACTGAAAATGCGAATAACCTTAAATTTTAACTATCAAAATAATGAAATTATTGTTGCAATCTAATTATTTTATTATAAATCAGTTGGTGTGTATGAGGTTTTGCGTTAATTCATTAACACGTTGTATAGGTGATAAAACAATATTACAAGCAAGTTTGGTATATAATATCATTGATTACAAGTCATGTTGTTGTAACAATCGGCCGCCGGTTATAAAAATATAATTGATTTTTGTGATCTAAATTCTGATAAATAAATCTTTGACATAAAATCCGTGATAAAATCTTACACATAAAATAACTCTAAAACTGGTAGTGACTTTAGTGATCATCTGGAGTGCGATTTTTGAATCTCATTCGCTGGGTTCAGCATTTGAAAATTTCAAAATTACTGTAGAGATATGTATCTTTCTACTGCTGATTTGACTTTCAATTTTTTGCTATTTTTGAAAGTCAAATCAGCAGTAGAAAGATGCGTATCTGCACAGTAATTTTGACATTTTAAACTGCTGAACTCAGCGAATGAGATTCAAAAATCGCACTCCTGGGTGGTTTTCAGCTGCGATAGTGAAATAAGAAATAAAATCCGTCAAGTGCGAGTCGGGCTACTCATGCACTGGGGGTTCAGTCTTCCGTACCACACCAGCACACAACATATTAACTTGCAAAAAAAACTTCCCCCGGGACTTTTAGCTCGAGACCGACTCACACTTGGCCGGTTTTTATTATTTGTCGTTATGCTGTAGAGTTTGCTCTATAATCACACCAAGTTTGACGCTTGTATGTATTACCGTTTTTACGATAGAGCTAGAAGAAAATACGTTGATAAAAACTAGTCCCTTGTAATGAGGTCCGTTTATTTTTAACTTTTTGAAATTTTTGTATTTTTTTAGCAAATCCGCCGTAATGAAGCACATTTTGTGAAAGTTTGAACCGACTAGCTATTACGGTTCAAAACACAGTTACAGCCGTAAATAGGTAGGACAGACGGACGGACGGAAGGACAACGTAGGCTTAGTAATAGGATCCTGTTTTCACCCTTTGGGTACGGAACCCTAAAAAAACAACAAGCCATAGGCCACCTTTCGTACTAAAATCTTCAAACCCCTTATCTCCAACTAGGGTGCCTTTTCTGTCAACGCAGGAATACGGACTTGAGTTTATCTCTTTGTTTATCTATGTATGAAAGAATGAATTTCTTGTGGATAGTCGTCGTACTTGTATATTCGTACGCGTATGACAATAAAACGTGTCAATGTACAGAAATATTGTGAACGGATTGTAGATGAAAATGGAAAAATATAATTAATGGACCAGTATTTTAGTTGTCCAAGTCTATAGGTACCTTTTTTAGTGTTGTTATAATTAGTCGTAATTGAGGAATATTTTCTCACAAAATCAATTTTGTATAAAATCAATTGGATAGCCAAAATAGAAGTGTTCACTCTCTGATTCTTAGTTTTTAAGTAGGGATTAGGTTATCGTATAAGTGGCCCTTGTCGAGTTAGAAATATTTTAATTTGTTTTAGTAAAAATAAATGAATTGTTCACTGTGATATGATTACGTTATCCTTGGTTATCGATCCGTGAGTATACTTTGTTATAAACCAGGGTTTTAATGTAAATAAACATCCACAAATTGATTTAACTTTGTTTTCTTTATTATCATTTTGGTGATTAAAAATCTAGACATAAAAATAGTAGAAGACTACAACGCCCGTGGCATGGCGGCGCGATAAAGCGCTATCGCGCCCTAGCTCTCTTTCTTTTTGCGCGCGAACGAACGAGTTAAAAGGCGCGATAAAACGTTTAGCGAAGCGCCATCCCGCAGGCGCAGGAGAAGACGTTTTATTTAACAAAACGTAAAATTTTATTCATACACAGACAATTTTCATATTTTACCTTTATGAAAATTTTATCATTTTCGTTTATAGTTCAATAAACAGCCGATTAAAAGAGATAATTAGTAGATAGGTATAATGTAGAAAATTCATGTTTTCTGAAAATGCGGAATTCGTTTTGATATATTTCTTTACGTTTCAGTAAATTTTATCCTCTCAATACTTTAGTATTCAAATTTAGCCATCTCCAATATTTTCCTTCCCGTCCACACGTCTCGTCTTAGGTGCAAAATGCTGTGTTCAAGCAGATAACACTCGTAATGTGATAAATTCGTGAACCTCTCCATATCTCTGGCACCGTAGTTATCAACATAGACCTGTCCAGAAAAAAACGATGTCCCGAAATCATTGTTTTCTACAAAAGCATTTATCGTTGTTAACTTGCCATCCAAAGCGGCGAGAATGCTTCGAGTGAACAGGAGACCACCGTATGCCATCGACAAAGTGGGAGACCATCCTTTCTTTGCTTCCACAACATACTCTTCAGCCCGACGAATTTTTGAAGTTAACTCCTGAATGTTTTTGTCACTCATTTCGCAGGCAGGTTTCGCATGAGTTAGCAACGGAATCATAGTCCTGTTGGAATGACCACCTATAACGGGTAAGACACATTCGGTCGGGCTCAGGTTTCGTTCTGCCGCGTACAACGTTTGCGCTCGAAGAGAATCTATGGCTGTGATGCCGAATAACTTTTTGGGGTTATAATTGCCTTGACTTCTTATTATTTCCGCTGCTATCGGTACAAGAGAATTTATAGGTTCTGTGAGGATGCCTATGAATGGCATGGGCCGGAGGTGAGCAACTGTTGAAGCGAGCATTTTTATGAAATCAGTGTTCGTTTTTACCAAGTCTTTCTTTGATAATCCAGGCATCGGTGATACTCCACCGGAGGCTATAATGAGGTCGGAGTTTTGTATTGCCTTGTCTAAGGTGTCTTTTCCGGTGTAGCCTCTTACGGTTGTTTCCGTTGGTATGTGGGATAGATCTAGTACAACCCCGGACGTGTATTCGGCCATATCGTGTACGTTCAGCGTGGTGATAGTCGGCTCATTGCGCAGCAGCATAGTGAGTGTTTGTCCCGTTGGGCTCGAACCACCCACCACAGACACTTGGTAGTTTCTCAGTGAAATAATTGACATATTTGCCAGCTTCATGGCCAGTTTTCTGGGAGGAAACATGGCGATATTAGTATATTATTCTCTTATGGATTAATTATTTACCTACATATTTTTTTATATTTTATGTTGAAATAAATCTATTAATTTTGCAAAAAGATATCGGAATTCAAAGATGACATCACATAGTACTTTTGGATGACAAAGTAGATGACAAACGGATGTATTCCTTGATGCTCTTTGAACGGATGATAATCATCTTGATATTTTTTCACGCTGATAAAAAAAAACTTAAGTTTGTTGGCCAGTTGGCGGCAGGAAATTTAGAACCTATACAGTGTGGTATTTGGTGTCCCACGTCTTTATTCACTCTTTATTTTTGAATTGGGTCCATCGAAAAGATTATTCAGGATTGCGTAACATGTATTTTCATGAAAGAATTTACAATTTTGTAGTAACTACATTTACAAGATAAGCGCAGAGTGGCGATTTTTCCAATGTTAAAAAAATTACAAAATCTCGGAAACTATCAAAATTAGTTTTTTTTTGTACTTTTCCCTGAACAGTTCTGTGGAACAGTTCACATATCTCCTGTTTCCGGCTTGAGGTTTAGTTTTGGGACTCCTGTATAAAAGTGGCATATAACCCAGTAAAATTAGATAAATCAGAAGAAATAATTTCCGGAGTTTTGGAACTTTTTTTAAACGTTCCTTTGGTACGTAATATTGAAGAAAAAAAAAAGTCCTGGTGAGGGGGGGGGGGGGTGAGCTCGAGGAAGGGGGGGGCTCTAAAGGTGACTTTTTTCAGTTTTTCGCTTATTTCTTGAAATCTAAAAGTCGTGTTGAAATACTTTGTATGGACAAATTAAACCTAACAAAATTTCCTACAAAACAAGTGGTATGCATTTTTGTCATAGGACTTATCCTTTGAGGGCTACGGGGCCGAGAAAGTAACGGCATTTCAAAAATTATGAAATTTGTATGGCGACCCTCATGAAAGTTGAAGATAAAAACAAAATGATTTCATATTCTTAATCAGCAGCCCCGAAAACCCCCAGATACAAATTTTCAGTCGGTTCGGGGAACCCTTAAAAGCTGCATTGGCGTTTGAAATTTCCATGGTAGCCATCTTGGATATCGCAATTTTGGATTTTTTTCACCGCCAACCAAATCTGACCAGGGTCCTCTATGACATTTGTTCGAGGTCCATAACCCTATCTGTCATAGTTTCCGCGGGCCGTTGACCTCATCCATCAGGAGTCGACCTTCCGAGGAAGTCAAAGTTTTCCCTGTATCACCAAGGCATCCTTATGATGATCCCCAAATGTCATCCTTGTACCGTAAGGAGAACCCGGAGATCAATTGGAGGTATCTGGTTGACCCCCCCTCCCCCCACCCCCCACATAGATATTAGATAAATACCCGTATAATTGTTCACCGGGTTTCTCCCATTCAACGTATAGTAAAATAATTTTAGGGATCATCATAAGGATGCCCTGGCGATAAAAATAATATTTCGACTTCCTCAGAAGGTCGACTCCTGACGGATGAGGTCAACGGCCCGCGGAAACTATGACAGATAGGGTTATGGACCTTGAACAATTGTCATAGAGGACCTTGGTCAGATTTGGTTGGCGGTGAAAAAAATCCAAAATTGCGATATCCTAGATGGCTACCATGGAAATTTCAAAAGCCAATGCAGCTCTTAAGGGTTCCCCGAACCGACTGGAAATTTGTATCTGGGGGTTTTCCGGGCTGCTGATTAAGAATATGAAATCATTTTGTTGTTATCTTCAACTTTCATGAGGGTCGCCATACAAATTTCATAATTTTTGAAATGCTGTTACTTTCTCGGCCCCGTAGCCCTCAAAGGGTAAGTCCTATGGCAAAAATGCATACTAGTTATTTTGTACAAAATTTTGTCAGGTTTAATTTTTCCATACAAAACATTTCGATACGACTTGCAGATTTTGAGAAATAAGCGAAAAACTGAAAAAAGTCACCTTTAGAGCCCCCCCCTTCCTCGAGCTCACCCCCCCCCCTCACCAGGACTTTTTTTTTTTCTTCAATATTACGTACCAAAGGAACGTTTAAAAAAAGTTTTAGAACTCCGGAAATTACTTCTCCTGATTGGTATATTTCAGCTTAATTTTACTGGGTTAATAGGTATTGTCTGTATACTTTACAGACTTCTGTATTATGGTATACTCCCTAATACTAATTATACAAGGTCTTAATAGGTATGCTGACGGTTTTTTCATGATCAGACCATTAAAATAATCAACTTTCGACTAACATCGAAATCACGAAAAAAAATTGTTCCATACAAAATTGCAAACCTACCTGACCTGACCAAATGTATGGGCATAACAAATAACTATTTCATCCCGCCGCGTGGAAAGCGTCGACTTTCTTCCCGCTGCGCTAAACGAAGTTGCCGCTTTCCGCCTCCGTCCGGAAGAAAAGTAGTATACTAACCTCGGGCAATAAATAAGAAAGCCAATTATTAATTAAGCCAAGAATAAGTAATTCAATTTTAATTCTAATTCTAGATTTAAGTTTTGCAGTGCCCTAGCAGGGTCCATGTGTACTGGAATCAATATTATGTAACATCTTTTAAACCCATGGTTGCAATAAATTATATGACTATGACTAAGCCTCAGATCACATGTTTGTTGGCTTCGCCTCGGCCCACAATTACCTACATGAATCTGAGACCTTTCTTACTTTCCTGCTTTAGGTGTGCAATCTACTATTTCGCGATATTCATGTTGGTCCCATAGAGAAAAATGTTCAGCTTAATGGTCTGATCATCCCAGGAAGCTGGCATAGATACCTATTTTTTTCTTGTGGATTTTAAAGAATAAACAACATTACAACGTTCAATAGATATTACTGAAGTTTAGCTCAAAATAGTGAATAGTTTAAACACAGTAATTCGTGGACAAGGTAGTAGTAGATTGGCGAAAAATCACAAAAAAAAATTGGAACCACATAGATCTCTGCATAGATCGTTAATGATGTCCCCTACCCCCTACTCCAGATTTTACTACGGACCATAGTCTAAAAAAACAAGGTCTTCTATTCCCAGAGTGACACAAGCTACGTCACAAAACAATGGCCGCTAAACATGGTAAAAGGGTATGATGACGTAGGCTTGTGGCAGTCACGTGGTCAGTCACGTGATCGGAAGAGAATACCAGGCGCAGTATAGTATTGTACCATGCTACGGACCACTTAACTAATTGGCAAGGCATTGAATAATTATGTAGGTAATAGAACAGACAACGTGAACCATGGTACAATAATATACTGCGCCTGGTATTCTCTTCCGATCACGTGACTGACCACGTGACTGACACAAGCCTACGTCATCATACCCTTTTACCATGTTTAGCGGCCATTTTTTTGTGACGTAGGCTTGTGTCACTCTGGGAATAGAAGACCTTGTTTTTTTAGACTATGACGTGAACAAAATCCTTGAACCACTAGGCAGCACGCGCCCAGCACATCGCTCATCCGCAGAAACAATGACATAACTGCATAAAATGCAGAATTGATATTACAATGTCAGAATATTAAAAAAAAAAACATAGCATTATGAAAATAAAATAAAAACCATTTACGTTTTGATTTAAACCTATATTCTTGGGTACGCGTAAAACGTAGTGATTATATTCTCTTTGGGTACGCGTATCCTGTGAACGTTACTTTAAACTTTAAACGCGTTACCTGATAATTTTTCGATTTTGCAGTTAGGTCGTTGTTTCAGCGGATGAGCGACATGCTAAGTAAGGCTAGTGTTACAAAAAATGTTGTCTGGGTAATTTGTGGTCTGGGTGTCCCCTCTAGTACGTAGGTACTGTGGGAATTGAAGGTAAACTCAGACTGTGACTCAGATGGTCAAAGAAACAGCAAAATCGTCATTCATTCAAATATACTTTTATTTTCTTCTGTTAAAAGCAATACATTCAATTAAACTGTAGTCTTTGAATACATTCTCGTACACACTGACCTCTATAATACAAGTACGCTTGTATTATAGAGGTCAGTGCTCGTACAGCATCCAAGCCGATCCAAGCCGATCTGATTTTAAACTGTAGACACTGTAGTCCAAAGACTACAGTTTAATATACCGGAAACTGTAGTCTTTGATCTGATTAAAAATACAAAAGAAGGTGCAGAGTGGAGTCAAATTAGGGTTTTACCGCGTGTGAATTCTCTATGGTTTTACCTCGGTACCCAAATACTTTTGTGAATCCTTCTGAATTATGTCAGTTACATTATACAAGGTGCTATAAAAATACAAATAAACTTTTAAGGGGCTAAATGCCCATACATTTAGCTCAGCAGATTTTTTGATTTCGATGTTGGTCCCATAGTGAAAGTTATACTCTAAACCACCCCCTTAATTTAAAAGTTTATTTTTACTTTTGTAACACTCTGTACTTATATAAGAAAACACTTTTTTGAAATTTTGATTTTTCGTGCCATTTTCGCGCAGACCGTAGCGCCATCTATCGATCCCCTAGAAAACCAAAAGAAAAACGCTCATTGACATCATCAATCCGTCTGTCTGTCATCAATTTTTTTTCTATGCGGTCGAGTCGGTCGAGTTTTTGGCGGGATTTGGTCAGCTACGTTTTGAGTCCTCATATTTTATCGAATTTTTATTGTTTATAGTGAGTTTTGGTTAATAAAATCGGTGTTGTTTTGCGTTACAAAGTGTCGTGCAAGTGAACCATTGTACAGTTCAGTGAAATATGATGGTGTACTATCAGTTTAATTAAAATAACAATGTGCATGACCTTGAAGGGCCGTTGGACAACTTCACTCGGTTGACAAAGGAACTTGGACTCTATGAATTTCAAGCTTCTTGGACTCTATGTAACGGAAACAATCATTTTCACACCACCCGCTCGAAAATGGAACATTATATGTCATGTAACTCGAACCTAAAGCAAGTCATTATAGCCCTGGGTCTAGCCGGGCAATAATATTGTACTGAATTTCATTATAACCCGCTGGTCAATAATGAGATTTGAATATGGAACCGCATCCACAGATTATGTAATAGTTACTACGACCCTTACTTAAAATTCGTATGAAAACTTATCATGGAGACCTGCACCAAAAAGAACTTAATTCGAAATTCGAACTGGCCACCGTATTGAACACAAAAAAAGAAAAAAAGGCGCGAATACTGCAAATCTCTGTAACTATTGCTTTTTTTTTTTTTTTTTTGGTTCATTTCAAGGTAAAGCGATTATAGTATCGCATACAACCGATGTCAGGAATAAATACTCTCATTTATAGCAAATAAAACGTTGGTGTTCGACGTTTCAACACTTCTTTGGAGTTTTTGGAGGCAATTGAGAAACGCAGGAAACGCAGAGAAGTCCACAGGAAAGAGGTGAACCGACCGCTTGCCGCGCTACAAAAGAACGGAACACTTTTCCTGTTCACGACCCACACCATCATATTTCACTGAACTGTATATTGTTCACTTGCACGACACTTTGTTCCGCAAAACAACACCGATTTTACGAACCAAAACTCACTATAAACAATAAAAATTCGATGAAATATGAGGACTCCAAACGTATCTGTTCAAATCCCGCCAAAAACTCCCTGTAACTATTGCTACGAACAAGGTAAAAAAAAATTACATTTTTAACCGACTTCAAAAAAGGAGGTTTCTCAATTCGACCGTATATATTTTTTCTTTCCACAACTGGAGTGCGATTTTTGAATCTCATTGGCTGAGTTCAGCAGTTGAAAATGTCAAAATTACTATGGAGATACGCATCTTTCTGCTGCTGATTTGACTTTCAAAAATGGCACTCCTGAAGTATGATTTTTGAAAGTCAAATCAGCAGTAGAAAGTTACATATCTCCATAGTAATTTTGACATTTTGAACTGCTGAACTCAGCGAATGAGTTTCAAAAATCGCTCTCCTGGTCTAATTTTTCAAATATCTACTTTCACTTTGAATTTAATAAAATAGTGTTTTCTAAATACTATACTATTGAACTCTAATACTTTGTTATAAACTCTAATAAAAGAATTGGTTTCTAACCATAGAGAATTTACACGCTCCCCTGGGTTTCTAACAGTATTTCTTTTTATTTTCTCGCGGAGGGTGTGAAAAGTAGAGTATGGTCCTCGGGGATAAACGTGTTTTCATCTTGGGCGAGCTTGAACCCCTCGCTTCACTCAGGATTCTAGTCTTAACTCCCTCGCTTCGCTCGGGAGTTAACTCTAAACTCCCTCGCTACGCTCGGGAGTTAACCCTAGAATCCCTCGTTGCGCTCGGGATTCAATATCGCGCCCGTGATGAAAGACACTGCTTTATCCCCTTGGTACATAATCTACTATTGAATGACTCGAGTGAAGTTCTTGTGATTGAGTGACGTCACATTTGCGAGCGAGGTCATGCACATTGTTCAGGAAAGGTGTTCCGTTCTTTTGTAGCGCGGCTAGCGGTCGGTTCACCTCTTTTCTGTGGTGTGGACTTCTCTGCGTTTCCTGCGTTTCTCAATTTCCTCTAAAAACTACAAAGAAACGTTAAAATGAGGAACACCAGCGTTTTAATTTCTGAAGACATCGGTTGTATGGGATATTATAAGCCCTTTACCTTGAATTGAAATGAACCAAAAAAAAAGCTGTTTGCTGTCATCAGCGTTGCCAGACCTACGGATTTATCCGTAGATCTACGGATTTTTCGCCTGGCCTACGGATCTACGGATTTTTAGAAATCTTCAGTATTCCGGCCTAGAATGTTAATTTGTTTTGCATGAGATGATACCCAGTCGCAAAATAATCAATTCATGCTGACTTTTTTTGTGTATTGGACTGTGTTTCGTAAATTACGGCTCGTCCCTACTCTTTTCCATCTCCTTCCCACTGGCGGACTAAGGGGGGGGGCGGAGGGGCGGTCCGCCCCGGCCCCCCCAGTCCTGGGGGGCCTCCGAATCTCGAGAAGAGAATCCCTTTTTAATCAAAACCAAGATAATGACGTTTATATAGCAAGTAAAGACACAGTTTAGAGTTGGAGGCCCGGGCCTCAGGAGGCCAGAAGCAGAACAGGTTCTGAGACTGCAGTTTGAAGTTGGAGGCCCCGTACGTTAGTAATTGAAAGTTAAGAAAATAAATAGAGTCAAAAATACTTCGAATTTGCGAGCTCGCTTCGCTCGCTAAATCTTTTTCAAGTTGTTATGCAGTTAGCATAATTATGAGTTCGCTTCGCTCGCTCCGGAGGCCCTGGCCTCCGGTACTGGGACTGCAGTTTGAAGTTGGAGGCCCCGTAAGTTAGTCATTGAAAGTCAAAGAAGGAAATAGAGTCCAAAATATTGCGAATTTGCGAGATGCAGTTAGCATAATTATGAGCTCGCTTCTTGAAAGGTCAATGTGGTTGGAATTAGAATGTGTTTCGAAAATTTGAGCTTGCTTCGCTCGCTTGGTTTTTTTGATAGCTTTCTGTGCTTTGAGACTGAGTTCATGCTACAACCCAATCATAATTATAGAATCGTTCGCTCCGGTTTTAATTTTATACGCCAATATATCACCTACTCTATTTCAAGATGAGCTCTACAATCGAGTTATTATAAGCATTATATTATAAGCTCATTTCAGCTATTTGTTTAATACATCAATCGCCTCGATTTCGGCATAAGCTGAAAAAGTCGAGTTATAATGAAGCAAAATCTCGAGCTCGCTTCGCTCGCTCCTGGCTAGACACATTGCACTAAAATCTTGAGCTCACTTTGCTTGCTCCAGAATTCAGTGAAGTCTCGAGCTCGCTTCGCTCGCTCTTGGTTTTGGATGGTACCTATGTCTTTTCATAGTATGCAGTTGCACTGTTGGTGTGCAGTTAAATCTTGAGCTTACTTTGTTCGTTCCAGATTTTATGTCGTAAAAAAACGCGAGCTCGCTTCGCTCGCTCAATGATTTAAATCTTATTCCACTGACCTCATTATATTGCAGTCAAATTTCACTTAGCTTTGCCCGCTTCAGAATTCAGTGAAATCTCGAGCTCGCTTCGCTCGCTCTAGGTTTTACATTGCACGAATGTCAGGCTCGCGTCGCTCGCTCTGTGTTGTAGGACCTGGATCTCCCTGGGACAAAATACTTGCTACCTATGCCTATGGAAGGAAGGGGCTCCGATGTTAAGTTATTGCCACGGCTCGAAAGAATTGTAGATATCAATTTCTGGAAAGGCCTCATTTAGTTTTGCCGCCCCGGGCCTCCGGCGGGCTTAGTCCGCCGCTGCTCCTTCCTTCTATTTTCTGTCCCTATACAGACAGACACGACAGAAATATTTAACATTAACATGTATGACAAAAGGACTGACACAGACAGACGGTGATAATGAAACAGAAAGTAAAGTTAGATTAGAACAAAAAAAAAGATAGATTTTCATTTTGTCCGGGCATTATTCTCGCAAACTTGACTAAGTTTCCAATTTCTTCGTTTATTTAGAGCGATGTTTTAGGACAGTTCATTCCAAAATAGTCAGATAAAGCATTTAAAATAAAAAGTCTGTAGATCTACGGATTTTTCAAGAGGGGATCTACGGATTTCTACGGATTTTTCATCCTTAACCTACGGATTTCTAAAAATCGGATCTGGGAACACTGGCTGTCATCTTTCTGTCATGCATGTTGTGATGTGATGTGAGGCAATTGTGTTTTCATGAAAATATACGCGTATTTCCATTATTTGTGTAATTTAACCTAGATTATCATTATTAATAGAACACTTTGAAATCTATGAATAGATAGATTTACTAAAAACCAGCTACGGATTCTAGTGTAATTGATGTGTGAAGTTTGTATCTGAGGCCTTCATTTCCCTTCGTTCAAAAAACTTAAAATGCCTCACGATTCAAAGGACATGAATATGAGGAAAGCCTTTATGGTAAGTCCTGATTGCAATAGCAACTAAAATAAAACATGTTATTTCCTGCAAACCTAAGTTTTTCGTGGTTTAGCAAACCACCTCATCACATATATTTTTGTCATGGTGACTTGCATTTTTTAGTTTCTACGCGTTAGATTTCTCTTTGTCAGGCTTGTATCAGGCGGTTTATTGATCGTGCTACGTGCCTGCCACGTTGGTGTTCGAATCTAGTCCACAGACATGTTAATTAACCATATAAATCATTAGTAATAATAGTGCATCACATTTGGTATGATAACTTTGTGATAACTTCATGTTATCAGTTTAAAATAGCAATGTGCATGACCTCGCTCGCAAGTGTGGCCTCACTTAATCTTTAAACTTGAGTTGTTGTGATGGCGCTCAATGACATTCTATACACATGGACTAACCATGTCATACAATAACAGAACCCAAAATTAGCACATGTCTCTAATGTCACCTTAGCAGGCCTGTCTCACTCCACAGCTCAGGTATGTTTGACAGCGGGACCTAGGGTTGCCAACCTTAATACAAGGATAAGCGGGATATTTTCAATCATGATGCGGGACGTGGCTAAAAAAAGCGGGACCCGGCTGTCAAAGTATAAAAAGTTGAAAAAACAATGAGGATTTGAAGAAAAATAAAAAATTGTTGTTTTCGGTTACACAAACAATTAAACTATAATAATAAGTACATCAAACTAAAGTTTCATTTCTGAAGTTAAAACTTTAAGGAGCATTCGAATCAGAAATGAAAATCGATCTACCTAAGTAGGAGGAGTCAACTCTTTAAGGAGTTTTGGAGAGAAATTGTTTATTCTAAATTAGAGTTTATACTAGATTATAATTTTTTTTTGTAAAAGTTATAAATAAATTAAAAAAAAAAAAAAAAAAAAAAGTAAACTTTTAAATGATTTTACAAACATAAAAGTTAGTACCATGGGGTGCCAGGAATCAGCAGTTTAATGAAACCTGTGTTGGTACGTCAGGCACATCTTGGACAGTCAGCCTCGTTACTACAATTACTAGATGGCTAATCTTACCTATACATCATGAATAAATAGTCATGCGATATGGCTCATGCTGACATGAAAGAAAAAGAAGAAGAATACATCTAACTTTAAACTTAAGCATTCAATAAAAAGAAATAAAAATTCAAAAATTTGAGAAGAAACTTAATAAAGTTTTATATCACTTCTTCTGAGTCAACTGAGCTTATAACTACTTCTGCCATAAAGGTTAGCCAGAAAACGGGACAATAGGCGTCCCGCACACATCTATCGCGGGACGCATTCTCTGAGGGTCTAGAAACGGGACGTCCCGCCTCTCGCGGGACGGTTGGCATCCCTAGCGGGACCCCACAGTCAAATGGCCCACGGCCCCACGGCCTTATGTATGTCAATACATAAGGCTCATTTTAGTTTTCGTTCCTGAAGTTTAACATACGAAATTTGAAAAATTGGGTTGAGTGAACTATCTGTTATGGTAGTAATTATTAAATAATCTGTGACCTTAGTATGCTTTATTTGTGCTCGGCTGTCATACATTGCCGTTGACATTCCAGTCCCTTCAAATATCCTCGGTCACTAAGCAGTGATGTAAATTAATTAAGCACACTTTTGCGGTCCCGTTAAATGTGTGATGATGCGAAGTCCTTGTGTATAGAATATCATTGATGGCATGCAAAAAACGATGAGTAAGAAATAAAGGTTGATTTAAAAAAAAAAACTAAATAATGGTTTGTAATATTGCAGTGTTTTACCACAATAAATGTTAAAAAAACACTATCTAATTCAGATATTTATTTTGGAAACAAAATGTATGTATGATTAAATAAAAGCCAATTTATGAAATCCCATTAAGTATTTTGAGTTTTTAATATAAAAACTTAATAACAAAACGTGTGTGTTATCTTACATACGGACTTTACAGCTATAGAAAGAAAAATTCATTGTTGGCCATTTCTTACGAAAAATTTGTAGTGTCATCTTACATACAATTTTACACCTATACATAGAGAGAAAAAATTGTTGTTGGCCATTTCAGTAAAGGCAACTCTTACAATGTCCTTGTTAGGCATTTTTTTTATCCTCCCATACAATGAAAAGGTTAGAACGATCATTAAAAACAAAGCATAACTTTGACCCAATGGGATCTTTTATGTTGTTTAAACATTAATTTTCTTCATCCCTCAAAAACGTGGTCAATGATGAGATGAGGCAATGATGCGGTTTTGGATATCCATCTCCAAAGAGGCACATGACTGTGCTTAGCCACCAAGGCTAGGTCTTGGGTAAGCTTCATCTTGTGCATCATTGAGCCTTTGGCATTGTGCCAGGTGAGGGCTGCTAAATAGTTAATCAGTCACTATACTTGCAGGCTCCTTTGTCACCGACTCCGTGTGCAGAGATCAGTGACGACGAGCTGGTGTCCATCTCGGTGCGGGATCTGAACAGACAGCTAAAGATGAGGGGCCTCACCAGGGATCAGATCGTCAGGTAATTTCATAATTTTGCATTTGCAGCCACTATTAATTATTTAATTTTCTATTAATTATCTTATTTATAAATTAACAGCCTTTTGCTTGTTTCTGCATTTCTGCCATTGTCGAGAGTGGGTTCAAGAGTATTGTCATTCCAATTCAATATCATTTACTGACAAGGGGTAAGTATGGTGCATTACAGAGTGAATGTGAGCGGATAAGAAATACACCATTGCCTTCATTTTTTGCCACGCTTCCAACTAAGAAGGGTTGAGGTAAAAATTGGTGTAGAGCAGGGATTGTTCATACTGTATGTAGTACCATACTCTTTCCTATATTGTGGCTACGCTCTTGTCAGTGGAGTATTTGCCAATCCTGTCTCTTTTCCGCAAGTACCTTGAGTTACGGTAGTAATATTTAGTCTGTTCTTGATATGACACGACATCAACCATTTCTTCTACTTGCAAAATACTGAGCTGGAAAATTATGACATAATGATATACTTACCTGGAATATGTAATATATACCTATAACTTGTCTGGAATTTTGCTATTTTTAGCCAGTCAAAAAGGCAAGGTTAGTTAGTAATTTTATATTGTATGTTGGTATATAAAATATCCATTCATACCTCATACCTCGTTTATACTTCTATATCTTAAGTTAAACTTTTTTCCTTAGCTATATTTCATATAAACTTATGCTTAGTTATTTATTATCGTTTATTGCTGCGTATGACCACTCTAAAATTGTTTCATCTCAAAATCAACACTCTGTTTTCGGGCAAGGTCTTTGTTGTTCTGGGACCTATTTGCTGCTGTAGCATACAATAAATTATCAGTTGTTTTTTGTAAACTAGTTTTGAACTGTTACATTATGTGTGTGTTACTTATATGTAAATAAATTGTTTATCGATCTAATTAACAAATATTTCGTATAATTTCAGAATGAAGCAGCGTCGACGCACGCTAAAGAACAGAGGTTACGCCGCGTCATGTCGCATCAAGAGAATTGAACAGAAGGACGAATTGGAGACAGAGAAGAGTCAGGTAACTGCAATATTAAATATTTGTAGATGAAAACATTTCTAAACAAAATCTATACATATAGCATATGCGTACGACTATATTCCCCGAGGGGGTAGTCAGAGATATTCTGAAACCTCAGAACATCCATGTTTCACTAGTAGTATCAACACCATCAACATTCTGTCCAGTGTGACGGGCAGTGAGCCCGATGCCACTTGTAATGGACAGTGATGCCTCGGAGTTAAAGCATGCAGGTGTCCTCACGACGTTTTCCTTCACCGAAAAGCCAGTGGTGTTACAAGTTGTACATAAATTCCAAAAAGCTCATTGGTACGAGTCGGCCTGTATGGGGATCGAACCATCGCCTCCTGCACGGCAGGCAAAGTTACTTGCCACTGTACCACCATGACAGGGTCCTTCTTAATATGCTGATGGTGCTTTAAAGGGTTGATTCTGATCAACCCATATTTTTTTTGTTTGTGTGCGGCTGCGGAACGGCTGCGGGCCGGCAGTAGTTGTAAACTATGGCCCGCAGCCGCACTCTGTGTGGCACAGCCTTTATGCACTCCTAATTCAATTCCTTCCCTTTTATTCAAAATATCTTGCCTAAAAATGGACTGCGTTCGAGACAATGAAGGACAAATTTGGATAAAGCCATGTCTAAATACGTCCACCTCGGTCGATGCCCGGATCCCGGGCTGTACTGTACGTGGCACTCAGCCCGCCGCTTGCCGTGCCGCAAAACACTAAGTCAAAAGTCTTGGCCAGGCCGTAAGAGTCCCTACAGTCTATAGCCTCCTTTTAACCAACGCTTTCTTCAAAAATTACAGGAATGGCAAGACATGGAGGTAATGCAGGACGACAACACAAAAATACGCGACGAAATAGACGCTCTACGGAGCAAATACGACGCCCTGAAGAGATTCGCCGCCATGAAGAGCATACCTTTACCGCCTGAACTCGAGTTCTTGCCTTGAACCTGAGATTACTATTAAATATTAAGTTTATTATAAGCATAAGCTCACGATCGCATTTACCTTCGGAGTGGCCAGAATCTTTACTACAGTTACCACTATTAGGGCTGCGAATTCGCATCGCACTGCGAGCGCTACGATGAAAAATCATACATCGTACAAGTCATCGTAATAAGTAATCGTTCGCTCACAGATATTCGCGGTGCGACGCGAATTCGCAGTTATGTGTGGGAGCCCTTAACCGCTCGCATCCCGGCTTTAGGATTAAACAATGGATATCGAACGATATCGCGATCGCGGGAGTTGATGGGAAAATATTATTGGTGGTAACATAGATTGTATGGTAAAAAATGTTTGCTCTAGTGTCGTGTCATTAATCATTATCCAGGAAGGAAACCGGGGAATACGTTTGTATGGACTAAACGGCACCGCCTTTCCTCTTAAGGTGACCACCATTTTGACCATACACAGGTATTTTGACGAAAATTAGTTTTTAGATTGTGTTTAAAAATTTCATTGGCTTAATTGGTTAGTATTGAGAATATTAATTGACCGGCTATGAGTTTTGACTGTAACATACACATAAAATTAGCTTAGAAATCAGAAAAAATGATTGTGGAACTGGCTAGCTATCGGATGGGACATGAACCCGCAACCAGCCAATGGACAACATTTCATTTTATGAAAGGTACCAAAATTCGAAAACCATTTGGAGATTATGTGATTCGAAGCTTAAATACAAAAATGTTCAGGTTTTTCTATACATTATTTTTATTATTTACTTCTCGAGTTTTTTGAAAAATGCAAAGTGGATGAAACCATTGTGGTATTTTCTCTATGGATGAAACAGATGAGTCCTTTCCTGGCTGCCATTTCTATTGACTTAGTTTTATTTTGAATTTCTAAAGCCTTTTCAGAAAACATTTTCAGAAAATTCAAAATTAAATTAAAGATAGAAATATTGATCAAAAAGGAAATAAAAAAAATTCGTGTTATCAAACATAACAACTTTCTTTATGGGACTGAGATAGAAAACGCAAAAAAATATCAGTTGTCCCATAAATTTCAGGGTATGTTTCGAGTTTTCTATGGAAGAACCGATTTCTTTTTTCGCAGTATTTAGAAAGACCCTGAATGTAAGTTTTTTAAATGGAACACTGGAAAGATGGCGTTACGATCTGTTATACGAGACGAAAAGGATATGTTTTTAAAAAAAATGATTTTATTTAGGAAGTATGAGTCTCATTATTTGACTTCAAAACAGAAAGGATTTTTATTGACCCAGCAAATTAGTCATGTGGCTTTGGCAATGTCCCGACGCGAACTGGCTCTTGTCTCTGGATGATATGCTGATGCGACATCTTGGGGGTTGGGGGGAAAGATATGGCTCAGCATATTACTTAACATTTATATTTTATAACAGATCGTAACTATTTAGCCGTCACATCGAAAGTGTTCCATGTTTTTTGACGTGATAACGTCTTATAAATTGATGAACACCGGCAGCACGCACGAAAAAGTGTCACTTTCCGCCGCCACGTTCTATGGAATTGTAGATTTTTTTTTATTTTTCGGTGGTTTTTGGAAAACGCCTTATTATCTATTTCGTACTGCCTCCGTGGTCTAATGGTTAAGAGCTTTGGCTCTCGACACGGAGGTCGTGGGTTCGATTCCCACGGGGGGACACCTAGTGTATATCACTTTGTGCGTTTTTCCCCAGTTGGTTAGGACATTGCAGGCTGAATCACCTGATTGTCTGAAAAGAAAAATGATTCCGTGCTTCGGATGGCACGTTAAGCCGTTGGTCCCGGCTACTATCTCTGGTGGTAGTAGTCGTTACATAAAAACCACGTCAGAGGCCGTAAGGCGGTCTGAAAAAACTCTGACACCAGGGCTCTGCCCACACGATAAGAAGAATCTATTTCGTTGTGAAACGAAGTATTTGTGTTTTTTATGAGAAATTATAAAAAGTATTATTCCTATCGAACGCTTATCCCTGACAATCACGAATTCGTGATTATTCATCAGTTTATCTAAAGACTTCTCATTTTATCAATTTTATAAATAGCGTGTTTGGTAGGTATACATCAGTTTCTCTAAAAACATTCTCATTTTATTAACTGAGTTCAAAAAAGGAGGAGGTTCTATGTTCGTTGTACGTACATATTTTTTATTTTTTTATGTACATCGATATTGAGCATTTTTCCTGTGGTTTTCTAGGCGATAAATAGATGGCGCTACGGTCTGCGAGAATCAAAATTTCTAAATGTGTTTCATTAAAATAATAAAGAGGGAAAATATGATCAAAAAGATGCCATCGCATCTTTTAATGGAATATTTCATTATTTACGAATCATTTTAATCGAAAATTTGAACTTGCTTGTCAAAATCATGTCAAGACTCTGACACAGTCTTGACCATAGACGAATTTTTATCCGCTTACGCGTCTTGACTTTGACTTTATCCCGCGAACGTCTCTATGGACCGAATGGAGGAAAAACAAATGAAAAACACTCGCTTTCAGTATTTTTTTCTGTACTCTCGAACTGGAGGTGGTCCCATTTTAATTTTGCGAAGTTCTGATGACGCGCTTCGGAGCTATAAAATAGAACTCCTCAAAAGATTATGGAAAATCATTTATTTCACCACTAAAAATAATATTTTTTTTAAATACGAAAATAAAAAACCGTATTAATATTATTTTTTAGTTTTGAAGTCTATTTTTAATTTTATAAATATCGTGTTCTGTACACATGTATGCATTACTATGCAATGTCACGCGTCTGCCTTTTAACCTATTTTTATATTTTTCAATAAAAAAAAAATGAAAATGAAATGTTTCAAAATGAAATGTTGTCCATTCGGGATTTTCTTAATTCCAATTAAACTACACATATTTCTGCCAGGCTCGTTAATTTGTATAGTTTAAAAAACTAAATTTTAGGGCATTTCCAATTAAGTTAATTAGCCCAGTCATTTTACGGTTTGAGTCGGGACTAATTAATAATTGATTTTTTCGGTATAGTATTTAAGAGCCAATTTGAGCCAAGAAATATACCAAAATAAAAAAAAAATTACGTCAGCAACAGACCCAAATTTAAAATTTAGCATTTATAATTTATATCGTTCTAAAAAACCTGATGGTTAATTTTTTTTGCACATTTTTAACGCTGCCTTTACCACTATTACATACTTCAAACATGGTGTTAATATTTTTGTCTACTTAGAAGGCTTTGAAAATACATTTGTATTTTCTAATGAATACCTATTTATTTAAATTTAATTTCAATGCTTCTCTTTATTGCTCAAAAATAATGTATATTGTATGTTAAATCTATTTAAAATGAGTGCATTGGTATTAATATTATTAAATTAAAAGCCTTCTGGGATATAATTTTTTTTTCAGATAGTCTTTTTGTCACTAAATGGTGCCGGTTACAGTTTAAAAGTTCCATTCATAATTACTCCCCACACCTCCTAACAAAACTCCGTAAAATGACTGGGCTAAATAGTATTAAACAGGGTGTTAGGGCAAACAGTTGCATTACTTTGTGTGACCCATGATCCTGAACAACTTTCCCTAAGAAACCTATAGCAAATAGAAAAAAAAATCTACTATTCATACTAAACGTAAAAACAACGACCCGGTTGGTGTAATGGTTACCACGCCGGACTGCCAAACCAGGGTCCTGGGTTCGAATCCCGGTTCGGTCATGGATGTTTATATGTTTGTGCCGTTGTTGTATGGTTTCCATAATAAACAGCCTATAAATAGTGCTTTCTTGGGATCATTACAATGTACGTGCCTGTGAGCGTTAAAAAAAAAAAAAAAAAAACGTTCGATCAGCTGATTACATTTAGTATGGAAAGTTGAAAGTAGAAATTTTTTTTGCGAATTTCCTTTAGGTTTCTTTGGGAAAGTTGTTCAGTAATCATAATCACCCTGTTTACCCCAGGCATGTCAAACTCAAAGTCGTTGGCGGGCCAAATTCATAATGACAGTACAATCAGCGGGCTGCAAGGAACTTAGAGAAGTAGTATCGGTCATAGATTTTTTTTTCGTTCGTTAATCGTTAATTCAATTGTAGAAAAAAATTGCAATCTCTTCCCAGGAATGTTTATTCGGGTTGGGGGTAATTCTATGTGCAGAAATCAAAAATAAGGTAGGGCATGGAAAGACTAGACCTTCAATACTCAATACCTTGTCTCTACTCTGCATGTTATCATCTAAAAAAAGTGAACGAACGAAGCGAGCTCGAAATTTTCCACATCATGTTTAAAACTGTGGAATTACTACATAACATGAGAACCTAAGTAAGAGACTGAACGATTTCAGGCTGCATCAGGAAGCTGTTTCTTAAATTTGGATCGGGCCTCAAGAAAGTGCAGTGCGGAAAAAAACATTTTTTTTTGTGCACCTTCATAGAAAATCGATCTGAAGTTCCTTACTTTTGAATGGGAGGTCCAAAAAATTTTATCGTTTTTCGACCCATGTTCCTTCGGGAAAGTTGTTTAGTTTCATTGTCTGAATACACCCTTAATTATATTAATAATTACTTAACTAGGTAGTGGTATATTATTAGCTGTAAGATTGATGTAAAATAAATAAGTGAATAATTATGTACATGTGGTACGACAGATGGAAAAATAAAATGAAGTGGAATTAAAAATAATACGAATTTTAATTCCGTAGAAATTATCCTTTCCAAATTTTACACTAATGGCTGGCTTGCATCTAAAACTATTTGGGCTTGAATATGTTTAAAGCCCGACTGCTGCCACTGTCTATTCTATCCTATTATAGTTTAAAAAAAAATGGTTGCCATCTTCGGGTCTACCCATTATCAAACTGTACAAAAACATGTATAGTCATTCCTTACAGTCGCACACAGATTGTCATTAGAGTGACAGAGCTAGATTAGACGTAAATCTGTTACGTCTGTTAAACAAATGTCACCACTTTTTAAGCAAATTCAAGCGAAATTCGTTCTTAACGTAAGGATATAGCTGAGTCTTCCAGCTGGAGGTCTGGTGACATTATGGTTCAAGACGGTATCTCTTTACTATTGACATTTCACTTATTCTAATGGGTGGTTGTCATAAGTGTGAATGGATATCAAGTAGCGTTTTTATGTCTTGCTTTATATTATTTATCTACCCCTATATTTTATCTTTGGCCATCTTGGTCTTGATGATTTTGTCAATCAATGTATAGTTTATGCTTGACGTTTTACGCTTATTACAAGTATTTTGGTGACTTCAGGATTGTTTTTCGAAAAGAACTCCATCTTGAGCCACCACTCGAGCTTTCACTGAACAAATAATAACTACGTTAGCACAGCCACGACACTCCTCGTACGTGTGAGCCCCCGCGTCGGTGACCTATAGGGTTGATACTTGCGGAAAACGAATATTCAATTCAATTCAATTTAATTATACTTTATTGCACACCAAAACAGAATATAAGCATAAGCATATGCTCACGACTATATTCCCCGAGGGGGTAGTCAGAGACAACACACAACAAGACAACAGAAACAGAAAAAAAACAGAATATACATTTGAATAAAGATATAGAATTACAAATAAGGTGGTCTTATCGCTAAAAAGCGATTTCTTCCAGACAACCTTATTTACACTGGTGCAAGGAAATAATAAAAGACATAGGTACTAATACTCTGGGGATGACACTAAGTAATTAGAATTGTTAATAATGTTCATTTCAAGTTTAAAATTATTTTAACAGAATTTATGTTGTAAAGAATATAATTATTTTGTAGGTGGGTTACTTACAGCGTATTACAGGTAGTTCTTTCTAATTAGTTTGTGTATTACAGCTGGTAACTATAAAGACTTAAGACGTTTCAAAAAATTACATTAGAGCTTGAACCTAAACTTTTACTTATATGCAAGAAGGTTGAAATTTTCCTTGCTTATACGACATAAAGTTTAACTTACTACAAAATGATGGGCCTCGTATCTCATTCATTTTAAGGGATATCAAAACATGATTTAATACAGATCGATAGAGAAAAAAATTCGAAGTTCAGTGGTATTTTCAGGGGACTTACGACAAAATGTCCCTTACGACATTTGCAATTTCCACTGTTGATGTTTTTATCGTAAGCGACAAATTCAGCATACGACGCGCACAACTCTCAAGTTGCGTTTCAAATGTCGTAAGGGACATTTTGTCGTAAGTCCCCTGAAAATACCACTGAACTCCGATTTTTTTTCTCTGATTAAACAAATTCACTGTACGCTTAGGCACTTACATTAAAATCAATAGAAGGTATGGAACATATTCATCGCTTCTATCGAGCGTTTTTAGGAAGATCGTAAGCTGAGCTTTGCCCGCTGAATTTGTCACTCAAAATAAAATTTTATTGCTGTCTTTTGCGTTTAGTTGTTTATTCATCTATACTTATAAAACAGTTCCGCTGACTGACCGACAAATAGCTCACAGCTTAAATCGCTGAAGACAGAATTATGAAATAAATTTTCTGCGTAGGGGTGCACGAAAGGTTTTTTATATATTCGAATGAAAATACCCTTAAAATGTAGTTAGTAATTAAAACTAGTGGTGTATACGGGGTGTAAGGAAAAGTATCATTAAACCTCTAAACCACATACTCTACCCATCAAACTGAACAACTTTTACTATGGAGCAAACCTTTCAGAACAAAAAAAAATCTGCTGTCTCTTACGTTTGAATCGAGTAGGTATTCCTACAAAAATATTGTTTCTTACAAGCGACACGATAAAACGTTAAAATCACATCGTAAGGGATAAATGTATTTTAATTTGAAGTAATGAGTAAGAAGTTACGATTAGAATAAACATGTAGTAAGTATGTAAATTCCAATTCATTAAAATTTAAAGTAATTAATTTTCATTCGATTGTTTCAAAATAAAATAAATAGTTTGTGTGTTACATTCATCGATTTCTAGGTTTAGAATAATGCCTTAAAATTTGACAATAATTTGGATAATAATATAATCAGGTTGAATTTAATACATATTGATGTCGCAAAGAATTTATAACTCGTATTTAGTCATTTGTAAAATCGTCATTAAATATTACCTATATTAAGTACGTCATTTTTAAATTTACTTATTTACAACTGGAAACAGAAACGGCAACATCAAATGCCAAATTCTGACATATTGAATATATTTATATTTTTTTCTTAATGGCCAGTTATTTTAAGTTGATTTTTATTTTACCTAGGAGTTTACAGGTCCAACGAATGACGTCACTAGTCGGACAGAAAAACGACTTTATTTTATTAAAAATATCTGTAATCTTTTCATTTTGAAATTTCTGACATAGAAAATATTTTTATTTTTTTTTAATTACTGATTGGTTTGCTCTTGACCTCAATCCAGTCCTTTGACGAAGATGGGGTCGAAGATGTAGCGAACTTACCCAAAAGATGCCTATTCACTCCTACTTTAAAGGAATTCGGGTTGTAAGTGCTCGGAAATACTGACGCAGGCAAGGCATTCCACTTCTTGGCTTCTTCTTCTTCCGCATTATAAATTATGAAAAACAAAAAACCCGACTGCATAAAAAAACTGTTAACTGAAAAGAGAAAAACAAGCTCTATAATCACTAATCAGCTATAACAACATTAAGTAAAATATAATTTGAATGTTATTAGGTAGGTATCGCAAACGGGGAAAAGATGAATTAAGTATAATACATACCTAGGTACCTTCCTTTGGTTTGTCCTCGCCTGCAATACCTACCTAATAACATTCAAATTATATTTAATTAATGTTGTTATAGCTGATTAGTGATTATAGAGCTTGTTTTTCTCTTTTCAGCTAACAGTTTTTTTATGCAGTCGGGTTTTTTGTTTTTCGTAATAATTTGGTTTATTTCATACTTTTTAGTCCTATGTCGAAATGGTAGCATAAAAGTACTACAATATACAACGTGTTAATGAATTAACGCAAAACCTCATAGAACCCAACTGATTTATAACAAAATAATTAGATTGAAACAATAATTTCATTATTTTGATAGTTAAAATTTAAAGTTATTTGCATTTTAAGTTTTGAGGCAAAAATGATTTGTTGTCATTTCAGCAATAAATGAAAGCGCTACCTAACGTACTCATGGATATATTTTAATAATCTAGTATTGGTAGTTAGTAAGGTGAGTGTGCTTTTGAGGTGGTCTGACATCGGGTTCGGTAAATTAAAAATTTTGAAAACAAATAAATTAATATTTTGTCAAAAATTACCTGTTTTGAAACCATGATAATTCGATTCTGCTCTTGATTCTAAACAAACTACTTTTTAGTTTATTCATTAAGACGTTGTATACATATTTGGAATCGTCTGTTTACTAGCTTTCATTTGATTCCCATATTGTAAATTTTTACAAATAAAAATTATTTATTCCCCCTCTTTTTTTTAATTCCCAGATGCCATAATAAAAAAATATAGCCTAAGTCACTCTCACGATTTTTACAAATCTAACGACACATCATACGTCAAAATCCATCGAGCCGCTTAGGCTGTAGGCCGTGCCAAAGAAATAGACATACAAACATACATACATACGCTCGAAAAACATAACCCTCCTTCTGGCGCAGTCGGGTAAAAAAGATTCAGAAAGGCGCTTGGTGCGGATATGTGGAATGTCAACCAAGAAATTGTGATATCCCGCGACAATTATTGAGACAATTATCTCGAAATAGTTTTCGATTTAGGCCTCCCAAAAATATTTTGACAAACCTAATTGGCGCCGACGCTGTAGGTACTTTTCGCAGCTGTCAAACAAGAGTGACGGAGCACTGATTATGATTATACTAACAACAAAAAGCTATAGGTATATTTTTTTAATGTCCTTTTTAACTTCACACAAACAGTTCCTGGGTAAGAACTAAGTTCCTCGTAAGTGACAAATATGGTTTATTCAAGTAATCTCTAGATTATGATATCCATATTTTTACACAGACGGCTAAGGCGGTGTCCTATTGCCATCGCACGCGCGATGGTGCGATGCGATCTCATCGCGCGATGAAACCGATCGCGCGATCAAAAAACGTGTGTCCTAATTTGGTGCGATGCGATCGATGCGATCGATCACCCTCCCTTGCTTCGTGTACCTGCACTCAGCGGGACCCCGTGTCCTAGAACGATGCGAGTATGTATGGGATTTAGTTCCGAATTTGTTCTATCGAATTCAATTAGAAATAAAAAAAAAACCGTCAAAATGGAAGAATTAGATCCAGAGCCACCAACGGTCTAGGGCCTAAACGTATTATAATTATAGGAAAGCTGGATTCAGTCTAGCTCGAAAATAGACGCCAAAGTACATCATTTAGCCTCGGTCTTATGACTCAAAGCGGTCACTGATTTTTTTTACAGCGGTAAGACAATCGCGAAAAAATGGGGTCTGGGCCTAAATATATAGGATACGAACTGGACGCATTTTAAGAAAGAGCCCTCTTAGGAGAACACCACAGCAGATTTAGTTATTCTCAAATCGGTCACCGTTCATAATCAGACTGGGGTTGAAAATAAAAAAAAATAGGTCTTAGGCCTAAACATATAGGAAATGTGAAACCAACTTGGATCGAAAGAACACACTTTACCCATCACGAAAAATCCGGTCTTACATGGCGGATCGGTCACCTTTCCAGAATCAGACCACTTTTATAATATAACAAAAATGACAGATATCTCGACAATGGTAAGTGATAGAAAAAAATTTGTTATGAACAAAATTGTTGGAAATTTAATGGGTCTTCACGCTTGTATAAACTTTTTTTACAATCCTATGCATAGGAGACGAGATATTTGTAAAAACTGAATAATTAAAATAGTAACAGACAGATATATCGACAACGGTTGATGATAGGAAAAGTTTTTGAAAAATAAAATTGTAGATAATGTTATGTTCTACAAGTTTACAACTTTGTTCACGATTTGAAGCATACGAAAAGAGATATTTGCAAAACCGAATAAATTAAAATAGTAATAGACCGATATCTAGAAAACGGTTCATGATAGAAAAAGTTTATCTGAAAAACAATTATAGACAATGTTATGTTCTACAAGTTTTGTTCTAACTTTGTTCACGATTTAATGCATACGAAAAGAGATATTTGCAAAAACGAATTAATTAAATAGTAATAGACAGATATCTCGAAATTTTTTGATGATAGGAATAGTTTGTGCAGCATACAATTGTAGATAATATTATGTACTACAAGTTTTGTTATAACTTTGTTCACGATTTCATCCATACGAAACGAGATATTTGCAAAAAATAATTAATTAAAATAGTAATAGACAGATATCTCGACAACGGTTCATGATAGAAAAAGTTTCTTACAGATACAATCATAGAAAATATTATGTTCTACATGTTTTGTTTTAACTTTGTTCACGATTTGATGCATACGAAAAGAGATATTTGCAAAAACGAATAAATTAAAATAGTAATAGACAGATATCTAGAAAATTGTTGATGATAGAAAAAGTTTCTTAAAAATACAATTATAGACTATGTTATGTTCTACAAGTTTTGTTCTAACTTTGTTCACGATTTCATGCATACGAAAAGAGATATTTGCAAAAACGAATTAATTAAATAGTAATAGACAGATATCTCGAAAATTGTTGATGATAGGAATAGTTTGTGTAGCATAAAATTGTAGATAATGTTATGTACTACAAGTTTTGTAATAACTTTGTTCACGATTTCATCCATACAAAACGAGATATTTGCAAAAAATAATTAATTAAAATAGTAATAGACAGATATCTCGACAACGGTTCATGATAAAAAAAGTTTCTTTTTGATACAATTATAGACAATGTTATGTTCTACATGTTTTGTTTTAACTTTGTTCACGATTTGATGCATACGAAAAGAGATATTTGCAAAAACGAATTAATTAAAATAGTAATAGACAGATATCTCGAAAATTTTTGATCATAGGAAAAGTTTGTTAAGCATAAAATTGTAGATAATGTTATGTTCTACAAATTTTGTAATAACTTTATTCACGATTTGAAGCATACGAAAAGAGATATTTGCAAAAAATTATTAATTAAAATAGTAATAGACAGATATCTCGAAAATTGTTAATGATAGAAAAAGTTTCTAAAAAATACAATTATAGACAATGTTATGTTCTACAAGTTTTGTTCTAACTTTGTTCACGATTTGATGCATACGAAAAGAGATATTTGCAAAAACGAATAAATTAAAATAGTAATAGACAGATATCTCGAAAATTGTTGATGATAGAAAAAGTTTCTTAAAATACAATTATAGACAATGTTATGTTCTACAAGTTTTGTTCTAACTTTGTTCACGATTTGATGCATACGAAAAGAGATATTTGCAAAAACGAATTAATTAAATAGTAATAGACAGATATCTCGAAAATTGTTGATGATAGGAAAAGTTTGTGAAGCATACAATTGTAGATAATGTTATGTACTACAAGTTTTGTTTTAACTTTGTTCACGATTTGATGCATACGAAACGAGATATTTGCAAAAAATAATTAATTAAAATAGTAATAGACAGATATCCCGAAAACGGATAATGATAGAAAAATATTGTCTAAAAAAACAATTGTAGACAATATTATGTTTTACAAGTTTTGTAATAACTTTGTTCACGATTTGAAGCATATGAAAAGAGATATTTGCAAAAACGAATAAATTAAAATAGTAATAGACAGATATCTAGAAAATTGTTGATGATAGGAAAAGTTTGTGAAGAATACAATTGTAGATAATGTTATGTACTACAAGTTTTGTTTTAACTTTGTTCACGATTTGATGCATACGAAACGAGATATTTGCAAAAAATAATTAATTAAAATAGTAATAGACAGATATCTCGAAAACGGTTCATGATAGAAAAATATTGTCTAAAAAAACAATTGTAGACAATATTATGTTAAAAAATTATTAATTAAAATAGTAATAGACAGATATCCCGAAAACGGATAATGATAGAAAAATATTGTCTAAAAAACAATTGTAGACAATATTATGTTTTACAAGTTTTGTAATAACTTTGTTCACGATTTGAAGCATATGAAAAGAGATATTTGCAAAAACGAATAAATTAAAATAGTAATAGACAGATATCTAGAAAATTGTTGATGATAGGAAAAGTTTGTGTAGCATACAATTGTAGATAATGTTATGTACTACAAGTTTTGTTTTAACTTTGTTCACGATTTGATGCATACGAAACGAGATATTTGCAAAAAATAATTAATTAAAATAGTAATAGACAGATATCTCGAAAACGGTTCATGATAGAAAAAGTTTTTTAAAAATACAATTATAGGCAATGTTATGTTCTACAAGTTTTGTTATAACTTTGTTCACGATTTGATGCATACGAAACGAGATATTTGCAAAAAATTATTAATTAAAATAGTAATAGAGAGATCTCGACAACGGTTCATGATAAAAAAAGTTTCTTTTTGATACAATTATCGACAATGTTATGTTCTACATGTTTTGTTTTAACTTTGTTCACGATTTGATGCATACGAAAAGAGATATTTGCAAAAACGAATTAATTAAAATAGTAATAGACAGATATCTAGAAAATTGTTGATGATAGAAAAAGTTTCTTAAAAATACAATTATAGACAATGTTATGTTCTACAAGTTTTGTTGTAACTTTGTTCACGATTTGATGCATACGAAAAGAGATATTTGCAAAAAACGAATTAATTAAAATAGTAATAGACAGATATCTCGAAAATTGTTGATGATAGGAATAGTTTGTGAAGCATACAATTCTAGATAATGTTATGTACTACAAGTTTTGTCATAATTTTGTTCACGATTTGCATACGAAAAGAGAAATTTGCAAAAACGAATAAATTAAAATAGTAATAGACAGATATCTCGAAAATTGTTGATGATAGGAATAGTTTGTGTAGAATACAATTCTAGATAATGTTATGTACTACAAGTTTTGTCATAATTTTGTTCACGATTTGATGCATACGAAACGAGATATTTGCAAAAACGAATTAATTAAAATAGTAATAGACAGATATCTCGACAACGGTTGATGATAGAAAAAGTTTCTTTTTGATACAATTATAGATAATGTTATGTTCTACATGTTTTGTTTTAACTTTGTTCACGATTTGATGCATACGAAAAGAGATATTTGCAAAAACGAATTAATTAAAATAGTAATAGACAGATATCTCGAAAATTTTTGATGATAGGAAAAGTTTGTGTAACATAAAATTGTAGATAATGTTATGTACTACAAGTTTTGTAATAACTTTGTTCACGATATCATCCATACAAAACGAGATATTTGCAAAAAATAATTAATTAAAATAGTAATAGACAGATATCTCGACAACGGTTCATGATAAAAAAAGTTTCTTAAAGATACAATTATCGACAATGTTATGTTCTACATGTTTTGTTTTAACTTTGTTCACGATTTGATGCATACGAAAAGAGATATTTGCAAAAACGAATTAATTAAAATAGTAATAGACAGATATCTAGAAAATTGTTGATGATAGAAAAAGGTTGTGTAGCATAGAATTGTAGATAAAGTTATGTACTACAAGTTTTGTTATAACTTTGTTCACGATTTGATGCATACGAAACGAGATATTTGCAAAAAATTATTAATTAAAATAGTAATAGACAGATATCTCGAAAACGGTTCATGATAGAAAAAGTTTGTCTGAAAAACAATTGTAGACAATATTATGTTTTACAAGTTTTGTAATAACTTTGTTCACGATTTGATGCATACGAAAAGAGATATTTGCAAAAACGAATTAATTAAATAGTAATAGACAGATATCTCGAAAATTGTTGATGATAGGAAAAGTTTGTGTAGCATACAATTGTAGATAATGTTATGTACTACAGGTTTTGTTATAACTTTATTCACGATTTGATGCATACGAAATGAGATATTTGCAAAAACGAATTAATTAAAATAGTAATAGACAGATATCTCGACAACGGTTGATGATAGAAAAAGTTTCTCAAAGATACAATTGTAGACAATGTTATGTTCTAGAAGTTTTGTAATAACTTTATTCACGATTTGATGCATACGAAACGAGATATTTGCAAAAAATTATTAATTAAAATAGTAATAGAGAGATCTCGACAACGGTTGATGATAGAAAAAGTTTGTCCATGATACAATTGTAGACAATGTTATGTTCTTACTTGTACAACAGTGCTTGATTATTTTAATAAAACAACTTGAGTTTAATTATTAAGGCCAAAGGTTTTATTTCTCACCTTTATCAAACTTCGATAAAACAAAATATTAATTTTCTTATAGATTCGAACGTAAAAGTCAAACTGAAATATTATTGTTTAACTTTTTTACTTTGAAGTCGGTTTTCATTTTTTGTTGTTGTTGGAACTCGAATTCTAGTCGTAAAGACCAAAAAAAATCTTTGCCTATGCCATTCTCCCATTTTGACGGAACACATTTGATTTCTAATTGGATTCGATAGAACAAATTCTAATCAAATTAAAGATTGAAAAATTAAGTCTCGAGCCGGACTTGAACCCGCACCCTTCCAAACCGGGGAAGTGCGTTATCCAAAGGCTGTAATATGTTTGAAATCAATAATATTTGAAATTAGAACAAATTCTATAGAACAAGTTCTAGGACACGGGGTCCCGCTGAGTGTAGGTACACCCTTGCCTCGTCGCGCTCCTCGATCGCGCGATCGAAATTAGGACAGTCAATACTGATTCCTATGTTTGATCGCACGATCGCACGATCGTGCGTCGAAAATAGAACAATTCGAACGCATCGCATGATCGCGCGATCGAAATTAGGACAGTCAATACTGATTCCTATGTTTGATCGCACGATCGCACGATCATTTTCATCGGACGGACGCATGATCGCGCGTGCGATGGCAATAGGACAGCGCCTAAGGCACAGATATTTACGATTTTATTAAATTGAGAAAATTTTATCGTAAGTTGCAAAACATGTTCATTTGTACATGTCAGTACTTGTCGGTTACAATGAAATTGTTGAATATTTAATTTATCGTAAGTTGAGCGTCGGTCATACACGCCTTGTCACTTACGATAAAATGAATACCTTGTCACTTACGATAAAATGAATAATTAAAATCGTTCTTCTAACTATGTATTACAATAGTATTGAATAAAAAAAATGTTTTGCTACGTATACTTGCAAATTACGATATAATTTTCTCATTTATTTATTTGAGAAAAGTAACTACCTCTTTAAGTACCTACTCCTTCTAATTGTATACCTACTCTTTTGTGCTGTGCTTTGGAATTAAACTAACCCTGAACTAACCTGTGTCCATAAATATAGTAAACAGTTTTTAATCTAAGCCTGTGTCATTATATTATTTATGTTCGGTATTATAAATCAGTTACAAAGCAAACTTGTGAGCACTGGCTGGCGGCCGGTACTGACACAGCAGTGACGTCGATTCATATTCGGTTCGTTAAACATAAAAGGTGAAAAATGATCTGTCACATGTAATGTGGACTTGTAATAAATAAAGATGTTGTGATCCATTTGTAAACGTTCTTTGTGGAAAAACCCTCACAAATTGGTAGCAGAGCGTGGTTGCTTACAAGTAAGAAAAATCATGACATCAAATACAAGTTTTCGTAACATAGAACCGTTGACAAAATCAAACTATGATACATGGTGCCTGCAAGCTCAGGCAGTCCTAATTAAAAATGACTATTGGGACATCGTAAGCGGCGAGAAAACATTGCCACCAAATGCGGATGCGGCGGCGAAGTCGGCGTTCAATAAAGAGGACTTGAAGGCAAGAGCTGAAATCCTACTTTTACTGTCGCCTTCAGAATTAAAACAAATTAAAGCCTGCGCGACATCTAAAGCTGTATGGGACAAGTTGAGAGCTACTTACCAAAGCACTGGGCCTGCAAGGAAAGCTACGTTATTGAAACAGCTGGTTCTAAAGCGAATGACCACAGAAGAAGATATTCGTGACCATATAAATAATTTCATGGATATCGTGGACAAGCTCGCCGACATGGATATAAAAATACCTCCAGAGCTACTAAGCATAATGCTTCTCTACAGTTTGCCGACAACCTTTGAAAACTTTAGAATAGCCATCGAGTCTCGAGACACACTGCCTCATCCTGAGGACCTGAAAGTAAAAATCCTCGAAGAATACCAGGCCAGGAGCGGTAATGAACAGCCCGAGAACTCAGAAGCTTATCACGTCAAGAAAAATAAGCAAAGATTGTACTGCAAAAGCTGTAAGAAGAAAGGACACGCTACCGAGACGTGTCGGGGCAAAAAGGAAAACACAAATGAGAGAGACCACGGAGGCAAGTACAAAAACTATAACGTTTGCCTGAACACCGCAGGTTCATATGAAAATAAAGAAATATGGTGCCTAGATAGCGGCTGTTCATCTCATATGTGCGGCGATAAATCGATGTTTTCTACCATGTCCCCTGAAAATGGTACCCTAAAAATGGCATCAAACAAATATGTCAGTAAAATACAAGGTAAAGGAAAAGTTACAGTCTGTACAAAGAAACAAGGCTACAACTTCAATGACACTCTGTACGTTCCCGATGTGTCTGTGAACCTTTTGTCTGTGGCCAAAATAACAGACAGAGGAAATAAGGTTGTCTTCAGTGAAGATAAAGCCTACGTCATAGAAAAAGACGGCGAGGTGACACTGACAGCACAAAGAAAAGATGGGCTCTACTATCTTGAGTTTGAAAGAAAAGAGACTGCAAACTACACACCTAAAGAAGATGGTAACATCATGGAATGGCATCGCAAACTTGGCCACATAAACGAAAAAGATTTAAAGAAGATGGCTAAAGAAGACCTTATGCACGGTTTAAATTTAACTGACGAAAAGTTTGAAACATGTGAGACCTGCATCAAAGGGAAACTGTCAAGATTACCATTCACAAGACATGATGACCTTTACACGACGGACACGCTAGAGATAATTCACAGCGACGTTTGTGGACCTTTTGAGTGTGAGACGCTAGCTGGCTCAAGATATTACGTCACGTTCATTGACGATTACACTCGTTACTGTCACGTCTACTTCATTAAAAAGAAGAGTGACGTATTCAACGTTTTCAAGGAGTACAAAAAGGAAGTTGAGACGTTCCACAACAAAAGGATAAAATACCTTCAGACAGACAATGGCACAGAATATCGCAACAAGGAGTTTGATGATTTTCTCAAATCGAATGGCATCCAAAGAAGGTTGACCACAGTTTATACCCCACAACAAAATGGGATTAGCGAGAGGAAAAACAGATCTCTGTTAGACAAAGCCAGATGTCTGTTGATCGAGGCCAATGCACCAAAGAAGCTTTGGGCAGAAGCGGTAGCAACCGCGAACTACCTCATAAATCGTAGTCCTACCAAAGCACTGAATGGCAACATACCCTTCAAGAAATGGGTAGGCCGAACGCCAAGTGGAAATCATCTTCATGTTTATGGCAGGAAGACATTCGTCCTAAAAAGAAACAAACGAGGAAAGCTAACCCAGAATGCCAAAGAAGGTGTATTCATGGGGTACTCGTTGACTTCCAAGGCTTACAGAGTATACATACCTGAAGATGATGACGTTGTGACGACGAGGGACATAAAGGTCATAGATAAAATGTACTTCAAAGAAGAAAGTCAGAACCATGAAGGTCTTACAAACGACGTAGGACAACTAGAAATTGAAATAACAGAAAATAAAAATGAAAACTTACTTGAAAATCTGAATGATCAAGAAGATGACGTTTCTTCGCTAGACGAAATAGAGTCTTACGATAACGCATTGGAATATCCCAACGATCAAGACAATGATATTTCTTCGCAAGACGAAATAGAATCTCGCGATGACGCATCAGAGATCGTAGAAACACCTGGAAATGGGAGGCCACAAAGAGAGAGGCATCCGCCAGCGTGGACCAAAGATTTTGAAATGGATGAAGAAAGTCACCTATTCTCAGAAATATCTTACATATCCGACGAAAATGAGGATGATGAATACTGGCATGATGCAATAAAAGCAGAGATAAGAGCACATGTCAAGAATGGAACCTGGAAAATAGAAAGGAAAAACAAAGATATAAAAGAGGTGGACTATAAAATGGTTCTAAGAAATAAAATAGGACCAGATAACAGCATAACAAAGAAGGCCAGACTCGTAGCACGGGGTTTCACTCAGCGACCAGGTGTCGACTACAACGAAACATATGCTCCCGTTGCTAAACTAAGTTCGATCAGATCTGTTATTGGGATAGCAATGGAAGAAGGGTTAAAGTTAAACCAGATGGACGTAACGACGGCGTACCTGAATGGTGAACTAAAGGAAAAGATAGTGATGAAATACCCTGACTATCTAGAAGAATATCTGACAGAAATTATGGTCGAAGAAAGTAAACAAAAAGATCTGACTTTATACAATAAGACAAAGAGTATGCTGAAAGACATAAGAAATAATCCCAAAGAGAAAGTCTGTCATCTTATTAAAGCTCTATATGGACTTAAACAGGCAGGGAGGCAGTGGTACAAGAAACTCGACACAGAATTAAAGAACATAGGTTTTAAAGCATCAGAAGCTGACCCATGTCTATACCTACTAGAGAAAAGAGGAGTTAAAGTCATAATAGTAATATATGTCGATGATTTATTGATTGCCTATTCATGTCCAAGAAAGCTTAAAGAAGTAAAAGACCTCCTAAATGCAAAATTCGAGTTAAAAGACTTAGGGATACCAAAACGGCTAATTGGAATAGACGTTGCCTATAAGAGGGGCGAAATTAAACTGAACCAAGAGAAGTTCATAGAAGACACTCTCAAAAAGTTCAAGATGGAAGATTGTAAAGCAACTACCACACCAATTGAACCAGGCCTCATGCTTGAAAAGAGTGGAAGAGGCGAAAGGAAGGATCTTCCATACAAAAATTTGATTGGTACGCTCATGTACCTAGCGGTGGCGACTCGCCCTGATATTATGTTCGCCATTAGCTATCTCTCCCAATTTAATGATTGTTATGGGGACGAGCATTTCAAGTGCGCCAAAAGAGTACTACGTTACCTTAAAGGAACGAAGAGCATCGGTCTTACTTTCAAGAAGACTGGGCAAAAATTGCTTGGAATGGCAGATGCAGACTGGGGCGCATGCAAGCTTGACCGAAAGTCTTTTTCGGGCTATTGTTTTATGTATGCTGGGACATCTGTAAGCTGGATGTCTAAAAAGCAAAGAAGCGTTGCCCTATCGACAGCCGAGGCTGAGTACGTTGCCCTAACCGAAGCTGCAAAAGAAGCTATCCATTTGAAGAGCCTTTATAAAGACCTAGGAGCCAGCTATGACAGAATAGTCGTATTAAACGACAACCAAGCTGCCCTCAAGCTCAGCCAAAACGCTATGGTGACTTCAAAGTCAAAACACATAGACCTAAAGATGCACTTCATTCGGAACTGTATTCAAGAAGGATCAATAGAGGTCAGGTATCTGCGAACAGAAGATATGGGCGCAGACATTCTGACAAAGGCCTTGGCTGGCCCGCGTCTGAAGGAACTGCGGTGCAGCTTAGGACTCTCCGATGACCACGACATTGCCGTGAAGAGGAGTGTGAGCACTGGCTGGCGGCCGGTACTGACACAGCAGTGACGTCGATTCATATTCGGTTCGTTAAACATAAAAGGTGAAAAATGATCTGTCACATGTAATGTGGACTTGTAATAAATAAAGATGTTGTGATCCATTTGTAAACGTTCTTTGTGGAAAAACCCTCACAAAACTGAACATAATTATCCTAAAACTAAAATATAACTATATAGTGTATGGTCTATGTATATTGGTCGGCGTCGCACGCTTCGCTCGCAGAATCAAAGAAAATATTTACCTATTTCAACGGCCGAGTCGTGCAGTCGTGCGAGCAAGAGCAACCATGTAATTCAAAAGGTCAATGACATTTTTTCCCACCCGCTCGCATACTGCGCACCCCCCCTCGCTCGCCCGACCCGCACTCATAGCCGCGAGCGGTTTTACGAGCACACATGCATGAGTGTCGCTTCTTTTCGCGGTAGTGTATATTTTCTTTGACGTTAGTGATTATTTGTTCAGTGGGAGCTTTGTTGTAGGCCGGGGAGGAGGCAACCAACGATCGACTAGTGATTATATGGTGATTATATTCTCTTTGATCGACACGCGACGCGACTACCCCACAAGAAGCTTCAAATATAAGCTTCTTGGACTACCCAATAGCAAACCTACTCGACTCGCTGTCACTGTCATTATCATTAGTGTGACTGTGTTCTTTGGTGAGCAGCAAGAAGATTAAATACCTACAGAGATGAAGTTTGCATTACAAACAACTTTTTGAAGCCAAAAACTATGACCTTTATATGACGTCACTGATGTTTCCCATCTCATTTCCTCTTTACGTGGAGGTTAAACGTAGTGTATTACATAGTCTAAGGTAGAGGTCAAATGAAGGTAATTCAATGACAACTCCATGTAGAGGAAATGAGATGGGAAACATCAGTGACGTCATAAAGGTCATAGATTCTGGCTTCAAAACGTTATTTGTAATGCAATCTCCATCTCTGTAGGTATATAAGCTTCTTGGTGAGCAGCTAAGGGTCAGCGCACACCCAGCGTAAAACTGTTCGAGCATGCGCGAGCAGTTTTAATTGATTCAATTGATAATGAACTCTATTTCCATCGAAATAAAGTTGAAAATAGCTTGCAAGTGATTAAATCCCTTCAGCGTCTGTTCGAGTATGCTCGCGTATGCTCCTCGCGGCGACGGGAGCAGTCGCGAGCATGCGCGCGGATGCTCGCGCATGCTCGAGCATACGCGCGTGTTGATGCTTGCGATCCGTCGTCAGTGTTGCCACCCCGTCATTTTTCGGGCTAGCTCTAACATCTTTTTTATCAGCTAAGCCCGAAAAGGGAAATTTAGTACCTAGTTGCCTACCTACAGATAATAAATAATAATCTAGCCCTTATCGAAAATACACGGAAAATCTAAAATAACATTGATTTTTAGGGTTCCGTACCCAAACGGGACCCTATTAATAAGCCTACGTTGTCCGTCCGTCCGTCCTTCTGTCCGTCTGTCCTACATATTTTGGGCTGTAACTTTTGAACAGTAATAGCTAGATAGTTGAAATTTTCTCAGATTATGCGTTATTAAGGCGAATTAATTATTACCAAATAATTACCGGACCCAATAATTACCAAATCCCAGTCCACCATACTTTAAAATTGCTCTTATCGCACGTCTTTACCTTAAAATATTGTAAACACAACTGCAAAATTCACTGTCAACTGTAGCAACACGGGAGCATCCGCGAGACTGTTCGAACACGCGCGAGCTGCTCGCGCATGCTCGAGCATCCGCCGCTGCCGCCGGCGGATTTCGTCGCTGCCGCGGCGGATTTCGCCGCTAGGTGTGCGCGAATGCAAAGAACATGCTCGAGCATGCGCGAGCAGTTCTACGCTGGGTGTGCGCTGACCCTAAGAGTGAACCAAGAAGAGTGAGGAGTGAGCAGTGTGAGCATAGACGATTTTTTTTCGCTAGTGTGAGAAACAAACTAAAAGTCATCGGCTTTACTTTTTGGTGTCAGCCACCCATAGTTATAAACATAAATTGTATAGGATTTTATGACTATCCTGACTATCGCTGTCTCATACCCAGTTACAGTGAGATTCCGTCTACCAGCAGCGTAAGCGAAAAATTCTTCGTCTATGTTTTGGACCCTGACCCTAGCCATACCATACCGTAAATGCCATACAATAGGGAAAAAATTTCAACCTTCTTGCATACAATATACGATAATTTCGCCTTTACCTTCTCTTTCTACGTAGCCATCAAGACGAACTTTTTTTCGCTCTAGCCATTATTATTATTCTTTGTGGACCATAAGTAGTAAAATAGCACTAAAATTGTAGAAAGAGAAGGTACTAGAAGGAAGCACGTGCCTTGCCATATTCACTCAATAAGAGATGCAAATTCCAAATTCGCTCTAGTTAAAAAAGGAGATCGCTACCTTATTGCTGTCCTTATCGGCGTAACCACTTTTTTGTACTGACTCCACCTGACTCCGACATGTCACTTCATATAAATTGTACAGGATTTTATGACTTTCGCTATCTCATACCCGGTTACACTGACATTCCGTCTACCAGCGTAAGCGAAAAATTCTTCGTCTATGACTAAAATAGTAGCTTTATCTATGTGTGTCTATGTCTGTGGTACTATTCAAAGACTACAGTACAGCAAAGACTACAGTTTAATCAAGAAGCTTGAAATTTTCCCTACAGAGAGTTTAATTCTGTAGGGAAAAAAATTTCAAGCTTCTTGGTTTAATTGTACTATTTAAAAAAGTACTCTTTCAAAGTAGGTACTCTTTGGTACTATTTTATTTTAGCAGTAGTTATATTCCTTGTATTTTAGTTTTACTGCCAGAATTGTGCCAGAAAAATAAAAAATCTGAAAAATGCAAAATTTTAGTAAACGTTGCATTTTTCAGAGATATGATTTTTAAAATTCTGTAATACCTATAGGGTTGTGTAGTTATCTAAAATTACAAAATCATTACCGAGTCTAAGTAATTATGTTCACACGCAGATGTTGTGGTTGGCTTTTAAACCGATTCAATTTTAGAGCTGAACAAACAAGGAACCTACAGGTATCGATAATAGGCGCTTCTACAGAAATTGGATCAAACTTAGCATTATTGGTGAAACAAAATAGTAGAGTAACAAGACTCAAACTGCATGGAGACGATGAAAAAATTAAAGGGATTGCCCTGGAGCTGAATTTATTACCAGGAGGACCACTAGTATCTGGGTTTGTTGGTGATAATAGCTTAACCTCAGCGGTTGCCTTTTCAGACCTTATTGTAATGGTCAATAGAATACCTCGAAAGTATGGCTATGCAAGGTCTAAAATGCTTGAAACAAATGGACCCATGGTTCACAAACTATGCAAGGCAGTTGCAGAGCGAAACCCTGAAGCATTTCTGGCCATCTCCACTAATCCCATAAACTCTACTATACCTCTGGCCAGTGTTGTTTTACATAAATACAACAGCTACAATCCGTTTAAGCTTTTTGGAATAACACATATTGACACAGCTAGAAGCAAGTCCTACGCAGCTAATGCGTTGCAAGCAAATGCTCGTCATTTAAAAATACCGGTTATAGGAGGTCACTCTGAACAAAGTGTAATACCTTTGTTTTCAAATCTGTCACCGAATTTTTACACTTTAGACTCGTGTCAAGTAGATATGCTGACGCGAATGGTAAGAAAATCTGGATCAGAAGTAATGACTAAGAAGCTAGGAATCGATTCTTCGACTATTGCGATGGCTTGGTCGATAAATGAATTCATTGATAAAATGATCGATGCTATTCGTGGGGACGAAGTCGAGGTCAACTGTTACACTGCTAATCCACATTTTGGAACAAAGTTTTTCTCAGGCCCTACTAAGGTCGGGCCTTTTGGCACATCTGGGCCGTGTTCCCATTTTAACATGAGTAACTATGAGTGTACTCTTTTGGCTCAAGCTGTTCCTGCCATAAACAGAGATATTATAGAGGGAGAAGAGTATGCAAGTACATTATTATTAGGAAGTTCTGTACATTAAGTGTTTAAATTTATGTGACGAAATTTTATAAAGTTTTACCTAATAAAATTTGTATCCCGCATATAAGCACTAATTAATTACTAATCGTCGCCTTAGAGTGAAGACCTCGGGAATTAAATGGTATTTTGTATGTGTGCTAATTAACGTGACTTCTATTTAATAGCATCATTCTCCTCTAAGAGGGGGGTTACACGTTCAGTATTTCGTCATTCTGGTCCATCAGTCTGGTCATGTTTATTTGATTTGAAGGGAAACTGATATACTGAAGCACCATGTTAGTCGGGTCAATCTCGAGTCAGTTTCCCTTCAAATCAAATATACATGACCAGACTGATGGACCAGACTGATGAAATACTGACCGTGTAACCTCCCTCTAAAAATCAATGTTGTACTCTGAATGACTAGGTCATCATCATCATCAGCCTATCATTGTCCACTGCTGAACATAGATGGTGAATGTATAAATTCATAGGACAAATTAAAATAATTGCTATTATCTAAGTATACCGTATTACCGTGCAATAAGAACCTCGCAAATACTCCCGAACTTACAAAAATGTTATAAGGACGCATTTTTTTCTTCATCCTGATAAGTGATTATCTTTTGCACACGAGTTCTTCACTCTAAGGCGTCGTAATGGAGCTATTAGTAACGCCCTGTATCTAAAATTTCCTGTAACTATTTCTCCTTTTGTTATACCTACCATATCTACGTTCGTGAATAAAACAAGGCCATGAATGAATAGTGCTCCACAGCCACAGTTTAAACAAAGACTGCTGAAAGTTTCTTTAACGACAGGAGACGTAATCGAAGCTGACGTGTGCTACTCGTGGCTGTAACGCGAACGGTCCAATATCGGCGGGAATGGCTGTGGTGGCGCAAAGCGGCCATCGGAGTCGCATCTCATTCAGGGAACTGTGTAACTGCCGATGCCGGTGCGACAGACGAGATGGTCACTGGGAACTACACTGGGTTGTGTTCACATTAGTAATAATATAAGGAGTAACAAAATTAGCTGAAACTTACCTGAAACTATGGGACCAAAAAGGAAATCGCGAAAAAAAATCTGCTGTGCACTGAAATGTATGGGGGAGCTGTTTTTTTCGCGATTTCGATATTGGTCCCATAGATAAAGTTTTTCGGTATGATGGCTGTACATAGTTTCAGCTAATTTTGTTAGACCTTATTAATAACTGACAAAAAAATTTGTAGACGTGGATCTGGCATATTGCATTCATGTGCTCACCAATCGATCAATTTGAAATGTGTACCTAGGCAACTGTAGATAGAACTTAGAACCATAACACAGTAAAGTATTTGCAGTTATGTTTATCAGAAGCTATACCTACACAGGTGATTGTAACAATAACAAGGTTCTAAAATGACCTATATTTCAAATTGGTTTTGAACAACAACTCAACCGAGTTCTACCCGTGGTCCACCAGGTGAACCAAATTAGGTGTACCACGGGAAATGCCTGGTTCAATTGAACCGTGATTGGACCACGTGCGAACCACAACTTTTAAGACATTCGGTATCGCGCTAATCATTTGACAGACTGTAATTGGATTAGGATTGAACTTCTATGTTTTAAATGATCACGATTTGATACTTCGATTGAATAATGTGCAAACAGTGTCTGCAATGTTGTAATCACAATTAGCAAATTAAAACCAAACATTTTCTCTTCGAGAGTAACAACACAATAAAACAATAGCAATCAGGGTTCGAAAATATCGGATATTTATAATAAATATAAAAAATATCCGATATTTATGATATACCTATATCGGATATATGTATACAGGGTGTACAATAAAATAGGACAGCTACTTAAAGGGGTGCTTCAGACCATCAAACTGAACAACTTTCTCTATGGGACCAATATCAAAATCGCGAAAAAAAATCTGCTGTCCCATACATTTCAGTCGAGTTATGTTTGCAGTTTTGTATGGGAGAGCGGATTTTTTTTTCGCGATTTCGATATTGGTCCCATAGAGAAAGTTGTTCAGTTTGATGGTCTGAAGCACCCCTTTGAGTAGCTGTCCCATTTTATTGTACACCCTGTATAAATTTTTGATATTATCGGATACGTGTATATAAATTTTTGATATATATATCGATATATATCAATCATTCAGAATAATATTCCGGTTAACCCTTGTAGGATTAGAGTTATGAAGTCCTATTGAGCATATTTGGGTGTAAAAAAGCTTTTCTCATTTAATAAAATAAATCTGAACTAAAATATTAAAAAAAATCAGTAGGTAACTCCACTCGATGAAGTTAAGTGCGGAGTGATTTTTCGAAAGAATTTTTGTTATTGTTATGAAAAAACATCCAAAACATGTTAGAAATACAACATTTTGTAATGCAATCGTAATATACAGAGAAAATTAAAAAAGCGAGTGTTTTACCTATGCGTTTGTGAAAAATATTATTGATATATATCCAAGAGTAAATATCACGATATATATCATGATATATTATATATCATTGATACATATAAGTGAAAAGTGATATATATCATCGAACCCTGATAGCAATAGGTGTGATCCCGACCTAACTTGGAACGTTCAGAGCTCGGTGCAACCGCAAATAAGGATCGTAACGACATGGTTAACTTTAAGATAATCGCCGAGCGGCCATAAAAGACCGTGGCGTTACATCGACTTAATGTCTGAGGTCTTGACGACCCTATGGGTGTCTGGGTGTTAACTTTTCCAAGGGTCAGGTCGCCAGATTGGTGATTATGCTCGTGTCGGGCTCATTTATTACTTGGAAACTGTTTGTGATTGCATGCTTGGGACCTTATTTTGAGTTAACGTTAGTGGTTTAGGTTTGTGTAGTGTGTTGCACTTTAGTCGGGTTTTATGGGGTTATGAACATTTTTCATGTTCCAAGGAAGTGCGTTTTTTATACAAATTATAACGTGTTAATGATTAAGCGCACAACCTCAAACACCACAACTGATTTATAGCAAAATAATTAGATTGAAACAATGATTTCATTCTTTGATACCTACCTACTTAAAATATAAAGTTATTCGCATTTTAAGTTTTGAGGCATAAATGATTTGTTATCATTTCAGCAATGAATGAAAGCGCTAACGTGCTCATGGATACATTAATTTTAAGAATCTTTTTTTTTGGGTTGACATCAGCCCCGGGCTAGCTCTGAATGCATTACTCAACCTCCAACCGCTGCACATTTTTGCGCAAAGGGAAGCGAAGGCTTGCATACTCAGAGTTAACCCAAACAAGAACCGTAACTGGCAGTCGAGGTGTTTGATTGGCCTGCAGGAGGATGCCACGTGCCTCCCAGTGCTAAAGATGACCACAGACACCATGACGCCAGTATACAACTTCACCAAGAACTATACTGTTACATTTCCTTCGAGGGATGACTGGCTTGAGGGCCAAACATCCATCAAAGACAACTGCCTAACCTGGTTCACAGACGGATCCAAGAAAGGCAATGACGTTGGCAGCGGAATATACGGCGAAAACCCAAGACTACAACAGACCCAAAATCTTGGAAATTACGCCTCCATATTCCAGGCGGAGGTCTACGCCATCACAGCCTGCGCTGAAATTAACTTAAGCAAGCGCTACGTCAACCAATATATCACAATCAACTCTGATAGCCAAGCAGCCTTGCTAGCCATAGACTCTCCGATCATAAGGTCTAAGCTAGTACAGGACTGCGTATCACAACTGAATGCCTTAGGCAATAACAATCAACTTGTGCTACAATGGGTGCCAGGACACTCAGACATCGAAGGGAACGAGAGGGCGGACGAGTTGGCTAGAAGAGGCACTGAAAACCACTTCATAGGCCCCGAACCCTTTCTCGGAATCCCCAATAGTCTAACGCGAGATTCTTTGAATAAGGCCAGCTTTGGTGAGGCAATAAAGCTTTGGTGTAACACCCCAGGCATGGGCCACTCAAAAGCACTTATCAAAGGCTACAATCGCAAACTTGCGAACGGTCTCCTTGCCCTCAGCAAGGACCAAATTTGTACAATAGCAAGGTCACTCACAGGCCACTGCAAATTAAATAAGCACATGCACACACTGAATTTAAGTGACACGACCGGCTGCAGATTTTGCAAGGAGGAGATGGAAACTCCTCTGCACCTCCTATGTGATTGTGGTCCCCTGATGTACAAACGCAGCACTCATCTGGGTAGGCAGGTGCTGACACCAGATGAGATACAAACTATCCCGATCAAGAATCTACTGCGATTTCTGGCCGCAGTGGGGATTGGTAAGGAACTATAAAAAGGGCGATCACAAAGGACCAGCGATGGTCTACGTGGCACAGGCTTAGCAAGCCTGTCAAGGCCCAAAACCACAGATAATAATTGGGTTGACATCGGGTTCAGTATTTAAATTTTACAACAATTATTAAATATTTTGAAAAAAAAAAAAATTACCTGTGTTGAAACCATGATAATTCGATTATGTTCTGATTCTCAACAAACTAGTTTTGCGTTAATTCATTAACACATTGTATAGGTATGCCTTTAAATGAGCGTCTGTTTATAAGTAATACACTAAATATTATTACCCTATTGCTAAAAAAATACGGTTGTATCGCTAAAAAAGGATTTCTTCCAAACAATATTATGTGTAATTTGCCTTTCTTTAACGCTGACAAAATCCCTTCGGCCGCCTGGAGAAAGCTAAGTTTTTCACGCGAAAACTCTCTTTCGACAAGAGTTGACACGAAGCGGATTTAGAAAAACCATTTCAGCAGCTCTGAAGTTGTGTGCAAGTTAGTGGGCGGGGACCGAAGAGTCCCACGGGTGTCATCTGTCGACGCCGCGGGCTTTGATGCCTGAGACTATGTTCGGATATGTTGAAAATGAACGCCAAACCTGAAAACGTTTCGTAAAGATTCGACAAATTGACAACTTTTCTTATTTCAGCAGCAGCATATGCTCACGACTATATTCCCCGAGGGGGTAGTCAGAGATAGTTATCTTATTACAGATATTTTGAAATTCAGATTTCTTTAAATTTCTTGTAGGTAGGTGCACAAGGAACATACTCTGTAATCGATGAGGCAATTTTATATGAATGTTTTTTTCCAAAGGGTTGTGTTACACACAGGTTAGGTTAGGTTTGAGTTTGGAGGTTAGGTTAGGTTAGGTTTTGAGTTAGGATCCCCCCCGAGGGTTGCCCGCCTTGTCGTGGCGGGGGGGCTTAGTAACCGTGGACGGTGGAACCCACGGTGAAGCTAAGAGGCAACCAGGCCGGCCTATTCGGGGTGTCGGTCGGCCAGAGGAGGGCGCTCCCAGCGGGCTGAACAAGTCCGCTGCGGACGCGTTGGAGGTGGGACGCGGAAGAAGAGGAGTGCCGGTATTACGGTGCGCCGTTCTCCCTATCTTCTGCGGCCGAGGTGTGGCCGGTGGTAGAACCGGCACTGGTGGGGCCGCAGGGGAAGAGGCATGTCGGTGATAAGGTGCGCCGCTTGCCCTATCCTCTGCGGCCGAGGTGTGGTCGGTGGCAGAGCCACGGACCCGATCTGCCACCCGGTGCCAGTTATCTGGTACCCATGGCCTCCTAGTAGCAGACTCGGGGGGCGTCTGCTACGGTACGGGTGGAGGCCGAGGAGGGAGGCGCACCATACCATCTGGTGCGCACATCGCGGAGGGCCTTCGGGCTTTGGCGATGGAGCCGCTCGTGGGCGGCTGCCGCCGGCGGGGTCGCGGAAGATTGCGAAAGCGTTCCCGTTACCCCGCCACAAGGCGAAGCGGAGGAAGATGGGGGGGTTTTTAGTGGGTATACCGTGGGTCTCATTAGCCTATACGGGAGTCCCACATAACCACTCGGGTGCCCCCTGCGCCCGGGTGGTATGCGTAATGCATTTTCCCCCCCGGAACAAAAAAAAAAAAAAAAAAAAAAAAGGTTTTGAGTTAGGATAGCTGGAGAGGCGGCGTTTGCCCTGGCCGGTTCCCCGCCATGGGAGCTGGAGGCCCGCGTGCTGGCCGAGGTGTACCGGCGTAGCGCGCAGGTGAAGGAGCGGGGTGGTGAACCGGCTCCGGAGCAGGTGGCGAGGTGGCGCCGCCAGGCTCGCGTAATTTTACTGCAGTCCTGGCGGACCCAGCTGGCATCGCCGAATGCTGGATTGAGGGCGGTGGAGGCCATTCGGCCTCATTTGACGGCATGGCTGGAGACCTGCCACGGCCTCTCGTACCGGATGGTGCAGGTGATGACCGGGCATGGCTGCTTTGGTCATTACCTGCATCATGTGGCCAGGCGGGAGGCATCTCCACGGTGCCACCATTGTGACTGCGCGGACGATACCGCGCAGCACACTCTTGCGGAATGCCCGGCGTGGAGTGATTCGCGTGCGGAGCTGGTCCAGGTTGTAGGGCGGGATCTCTCTCTGCCAGCTATCGTCGGACAGATAGTCCGTAGCGCAGAAGCCTGGAGGGCGATGGCCTCCTTCTGTGAAACAGTCGTGACACAGAAGGAGACCGCAGAGAGGGATCGGGAGAACGATGCGTCGTCCGACCCAATCCGCAGGCGCCGCGTGGGGCGGAGGCGAGCCGCACATGTGCGGAACCTCCCGCCCTAGTAGGGTCTCTGGGTGGCAGACTGGGGAGTCTGTCACCCGATAGAGAGACCCATGATTGAAGAGCGCTCTCGGTCTCGGAGCGCTCTCCAAGAGGGCACCAGGCGCAAGCCTGGCATCTGGTGTGGGTCACGGCATCCGTGACAGTCGCCGCTAGGTCGCAGCAGTTATTGCTTTTGCGGGTCCTGCGACTTGGCCTTAGAGCGGTGGCGAGAGTCCCGGGGAGTTTTAGTTGGTAGGTCCATCCTTCGGATGGGAGTCCAACATAACCTCACTAGCGTCCCCAAGCTGGTGAGGTATGCATGAGCATTTCTCCTCGTCAAAAAAAAAAAAAAAAAAAAAAAAAAAAAAAAAGTATTTGAGTTAGGTATTCCCCTAAAATGAGCACCCTAGTTGCAGCGTTAACCAGCCCTTACCTGTAAGTAAGTATCCAAAACAATAAGGAGCAAAAAAAAACTTTTTGAAAAAAAGAAATGAACAAATTCGAAAAATACTATATATTTTCCACAGACTTTGTATACAGAAGTCTGTGATATTTTCTTATTTTTCCCCGATCGACTATATTTTTTCGGATACTAACTAAGGCTCAAAATACTATATTCGGTCTAAAAAAAGTTGGCAACCCTAGTAGGTAGGATTTGATTTTTGTAGTCTTGGGGAAAATAACCTTTTCGAATTTCGATTTTGGCTCCGTAGTGAAAGTTGTTCAGTTTGATAGTCTGAAGCACCACGTTTAATGTACAGGGTGAAATTGATATCATTAGCATACTTTTAAACTAACTGTCTACCCATCAAACTGAACAACTTTTGCTATGGGAGCAAACTGATCGAAGCAACAAAAAACGTCTGCTGTTCCATACTAAATGCAATGCCTACCCGACTCAAATGTAGCAACAGCTGATTTTTTTTATGTTCGATCGGTTTGCGCTCATAGGCCATAGTAAAAGTTGTTCAGTTTGATGGGTAGAGTAGACTTAATGATATCAATTACACCCTGTATACTGCATTTAATATTACTCTGGGCATTATATCACGGTGATATGATAGCGAGCTACGAACCTGTATTTTATACTTTGTACCTTTGGAATTTTTCACGATGCACTCCTGAAACAATCGGCATATATCCGAACGAGCCGCCGCCGGCGCCGCTCGCGCTCCCGCCCACAGGTCGTTATCTCAGTAAGTTGTTTGCTAAAACTCGCCGCGGCAAGAATTGCAAATGGCGATAATTCTAACTACGCCGATAAATCAGCAACACCCGTTCAACTTTTTTCCTCGAGGGTGCAGCTACGTTCCGCCATTGTAGGTGATTGATCGCGCCTTTCCTATACTTAAACTGAAACTTTCTTCCGAACATGTGTTCTGGAAGAGTTTAGGCTTACAGCGTTGACACACAAAGAGTTCAATTAATATTTATTGGTATTTAATTTGCCAATAAAGAAAACTAGAGACTATAAGATATGTGTATTTTACATCGGAAATTATGGTACATAAATTAATACGGGTAAAAAAGATTTCTTGAAATAAGAAAATTACCATTTCTTCGATATACAGGCTGAAATAGATATCATTTGCATCCTTCTAAACTAAGAGTCTACCTATCAAACTGAACAACTTTTACTATGGGAGCAAAATAATCAGAGCAAAAAAAAATCAGCTGTTGCATACATTTGTGTCGCGTAGGCATTGCAGTTTAGTATGGGACAGCTGAATTTTTAGTTGCTCCGATCGGTTTGCTCCCATAGTAAAAGTTGTCCAGTTTGATGGATAGACTCTTAGTTTAAAAGGATGCTAATGATATCAATTTCACCCTGTATATGAGAACCAATATTGCATTGAACCAAGAATATGCGCTCTCATATAATCGAAGAAAACGTAATTTTCTTATTTCAAGTAATCTTTTTTACCGGTGAAGTAAGTGATGTTTATGTGAAAATGTTTGTTTTTTACTTGAAAAAATTAAGTGTCTGGAAATCTTTTGCTTTATAAAATCTACAAGAATATTTGTAGGCTAACCGTGTTTTCTTATTAGGAACATTTATCATCAGGGTACTATCTATAGCAGTCTTTCAGTTAAGACAAAAGTCTCCACTTACGAACTATCCTGAGGAGACCCCGGATTCCACCAAGCTGGCCCATTACTAGTAAAAGTACTAGATAGAATGTACTACATTTAGATTTCAGGATCTAATATTATGTAACCAGCACATTGTCATCACAGCAGTTGACAGCTGGAATTACTGGCTTGCGTAAGAAAAGCGATATAAATTATCCATCGATGACGCCCAGGGGGCGACAGCGAAGTTAATACGATTTATAGCACCACTAATTGCCCTCAATTTATATGATACAATACGTTGTATATGAACAGTCGGCCGCAATAAGTTATATACACTTTAGTACTACGACGTAGAACAAAAGTGTATACAACTTATTGCGGTCGACAGTACAATTACTGGTATCATCGTCATAAGTATTATAGCTGTTGTTAAGTCTCTTTTATCTCGTACACAGATGTGTACCTGTCCTCTTTTGGAATCGGTCATGAGAATTGGGAGGAGCTCGCAGAAAGTAAGTAGAGAAGTGTGGAGAATGAAACAGTACCTATATGACAAAAACCTGGTTCGCAGATCTAATCTGAAAGAGAAACGTTACACAAGGAATAAAATGCTGCCAAAATCCCGTCGTCATACATTCTGATGTTTGTGCTACTCTCGTATAGTACCGCGACTGTAGAGCCATAAAAAAGAGTGCTTCGCTAATTACTCACTACAGATACTCTTTCTTATACTTCTTCTTATCGTGTGGGCAGAGCCCTGGTGTCAGAGTTTTTTCAGGCCTTTCGGCCTCTGACGTGGTTTTTATGTAACGTCTACTACCACCAGAGATAGTAGCCGGGACCAACGGCTTAACGTGCTATCCGAAGCACGGAATCATTTTTCTTTTCAGACAATCAGTTGATTCAGCCTGCAATGTCCTAACCAACTGGGGAAAAACGCACAAAGTGACATATCACTAGGTGTCCCCCGTGGGAATCGAACCCACGACCTCCTTCTTATACTGTGGCGCTACTATGCTTGAATCATCTGCAACAGAAGGGCCTATGTTGTCTATGTTGATACATTTACGCGAGTGGGTCCCAAACAGCACAAATGTCTACAAGATGTCTAATAGATAAGTATCTACAAAATATCTAAGTGTCTACAAAATATCTAATAGATATCTAGTAGATATTCTGTGCTGTGTGGGGTAAAATCATATTATAGATCAATCACCCCTTGAAGTATCTTATCAACCCTTTTCGTCGTTCAAAGAACTACCTAATGTAAACTAATGAGGTTGTTAGTTGCCAATAATTAGATAGAGCGAGGCAAGCAGACAGTTTAATAGGGCTGCCTTTCTAACCTATTTTCTAACTTAGTTGCATAGAAATTATGTTTCTTCATTATTATAGGTGCATCCGGAGCTTGCCTAATGTAATTACCATCTACTCCGTGAAAATATTGACAGCCTATTTTCACTAATAGGTACCCATCTTCATTATTAATTAGTTAAACGAAGCATGAAGTATGGAATGCCATTTTGTAATAAACATACTAAAGTTACGTCTGTTAATCGTACAGAATATGTAAACGACAAGCAATGCGCGTTCCGATGAGCAATTTAAAGCGGCAATAGCAACATTTCGCAGCTTGCAAAGTAGCGCTCCGCTTTTAATAATCGATTTAATTGAGCCAATGAACAATTTAATTAAAATTCTAAAGACACGGCGGCACACAGCCGTGGGATGTGGAGCGAAGTGTTAGTGTGAGCTCGGTGTAAGACTTTTCATCATTTGTCTAATTGTGAGTGCAGTTTTCAATAAGTATTTTCAATTTTATCATTATGCTTGTTGATAGTCCTGGAAAATCTTTGTCATAATCCTGGAAAGCATTTGGCCCATAGGCATTCCCACACATTTCCATACAATGAAAACCACCACGCATTCCCATACAACGAAAAGGGGGTTGCAGGAAAAAAAAATATTAGTTTTTTTCGCGCTGAACTAAAATAAATCGCGCTATCGGACGCTTTTGAATTTTGAAGATTTCTTAAGTTATCTAAGCTATACAGGGTCCTTCTTAATATTCTGACACTTTTTAATGATGATCAGACCATCTAACTGAACACCTTTCTCTATGGGACCAACATCGAAATCGCGAAAAAAAAATCTGCTGTCCCATACATTTTGCTCGAGCAGATTTCCACTTTTTTGTATGGGCGAGCTAATTATTTTTTCGCGATTTCTATATTGGACACATAGAGAAAGTTGTTCAGTATTATGTTCTGATCATCCTCTTAAAAAAGTGTCAGCATATTAAGAAGGACCCTATATTGTGATACGTTTTACAAATACTGACTACGGAACCCTATTATGGGCGGGTGTCCGACACGCTCTTGGCCGGTCTTTTATTTTTCTGGCCAGGTTTTCCCTGGACTAATATTATGGACAACAGTAACATTTTCATATCTTTTTCCGAAGTGGTAACATCGTTGATTGCCCAACTCAGTTAAGCAGCAGCGACTTGTATAAAAATATGCGATTATTAAAATATCGGAGTACAAATGAGTGTCGTGGCGCACCAGCTATGCGCCGGTATTTACGGTACGGGTTATTGGAGATCAGGTGGAGTGGATTGGAGGATGTCTCTGTTCAGACGGCCAGCTTTCTTGTGTTTTTATTGTGAATTGTTGTCGCATGTTTGATGTTACGTGCTTTGTTATTGTTTTTATTTTGATCTCATTTTTATTAGCTTAGGTATAGCCTATTCTATTTGCTACTAGAAAGGTCGAGTGTGAAGGATGTAGGGTGTAAGGAAAAGTATCATTAACCTTTAAACCAAGCTCGTATTCAGACTTTAAATTCGGGCGGGGGGAGGGGGGGGGGGGATATTCATAGAAAAACCTCATCATCGTCTTCCTAGCTGCTGTCCCGCTGCGCTGGGTAGCAGGGTCTGCTTTCCTAGTCTGTTTCTTCCACTTCACTCTATCCTGCTGACCTAATCATCGTCGACGGAGAGCTCGCAGCTGTTCATTTCCTTCTTTAGAACATCAGACCATCAGAGTTTTGGCCTGCCTACGCCACGTTGACCTGGTCGGGTAAAGTCCATTGCTTTGTTGTCTATATACTCAGGTGGTCTTCTTTTTCAATAACCAAACCATCTCAGTCATCCCCCCCCCCCCCACCGCTGGCACCCTTACAGCTTAGTTCAGAATGATTATAGTCTGTGGTGCAGATTAGTTTCGTCATAAATTGCAGATTGCGGATCAAGCGGTCATTGCAACCCTCTGCCACAACACAACTTTAGTCATCTAGTGCTACTGTCGCACGCACGCGCATGCTATGCGCGGTGGTTGCTAAGTATCTGAAGTAAGATAAACCACGATCGAGGAGACGCGTGTCCGGCGCGTGCGACCATTCCACTACCAAATAGACTACAATAGTCATAGACCAGTCTTCATTGTTATTACTTATTTATTTTTTTATGAATGTATCCTAAGGTTTTGTCTACGGGGAGTTAGATAACTAGTAATTTTTTTATATAACTATATGTTAAAAGTCACTTGGCATTTGACTTATAAACTGTGTGAAATACCTACAGATCTTGTAACAAAGTTATCGTTGTTTGCTTATACGAATTCAAATCATGGAAACATTTCAGTTTAGTTATTAATTAAAGATTTAAGTGATATTATACCTACTTAGGTAAACTTTCAACCCTCTGTAGATAAATCGTATTATTTGTGATAGGTCAGCTCCAATGTTTTCAGATAATCTCGATCGTGGTTCGTGGTACCTATTTGTCAACTATGTGCTGGTTATAGAGTAAACAAAAAAGTCTTAAAAAATAAGGTAACTCTTCCTCTCCTTCAATATGATCGTGAAAGTAACAGACACTTTCTCAGTTTGGGTAGTAAGGTAAGGTAGGTAGTTACTTCGGTTGGCTCTCGATTTTTTACCCAACTGCGCCAGAAGGAGGGTTATGTTATTTATATGGAAGAATAAACACCTCTACAACATTATAAGGTCTACGCGTAGGCGTAGGGGTAAAATTGTGTAATGGTGTGGCCGCGAATGTCAGAACGCGATCAATTAGCTGGCGTCATGCTATCTGACGTTCTGCGGGCACGGCACTTCAGGGCACAGGCACAGCGGCAGCCGAATATACAGGGGGCACGGAAGGTTTACTTCATGCAAAAGTTCATTCTGATCGTAAACGTCGTCGTATCAGTTAGCTCCATTCTTGATCTACTTATACAGGGTGTCCCAAAACTCAACGTCAAGCCGAAAACAGGAGAAAGGCAAGTTTATATAACTGTTTCGGGAAAAATAAAAAATAAAATCTAAGTTTGATAGTTTTCGAATTATTAGATTTTTTGAAACATTGTGAAAATTGCCTCTTTTAAATGTAGTGACTACTTTGTACTTATATTTTTTCATGAAAACGTGACGTAATCCTGAATAATTTAGTTATTGGTCTTAATTAAAAATAATGGATTAGTGCCATACTTTTAAAAGAAAACACTATCTTCTCTCAGACTTTTGATTTGAGATTTAATTTTTTTCTTTTCCAACTTTGAGATTACATCTTGTATAAAAAATTTATGGCGCTAACCTGGCAAGCTATTTAAAGTTGGCCCATAAAATTAAGTTTGAGATCTCAACCTAATGCAAAAAAAAACTAATTAATGAGATACACCACCCTGCTGATCAACACGGGAAGTAGACCTTTAGTACTCTTAGTACTGAGTGTTACGGGACGCAACGGGCACACTACGGGATCACGGGACAAAACGTGGACTACGCCACAATTCCCCGGTAAATGTGCTTAATGACTATTGTGAGCGAACGGTCGGGTCATGCTCATGATGCACAAACCGCCTGTTAGACATGATTTGGATGGACTAGAACTAGATTATGATTATACGTGGTGTTCCCTGAAGTATTAATAGGCACCGATCGGTCCAAATGCTTTTAACAGGGGTGCTTTAAACTATCCAACTGAACAACTTTTATGATGGGACCAACATTGATATATAAAAAAAATGCTGTTCCATAGAAAATCTATGCAGCTACTCGCTCAAAATTGCAACCAAATTGTATGAAACAGAAGATTTTTTTTAAGCGATGTCATCGTTGACGGTTATAAAAGTTGTTCAGTTTGATAAGCACTCCTTTAAGTATGTAACGCATTTAAGTTTACACCCTGTATAAACCACTAGGTTTAGCGAAAAAGATCATCTGTTCTATACGATTTATATGTTGGTTCCATATTGAATGTTTTTCAAGTTGATAATCCGAAACACCCTATACAGGGTGTAACGAAACACCCTAGTAATACTTAAGGGGGTACTTCAGACCATCAAACTGAACAACTTTCACTATGGAGACAACTATGAAATCTCAAAAAAAAAAATCTGCTGTCCCATACATTTTTGTCAAGTCGGTGGAGCAGTTTTGTATGGGACAGCTGATTTTTTTTCGCGAATTCGAACTAGGCTCCATAGTGAAAGTTTTTCAGTTTCATGGGCTGAAGCACCCCCTTAAGTATTACTAGGGTGTTTTGTTACACCCTGTATAACACATATCAGTTACACTCTGTATAATCAGGACCAGCAACGGCGACAATACGCATAATATTTGAGTTTCAAGTTTATATTTTCAGAAAGATCAATCTTTAGAAAACAGTACCCATTCTTTTATATTAGATTAGAATATAATACGTGAAATAAACAGCTAATCCTTCATAATAGTTACTAATGCTTGCGACATGACGCGGCATATCAACCCCCCAGTATTTATTGTGGTGTTAATACAGAATCAGGATTACGCACCATTAAGTTTGGCGTCTGACTTAACCACAGAATAAATAAAGATTATTTCTAACTGTCAGTTAAGTGCCGTGAGAAAGTGCTAAGAATGGAAAACCATAACACTAGTTTTGTTGGGGTGGATTAGATTTACTTATTTGCGAATCTGTTTTCGATACTGTTTTCAATGGAACGTTATACATATGTCGGTCAATCATGGAATTTTTGGTGGTAACCATAACTAAGTTTTTAAATCACCCGGTCATCGTTAAGTTGGATTCGTTCTCCTTTTAATTAATACCTCTACTAAGTATTTGAGATAGTTTCAACTTTTTGCAGAGATCTAAATTCCAAAATAAAAATAAGCTTTCCTTTTTTTTAAACATCAATCCCTTTATCTATCTACGAGCTTTTACCCGCGACTTCGTCATAAACATAAATTATATACCAGATTTTAAGTCAGATGATAAGCTATCAAACAAAAAAAGTTTCATCAAAATCGGTTCAGTGGTTTTTGCGTGATACTCGAACAAACAAACACCCAAACAAACAAACAAACAAACAAACAAACAAACAAACAAACGAACAAACAAACAAACAAACAAACAGACAGACAAAAAATCCAAAAATTGGTGATTAGGAATCAGGGACGTCTAAAAATCATATCGTAATCTTTTTTTTGAAGCTGAAGATAGAAACTTGAAATTTGGAAGTAGTGCTGCAATAAAAAGAAAGGATTTTTGGGTATTATAATTTCACGCAGACAAAGTCGCGGGCGGGCAAAAGCTATAGTGTTTCATTATCCATCGCGTCCTTTACGTCCTTATTATGTTTTTGTACCATATACAGGGTGTAACAAAACACCCTAGTAATACTTAAGGGGGTGCTTCAGACCATCAATCTGAACAACATTCACTATGGAGCCACCGTCGAGAAAAAAATTAACAAAATCTGTCGTCCCATACATTTGAGTCGAGACGGTACTGCAGTTTTGTATGAAAGAGCAGATTTTTTTTTGCGATTTCGACGTTGGCTCCATATTGAAAGTTGTTCAGGTTGATGGTCTGAAGCCTCCCCTTAAGTATTACTAGGGTGTTTTGTTACACCCTGTATAAAATAGAGGTGTTATTTTATTAAAGAAATTTAATGCGTCTTTGAATATGCCAAGGACATTTAAAATAATATCTATAGAAGAAATAAGTTTAATGTACAATTACATACCAGTTGTAAGGAATAAAGCTATAATAAAAATAGAAGAAATAATATAATTCGTAGTACAATTAAAATGATCAAAAGAGCTAGAACTAAACTTGAATGGAAAAGACTAACAGATCTTTTTAGTAAGGACATAAATCTTAAATCTCACTTATCATTTAATTAGATCCATGTCGGGCGCTATTGCGGCTTCAATTTTATTTCATACCGTCATACACACGTCCCCCTCACTACACTCCGTTCCAACTTAGCAATTCCTCGAATCAAGCGGTTTTCGTACTTATTACTTAGGATTAAAAGTTATCACTCTAGACTTATAACGTGGTATAGATCTACGTATTACGAATTTTTGGTCTCGAAAACACTCTACAAACTTTAAACATCGTTATTACTTAAACATAAAGTACAAAATGGACTGGGCATTGGATAAAACGGCAGCAAATGGGTGGTTTGGAAAACTGGCGTGCATCTCCACTGTGCGGGTACTATTTGCTGCTGGCCAGTTGATGTGGCAAATTAGTAGGGTTGTCGCATATAAGATTTCAATAGTTTTGAAGAACTTTTTAGAATGTAAGTATTAATCATAAGTTTATTTCAGAATTTATACAATGTTATGAAATGCAATTAGGTAATCAATGAATTAAGAATTAAATACTTACCTGAAATAACAGTTTTGAAACATATCTTCAGGTTTTAGTTGTGATGCAGAGAGTACCTACCTATACGTACATAAATAATTTCGAAGGAGTTTTCAGTACCTACCGAGAATGGATTAGAAAAGTTTAACCAATTTAGAAATATTTTAATTTATTTAGCAAAATGGTAGTAATAGTCAATGTATTTTTGTTGTAGGTAATGTATTAATGATTAGAGGATTTAATTTAATTGCATTAAAGTATAATTTATCAGTTTTCGATATCTAAAGAATATTTCTTCAATAAAATTATTTAAGTATCTAAACCATAGTGGATAAGACATTTTGATAAAGTACAATTTTATTTTTATTTATTTAACAAATGTATTACATTGCTAATGCAATGTAATACATTTAGCTAAAACCTTTTCACGATGTAACTTAATTTATATAAATAAACAATAATTTCCGTTAATTAAATCTGATACATAAACAATAGTGTAATGTAGTTGACTCTCTTTTAATAACTATTTTAATAATAGAAAGTGTGAACCCTAAAACGAGGGCAAAGTGCATTATGTCTTGCGCATCCCCGCCGCCGCGCCGCCGGATATTAAGGCTGGGTATTAGTAGAACAAGCCTCTCTTTCTAACAAGCAAACTTTCGCAATTAGCCATCCCGCTTCAATTGAAAGCAAGATCGCAAAAAAACGCATTTTTCATCAATATCTTTTCTCTTGGGTGTTTGGGGAAAAATCCATCGGTTAGAAGCCCTGCTATAATTATTTACCTTTCAAATGATGGTATATTCAGAAGAAATGGTGTAGTGTGATTCTTGTAAAACTGGTTATAAATCTGAAATCGAGCTTACTTTGCTCCTCTTTTCTATCGAGAAAATTTAATAGAATCGTGTTTTCAACGGTTAGATGCCCTGCAGAAAGAACGTATCTACACTGTTATGTGAACTATATATATTAAATGTAATAATTTGGTTCTCAAAAATCGGTTCGAAAACAGACAAAATAGGTATGACCCCCTCTTAAGCCCCTAACTTAATCACGTCCCTATTTATGTTAAAGAGTCCAATTTTTTTCCACAATTCATTACACACCGTTTAATTCCCACGAATCGTTTTTTTTAAAGCTCTTTATTATTTTCACAATTAGTTTCGTCAAGTAATGCGTTCACGCCGCATAATTTCTAAGGCATAGGCATTCAGTTCCATTTTTCGAATTTGTATAGATATGTTCCGTTTGACTTGGTATAACGCATTTTTAATAGATCTTTTGAGATACAATTTTAATCTGCTCTCATGCGTGCCTTGAATATTTTATCGGCTAACTAGCAATAAACCAGGGCATTTTTAGATTAGTGAAAGTCTCTCAATTTCTCATATCAAACGATAAACAACGAAACAACTGCGCACAAATTTCCATAAATGCCCAACTGACGCCGAGAACGGAAAAAATACAGGCAGCAGAAAAAGAAGAATTTAAACTGTGTTTAAATTTGCTTCAGCGTGGTTGTGATGCAGATGAGTGACGTCACGTGAAACTCACGTATCTCCCCCACCCCCCGCCCCGTGCTTAATTGACACCCCCTCACGCTATGGGATTTACGAAAAATGTTTTTGCTGTGTTTTCTAAACTTGAAACTTGTTAACCAACAATTTTTGTTAATCAACTCGGTATTTTATGACAATCTATCCGTTTGTAGTTCTAGTATAGTTTTCTATAGTTTCTTGAAAACCAAAAATATATATTTCCATGTACCAATAATATAAATAGGCACCTAGCTTTGTCGGTACTAGACCTGTAAAGCTAACGATTTTTCTGACTTTGATTTATTTGAACCTGCCCGTTCGGGTAAATGTCCGTTCGGGGAAAATGCCGTTCGGGGAAATGGTCGAAACCGGGAAGTGGACGTTCGGGGAAAAGGACGTAACTGACCTGATTCCTTTTCACTTATGTGTGAAAAAAAATTGATGAGTGTACTTCACTGAACTTTCGCTGCGTCGATTTCTAATACTTCGTGTTTCCGTCTAAACCAAAAATGTTATGAAACAAAAACAACATAAAGAGAAGTAAGACGGACCGAGTTAATGCTCAGAGCTAAGACTGTATTATTTGTCAAGCAAACCCTGTTGGGGAGCTACAATCTTAAAATCAATTTTCATTTATTCGCAGCTTATCCGTGCTAGTGCGTGCTTGGTTACAAAGACTTTAGAAAATGCTACAAGGTCCATTTGGAAATGTTGTAATTTAGTATTTTATTGAAATCTCTGGTTAATTGGATTTTATTCGCGATTCGAGATTAGCAAAAATCTGACTGAGTTTTTTATTAGAAATTTAATCGAGCGCAGACACACCTACAAGATATAATAATAACGAAAGATTACGCAAAATCGATAGCTGAAAGTCTGATGCGTGATTTAGCTTAGTTTGTATTTAAAATACCGAATTCTAGGCTTCGTTGTCCTTTGAATAAATAATGATTGATTTAGTTGTACTTGTTGTTTTTCGAATTTGTAAATTTTGTATCAAAATTTGTTCAGATATCAATTCCGTATAAAAGGTTTTCAGGATTTGCCTTGTGTAAATACAATAAAGTAAAATTGCCTGTGAATAAATTATTTAGGTATGGAAGAAACAATTATTTGTACAATCCATATGGGATTGAAGCAAGCAAAACAAACTGAATGGTTCGATAAACTACGTTTTAATAATCTTTCAAGAGTACAGCGTTTTATATTATAACGACCCTTGTCCGTCCATCTTGCAATCCAAAAGAGCAAGAAGGTTGAAATTTTCCTCTCTTTAGGTATGTAATCTTCTTGCAAAAGAGCCATCCCTCCTCCCAGCTTCCTCCTACGTCACACTCTCTTTCATCTCTCTCGCACATACGCACATTGTCTCCCATCCCTCTCTTACCTGACCTGTCATTCGTCCTATATCTTGTATCCCTATCACACAACACTGCATCCTATCTGTCATCCCTCTCTCACATTATCTGCATTCCGTTACACTCAGACTTCCCTACGTTCCATTCCCACATCCACGTCAACAGACCAATCGAATTAAAAATCGAATCACTGTTACGTAAGAACAAAACGCAAATTTCCAGTCGAAGAAAACAAATGGATCTTCTAACATTACAATAGTCTACATAAACGTATGGCCACTACTACGGCGAATGGACTCCACATAGAAGGCCGACCAAATCTTTACAAATGCGGGTCGTTATCGTGCCGGCCGATTGACCGGGGCCCCCACGCGTTTCTCAGCCTGAAAAATAACGGATTTATTTAATTTTATGGCCCCGCCGCGTGCTGAATGGACGATTGGGCCACATTGTGACGGGGTCGGACTTCATTTGTTCCTTTTAAGATCATTATGCGTGTGTTTTATTCGGTGAGATTTATTTCTGGTTCAGCGAGTTTTATGTAAGAGTGCTGATGATAATAAAAAAGGGATTAACATTGAAAAAATTATGGGTTTGTGCTACTGGTTGATGAAAGAGTTGCATAATTGCATTGCTATAATGTCAATTGTGTTTTAAAAAGGTTGTTATGCGGGTTTATTCTAAGTTTAAATTTTATACAGAGCTTACCAAACCCAGTTTTGATTAATGTAGGTAAGTACTAAGTAGTAATACAGGGTGTAAGGGACAGCCCTCCGCAAACTGAACTGGAGAACTCAGACCAACAAACTGAACAACTTCCACTATGGAAAAAGAATCAGCTGTCCCATACATTTGAGTCGGGTAGGTACGGCAGTTTTTTATGGGACAGCAGATTTTTTTTTTTCGTTTCCCGAGGTAGGCTCTATAGTGAAATTTGTTGAGTTTGTTGTTCGGAGTTTGCCGTTAAACCAATACAACGTGTTAATGAATAACTAAATGCAAAACTAGAAAGTAGTTTGTTTAGAATCGAGAGCAGAATCGAATTATCATGGTTTCAACATAGGTAATTTTTTTCAAGATATTAAATAATTTGTCTGCAAAATTTAAAAATTTCTGAACCCGATGTCAACCCACCGCACGGGCACACTCACCCTACATACTACCAAAACAAGATTATAAAAATGTATCCATGAGTATATTAGCGCTTTCTTTCAGTGCTGAAAAGATAAAAAATCATTTTTGCCTCAAAACTTAAAATACGAATAACTTTAAATTTTAACTATCAAAATAATGAAATTATTGTTTCAATCTAATTATTTTGTTATAAATCAGTTGGGGTGTATGAGCTTTTGCGCTAATTTATTAACATGTTGTATATGTAGGTACTTTAAATTTGTCAGATTTCCTATTTGAATATTTATTTCTAAATTTATCTAGGCTCAAAGATCCTAGCATTGAAAGTATTTATTTAAAAAGAAATCTAACATAATATTTTATTTAGAAATAAGTAATTTTCAATGCGTACAGGAAAGGACTAAATAAAAAAAGGCGAATAGTTGAAACGTATTATTATAATTATGGTAGCGTATTTATCGGCTTTCGAGGACTGGTAAGTAAATAAGTACAGTCGATAACAAAAGTATATAATTTTTTACACAACACCTTGATTGATAGAGTTGACTCTATCAAACCACGAACGTTATCAAAATGGTTCTAATAGTAAATTGCAGTACACAAAACAAAAGTACCGACTCGACTTAAATGTATGTGACAGCTGATATTTGTTTCGCGATTTCGAAAATGGCTCCATAGTGAAAGTTGTTCAGTTTGATGGTATGAAGCACTTCCTTAAGTATTACTAGAGTGTTTTTTGTTACATCATATAAACGTTCATCGACTTCTGATGTTGACTGTACCTATTTGTCCCCTGGCACTGTGTTTACATTTCCCATGCTCTATGGTTGATTCAGAGGGTAACAGACTGATCTCATTATTTTAATCCCCATAGATAATTTGCAGATTTGTCACGTTGTTGCCAGTATCGATTTGATTTGCACGAATTATAAACTTAAAAAAATGCTGTCTTTTTATTTTATATTACATTAGCTTTTTTTTTTAAATTGGAATGCATTTAGGATTTTTGAATTAGACCAGCATCAGCGTGAACACACGGTTTTTTGGTTGTTTTGGGTCGTTTTTTTTTAGGGCACTTAAAATGATAATCAAAGGACTTGATTGATTGTCAAAGTGTCAAAAATGTAAGTGGATGTCAAGAAAGAAAGAAAGAAAAACCTAAACAGATTGTTCTCTCTTGAGAGAAAGACAGAAAAATAATTTATATTGGGTCTCGATACACATAAAATCTAAAGCGTTAATATTTAGGTACTTATTTTATTACCTAATACTACCTACTTACATACTTACAGATTGGCCATAATTTTTTTTTAAAAGGATGTAGGTACGAAAATTGAGGGCGCTACTTTCTTTACAAGAACGTAAAAATCACGCCCAAACTGGCAAAACCACCGACATATTGTGCTAAATTGTTTAGTTTCTGCTGTCACCGTTTTCTACTTATTTTGCCGTCGGACACTGAAACGGCTACAAAGAAAAAAAAAGATTTAAAGATAATTTCCAATAAAGTAACGCACAAAATCATCACACAATGTTTTATTATTTTACAATTTTATTTTACAATTAGCATTAACCCGCGACTTAGTCCGCACAAATTATATACCAGATTTTAAGTCTGATCATAAGCTATCAAACAAAAAAGTTTCATCAAAATCGGTTCAGTAGTTTTTGCGTGATACTCGAACAAACAAACACACAAACAAACAAACAAACAAACAAACAGACAGACAAAAAAATCCAAAAATTAGTGATTTGGAATCAGGGACATCTAAAAACCATATCGTAATTCTTTTTTTTGTAAATATCTAAATACAATGTACAGACACACTTCTGTTACAGTTTTATAATAGTTTAGATTTACCTTATAAATAAAAATTCTAAAAAAAGAAAAAAATCTTTAAAAAATGACGCTACGTAGCAAACGTCTACGAGCCTACGAATAATGGCATCAAAAAGACATCAAGCTGTATTTATTAATAAAATTAGTTATATTTTTTTACGACTTCGTAGTGAAAGTTTAAATAATGATGTAAGCATAATGTTTATTTCATTACCATTATTGTATAGGTATACAAAGTCACAAACAAAATCACGAATTATCTCATTACAAGCCGGTTTACAAGTAAAAATTCACAAACACAGTTAATCGGTTGACAATAATTTAGTTCATGGTCTGTAGATATAAGTAAATAACCGGCCAAGTGCCAATCAGACTCACGCATGGAGGGTTCCGTACCACCATATAAGATATAATATTACCAAAGCATTTTGTTTTCTCCGGGGTCATTAGCGCAAGAAACTTAAAACACACTTGATCAGTTTTTATTATTATTTCTAGTTTTACCTTGGAGAAAGCACTATAAGCACACCCAGTTTGACACTTGTATGTATTGCGGTTTTTACGACAGAGCAAAAACAAAACATCTTATTTTACCATTATAACTAAACATCTTATTTTACCAAATTTTTTACCATTTGCATTTTTATTAATTTTTGTGAGTAAATCGAAAATAATAACACGTAATCTGTGATTTCAATTCGCTACCTATTACGGTTCAAAAGATACAGCACTTTATGTAGTAACTTATTATTAATCTGTTCCTTTAAGAGATAGGGCGGCCGGACGAATGGACGGACCGACGGACGGACAGCTTAGCCTTATAAATATGGTCCCGTTGCGCGTTGGCTCCCTTTGGGTACGGAACCCTAAAAATATTATACGGTAGGTAAGCATTTTTTGCGGGCTCAGTTATCTTATCGTATCGCAATATCATTAAGAAAATCGAATTAAATATTAAAGTTTTTTGTCTCACTAACTGCAAGTATTCGAATTTTTCTGACCTTATTTTTTATTAAAGGCTATTTGTTAGTAATAAGTAATTTGTCCTAAAAACATTAGTTACATAAACATTGAATGATCTTTATTTTTATTAAGGTTATTGTTTTCCATGAATGGTTACCGATCATTTGCAACACTTAATTTGCGTCAACGTTTATTATTTAAGTATTGCTAAGTCTTTTAAGAAAATTAAAGCGGTGAATTAAAGTCAGCTTAATTGTCAGGGAGGCTTAAATATATTAAAACAGGGTAAACAAAATTCAAATAAGTAACAAGAAGTTCGGGAGACCGTTTTACATACCATAATTTGTTTATTACGGAGTCCTGCGCTGTATTATTGACAGCTCAACTTTATGGGGTCTTCTTCTTCTTGACGATTTACAATGATGTGGGGAAAAACGAGGTCTATAAAAAAATTTACATAGGTTACATATAAAACATAAAGTAGGTACAGTACTAATTCATTGCAGGACAAGCTACAACAAAATCCGAAAGTGTCCGTACCTAAGAAAGAAAGAAAGAAAGAAAGAAAATATTTTTATTTGCAAACAACAAAACACACTGACAAAATTATATAGGTACTTATAAAAACTAAACTAAAAAACATAATTTAAAAATTACATAATTAAGAGCAGTGCCACCTTAAACTGCAATAAACAGTATGTTACATCGGTATACAAAATGCAAGGGACATCTGATGGTAACATCAGACTAGGACTCTCTATGTTCCCAGAAGGATTATCCAATAATGTTTCTGCAAAAAGAACTATAATTTAGATTTTTTTTACATAATATAGTATACATTTCAGCTACATAAAAATCTTAAAACAATAGCAATCTAAAATGTTCTTAGATTGGTTAGCATTCGGGTTCGGGATCGGGTTTGCTGGAAGAAATCTCTTTAGAGATAAGCTCGGCCTTTGTAATTGTCTATTATGTTGTTTTCATGTATATTTTCATGTGTACAATTTATTTTATTTTATTTATTTTATTTTATTTATTTATTTTATAACAAAAATTACACTTTGCTTACAACTAATTCATGCCATTAAACCATTTTGGTTTGTCTTGGCAAGACCACGCTCATTACTTAATAATAATGTCAGTTGCGTTATAACATCGGTTCAGAATTTATCATTATAATAATAGTGAGGTCGAGTTCATATCGAACCATTCACACAGGTTCTTAAGCCATGAAGTCCTTCTTCTACCAGGCATTCGTCTTCCCAAAATTTTCCCTTGTATAATAATCTGGAGAAGTTGATATTTTTCACTTCTCATAATGTGACCGAGGTGCTGAAGTTTCCGAGTTTTTCTGGTTTTCAGGATTTCTACTCTCTTGTTCATTCTCTTCAGGACCACCTCGTTGCTGATTCTGTCTGTCCATGATATCTTCAACATCCTCCTAACATCATACTAAAATGTAATTATAATTTAGAATTGCGCAAAAATCTCGAAATCATTTTTCTTCAGCGCACGGTCCCTTAGAAAGCAAGTGAATATAATGGCATCTGTTACGAGATACTTCGCTTCTCAATCCAGCCCTTCAGGCGTTTACTTTTCGTGCCCTTCCTTATGTTGCTTAGTAAAATAAGAATGTGTTTTTCTTATTACTATTTTTCTTTTCTTTACGTGGCCTGCTCTAATTCCTACTGTTGGGCAATAATCTCCTTTTTCTTCCTCCGATCCTCCCTAATCAAATGCAAACTGCAAATAGTCAGCCATTTAAAAGTAAGTAGGTACATCTAAGTTCATTCATTTCCTCGTTCGTCTACCTCTCTAAGTTTTGGGTCTTGGGCTATCTCGACTACGCCCCACAACGAACGTTGCCAAGCCGTGCCCCTATTCTTGACATTTGCAATAGATGGCGTTGCAATCATGTTCTGTCGTATGTTTATTCCATGGAGTAAGGTTTATTTACTGTTCTGAGGATGGAATCAATTTTCTTTTGCAGTTTTTGTGGGTGTAAAGCCACCTATCACCAATCGAAAAATTTTCATTATGCTAGTATGGTTGGCACAATATTATTTATTAGCAGCAAAGCTTCTGACCACTTCAAATGGGATTATGATCATGAGTTTATGTATGTACATACATTACCTATGTACAGTCAGCAGCAAAAAGTACGCGCGCGCGCGCGCGTGCTTTCTACGTCGTAGTATGAAAGTGTATAGGTACAACTTATTGCTGCTGACTGTACAGTTTATACACTATGTTAAAGGATAAAATATTTTTCGGAAAATTATTGAACATAGCATTATGCTCACGACTGTGTTCACCGAGGGGATAGTCAGAGATATTCTGAAACTTCAGAATATCCACGTTTCACTAATATAATAATAATAATGAATTGAATAATTATTATTGTTGGCAAAAGATGGCATGCCATTCTACAATTACTAAAGTAAAATGTGAAATTTTCGTAGAAATAGCATGTCTTTAAAAAAAATTGCTTTTTGCAGTCGATTTTTATTTATTTTTCAAATCCGCTTATCGCTATACGACACAGTTGGTATCATATTTTATGAAACTCAAAGATGTAGAATCAGAAAATGGTATCTTTAGGGTGAAATTGATATCATTAGCATCCTTTTAAACTAAGAGTCTACCCATCAAACTGAACACATTTTACTATGGGAGCAAACCGATCGGAACAACTAAAAAATCAACTGTCCCATACTAAACTGTAATGCCTACTACTCGACTCAAATGTATGCAACAGCTGATTTTTTTTGCTCCGATCGATTTGCTCCTATAGTAAAAGTTGTTCAGTTTGATGGGTAGACTCTTAGTTTAAAAGGATGCCAATGATATCAATTTCACCCTGTATATAGAGATACGGAGCGTCACGTGACACTGAATCAGTTCGCGTGAGAGCCTTAAGCCGTCATTAGCACACTTTGTGAACTGAACTGGCGAAAGGTGCCTTAATTTATGCAAATTCCAGTTTCGTTGTTTTCTTTAACAGGACTTAGCGGGGAGGCGATGCTAGGGGGTGGAAAAGGGATCCTTGTAAGTAATCGTCAGTTTTAATTTAAAGCCATTTAAGTTTAGGTCTTAAAATAATGAGCAGTCTACACAGTTCATCAATTAATAATTGTTAGTAAGTTTTCATTCTTTTATCGTAGGCTATGCATATAAAACACGTTTATACTTTACAGGGTATTAATAGCACAGTAGTTGCATACTTTAGGGGGTGATTGTACCTACTCATGATACTAAACAAATTAAACGTCAAATAAATAGCAGTAAACCTGACATTACAACAGGTTGATGTGACAAAGAGAATATAATTCACTCTTAAAAAAATATAAGTAAGTCAGTTTCGTAACATGAGAGTAATAGTGAATTGGGTTTTTACGACTGTTTTTTTATTGTTTATAATGCAATAAATGTTGTACAGAATAAAATATGGATTCTTAAAAATTTTAGTAATGTATACAAAAAATAACGTTTCGGTGTATTTTCTATACAATGTAACTATTTGCCCTAATAGGTACCCACCTATTAGGGCAAATAGTTACATTACTTTAAAGGGTGATTGCTATGATACTGAACAACTTTCCCTGAGAAACAAAAGGAAAATCGAACTTTTCATACAAACGTCCGATCAGCAGATGGCATTTATTTTAGTATGGGAAGTCCAAATTTATTTTTGCTTCTTTCCTATACTTATATCTCTTTTCGTTTTCAGTATTGCAAAAGTGTTTCCTTTGATAAAACGTAGAAACGCAGTAGTACGCATAGTATGAAATACTTATAATGCGTATAAATAAATTCATCACTTATTTATCGGCTGACAACCGAATCGGCAATCTCAAACGTTGGTGTGAAGACTAATCGTCAGTTTACAGATCTCGGTCGGCAACACCATCGTTCACCACACAATGCCTACCAACAATAGCCCCGCAAATGGCCCACAATAGGCCCGTTTACCCCACAAAGGATCTGGTCAGCCGATCCCTCCGAAAAACTCAAGGAAACAACCTGATAAGAGTGATTAATTGGTTTAAGTCGAATTCAATGAAAGGCAAGTCGGAAACGCTGAGGCGATTTTTTTCCTTCACGGATAAGCTGGCTTAAATCGTGGGCGTGATAAATTAAATGTTTTTGGGTTGAAAAGCTATTTATTTGTTAAAATGTTTAAACTTAGTCGTTAATAAGACGCGTAAAAGACATGCTGTAATTAAATTATCGCCAAATTAGTTTATTATATAAGTTTGATGAAAGAATAGACGTCTCCAATGCTCTCCATTCATCGGTAATTCTTCTAATAAAGTTCCAAGTGTTTTGAATAAATTGAATAAAGAGCCCTTTAAAATGAAAACAGGTTCTATTTGTATCTTTCTTTGTACGGACACACTAGAAGGAAATGGGAATTATGATCTATTCAGAATAAAATCAGGTTGATTCTAAGAAGGGGTGGCGACTACGGTTTTAATAATTGAAATCATTCGATTTTAAACTCTATGGATGTGAGATACACTATATAGGTCTGGAGAATATGTTTTTGTACTTGCAAATTAAAGTTTGTAAAGGCACAAAGGTCCTTTCATATTAACCCTTCCAAGGCTGGAGCCAAGGGGCTTCCAAATGAGTAACTCACAAAATGTCGCTGAAAATACGTAAAAGCTCCGTTGATTTGTGAGCGAACATGTTTCGAGTTACACGGCAATAAATTATAAGCGTATAGAAAATAAATGCGTCAATGTAGTCCGTCGGCATTCGGTTCCGATGGTTGTAGTGATGTCTATAATGATTTATCGATAAGCTTTGTGCTAGTATCAATAGACAACGCTTTTGTATAGGTAACGTGTATGCTCATTTGACATGACATGTGTAAGTTTCATTGACATGTTGCAAGATCATAATTGTTAAGTCTTTTTGCTCTTACATTATGATATAATTATAGAAATTATTTAAACTTATATGTAATGTGAAGGGAAAGTATCAAAAATATTATCCTACTAAAAGAAACATGCGTTTGATTGCTAATTGATAATTTGAGGTGTTTACGAATTAATCAACTATAAAGTATTATTTTAGACCAAAATATTACAGAGAGATAATTTAAATGTATAAAATGAGGCGGTCTTATCTTTAAAAGTTATTAGGTCTGTACTGTAAGTATAGGGTTCTTTCTAATATGCTTGATGGTCTGAACATCCTCTTAAAAACCTGTCAGTATATTATGACGGGGTCTGTAAAAAAAAACGTAACACCGAGTGTTAAGTGTAATATTGAAAGGAGTGGTTATACAAACTGAACAACTTTCACTATGGACAAAAATTTTGAGTCGAGTTATGTTGCAGTTTTGTATGAAATAGCAAATTTTTATTATTGTTCTACCATGTTGGCTCCACAGCGGAAGTTGTTCAGTTTGATGGTCTAAACTACTTCAATATTACTAGGTTGTTTTGTTCATGATCGTCATGGGCCTTATTCCATCTAAGTAGAAAAGATCGAAAAAAACTGATGTGCAAATACAAACTGTGTCGATCCAAATATCGAGTACCGAGGTACTGCAGTTTTGTATGAAGTAGGTAGGCGATTTTTTACGGACTCTAACTAAACCACCCCTATACAACGTGTTAATGAATTAACGCAAAACGCCATACACCCCATCTGATTTATAACAAAATAATTAAAATGAAACAATAATTTCATTATTTGGATACTTAAAATTTAAAGTTATTCGCATTTTATGTTTTGAGGCAAAAATGATTTGTTATCATTTGAGCAATGAATAAAAGCGCTAACGTACTCATGGATACATTTTAATAATCTTGTTTTGGTAGTAAGTAGGGTGAGTGTGCCCTTGCGGTCGGTTGACATCGGGTTCAGTAAATTAAAAATTTTAGAAACAAATTATTTAATATAAAAAAAAACCTATGTTGAAATTATGATAATTCGATTCTGTTCTCGATTCTAAACAAATTACTTTCTAGTTTTGCGTTAATTCATTAACACGTTGTAGATATTATTCAAATGAATATACAAGGTGTATCAAAACACCCTAGACATTTGACCCTATTAATTATTAATTTTTTTTAAACATTTGTCTAAAAATAAAGAGATAATTAAGTAGGTACGTACTGAAAATGTTTTGAATGTAGTCTCTATTTCTGTGATCAGATAACGCGCCAATTAAAGTTAATTATGTGTCATATTCTTGTATGGTTATTAATCATTTTGTGAAATGTCAACATTATGTTTCGTATGTAACATAATTATTAATTAGGTTTGGTGTTGTTACACACAAACAGGAAAAACATGCGTTTAGTGATGCGTAAGAGATCCGATATTATTAATAATAAAAAGATCCTTTATGGTCAAATCAAAACAAATGATGTCTATTTATATAAACATTACGATGGTGTGCTTGTGTAATCATTAGATTTATCATTAATCTCTTTTATTGTTATATGAATTATAAATATACCTATTTTTTAGATAAGGGATACAAATAAAATATATTAAAAATTAGAACTATAGTTACCTAAACTACTGTTCTAATTCTTAATATATTTTATTTGTATTCGCTGATCGTATATTTTGAGTTCAGATCAACACTACTTAAGATATTCAAGACATATGTTATAATTTATTGAGTTGTTTATAATTAAGATTATTGCCTGACAACTTAACTAATCTTTAAATATCCAATAACACACTAATTAGACGCTGCTCGAAGATGACGTCAGTAGAAATTTTAATTTTAAAGAACGTTTCTTCTGACGTGCTATCGATAAATAAAATATAAAAAAGTCGGAGCATCACTATTTGTGCGTGGCCTCTGCTGAATGGATCACAAATTGATATAAAATGCGAGAAATTCACTGCGATTCGTTTAGGAATTTTTAGTGTCTTTATTCGTTTTGTATTCGAAGATGTGAAATAAATGGTTTAGCTCATGTCATATTCAAATTCAATTGAACTAAGTACTTTATTGAGTCTTTCTTAGGCTAGGCGCAAACGGGCCACCGACCACAGCCACCGGTGGCTGTAGCGCGCCACCGCCACATTAAGCTTAGTGTCAGAAGCGAGCGACAGCCACCGGTGTCTGGAAACCGCCACAATTTTTAACCTTCTCGACTTCTCGTTGCGCGCAGTGTGAAGACAAGCAGTGCGACAGTGGCGGGTGTCAGCGTTTTGTGTGTCACGTAGCGACCACTAGTGGCGAGTCGCGGACACTGCTGTAGCGAGTGGCGGCCACCGGCTACACGTGTGCGGGCGCGTCTAACAAATATATGAAAAAGTGTGTTAAGTCGCGGTCGCTGGCCACCGGTGGCTGTGGTCGGTGGCCCGTTTGCGCCTAGACTTATTGTATTTTTAATCTTAACTGCAGTAATAAAAACTCTGAATTTTTTGTATTAAGATTGGCTTAAAGACACATAAGACTGACTAGCAAGCGTGTTATGGAGTGAAAATGAAAGCATATTTAGGTAGCACTAACATTACACAGGGTGTAAGTAAAACTAAACGGAAGTGGAACGGAAAACGGAGTGCAATTTATTTATAGCATAGCATAGCATATGCTCACGACTATATTCCCCGAGGGGGTAGTCAGAGATATTCTGAAACTTCAGAACATCCACGTGTTACTAGTAGTAGTGAAACTCTGTCCAGTGTAATCAGTGAGCCCGTGAGTCCAATTTATATTTCCTGTTAAATAACCCCACAGCAACTCAAAGCCTTTTTTTTTCAAAAGATAAGGAGAGGAATTATTTTATAGAAAAAAAAATAGATATGTAAATATTATATTATATATACAGGGTGTAACAAAAACCCTAGTAATACTTAAGGGGGTGCTTCAGACCATCAAACTGAACAACTTTCACTATGGAGCCAACATCAAGAAAAAATAAAAAAAATCTGCTGTCCCATAAATTTTAGTCGAGTCGGTACGGTACTGCACTTTTGTATGGGATAACAGATTTTTTAATTTTTTCTCGATGTTGGCTCCATAGTGAAAGTTGTTCAGTTTGATGGTCTGAAGCACCCCCTTAAGTATTACTAGGGTGTTTTGTTACACCCTGTATATGTATATACAGGGTGTACAATAAAATGGGACAGCTACTTAAAGGGGTGCTCCAGACCATCAAACTGAACAACTTTCTCTATGGGACCAATATCGAAATCGCGAAAAAAAAATCCGCTCTCCCATACAAAACTGCTAACAAAACTCGACTGAAATGTATGGGACAGCAGATTTTTTTTTCGCGATTTCGGTATTGGTCCCATAGAGAAAGTTGTTCAGTTTGATGGTCTGAAGCACCTCTTTAAGTAGCTGTCCTATTTTAATTTACACCCTGTATATTTATTATTTTTTTATTATTATTGTTTATTTGATATAAATTAGTTTAAAATACAATCCATCAAAATACAAAATGCTAGTTTGAGACATTTGGTTACCTACCAAATCTACATTATATTAGCTATCATAAAAGTGGTTTTTAAATTATCCTGCTACTATTCAGGTGTATTATAATTCATCATAACCGTATTTCTATGTCCCTACAAGAATTATTAATTCAAAACTATTATGACCGTCGGTAATAAATCATTCTTAACGGCACCCCTTTTACAGCGGCTTAATTGATTCAATACAGAAGTGCCTGCATAAGAATTAGAAAAGATGGATAACAAGACAGCAATCTAAAAAGAAGAATCAACCACTTTTATAGCCTTGGGATTTGTTTCCATAATCTATTGAGACGACATTTTTAACTACAAGTCGATTTTACCCTAAAGCCCTTTGGAGCCGACGGAAGAAAATTAACGCTTAGCGGTGTTTGAATTTATTTTGATTATGCAATAATTAAAATAAAAGCGGTCAAGTGCGAGTCGGGCTACTCGCGCACCGAGGGCACACAACCACAGAACACAACATTATTAACTTAGAAAAAAAAAACTTTTTTTGTCCGGGACCTTCAGCGCAAGACTGACTCACACTTGACCGGTTTTTAGTATTTGTTCTTATTCTGTAGAGCTTGTTCTATAATCACACTAAGTTTGACGCTTGTATGTATTACCGTTTTTACTATAGAGCGGAAGAAAAAACGTTGATAAAAACTAGTTTCTTGTTGAGAACCCCCCTTAATTTATAACTTTTTGACATTTTTATTATTTGTTAACAAATCCGCCGCAATAACGCATAATCTGAGAACTATCTTCAACTATCTAAGTAGCTATTACGGTTCAAAAGTTACAGCCCTAAATAGGTAGGACAGACGGACGGACGGACAACGTAGGCTTAGTAATAGGGTCCCGTTTTCACCCTTTGGGTACGGAACCCTAAAAACCAGCCAAGAGCGAGTCAGACTTCTCGCACACCGAGGTTTCTGGAGGAGTCTGACTCACACTTGGCCGGTTTCTATTATTTGTTGCTTTACCGTAGAGTTTGCACTACACTCACACCAAGTTTGAAGATTGTATGTATTACCGTTTTTACGATAGAGCAAAAACAAAAAAACATTGAAGAAACTCTAGTTTCTGTATTTTTTATTTTTAAAAAATTACAAGAAGCAACTTCATTCTTGCTTGTCGATTTCAGGTATATTCTATTTGGCTGCTTTCAAGTATTTTTACTCATTGGCGTATCTACCACTAACTTATGCTTGCCTTTAAAATATCATGCGTCAATCATTCAAAATTTTTTAATGTCATAGGTATCTTACTTTTTCCTTCATTCACAAAGTTCGTATCGTATTATGCGGTTATCACCCGTAGTCTCAATAAGGTTGGCAATGATGTTGTGGTTAAAAGTGCACCAGGGATGGCTCTCGGCCTACGTTAGGTTAGGGCTGCCACAATGCAATGAATGAGGTGTCACCAACTATTTTTATCAATGATGAATGGGTCATGGTTGTCCTTTGCAATTGCTATTTCAGATTGCACATCGTTAACTACATTTTTAAATGGATACAGGGTTACAATTTTATGATTGAATTTATTCCTATACATCTTTTATTTACTTGTATTTTTTTAATGTAAAAATAAGATCTAAAGTTTAGATGATAAGCTAACAAATCAAATTGCTGTACAAAATAACAACATACTTAACTAAAAAAAAATTTGTAAAAAATTTACTAGTACTTCAATTTTTTTGTATTAAAACGATTATTTAGGATTTTACAGATGACTAATTATCTATTTTATTAACATCCAGTTATTACTGGAAACATTTGAAACATAAAATAGTTTTAAAAGCAGTCGTCCGAATGTAATTTGATTCAGTATCGTTTTTATTTAGGCCTAAATGCAATACCGCTCAAAATCTGCCCACTTACAGCGTTAAGCGTTGCGTCAGCTGTAAAAGGTCGTATCTGAAACGCCGGCTTTGGGCGAAAAGCTCCGCAATGGCCGAGCTTTCGTACGGGAAAAGGAAAGGCTCACTCCCCGCCTAGAGTCCCAGTGTGGCGGGCTCATTCGCTCTCTAGCGGTGTTGGCGAGCGCACGTCTCTGTGTCCACGTGACGGAGCTCAGCACGCGGTCGCGAAAAACTTTTCAGTGTTGTGATAAATATTTTTTTGAACTGATTCAAATAATGAACACAATCTTTTTGTGCAGTGATTTTTTCGAACGTGTTTAAAGACTAGTCGACTGAAAGAGTGTTCTGAAGAGGCTAATTACGAGTTGCTAGGCTAATTGGCGGGGCCGGCGTTTCATGAAGGTGAGCCGACTTTTATTTCCGTTCGGCAATCCCTCTAATTGCGTCAATTAGTGTAATGCGGCGACAGCTTTGAAGAGTCCGCTTAATGATCTTCACCGCATCGTCACTAATACTCTTCGAAAAACTATTTAAAGTCACAGAAGAATGTTGCTGCTTGGGGTTCGAAATAATTAGTTCATTTCTGACATTACTGTTATCATTAATATTGGTAATATAAACTATGTGGCAGTCATCTGTTTTGGTCTTATAAATATGTTTTTTATCAGACATCCAATTTTTAACTTTTTGAATTTAACTAAAAATATTACTACCATCAGGAAGAAAATCTTTAAAAATACATAGTTTATTTAATAAGGTTTTGTTTTTTCTTTAAAATAACTTTATATTAGTATAACAATATCAACGTATTTTATACTTTTTAATATAATGAACTAATCCTAAAACGATTATAAAACTTATCAGATAATCATGTTTGTACTTATTCGGTTTAAAAACAGTAGGAATTGGGAATGACACTTGCTACCATTTAAATAGGAGCGGCAAGGTTTATTTCAGTAAACTTTTGAACTCTCACTTTTTGTTTATTTTTGCATGAGCTGAGCTTTATGTTTAATACCTCAATCTCAAACGAACTTTACGATTTGTTACCTGGTATAAAATTTCGAAATTTCAAATAATTCAAATTTAAATGCGCAATCTTTTTTAATTGACCTTGAAAATTTAAAAGACAAAAGTATATTATTCTGTACAATTTTATCCGGAACAAATACCCACATCACTATTACTGCAGCATTGTAATACCTATTTTCATGTTTTATAACAAGTGGAGCTCTACTAGGCAGCGTGGTTGTCCCAAAAGCCAATTAGAATCCTGTATCCGGCTTGTTTATTCACTAATTAGCGAGTGGTTCATTAGAGATACATCATTAGAGAGATGCTACGTTTAAATATACTGTTTCAGAAGATATCTTTTTTCACTAAAATGTAAGGGCTATGTTCAATAGTTGTTTTAATTTATTCGGAAATAAGGCGTTTAGGTATTAGAGGACGTATGTTTAATAAGTAGGGTATAAGTGCCTTTATATTTTTTCAATTCTATACATACAATAGTGAACAAGACATAAAGACGATAAAGATTTATACAGTTTAACTTAAACTTAAAACTACAACTAAAACGAAAATATGAAATTAAATAAAGTAAACAAATAAATTAGTAATTACCTGCGCCTAGCTACAAACTTAGGGATTGTCCCACCCCCCTCCGGAACGTGCCTATGATAGAGGCTGCGTTCTGTCTTTGTATGGCCAAATATATTTTTTGTACCAAAAAAGAACCGATTTTTCAATTAACAACATGAATATATACCTACAATAAACACTAAATTGCCGTATGGTGTCGGCTAAGAATAGCACCATCCCATTTCCTTCCGTGGGTGTCGTAAAAGGCGACTAAGGGATCTACCGGAGGATGGGCAGCAGCATTCTCTGAGTACACACATTCAATCCAACTGCGATCGCCAACCCGCCTGCCAAGCGTGGCGATTATGGCAAATCCCCCCATTTTGGGGGAGGCCTATGTCTAGCAGTGGACGTCTATCGGCTGATATGATGATGATGATGATGAAACACTAAATACTTACCACTTAAACTAGTTTGGTTTGTGTTGAGTGTTTTAAGCCGTCAAATCAATAGGTATATGAAAAGTTAAACCAAGAGCGCAAAATTTTTTGCGATAAGATATAATGTACAGGGTGTAACAAAACACCCTAGTAATACTTAAGGGGGTAATGCTTCAGACCATCAAACTGAACAACTTTCACTATGGGGTCGACGTCGAGAAAAAATAAAAAAAATCAGTCCCATACATTTTAGTCGAGTCGGTACTGCAGTTTTGTATGGGACAGCAGATTTTTTTTTTTTTTCTCGATGTTGGCCCCATAGTGAAAGTTGTTCAGTTTGAGGGTCTGAAGCACCCCCTTAAGTATTACTAGGGTGTTCAGTTACACCCTGTATAATTGTTTTCAAAATTATTTGTTGACATTATAATTTTCTATTTTCATTTTTGTATCGGGAAAGCTTGGTGGAGTATGGCCTACTCCTTTCTCATCCTAATTAGTGAGAGGAAATCCCCCTGAGGGATTCTCCCTGTAGTGGGATCTTACAGGCTAAGTACCTGCCTTAACTTACCTACTTGTATTTCCGTCATAGTCCATGTGACACGTCTTTTAATATTTTTAGACAGCATGGTTGTCCCAAAAGCCAATTAGAATCCCGTATCCGACTTGTTTATCCACTAATTAGCGAGTGGTTCATTAGAACTACATCACTAGCTACGCTACATTCGCTTTAATTATAAACACTGCTCCTTGTATCTTATAATTACTGAACACAATTTAATGGACAACATTTTTATTGTTAATTGTCTTATCTGCGGTCGTAAAGACGTTACTAAATGTTTTGTGTCGAATAACTGCTGTAAGTAGTAACGTTTTGGTGCTCCGATTAGTAACAGATTCAGTAATATAAAAAAAAAAAACGCTGTACGTCAACGATAAAAATATCTTTTTTTATATGATTTTGAAGAGTCGCAATAAAAATAAAGAAATAAAAAAATAAAGTATCGTAGTAAATTATAGTTAATCTGTGTATTATAAATTATAAGTCATCATCATCATATGCCTTAACACCTGTAGCAGATTATTTAAGCAGTGTTTTAGGGGGGGTATTTCAAAAAACAGAACAATCATTGATTAATATTATCAAAAGTACAAGTAGAAAAATATTACACACGAAAATAATTAAAAAAATACCTACTTTTAGTAGGTACTTACGTTCACATAACAAGAGAGAATTAACATACCTATTACGAGGTAGAGCAGTCGATATCGTGGCATGTTATAGTACATATTAATTTTAAATAATTACACAACGGAACAGTTAATTAATTAAATTTAACTATTGTGTTTAATTTGATGAAAATGAAAATTACAATTAGTATGAGTACCATAAAGAGTAAGTTACATGTACATGTAGGTACTACGCAATGGAAGCCGAACTTAATTAATTAACGAGGATATAGATTTTAAACTGACAACATTTTATTCGTGTTAACAAATGAACGTGCAACCTGAAAGCAGTTTGTACAGAATTGAACAATATTTCACATATAACTTTTTTCATGAATTATATGCGGCCGAAGTAAAAACAAAGCAAAAATTAATAAATAACAATTTACATACATGTCAACCCTGTATTAAAGGTCACTAGTAATTAGGTTGTTATGGAGCTTATGTTATTTTACGGTTCCACTTCTTGTTACTTATTTAATTAGGGTCGACTGTCGTGTTCTTGCGTTTTGTGTTCACCTTCATTAGCTTCATTACTCTCAACACTTATAATTTACCCGAAGATGGAATATAAAATATATAGAAACCGCGAATAAAGAAACTATTATTTTGAAAATGAATAAGTAACATAGAATATTAATCTAAATGCGCGATTATGATAAGCAATATGATAAATAAAAGAAAAAAATTAGTACCTAATGTTTATTTTTAACATGCAAAACAGAAAATGATTACACTATACCTAACCAAAGTTGAGACATTATATCGGGATCTTAATTTTGCATGTTGGTTGGCATTACATATTTTATATGCCTAGCTAGGTTACCCTTGCCCCCTCACAAGGCAAGCCTGGAAAAAATTAATTAACTGATTGGATTAGGATATAATATTAATAATTAGGCGCTCACGATTAAAATACCTATTGTATAATATAAATATTTACTTACAACTTTAAATACGAAATAACTTTTCGGCGAAGCGACCGACGACTTCGCGTTGTAACGACGCGACGTGAAATAGCTTGGGGGAAAACCATGCGTCATAAAAAATCTACGATACAAAACGCAATGCGACAAGATGGTGCAGCGGACGTATCTAAACGCGACGCGACGTCCCTCCCAACACAGCCATTCCGATGCGACGTCCCTGCCAACACAGCCATTCCGACGTGACGTCCCTCCCAACACAGCCATTCCGACGTTACGTCCCTGCCAACACAGCCATTCCGACGTGACGTCCCTCCCAACACAGCCATTCCGACGTGACGTCCCTCCCAACACAGCCATTCCGACACGATGCGACGATCGCATCGTGATACGATATCGCGTCGTATCAAGACGCATCGCGTCGTGATGATGCGTGTTGGTCCTTACTGTAAATAATTGTCTCTAATTAACAACATTTATAACTCAACTCGTTACATGTCAATGTTTGACGTCCGCGATAAGGGCCCTAAACAAATATTTTTGTCGTAAATAATTAGAAAGTCATGTTATCGGTTCTCTCATTAGGACATCCTGTGTCAGTGTGGCCGGAGATAACCTTACAGCAGCGTGGTGTGATGAGTGACGTACTGACTTCGTTTTGTTTGCATGCCGTATTGGACAAAACAGCGAATTTACTTGGAACTTCGCTTTATCGTTGCTATGAAGAAGTCCTATTGAACTATTTTTAAAGCTAGAGGCCAGAGAGGCCATTCTTAGATTGTATGACATTTTTGTATGCAAATCAGAACTAGAAAGTGAAATGCAAAGATATTACCCCTGATTGGAAACTTTAAAATATCCTGACAGTAGGTTAATTGCGACCGTTTACTGGCCTCCACCTGTTAGTCAAGGAAAAATACGGTTTGAGATTGCATTAAAGAAACCTTACTAAATTGTGTTTGAACTAATATTACTGTTGGTTTATAACACTTTTGTCGAGATTTCGTGGTTATATAGGCTCAAAACCCTGAGAAATACCTTAAAATCGATATAAATGTACAAAGGCCAAACTTATTTCTAAAGATATTTCTCCCAGCATACCTACCAGCAAAAGAGACAGTTAATTATAACACAAGGCAAATGTTATGTGTACAAACAAACAGTAAATAATTTAGTTTTGAGGTTATAATTTTGAATACTTACAAAATATTAAATATCTACTCAAATTTGCGATATTAACCGGGGATTATTATTGTTATAAGTAAAAGGTATTGATCGAAGCCTTCCTTTAAAAAATCACCAGTTTACCATTTTTTGTTCACACTTAAATTTAATGTTTTGTAAATGTCTTAATTATTCAATAATACACAATAAACAATCTGGGATTATTGAGAATTTATGTTTTTCAGGTATGTATCTACTATATTCAAAATTATCACGTAAAGTGCAATTAGCGCAACCCACTCCATACAAAAATCCGTAGATTTCCCCGACTATATAGGCACTGGGTTAGCATGGTGGAGTATGACCTGCTCCTATTCAACGTAGAAAATTCTTTCCTTGCAGTATGGAGTAACTATTATATTACGCTGATAATAATATTTAGGTATATTAAACTTAACACTACCAAACGCTATTCTCGATCAGTCCCCTGAATTCCTAATTGGCCTTACTTCGGCAGGAATGCAAATACTCTGTTATTAGGCAGGTTAATTAAAGAGTTATCGGTGGTAATTACCCCGTTTCGGTACAGTAGGTACATGTGCCCATGGATCGTACGAAACACACTAATTAAGAAATTCCCCCTTCATTAGCTCAATTAGATTTATTCACGTCAAGACTGTAACCTATTTATGTATGTATTTATTGTAGACGCAATGGCTAAATATAAAGTCAAATAGGTAAAATAGTAATTGTGGTGCAAGGTCTTCATCGGCATTTACTCCGGCTCTTTGCTTTGTTATTGAGTTCACTAACGTAGCGTTAAATTATTGAAAACAACTTTTTTATTTTTTATTTTAATAAACAAAAAAATAGCCGACCCAGCTATCCAGCGGGACAGATATGAAGATGATGATTTCAATAAACAAAAAAAACATGTGATAATCTTCAGTTTAAATCAAGTTTTTCAGTATAGTATAGGTTAATTAACAATAATCACAATAGAAAAGATACTAGTATACATAACATAACATAACCCTTAACCTAAAGAAAAAACAATCAAGAAACAAAACATTAAGATTACACTCAAATTAATCTTAAAAATGTTGTCTTCTTAATTAGACAAATAATATAAGTTATTTTTATACGTTATAATTGTCATTATAAAAAATAATTTACATCGTACAAACTTCAACATACCTACATAAAGCTACAAATTAAAACTAACTATCTTAAAACTAAGTAGGATACAGGCAAGATAGGGTAAGCGGATTACTTTCAAATCGATGATGAAGTTAAACTTAACTTTTATTTTTATCTGGTTAAAATGTTATCTAGAGCAGTACAGTAATTTAATAATTTTTACACGAAGATAATAGGTTTATTACTTAGTAATAAAGAAACAAAAATGCTTTTTTTAGAGTGATATCTTGGTATTGGAATATAGGTACCTAAGATCTCAAAAAGCCATATTGTTTTCTCAATGGCACCTAAAAATATCGGTACTTAACTGATCCGATAGGAAGTCGTGACCCTGCGCTGGCGCATGGTTATCACAGGGAGAATTAACCTTATCATCTGTGGCATTGGATTATCGTAAACAGTGCAACATACTCTAACTTGATGGAACCATTGCTGCATTTTAAATATTATTTGGCTGTTAGGGCATTGGTCAAGGACAGATCTAAATAGTACTTTATTATAATTCTTATATCTTTAAATATTTTAGTTTTATGGAGGAATTTTCAATAAAATATATTCAAAATAGTTACAAATGGTCTTAAAAAAGTTTAGTAGAATCTTTGATCTTTTCTAACAAAAAATATAATATCATAAATGTTTATCAAATTATGTCTTTTTTTATTGTAACATAATCATTGAGTAGTTCACTAAAAGGCTATCACTCTAATAATTGCACTTAGGTACCTACCTAAAATTAATTGGTATGACGCACACACTTAATTCCAATGTATGTTTACGACTATTATCAACAAATAATTGAATGACTTGTGATTCATTTACTATAAACAATTTGTAGATATGTATGCTATGTATAGCAAAGATGAGACTGTACTTAATAAGGATAGCATTGACACTGCCATTCAAAATTTTCATTTTTTTCCTTTATCTCGAGAAAAGCTCGAAAAACTTGCGAGCATAATTTTCAAAGTACTTATTTTGTAACATTTTAATTTCAGTTACCAATTTTATTTCAGTTACTTTAGTTTTTATGAAAAATTTCATATTTTACATTATAAATCCCAATTTTATCTTTCCTTCTGACGCCGCCATTGTTATTTCCAGCAGTAGTTACGAAACCAATTTCGATTGAGTATTTTAAAAGTACAATATAGTGAGTAATCATCATCATCTGCCCTTTAGAATGGAATCACTACGTTCTTTACTAATAAAATTTTTCGGGGTCGGCGCAATATTGTCATCTCCAGTCACTGATCTTCATTTCAGAACTTATAAACACATGTCATCTTTCAGACAATTCACCATTCTTTTCTTTGGTATTCCTCTCCTTATGCAGCCGTCCACATTCATACCTACTTATCACTGTTCTTGTAATAATTAACACTTTATAATGTATCTTCGCATTACGTGTTCATGTACTAGATAATGATAGGGAGAACGAGAAAGGGTACCTACACGTACCGTGATGATCACCGTATCAATAATGGGTACATTGATAACATTCAAGATGCTCTCAAGTGTTTCTTCGCCGAGACGTTTTTAATTTTGACTTACAAATGAAAAAAGTTATCCTACTTTTTCAGACCTCTTTAAAAGAGTGGTCCTTATCTTGTTTGGGCACTCGTAAAATGAAGACATGACGAGTATGGTTGAAATCACCGATGATGTAGATAAAAGTAATATATTGCCCCATAAACTTATTCTCAATATTCAATTTTGGAACTCTTGACAAAAATTTAAGATATCTTTGCTTGTTCGTAACTGCAATTTGAATGTAAAAGTGATCGAATATGCAAAGAAAAAAATGGGGTCGCTCATTTATGGTCCATTTCGATTTTAGTGCTTTTAAAGTGCTGCCAAAAGTTTGTAACGATGAGTTTCTCCCAGCGGATTTTATGCAAATTTTGACAAGTTAACATTAAGTAGGGGAACAAACTGTGTCCACGTTTTACTACTATACTTTCGGGGACCTTTTTTGTGTAGGCCTTGTCATTTTTATGGAATTGATGCCAAAAAAACGTGGGAAGTTTTTTAATATAAAAATCAGAGCATTTTTTAAGAAGGGATCTTATGTTGATATACATATCATAACATACATACATAAGCTCAGTCCATTGTTTCATTGGAGTAAGATAAACTTTTCGCGCTTTATCCACATTTATAAACATTTTTGGAAAACAATTTTGTGAGTTAAGTACGCGGTTATTATTTAATCTAGAATTAAACATATGAAAATAATCGTGAAAATCGTAAAATCGTAATCGTTTAATATCGGGAACTCACAAATACCAAAACGCGGTAAGAACCCGTTAAAATGTTTAATTCTAGATTTTTGGAAAGCTCTTTAATTTGATCATGGTATGTTTTCCTCGGGCGACCTCTCAACGACTACTTTATTATTATAACAAACTGGTATAATTAAGCTAATTAAGTGATTAGTGACGTCATCTGCTTAGACCCAATAGCATCGCTTAGCTAGCCATCTGGATATATCAACAGACGCTTCAAAGGGATGATGGGCTACTCAGGACTCAACGTACTGTTTGGACTGACTGTGTTCCAATTTGTAGCATTTCAGGCGAAAGTCCGCTCAAGCGATTCTGATCACACTTTGGGAAAATTCCGTTTTAAATATAAATCATCATCATCATCATCATCTCAGCCGACGGACGTCCACTGCTGGACATAGGCCTCCCCCAAGGATCGCCATAACGACCGGTCCTGCGCTGCCCTCATCCATCGCTTTCCCGCATCGGTTAATATAAATGCAATCAAGTATTTCCTGTTTCTGTTCAAGTGTACCTACATTTATTCTTTCAATATTAAGTAGTGTTTAATTGATAGTATTATTTTTTTGGCAAAGTTCATGCATTATAGGTAGGTACTATAATTATTATTTACGTAGGTAGGTAATTTTTTGAAACCTAATTTATTTGAGTAGAATTAAATTTTAAATTTGGTCATTTTAAATTGGTATACCTACTCAAGTAAACATATTTTACATCAATTATAAGTTGTAGATACAGTGATGTACGTAATGCTCATTCTTATGCCATGCTTATACTATATCGATCGATAGAGGGTATTAATACAAAAAATATATGATACAAATTTAAAGATTATCGAGATATTTAGAAGTGAAAAAAAAACTTCGTCGAGGTAATAAAAGTCTTTCCAAAACAACATCGTATAGACAACTTTCTATACAAAAACAAAAATAATTAATTAATTTGTAGGGAGAAGCGATGGCCAGCGGGTTTGCTCGTTGCAATAGGAATCGCTTCTTACCTTTAATGGTGCACTCTCTCGAACATGTAATGTTGCCAGGTTCGATTTGAAAATACTGAACGAGAATAAATCTAAAAATGTTTCATATTCTTTCACTTGTGTGAAGATATCATAAGGGGGAAACATTTGTTTACGAAGCAAGCCTCGATGTAAAGATAAACGCTACACAGTACAGAGACTCGATATACGAAAAACTCGATGTAAAGAGAAAAATTAGATTTGATAACATCATAGACATTTCATATCACAGTTGGCAGTTAAACGAACGGGATTGTTTGTAGGTACACCTACTCGTTTTTTATCCTTGAGTTTCCAATAAACATATCGGTGTCTTCAAGGCAAAAGTTAATAGAAAACTTCTAGATAAGCATGTTTCATCCTCGGCTTAAAAAAAAGAAAGATAGAGCTCAAATTCAGTGGATCTCCTGGAGAAGTCTAAGACCTGGCAACACAAGCCATGTAATGAACGGGAATGGCACAGTCCATCGTCATGGCCACGCCAATTTGAACGTTCAGTGGCCCGTCGCGGAACTGCCCTCCGAATTACTGCTCAATAGTTGAAGGCCGTAGAAGTACCTTCAATTGTTTTGATGCACTTTATACTATACTGTTTCAGGAGATGTTCATTACAATATGTATTGAAAATGCGACTAATTAGCGGTGAAATCAAATAAAAACTCTTATTAGTTCATGAGCTTGCACTAAATTCAGATAATAATCGTAAAAAGTCCTAATAAACCAGTTTTATTACAGTCAACTGATCATTATTTTCATTCACCCATCAACAAGGGAGGTGTGACCAATTTTTAGACCCAATAGCGGTTGATACAGCCCTTGTGGTTAGACTATAGTACCACACCCGCATGGTCTATTGACATTCACATTTCATCTCAGTTTAGAATTCTATCCCAGAAACCTTGGATACGTCAAGATAGACAGCCGAAGCTACGAACGTATAGAAAAAATACTGTACCAGTACTGGCTTCTAAACCCTATCCATATACACGCAGACAGACATAATTTGTATGACGCCTTACGCACACGAACCTAAGAAAGTTGGCCTCTTTTGTTTATATGGTAGAACAGGGTTTCCCAACCATTTTTGCGTCACGCCTCCCCTTCTGCCTCCCCTGGTATAAGTAAGTAATATTTGCATGCCCCCCTATCCAAATTTGAACGACAAGCGCGGCTGGAAAGGTGCTATCTGAGACCTGCTGAGCCTAAACCAATTTAATGTTGACCGATTACTAAATTGACCAACAGCGAAGTTGACAGATCGCAAAGTTGACTACTAGCGAAGTTGACCTATCACGAAGTTGACCGATCGCGAAGTTGACCAATCATATTTTAGTGGACTTTTTGTTAAGTTGACCGACTGCGAACAAACGTTAATGAGTGGAATTTACGCGTTAACTGGATTTTTCTTTTCAAAATGTAAACGCATTGTGCCCCCCCAACGATATCAGCACGCCCCCCCCCCCCCCCCCCCCCCTACGATATCAGTACGCCCCCCAAGGTGAGCGCGCCCCACTGGTTGGGAAGTCCTGCGGTAGAAGCATGAGGCTCATTCTAGACCTATACTTTCTCTAAACCCGGAACCATACATAAAGTTATAGTACACCAATATTTTTCATCAAAGCTTCTGACAGAGGACCCGTTTATTTACCAGCAGAATTTCAGAGCTCAAAGTACCGTTCGGTTAATCGGCGGAACCGGCCACCACGCCGGGTCCGCTTTCATTCAATTTAGCGGAATTAATAACAGCACAAATACGAATCTGACTCCACCTGGCTGTGGTCGGGAATACATGTCAATCGGGAATATTGTGTTTTAGGATTAGAGCTTTAAGGTTCAATTTTCTGTATTGTATTTGTTTGGATCGGCAATTTGTCTCAATTAATATCACAGTTAGGTATACCCCGTATACCTCAAGGGAATGGCCTAGTACTTACATTATGAGTCCTATCCTATGTTCTTTATATCGATGTATATATCTACAGGGCGAAAATAATCTCATTGGCATCCTTTTACATTAAGAGCATAGCATAGCATATGCTCACGACTATATTCCCCGAGGGGGTAGTCAGAGATATTCTGAAACTTCAGAAGATCCACGTTTCACTAGTAGTACCGAAACTCTGTCCAGTGTGACGGGGAGTGAGCCCGTCGCCACTTGTAATGGACAGTAGGTACGATACAAATGCCTCGAAATTGAAGCATGCAGGTTTCCTCACGATGTTTTCCTTCACCGAAAAGCCAGTGGTGTTACAAATCGTACATAAATTCCGAAAAACTCATTGGTACGAGTCGGCCTGGACGGGGATCGAACCATCGCCTCCTGCACGGCAGGCAAGGTTACTCGCCACTGGACCACCACGGCTTTTTTTACATTAAGAGTCTACCCATCAAACTGAACAAGTTTTGCTATGGGAGCAAATCGATCGCAGCATAAATAAAATCTTAAACTGCAATGCCTACTCGACTCAAATGTACGAAACAGATTTTTTTTGCTACGATCGGTTTGTCCTTTGCTCCCATAGTAAATGTTGTTCAGTTTAATGAGTAGACTTTATATGATTTTAATTTCAGCCTGTATATCATCACTTGTCCAATTCCTATTTTGATGTCTGGATTATCGTGTTCGACTAATTCGACATATCTTGGGAATTAATCAAGCCGTTATGCCTATATCAAGTACCAAAATGTTAGGAATATTTGTTTGTTCCATTTAAAAATATCCTTAAAATTCTGATACTGCTATGCTACACGTAATAAAAAGCGCACTATGAAATACAAAATGAACTAAGAGTACCAAAGCATACTTCAAGTAAGTACGAAACAAGGAAATCGTTGGTCAATCACTCCCACATAAAGTATGTTGTGTAGGTACTCCATCGATAATGTCTGGAGGAAATACAAACCACCGCTAATTAGAAATAGTTTCAGCTTGATAAAGATTCTAATAGCCGTGACTAAACCTTATAAACCATTTTCCACACTGGTCGTAAAACAAATATAGATTCTGCACTTCCGAGAGCTTATTGATTGCTTTGCTACTGTTTAGTTACTATGCGTATTTTGTAATGCAAGAGTTAGTATTCAAATGGATTAACATATTACGTGGGTAGCAAGCCAGAAGCACAGCATAATAATGGGTACTACCATCGTACCAAAAGGGTGTGATTCTATTACTTTAACATTTTTTTAAGCATTTATCAAATTACTAGAGTTAACCCGCGACTTCGTCCACACAAATTATATACCTGATTTTAAGTCAGATCATAAGCTATCAAACAAAAAAAGTCCCATCCAAATCGGTTTAGTAGTTTTTACGTGATACTCGATGAAACACACAAACAAACAAACCGACAGACAAAAAATCTAAAAAAGGTTTGTTTGCAGTCAGGGATACCTAAAAACCATATCGTAATCTTTTTCTTGTAAATATCTTCAATGCTTCTATGTACAGACAAGCTTCTGTTACAGTTTTATAAGATGTAGTTTAGATTGATATGCTGCTATGCTGCTAATTTTAGAAACCGGGATCTTGACGTTCGGGTCCATAGTGGACGTTCGGGGAAAAGGACTTAACTGACCTGATCCATTTTAATCACTATCACTATCATCACTACATAGTACAAAACAAAGTCGCTTCCCGCTGTCTGTCTGTTCCTATGTATGCTTAGATCTTTAAAACTACGCAACGGATTTTGATGCGGTTTTTTCTAATAGATAGCACTCTATTCAAGAGGAAGATTTATATCAGCATTGCACCCGTGCGAAGCCGGGGCGGGTCACTAGTTAAATATTATATAATCCATTGGCAATTATATTATGCCAAGTAGGGTTAGAAATTATCGAGATGATTATTTATTTAAATAATTATCGTGATAATTATCCGCTAATTATCAGATAATTAAACAGCACTGGTAGCATGCCAACCCGCTATAGACGTGATACGGTTTTATCACGTCTTTTATCTTGTTTGTTCGCGCGCAAAAGAACGAGATAAAAGACGTGATAAAGCCGTATCACGGCTTTCGCGGGTTGGCATGCTACCAGACCTGTGCAGGTGGTTCTTTGAATTTTTGATTGCACTCGTATTCAGATGCATCTAGTCGGCATTTTCTTTTCGATATCACAATCAATAACAAATAATGGAGAAAAACAACAGCAAATTGTAAGAAAATTAATTCGTGTTTGAGACTTGTTTTTCGCAAATCGTGTTCGGGTACATATGGCGTGACATTGTTAGGGTTGCCAGGTCGGAGAACCGAATAGCCGGACGGACCAGGCCGGACACCCTTAATTATTTAGGATTTTTATGTCTTAGTATTAAAGCGACAAAATACTTTTTACCATTTGTATACCATAAAATCCTCTTCAATTCGAATGAAACAGCAATAAAATGGAATGAATAAGTCTTCTTTATTATTAATCATTCATTGTTTATTTACTTACTAATGTTGCAATTTGCAATGGAAAACAAAATAATATTTTTTCACTAATTAACTAAAATAAACTTTAAAGTAATTGAAACCAGGGGGTATATAGGTAATTAATCTTTTCGGTGGCCAGATACCTGCTTTAAAAGCTCAGTTTCCTTCAAAAGTAAAGTAGACTGGTCAAATGTAAAAGCCTAACAAAAGCCGGACAGGCCGGACACCGTCTAATTTGGCCGGACACACATCCAAAAAGCCTATCTATGTCCGGCTTTATCCGGACGCCTGGCAACGCTAGACATTGTCAATGATAATTATCCTTTCAAAACAGGATACTAAGTAAAACCGGTTTTGTCAGATTTTTCGTAGATTTGTTAGGCATGCGTAGTAGTTTTGATTCTGTTTCTACAGACTAAAATTAAATCAATATGTAACATATTTCGAGAGTTATTATAACTAACCCTAAACAAACGACCAAAAATTGAGAGACACGCCGCACGTGACTACCACGTGTTTTTTGTTTAGAAGTGACGATACAATACGCTTCGTTAGCGACTCTACATTTATAGCTATCCATCTATATCACATCGTTGCACTTTATTGTCTCGTCCCTTGCAAACCAAATCCACTCAAATTTCACACCAGCAATCGAAGTCGCTCTGCATTCTCTATTAAAGTCTTATTAGCCCGACTATACTTTGGATTGTCGTGGAAATAGTTTTTCTGAGAATTTTCGTATCGCGTTCTTTGTAAATCGAATTTCCAAGTATTTACTTACAGAAAGCATTGGTTTAGCAGAATGCATAATGGGCGGAAAAATGTCAGGCGTAAGTGTATTAAAGTTGGGGCCGCGTTTACGCTGCGTGCCGCCGCTGATGTATGGCCGAGACCGACAAATTGAAAACAGTAGCAAATGGCCCGATCGCGGCCCGAGGAACTCGCCATAATAGTCACACTATTAAACCCTATACTTTTGTAAGAGCATGTTGTTAACTCACTCTATAGTGAAGGTATCAATATTAAAATATCTACAGGCTGAAATTGATATCATTAATAATAAGAGTAGATTTTTTTGCTCCCATAGTAAAAGTTGTTCAGTTATTCTTTCTTTAAAAGGATGCTAATGATATTAATTTCACCCTGTAGATAGAAAACTATGATAAGTAGATGTAGACGTAGAAGAGCATCGGTGGCGCGTTGCTGAGAGATATGGACACCCAATTATGGAGGTCCGGGTTCGAATCCGCACGGAAAACATGCCATGTAGCCCATGTACCAATGAGTTTTTCTAACTTATGTACGTAATACCGACTGCTCTCAAACGGTGAAGGAAAACATCGTGAGAAAACCTGCATACACTGATGAAGAAATTGTGATGTGTTTGTGAAGTCTGCCAATCCGCATTGGGCACGCGTGGTGGACTAACGCCCGTACACCCTCCCAGAGGGTAGGCCTGTGCCCTGCAGTGGGACGTTTATAGGCTGATAATGATGATGATGATGATAAGTAGATATCGAACGCTAAATATATTTATCAAATATTTAAATAATATTGTTTTATGTAGCTCAAAACGTTTTAAGAAAGTGATTGACTCTTTTCTTAAAATTTCTTAATTTCGTGCAGCTTTTATGATGCTTTGTACATTTAAAAAACTAACGACATTTAGAGTGAACACTGTAGAGGGTGTTTTCTATTAGAACTGTATTCAATATAAAGGTTCGTTCGCGCAGAAAATGGTTGCGGGGCGCGTGGGACCCTGGCCCGCGGCGGGGCCCGCTGCCTCCCCGGAATAATGTTCCCAAACTGCTACTGAATTACGATTTGAATGAATATAAACTTGCAGAGTTGAAGTAAACGGTTGCAGATCGAAGTTTAACCAAAGATGATAAATTAATATATTTTATGTGTAATTTAATAAGGTTTACATCCCAACAAGCAAACTAGTCATATAAGAATGAGCTTATTCAGCTTAAACATTTTATAAAAATCATGTAATAGCGAATTATACAGGGTCGAACATAATATGCTGGCGGTTTTTTAAGAGAATGATCAGACCCAAAAATGAACTACTTCGTCAATGGGACCAACATCGAAATCGCGAACAAAATACACTTTGGTCTTTTTTCGTGATTTCGACCTGGGTCCCAAGGAGAAAGTTGTTCAATTTGATGATCATCCCCTTAAAAACCGTCAGCATATTGAGAAAGACTCTATAATTATACCTGTCATAAAAAACAAATTATTAAGTATTTCAGTTACTTAGCTCTACAATCATTATTATAATGCTGCGTAAACGTCTACTCAGCGACAGCAAGCTCTTATGTCTGATTCAGCGTCCTTTTATGACTATAGCGCCATATCTTGCTAATAATTACTTCTATACACATACAGTCGGTAGTGAACCTGCCTGCTGCGCCGAGGGTCGCGGGTTCGAATCCCGTAAGGGACAAATATTTGTATGATGAATATGAATATTTGTACCCGAGTCATGGATGTTTGTATCTATATATGTATTCTATATCGTTGTCTAGTCATCGTAATACAAGTCCAGGCTAGATTCTGGTACTTTAAATGTGGCTAGATAATTTGTGTGACATTGTCCAAGATATTTATTTATTTATTTATTATACGTCGCTTATGTAACTATTTGTTAGAGTAATATCATCTTACACGACGACATGTCAGACGCAGTCCAGTAAAAGCAACGTCGTTGCTACTATACTGCTATTATGTTTTATATGTTGCATTTATAAGATTATTACAACCCTATAATATAACCGGCATAGTACCATGCATTCAAACATCTGGATAAGCAAGATAAAGGATGAAATGTCAACTTAAGTTTGTTACCGTCTATCTAAAGCAAGCGATCGCCTTAAAATTTACCAATAACAAGAAAACCGTTTTGTACAAATTCTCCACTAAAGCCTCAAAAAAGGGAATAACATAATAAGGGGTGTTTGTCCCTCGGAAATAGTTAGATTATATAAATAAGGCGGTCGGGATGGCTGCGATAGCGATCTGCGGTCGAGAGCGGTCACCACACAGACCGGCGACGAAAGCGTCTCCGTTTGTCTCCGTTCAATTTGAGTAGGGTTCACTTTGATTCTTTTTGTTTTTTCTCGCTTTTGTAGCATCTTAAAGTATAACAATGATTGTTTTATAATACAATCCAATGGTTAACATAGATTGGTTGATTATTGTCCAATATCATGCCGATTAAAAAAAAAACTTCACAAAAAATCCTCTAAAACCTAATCCTATCGGGTTCCTATTTGAAATAAATATATGTATATCTACATCGACACTAATATTATAAAGAGTCATTTGTTGGTTTGTCTCTGAAACTACTGACCCGATTGTAAAAATTCTTCCACTAATTGAAAGCTACACTATTCCCGAGTAATATGGGTAGGCTTTATTTGTATTTTATTTTAACATGCGAATGAAGTCGCGGGAAAAAGCTAGTTTGAAATAAACTAGAAGTAAACTATCAATAACTTGTTCATTTGTAAATCAAAAAGGTATGTTAGCATAGATTTCTCGGTTATTGTAATGTATATTTTGCGGTCTGAGATCGCAGTAACTGGATATAGGAGCGAGACGCCTCGCCGCCCACGGGTTAACGGGTGTAAGTTACATTTCTATCCAGCCAGTTAGTGAAACGATACAAATTGAGATGAAGACACTGGATATTTTAATGACAGCTTGAATTATGTTGAAGATTATAGTTACAGCCTTCCATAGTTTAATAATATGTATGATCGAGTATACTGTTTTTTAACCGACGAAAAAACAAAAGACGGAGGAGGTTCTCAAGTCGACGCGTATATTTGTTTTTTTATGTATGAACACGCATAACTTTGTACAGAGTAGTCCAATTTTGATAATTTTTTTTTGTTTGGTAGGTCGTACTTCAGAGGTGGTCCCATTTCAATTTGGTAAAGATCTGGTAAAGGGATTCGGAGATAGACAATAGAACTCCTCAAAGATCTAGAGCATATCATCGACTATTGAAAGAAATGATTCGTGTTCATGTTCCCTTTTAGGTCATACTTCAGAGGTGGTCCCATTTTAATTTGGTGAAGATCTGGTAAAGGGCTTCGGAGATAGACAATAGAACTCCTCAAAGATCTAGAGCATATCATCGACTATTGAAAGAAATGATTCGTGTTCATGTTCCATTTTAGGTCATACTTCAGAGGTGGTCCCATTCTAATTTGGTGAAGATCTGGTAAAGGGAGATATACAATAGAACTCCTCAAAAATCTATAGCATATCATCGGCGATTGAAATAAATGATTCGTGTTCATGCTCCCTTTACATTTACAATGAATATGTTAACCCAATATAACACCAACACTGAAAATTTTGAAATAAAAAATTTACTTCAAAACATTAATATATATGTCTTTGCTTCAAAACTAAAAAGTACCTACTAAATAATAATATAACCAGCGTATTTTAAATTCGCATCTATCAGAACATTAATTTGTTTTTTGGATTCTAAAACAATAAATTACTGTAATTTTTAAAGAAAAAACATATTTTTTACGAAATTTTATTGTTTTATTTGGTAGGTAGGCTACCAAATTTTACACGTAAATTACAGAATTTTTATAATTTGCTAATAAAGTTACATTAATACATTTTGTTCTTACAAGTTAACAAAACAACTTCCTTATATAATTACATAATTTGCCATAAGGCCAGATAGTACGCAGAGATTTGTTGCATATGAGTGCACAGTGCACGCTAAAGCGCGCTCGTGTGTTGGTGTGTTTGTTTATAATTTGCTAATAAAGTTGCATTAATACATTTTGTTCTTACAAGTTAACAAAACAATTTTTGGTTTTGTATTTTAATTTTACTCAATCTTACTCAGCTGCTGATGCTTAAAAAGTAAAACTGTGATTAAAGCATCAGCTTCCTTATATAGTTACATACTTTGCCATAAGGCCAGAGGGTACGCAGAGATCTGCTGCATATGAGTGCACAGTGCACGCTAAAGCGCGCTCATGTGTTGGTGTGTTTGGATGTGTTTGTGTTTGTGTGTGTGGGGGTGTGTGTGAGTGTGTGTGTGTGTTTGTGGGTGTGTGTAGGCAGGGGTTGGATGAATACGTGTGACAAAATAATTATAATAAAATGTTTATGTGCACCCACTTATCCAGCCCTACGACTTACGTCTTGGGATCACTTTATAAGCACATGGATAAGTGGATCACAAGTGGAGGATAGGAGGAAAAAATATTCAACTAAACTTCTTACTCGCATGCGTGAACCGTCCCTCAATCGTATATATCTTATTCTTATAGGCTCATCATCAGGTTCTCTCAGTTCGATATCACCATCTTCCTCACTCCACATACTATTTGGAATCGTTTCGTATCGCACAGCAAATTCTGCCAGACTTATATTTTCTAGCTCATCAGGCCTCAACACAGGGTGTAACAAAACTCGCCGGCGGGGGACAGGACGTAAAGGCTCTGCTGGTCTCCCAGTCCCCTGCCATCCGGGCGAAGATGGAGTGCCGCTGGGTTATTTTAGTGGGTATACCGGTGACACGCACCGGGGAGTCCCACATACCCCTCCCATCCCCCAACGGGAGGGGATACATAAAGCATTTTTTCCCAGCGTTAAAAAAAAAGAGGTTGTAACAAAACACAGGTAATTGCCGAGGTAACCAGAGGCGGTGAGGTAAAAAGTTGGTGGGAGGCAGGGAGGCTATGGACAATACTGTATGTAGTAATATATACTCTTTCTTATACTGTGGTTAAAAGGTAGGTAGCTATTTTAAAAGTAATCGAAAATTATGCATGTAGTAATTAGAAGATTATAGCCACAAAAAATTATAAAATAAAAGCTTTTTAACAAAAAAATTCAACCGCCGAAAAAACTGAAAAGCAAAAAATAATAATTAATTTTACCTTAATAACTAAATTCTTAAACTAATGTAAGTAAGTATATCAAAGTATATAATATTATTTTGCAATTATTTTGAGTTTTTAATTAACCTTAATAACTAAGTTCTTAAACGAATGCAAGTATACCTAAGTAATTTTGAGTCGGCGCCAAACAATCCATGAACAAAGATCACTTAATAACCTTAAATTTAAAGAAATAACCAAAATGAAATTAACAATGCAAGCTCTCCGCACGACCACTAGCAACGAGACGGGACGTATGCACCTGGGCCTCTACTCGGACATTCGAACTTAACGATTACGTGAACGTTTTCGTTCCAATGTCAACTCTATTACAATGAAGTCCGGACCGAAACAGTCGCGATATATCGAAAATCGAAAGTCCACAGGGCCTGTGTGGATAGTGATGTTATATTGGTTACGTTACGTGGTGTGTGCCCGTTCGGGTTGCTGGCGCGCATCACGCAATTAATTAATTTTCTTGTTTGGCGCCGACTCAAAGTTACTTAGGTATACTTGCATTCGTTTAAGAACTTAGTTATTAAGGTTAATTAAAAACTCAAAATAATTGCAAAATAATATTATATACTTTGATATACTTACTTACATTAGTTTAAGAATTTAGTTATTAAGGTAAAATTAATTATTATTTTTTGCTTTTCAGTTTTTTCGGCGGTTGAATTTTTTTGTTAAAAAGCTTTTATTAGCGTTGCGTTATCTTATAGAATGCTTCGTCGGTACGGGGAATGATGGAAGCGCTTCTCAAGCTTTCATAATAGGTATACAATTCGTATTCGATTTGTTGACGTCATGCTCATGAGTTAACTTATGTGTGAAGAGGGAAATCATTTTGAGGAAAATATAACACACAATTTGAAAGTAGTATTGTAAATTGTGTTTATATTGGGTTAGGTTTTGATTTATTTAATAGTTATATGTATATACCATTCTTATGTAAATTAAATATCACTGTAAATAAAATAGTATTATCATTTGTTCCTAAATAGTATATATAAAATATAGATGTATACTCTCATTTGAAAGTATTTTAAGAAAATTTCTATATTTACAGGGTGTAAGGAAAAGTATCATTAACCTTTAAACCACATACTCTACCCATCAATCTGAACAACTTTTACTATGGGAGTAAACCGATCGGAGCAACAAAAAAATGAGCCGTTCCATACTAAACTGCAATGCCTACTCGACTCAAATGTGTGAACAGCTGATAGACCTGTATTTACCTGCATGATAATTATTTGGCGAAATAATAAGACTAGGCTCTCACGTGGCTTCTTTCAGTGAAAAAGAGAAATGATAACCATCTTAAGGGTTCCACCAATATGGAGCATCCAGATAAAAACTCAATTCAGAGAGTAAGAAATACAATCTACTAGTAGAATCAAACAAATAGCGTATCTGCAGCAACCGATTCAAATTGTAGGAGCAATCGGCCTCGCTTGTTCTTATTCGTACGGGGGTAGGATCCAATCAGTGAAACTAGTTCCAGTGATGCCTATCACTAAACTTTCACATTCAAAGATTTGTTTCTCAAGATTAAATCAAAGGCGAATTACAGTAGCGGCGAAAAAGAAATATGGCGAGTCCGGCCCCGCGCGAGGACGGGGGGAGGTGTCCTGCTGAAATTGCTTTTCAATCCCTCGGACTTTGGACTTGTAAAGAAGTTATTACCTTCCAAGGAGATAGCGGCGGGTCCGGCGATACGGATATATGTCCTTTTCATATGTAATATTCCTTTTTCGCGTTTTATTAATGGAAAATGTTTCGTGGGACAGTGCGGCCTGCTCTCGCCTCTGATATTAAAAAAGCCAGTAGTCGATTTGATACGCATTTTATTATAAGAAAGAACCTTAAGGGAATGTGGTTTGTCTTTCTTACTAATATTGTTAAAATTTTTGGTGAGATATTATTAGTGTTCCGTACCAAAATTGGCAAAGCTGAACACTTAGGGAATCAGCTCGGTGTCTGTCCGTCCGTCCGTCTGTCACAGGATTTTTTCTCAGAGACCGTAAGACATAGGAAGCTGAAACTCTTTCAAAAAGTATAATCGTATAAAATCTGAATAAAATCATGCACATCAGAAAAACGTGTAGACGGTGGGAAAATTATCAGGCTGGCACTAACTTGGATAGTTTTTTTTTCTATATACCCATAAAACTACCGCCCAGTCAGTGTAAAATGATATTCAGTTACTATGTGACCACATACTAAGAAAGTGTCAATTTATAGTGGTTGTCATCAATGACCCATGTTAAACAACTGGTAGTACGGAACACTAATGCCCAAGTCCCGACTCGTACTTGGCCGGTTTTTTAAAGCTGGAAAGCGTCTGTTGTACTTATCAAACATAAATATTATTGGCTGATTGGTGATTTTTTTTTAAATTTTTCTTATTACATTGCAGCTAGTTGTTTCCAAAATATTTAAATACATACAGGGTTGTTGCCATCCGCATCTCGTTACGTAATTATATAGTTTAACAAATAACCGATGATCTAAACCACTGTTACTAAATATCGCATTATGTTTTATCGATGTTGTGTTAGTTATACCACGTGTATTGCTTCGTCCGATAATGTTGCCTACTCTAATTAAATCCACTACACCATTGTTTGGAATTAATTAGTGTATTGTTTAATTGGCATCTCTTGTTATCTGTTTGTTTGGATTATTTATTCATTAGTGGTGTTTGTGACGGCTACGGGTACTGCTGGCCGTCGGACGCCATTATGTCAGATGGTTTTACCAACAGGATTTCGAGAAAATTGTGTTTCGCATCGAGTAAGCTTTAACTAAAAGCTGAATAATGTGAAAGGACATTTTCAGACGGCTATCGATGTTTGCCTGGTGATTGATATTCGCAATAATAAATTAAATAAAAAACCGGCCAAGTGCGAGTAGGACTACTCCTGCACTGACGGTTCCGTACCACCACACAATAACATTAACTTACCAAAAAGTATTTTCTAGGGAGTCGGTCTCGCGCTAAGAGTAGCGCGAGACCGACTCACACTTGACCAGTTTTTATTATTTATTTTTATACTGTAAAGTTAGCACTATAATCACATCAAGTTTACTGAGATAACCTCAGGGTTAAAAGGTCAACAAAAAATTTTATAAAAAAAATCACATCAAGTTTGACGCTTGTTTGTGTTACCGTTTTTACGATAGAAAAGAGAAGAGAGGTTTTAAGAAAAAAAAAAACGTTGAAACAACTAGTTTCTTCTAAGGGCACATCCATAAATTTTTGGGTACTCTCTGTTTTTATTATTATTTGTCATCAAATCCAATATAATCAATAATAATACATATTCTGTGAAAATTACAACCGGCTACTTACTCGTATACCGGTTCAGATGATACAGCCATCTGAAGCTAGGACGGCCGGACGGACATCGTATGAATTCGTATGTGGTAGTAATAGGGTCCCGTTTTAACCCTTTGGATACGAAACCCTAAAAAGACGTAATTGACATATCAGTTTCATGCAAGTAGCAGTCTGTGAGGGCACTCGTCACAGGAGCGTCACGCACAGGCCCGCAGGACAAAGCGACCCGCAAGCTCGCTCGGGTTCATTACACCTGTCCGTCACGATTAATACATATTGTGCGATTCGGATTGAATTAGTCTGCCATTGTCGAATTACCCGTGTATGTTTCTACTCGACTATTGGTTTTGAATATTTAGTAACCAATTTAGATCGTGTCGGTAGGGTAATTGATTGGCTTTGTTAATGATATTGGAATTTAAAACTAATCTGAAATTCAGTAAATGCAATGATACATCAGAGCCCTATAAAATCATTCAGGCGGCGAGCCAGGTCTTTTTCTATGCACTTCATTTTAGAATTGTTCTTGTCAAGACATGTTCTGAGTAGGTCATTTAATTTTGCTAGGCAGTATATTATATTATAGAACAGTCAGTTCAGTTATTGCAATTTGTATGCCTAGGTAGGTCAAGGTTATATAAAAAACCAGTTATTGTTTTGACAATTTAAACGAAGAGTAGCAGATAATTAATTCTGATAATGTTTAAAATAAATAAATTAACGATACCTACTCGAAATCGATGGGATCCACGCGTAAATAATGAAATATTCTGTGCTCTGGAGTGCTATTGTCGAATTTCACACATTCTAATTAGTTTACGAAAATTTTAATAAAAGTTATGGAGTTTATCCGTATACGAATTAGGATTTATGACTCAGAGTAATCAACATCATCTTTAGCATGTAAGGTTATGTCTTCACTCTTCTTCTCACAAATATGGGTGAGAGTGAGCGAGCTATACTCCACCTTATGATTCGAGGAGGGAACAAACCTGAAATCGTAAAAAAAAAACAGCTGTTTTATACATTTGAGTCGAGTAACGTTTAATATGAAACAGCACATTTCATCCCACTGCTGGGCAAACGCCTCCTCTTTCATCCTCCAACCATCTCTTTCCTGGGCGTGCTCTGGCCACGCGTCATCGAAAGCATCAAAATCGTCCCGCCGCGCCACCTCTCTCTCTTTTGCTAGGACGACCTGGCCCTGTACCCGGACTTTCGATGTTCGATGTATCGACACTGTTTCGGTCCGCACTTCATTGTAATAGAGTCGACATTGGAACGAAAACGTTCACGCAATTGCGAAGTTCGAATGTGCGGGTGGAGGCCCTGGACGCCGACGACCGAGGAAATAAAACATTATTCAACAAAAATAAAATGATCGTGAGAATGTTCAAAAGCCGTTATGTTTAAATGAACTGTTTGACTTTGTCATCGCCCCGGCTTTTCCGTCCAATTGGCCATGAATTTGGTTTCGAAGCCCAATATTTGTTCTGAATATTAAAAAGTACAGATGGGTGCGCAGGAGTGTTTGGCCAGCTGCCGCTGACGCATTGTTTGTCTGTTTGTTTGTACACTTTAATTGCGTGTGTCTATCAATGAGTCGGTTGGTAGTGAAAGTATCTCCTAATGTTTTTTACCATCAGTTTTTTTAATTTGTGTTTTATTTTTTTTATTTCAAAGTGTCTGAAGTTTTATTCTTTATTTCATTTGTTGCAGGTGAGCTTTGGAATACACTAAAAATGCCATCGCGTATTTTGTGGTAAGGAATCTATGGTTAGTTTGCATTTATTTGCACTGAGCTTTGATATCAGATAATTATAGTAAAGATAGGTATAATATGAAATGTACCTATAATGCGCCGGCTTTTATTCTCTTGAGCTACGGGAACAAAAAAGGGTAGGTCTCGTTTTCACCCTATGGGTACGGATCCCTAAAAAGATCGTGTATGTAAGTATATTCTCATATTCTGACGACTATTCTCCAGAATCAGAAACAATATAATAGGTGCTTATTGCATAGCATGGATATGCTATGCTATATGCTATTTGTTTCTGACTACCCCCTCGGGGAATATAGTCGTGAGGATTCACGACTATATTCCCCGAGGGGGTAGTCAGAGATATTCTGAAACCTCAGAACATCCACGTTTCACTAGTACCGAAACTACTTTACTAACTAGACTAGAGTTTACCTACTTCTTCCGCACAAATTATATACCAGATTTTAAGTCAGATCGTAATCTATCAAACAAACAAAGTTTCATCAAAATCGGTTCAGTAGTTTTCGCGTGATGCTCGATCAAACAAACTTCTTTTTTTAAATTTACAGTTTTTTAGATAGATTCAGAATATTATGAAACCTATATACCCTAAATCTCTAATACTTTAAATCTTGGTGGGGTTTTTGTTTACATCAGACAGCTCAAGAACAAGATTATACCGAATACATAGTACATTTAACACCAACCATTTACGTGAGTGTACATGCAAGGATGGTGTAACGCAATACGGCTGTTAGACTAATTTAGACGGGGGATCAGCCACCTAATTAATCCACTTTGCAGGAACCCGCACAGTGAGCGTCGAGCTTTGAAACTGGATGCTTCGCTCAACTCGCCTACCTACTACCTACCCCTACCGGGACTTTGGCAGGGCTGCCGATTCCGGGGAATTTCCCCGATTTTCGGGGAATCAGGAGTGCGTGCGGGGAGAGCGCGGGGAATGATTCAAATCGGGGAATTTCGGGGAATCGCCTATTTGTAATAAATGTCGAACAAAGGATGTCTCATGAAGAGGAATTGCTCAAATTAGAACCGAATCGGACTAATCTTAGTCCGAAAGTGTGGGAGAAATATAAATAATAAATAAAACTCACTATATTCTAAATATTGAAGTAGATTTTTTGATAAAAATTAGAAGACAAAGAAGTTGATACGCGAATTTTTGAAACATTTCACTACATTTTGCATGAAAAAATGCTTTATTTCTTGCATATTACAGTGTCGGGGAATGCATGATTGGAAATCGGGGAAATTCGGGGAATTGAGCCTACTTAAGCGGGGAATCAATAAATTTACATTGGCAGCACTGGACTTTGGTGCTTCTCTTCAATATTACACGATATCTTTTTATTGTTGTCTGTCGGCAAGATATTCAGCTAATCTGTGTTTTGCACAACGATTTTTGTTTATCGAGTATAATAAAATTTTATAAGGAGTAACAAAACACCTTATGTTAGATATTTCAAGAGGTGGTTTTACGGTCAGTTGCAGAAACGCACATTAAAGTTAATCCTCCATTAAGTCTCTTGCTGTCACTTTTTGTCTTGACGTAGTAAAAGCTAGCGAGAGATTTAATGGAGGATTAACTCTAATGAGCGTTTCTGCAACTGAGACTGAGTGTTAGACCATCAAAAAGAACAGATTTCACTATGGAGAAATCGTCGACAAAATTTGAAAAATCCACTTTCCCGGACATTTGTGTAGAGTCGGTAGGTAGCTAGGTACTGCAGTTTTGTATGAAACAGACAATTCTTTTTCTCCATGTTGGCTTTATAGTGATTGTTACCTATTCAATTTTGATTGTCTAAACCACCCCTTTAAATATATTATAACTAACTAGTAGGTAACTTCAATTTTAAAAACAGTTTATCGTGTCCATCCAATGAGGATGAGATGACGAACGAAGAAGGAAAAAGATAGAGTCATGAAAATAATAAATGATTGAAATAAATTGTTTTAGGCACTATGTATCTATACAATACCTATACTGTACCTATAGTGCAATGCCTATTAGCGTCTTCTCTTATAATTATGTGTCTCTCCGGCTATCGTAGGTTCGCAGTCAGCTGTGCATATTTCCTTTTATTATCCTCTGCCAGACATTTTTTTTATTGAGGAATAGTTCAATGCTTACCTAATTTTATAAAATTCCTTGGTAACTAAAAAAGTGAACAGAACAGAAAAATTGCTTATCAGTCATCACAACACTCATCACAAATGATTCCCATCACTCATTTCTTTGCTTATAACAAAAAGCTGTTTCTCATTCAAAGGTGGTGTACAGTAATAATATTCTTCAATTCGATTAATTCAGGTTAGATTTTTGAATTGCACATTCATTCACGACTTTCGATAATTTTGAATAGAAATCTTAACTGTTGTAAAATCACGTGTACATCGAATTTTGATCACTATTTCAATACTAAATAAGGTATAAAATAAGGAACCCCATATCTTTAACAGAAAGGTCCCTATTCACATCACAAAATACCAATAATGCAAACATCGATGTCGCATGTCGCACAATGACCTATTGTGAGGAGCTGTTCCAAATAGGCGATTAATTAAAAGGATTTTAAGGATCCTCATCCTAAATAAAAAACTTCCACTTTAATATTGATTAAAACTAGTCTTAAAATAAGAATGTTTTTATTCTTACGATTTTACACTACAGGACAAAGTTATTATTTCACTTTTCAAAATATTTTATAAAGCTCGATTTTGACTTTGCTTCATTGAATGCCATCTTTTATAGACCACAAGCTTAAAATAATTGACACGATTTGCCTTCTAAAACATATGATATATTTTTTTCAAGATCTATCAAATAATTGTAAAAATACTATAAAGGTGGTTTCAGTCCATACAAACGTTTGACGCACAATACGCGTAGACGGAATTAATAAAAATATATACGGTCGAATTGAGAAACCTTCTTTTTTGAAGTCGGTTAAAAATAATATTTTATACATGGAAAAATAGTTTAGAAAATCTAAATGTCGCGTATCAAATAACATTTGCAATTTGTAATATAATTACGAAGATATAAGTAAAGCTTTGACATTTTTCATACAAAATTTTCAAAGCTTTATATCTTCGTAATTATATTATAAATTGCAAATGTTATTTAATATGCGACATCTAGATTTTTTAAAGTATTTTTCCCTATATACAAAGTTACTTATATTAAAACCGTCTACGCGTATTGTGCGTCAGAGTTTTGTATAAAATTGACCCCTCTGCAACCACCTTATGAAAACTTTGTTCATTTTTATTATTTTATGGAACCCTCAAAAATAAATGCGTTTCGTTTCGACATAATTTTACATTATTTAAGCGACTATTGATTGAAGAATGGGATTATTTGTGAATGTGTTCTGATTAACTTTATTCTTCTTTGAATTGAATCGAAATCTTTCTGATGATTTGATTAACAGCTTGCTGTGTCGAACGATCGATTGATGATGTTTACGAATAGCAAACAGTCATTTTTGAGTTAGAAGTAATAATTTTATCACCAAAGGACATCTGGCACATAATACCCAAAAATGTATAACCGTCCTTCTATTTTTATTATGGACTATGGAACACTAGAAACTAACTGCAGGCATTAGTTTATTTTATAATGATTTATTAGTTTTAATAATTTTTATATAAAAAAAACATTGTGCTTGCAACACCTCCTACCTCCTCCTACTAAACAACATTGACAGCCATGTTGGGGTTGCTGCTTTTTTATAATTTATTAATAATAAATGATTAAATAACTCGTTAAATAAAAATAAATGATATTATCTGAGTAGTTTGTATAAAACCTCATAATTTATTACACATTTGACTTCAGTCAAAACTTCTATACATTTTAAGGTATTTTTTCAAGGGAGAGCGGCGGTTGTCCTTTAGAAGGCGTTCATTTTCCGTAAGAAAAAAAAAGAGTGTGTCGGACACGTCGATAATAGGGTTCCGCAGCCATTGGTAAATTCCTATATTATTTAGTGCATTTACAGAAACAAACAGTAGGTACCTATTTTATTAAAGGCCTGTTTCACTACTTCTGGATAAGTTCTTGATAGCTTATGTTTTGACAAATTTGTGTGAACGATACGTCGACTGTCAAATAAGCTATTAAGAACTTAACTGGAAGTGGAGAAACAGGCCCTTAAACGAGTATGTTACTAAAATTATACAAATAGTTACTACACTTATTAAATAAATACTGTAGCTGACAGGATTGTATCTATTTGATTTACAAAATGAATTTGTTAAAAGTATACAGCGTATTTAGAGCTTTAACACTAATACAATTCTAATTGGCGGAAATGTGTAACTAATTGGCTTGGCCAAATCGCAACGGTTAACATTCCGACCATCACGAGTGGGCGGCTCGAATCGATACAATCGAATGATTCGATATCGAATAGGTACAAATTGTGTTTAATTATAAGTAATTCTCGTAAGTGGTAGAAGGAAAAACGATTTGTTTTCAATCACTTTGATTTTGTTTCGGAATTTATTGTTTACCCAATTACATCCGCTTAGCATCCATTCACTTCGGAAATAAATTCCCTGAAATATCGTTATTTTTCACATACTTATAACGATATTTTATAAATATGTGAAAATTTACATAAGGACATCTCAGACAGATAAAGTCAAAGGAAAACGCCCAATCCCGTTCCATCTCAAAACTGGTAAAGGTCCCTGGGCACCTTAGTATGAAACCTATACCCACGACCTACAGAAAAAAAAAGTATAGGATGTTTAGATAAATGTCTCTAGTTGATGAATATACATATATGTCGCATTAACTAATAAAGAAAAATGCTATATTTTGGAAAAAAAATATCATTTTCGTACATTTAATACATTTTCTTACATTTTGTGCATTTTAGTACATTTTAGTACATTTTCTTAATTTTGAACATTTTCGTAGGTACGTTTTTTGACATTTTGTACCTTTTAGTATTATAGTACATTTAGTACATTTTCACATGGTTAAAAAAATAAATAACTACATAAAATTGAATGTGGGTTAATACTAAACATTTTAAAACCAATTTGGTTTTTGTAAGAAGAATTTAGTTAGCTGGGTCAGATTTCGCCCAATGACCTTTGAATTTGAATTTTATAAGAAATGCTACAATAGATAACAAAAAAATTAAAACCGCCTTCAAAAAACTAAAAAGTTAAAAAATAATATTGCAGCCGATGACTTTTTCGTTCGCATCATAAGAACATTAATTTGTTTTATGGAAGTCGCTGTCGAGCCGGTACGATTCGCGACAGGGCTTGCATTTTTTGGCTTGGCTTGACACCGACTTCTATAAAACAAATTAATGTTCTTATGATGCGAACGAAAAAGTCATCAGCTGCAATATTATTTTTTAACTTTTTAGTTTTTTGAAGGCGGTTTTAATTTTTTTGTTAAAATTTTGTTTATTTCACAATTTTCAGTGGTAAATTCATTAGTTCGATTTAATAGTTGTGCTTTAAATTAACAAACGCACTAGTCGGCACTACGATTTTCGAAGGTTCCCCTCGATATCTCTGGGATCCATCATCAGATCCTGGTTTCCTTATCATGGGACCTCTCTCGAGATATCACCTTTCCAACAAAAAAAGAATCATCGAAATCGGTTCATGAAGGACGAAGTTATCCGCGAACACACATAAAAAAAAAAAATATATATATTTTTTTTTACGGTCGAATTGAGAAACCTCCTCCTTTTTTGAAGTCGGTTAAAAAGGATAATTAACATTTCCCTGGGAAGTATGATATCCTATTTCATGTATAATTTTAGCTATCATACTATTTTTTTTTGATCATACTCATTGAAACGATTTTAAACAAATATATTTCGTCACATGTCTTTTATTGTATTTGTTTGATTAACGCAATAATTATACAACAGGTTAGAATAAATAGAAGAAAATAGGCTATATGTCTACAGTAGTTTGTTGTATACCTACAATATAACATTGGAGTGCGATTAGCAGTGTCAGTAGCCGGCATGCATGTTATGCACTCAATTAATCAGTGATGCGAATGAAACTACTTCAATCCGTACAAATTAGACTCAATAGATACTAGGTATTTTTTATGTTTTGCCACTATTTTATTTATTATTTTAGTTGCAAATACGTTACTTACCTTTTTAATAAAAAGATAGTTAATTTACAAGATTTTAACAAATAAATTCCAATCTGTAATATATCAAGAATTTAATTACTTACTTAAATTAATTTATGGAACTAAAATGCAAACTTTTTAAAGTTAGCTATTATAGAAGTCTTCTTTTTCGTACAAAGTTTACGATTAGATTACCGTAGTCGAATTGTAGTTATTATAAAAATAGTTTAGACGGAATGAAAAAAAAAATTACGAACGAAAAAAATACAGACTTCGCGAAAACAAATCACCTATTGATTGCATACATTTGGTTCGGGTAGTTGAGGGTTTGCACACACATTTCTATACACCATTTTTTAAGTTTTACCATTTATCATTACAATGTATGTGCCTGTGAGCGTTATTTATTTATTATTATTTATTATCAATCTCTATTATTATAAAATAGTAACAGAAGTGTATCTGTACATTGTAGATCATAAAAAAAAGTTACGATATGGTTTTTAGGTGTCTTTGATTCCAAATCACTAATTTTGGGATTTTTTTTGTGTTTGTTGGTTCGCGTATCACGCAAAAACTCAATACCTACCTAGTTTTCGCGTGATCGGTCCAGTGACCGATTTTGATGAAACTTTCTTTGTTTGAAAGCTGGTAATTAGACTTAAAATCTAGTAAGTATATCATTTATCTCCCTATAATGACGGGAACCCGTGCGGACGAAGTCGCGGGCAAACTCCAGTAAAATATTAAAAATTAAAAATTCTTGTTAGACGGCCCGGTAGCACAGTCGGTAGTGAACCTGCCTGCTGTGCCGAGGGTCGCGGGTTCGAATCCCGTAAGGGACAAATATTTGTATGGTGAATATGAATATTTGTACCCGAGTCATGGATGTTTGTATCTATATATGTATTCTATATCGTTGTCTAGTCATCATAATACAAGTCCAGGCTAGATTCTGGTACTTTAAATGTGACTAGATAATTTGTGTGACATTGTCCAAGATATTTATTTAAAAAAAAAAAATTTTTTGTTACCAAATTACCTATTCAATATTAAATAAGGAAGAAATTAAAGAAATGATTTCCTTTGCGGTATCCCACCATTGTTTTGTTTCTTAGGTACCTACCTATTATATTGTTTAAAATTAACAATATTATTATCGTTCAATCATTAACAAACATTTGTGGTTTATACAGGGATAGAAATAGAAACCATTTTACTTTTCTCTTACCGTTCAAAAACAATGTTTGCAATGTGTTTTCTGTTATTCAATTGTCACGTTTTGCAAAAGTGTGAAGTCATAAGTAGTTAGTGGCTTACTAACGTTTTTAAGCGAACATAAACTAGGATTAACAAGAATTGTAAATTAAAGTACAGACCTTTATGAAAAATACACTTTATAAAAATACTGTAGTTTAAACTGCCCGGTAGCACAGTCGGTAGTGAACCTGCCTGCTGTGCCGAGGGTCGCGGGTTCGAATCCCGTAAGGGACAAATATTTGTATGATGAATATGATATTTGTACCCGAGTCATGGATGTTTGTATCTATATATGTATTCTATATCGTTGTCTAGTCATCATAATACAAGTCCAGGCTAGATTCTGGTACTTTAAATGTGACTAGATAATTTGTGTGACATTGTCCAAGATATTTATTTAAAAAAAAAAAAAATTTTGTTACCAAATTACCTATTCACAATATTAATAATATAAGGAAGAAATTAATGAAATGATTTCCTTTGCGGTATCCCACCATTGTTTTGTTTCTTAGGTACCTACCTACCTACTTATATTTTTAAAATTAACAATTAACAAACATTTGTGGTTTATACAGGGATAGAAATAGAAACCGTTTTACTTTTCCCTTACCGTTCAAAAACAATGTTTGCAATGTGTTTTCTGTTATTCAATTGTCACGTTTTGCAAAAGTGTGAAGTCATAAGTAGTTAGTGGCTTACTAACGTTTTTAAGCGAACATAAACTAGGATTAACAAGAATTGTAAATTAAAGTACAGACCTTTATGAAAAATACACTTTATAAAAATACTGTAGTTTAAACTGTATTTTTTTTGCTTTTTGTGCATTTGAACGAGACTTATTATTTTTTTTCGGAGATTTTGTTTGATGCACTGTATTAAACCAAATTTTTGATCGAGATTTTTTGTCGTTCCACTTTGCTTTCATCACTGAAAAACTTGAAAATTTCTATCAAATAGGTAGTAGGAACCTTAGCAAGAACACAGCTTATGATTTTTTTGAAATTAATTTTTCATGACTTTCAGATTTTTATTTATTAAATATAACTGTCAGTCAATTCAGTGTTTTTTTCTGGAATAACACGCATAACCTACATAATGAGGTATAAGAATCGTTAGTCAATATTTGTTTTAAAAAACTATTTCTGAATATGCGTAGCGATCTTATTGTTCGTTAAATAAGCTATTTAGAAATGTTTAGTATTTATTTATATTTACCTGGCAATAAAAAGAAAACTGTTTTTTTAACTAGCCAATATAGCCAAAGTATTTTATGGATGCCTATTCAGGGGTGATTCAGATGATCAACCTGAAATCAAATAGTTGTTCTGTTGGAATCATAATATCTTTATGGAATGTGATATAGGTACATTTATGTAAACAAGTAGTTATTGTGAAACCGCATCGGTTAGGCGTTGCACCAATAATACGCTCAATTAATTAGCGAAGCGGCTGACGTGCTCCACGTATTTACCTAATTAATGTCCTAGAACCGGATCGACAATACCTAATGATGTTATTACATTATTCCCACCGAATCGTATTCTATTTACAATCCTTCTCACTTTACACTATTACCAATTACTTTATACATACAACCGAGCCTTGCAAAGGAGCCTGAAGAGTCCGTGTTACATTTATTTACTTTATTTAAAAGTTATTAAATGTTTTTCTTTTGCTGATTTTTAATACCACCGTTTATAGACTTGGGTAAAATCGTAGAAAATTTGAAGTTCTAAACTGAAACAAGCTCTAAATCGCCACATAGTGTAAATTTTTGTTTTCATTCTATCACAACAATAGGTAGCGACCCGCCCCGGCTTCGCACGGGTGCAATGCTGATTGTAACGATGTATTATATACATATAAACCTTCCTTTTGAATCACTCTATCTATTAAAAAAAAAATGCATCAAAATCCGTTGCGTAGTTTTAAAGATCTAACTAAGCATAAGTACATAGGGACAGACAGACAGACAGCGGGCAGCGACTTTTATTCCGAGAGATACTTACAACCACTTGGAACTTGGTACTTTTGGCAACCATCAGCAGCAAGGCTGATTTAGTGTTTATGGGGTGTAGAGCTTCTCTGTGATGGGGATGGACCAGGTCTGCCTGCATAACTCCAGTCGGTTTAGGAGTTACTGATGTTTAAAGGTCTGTAAAAAATTAACAATCAGCTGCACGGCTGATCGTATGTTATTGCTGTAGTATGCACTGTAGCTATGTGAACAGTACAAAAACTGACATGGTTCATCAGTCGGTTTAGGAGATACAGCCGTTCAAAGATCGGAACTTTGACTAGCTGTATCTCCTAAACCGACTGCCAGAACTGGACAGTTTTTGTACTGTTCACATAGCTACAGTGCATACTACAACAATATCATACGATCAGCAGTGCAGCTGATCCTTAATTTTTTACAGACCTTTAAACATCAGTAACTCCTAAACCGACTGGAGTTATGCAGGCAGACCTGGTCCATCCCCATCACAGAGAAGCTCTACACCCCATAAACACTGAATCAGCCTTGCTGCTGATGGTTGCAAAAAGTACACTTATCTCTTATACTATTTGTTTTATACTATGTAGTGATGATAAGATGTTATGATTTCCAATTTCTTATTGCGTATATGTTAGCAGAAAGTATAATCAGGTAGGTACCTAGTGCCTATAGTAGGTATACATTTTTAATGTTATACATGCAAATTTGTAACACACTACTTACTACAAATAATCAACTCAGTTGAATTCAATTTAAAAATACTCTTTCTGCGCGATTCTTCAGCTTCGTAGTAGTGGTAAAACACAATAAGACGCGCATGTGTAAGTAGGTTATTTGTATACGAACGTGATATTAAACAAATTAACACTGCAGTCGATAAAGTCGATAGTTTAAATCGATCGCAAAGGGCATTGTTAGATTACACAATTATTCACTTCAGCTGCGCGTTACAATGGCAAATTAATATTATTACGAGGACAATATAGCGTCAATAAGTCTTCGACCGAAATGGAGGGGCGAGGGGAGCAATTTACCAGCAATTTTAATAATAAGTCCCCGGTATTTCTATTATAGCGGGCGTCGATCAGGTGGGTCGCGCGAGGGTTTAATAACTCACGATTAGCCTATTGGAATCGCTATGAATGTTTGCTATTTTTTCTATATTGCCTCTACGCCCCTTTTAAATGAATCGGAAATTAAAAATAGTTTGTTTACAGAAGAAACATTTTTGGAATTGGGTAACTTTTCATGATTCCATTGTTTAATTAACGGATCAACTTTATTAAAATAAATATTACGAATCGCATTTATGAGTTTCGTTACATTTGAGCAAAGATAACCGCAAATTACAGTGTGTAATATCTGCTTGATGAAATGCATAGTTGATGGCGCAATGAGAATTTTTAATTAAAACTGATAACGCGTAAAGTGCAGTGTGTAGACTCCCTTCATGGTTGGGGTGATTTTTAATTATTAAAATTTCTACGCCAGCGGCGGCTCGCCTGCCGATATTACTTTGATACCGGGTCACATCGACATATTAGAATCACGCGCGCTGACTCACACACATACAAACTTATACGAATCATTTATTAAATAGATATAAATACAGGGTGTAAGTGACAGCCTAGCAAATACTGAAACGGTGAACTCAGACCATCAAACTGAACACCTTTAACTATGGAGCCTATCTCAGGAAACGCGAAAAAAAACCAGCTGTCCCATACATTTTAGTCAGGTAGGTAGGTATCAGGTACAGCAGTTTTGTATGTGACAGCTGATTTTTTTTCGCTTTTTTGAGGTAGGCTCCATAGTGAAAGTTGTTCAGTTTGAGGGCCTGAGTTCACCGTTTCAGTATGCTAGGCTGTCACTTACACCTGTATTATTATAATTTAAGCACTCAATTATGAAATTTCCATCAATTCGAAAGAAGAAGAATAATTATTTATTTAGTAGTTAGAACGACACACATCTTATGAAGATTTTACTATTGAGTTTGCACTATGCATTACAAAAACATAACAATGTTTTGAAATTAATAAAAAATAATGTCCTTTTTAGTATTTTCCACATTTGCCACATTATATTGTTATGAAACGAATCGTCTGTTATTAAATTCCCAGAAAACAAATAATTTTGGGGAACAGTCTTATTACAATCGACGTATGCGTTCGCAAGAGGAACTCGCGATATCAGAAATTTAATTATTCTCAGTGCTTATTCGCAGTTGTTTGGAAGGAATTTAAATTAAAACAATAACAATTGTTTTATACCCAGTCTTCCTCTCGTTACTCTAGTAGTGGCTATTGATTCTTTGCAAATTGAAACAATGAGAGACTGAGACTCATTTAAAACTACTTTTGTCGGTGCATTTTTTTTCTCGTTTCAATATGTGCTAAGTATTTTGTTACATAAAACATTGAGAGACACAGGGTGTAAGTGACAGCTTAGCAAATAATGAAACGGTGAATTCAGACCATCAAACTGAACAACTTTTACTATGGAGCCACACCCAGGAAAAGCAAAAAAAAATCTGCTGCTCCATACAAAACAGCTGTATGTACAGACCTACTTATGACTCAAATGTATGGAGCAACTGATTTTTTTTTGCGTTTCCTGAGGGTGGCTTCATTTTGAAAGTTGTTCAGTTTGATGGTCTGAATTCACCGTTTCGTATTTGCTAGACTGTCACTTACACCCTGTATTTGATGATGATGACGACATGATGTTATCAGACAATAAATTGAGATGTGATAAAACAAGTGGCACCATACCTAGCTTAGTTTAAAAGAACGTGAACAATAAAAGAAGGTAGAACTCGTTCCCAGTAAAAAATTTCTATTCTACTATCAGATCCATTACGAGATTTGAATTAAAAAAAATATTCATTACTTTCACTGACAGCCCTATTGCGTCCCACAGCGTACGTAGTCCGCGAAATGAAAATAATAACGGAATGTTTTAATTTCTCTGCGAGTGACGGGTCACGTGGCCCCCGCGGTCCCCTCACCCGGCCCCTGGGGCCCCGGGACCCCCGCGACCCCGCGAACTGTCATCGTCACTGCTGTGGACAATTAGCCTGCTCATGAGATTAAACAAGTAGTGAGCGTGCTTGCAGGATTTTTTATACTGGTTTGCATCGCCGCCGGTGCGGTGGCGCGTGGTCTCCTGTCAAGTACGCCATGGCCGATGCCATAATAGCTGTTCGGATTGTACTGTCTATGATAGATATGAGAAACACGACCGTGTAGAAACATAACACGATTAAGGGGACATCATACTTATGTAAGAACATGGGACGTTATAGTAGGATGTAGGGCGTCTAGTAAAAAGTAGAAAACAAAATTTATATGGGACCAAGTCTGATCTACCAAACAGAAAAAGAATCATCACAAAATCCATTAATAATTGACAGGTCACAAATATACAAAAAAATCAACATACGGGTCGAATTGAGAACCTCCTTTTTGTTTTGTTGAAGTCGGTTAAAAAGGTAAATAAATTTATCTTAATAATGTGCGAGTCGGGCTACTCGCGCACCGAGGGTTCCTTACCACAGTAGGTACCACACAATCACCATATTAACTTACAAACAAGTTTAAAAAGTTTGACGCTTGTATGTAAATATAACCGTTTTTACGATGGAGCGAGAAGAAAAAACGTTGATATTTAATTTTTATCTTTTTGACATTTTATTATTTGTTAAAACCGCCGTAATAACGCATATTTTGTGAAAATTTTAATTGCCTAACCTGTACGGTTCAAAAGTTTAAATAGGTAGGATGGACGGACGGACAACGTAGGCTTAGTAATAGCAAATAGGGTCCCGTTTTCATCCTTTGGGAACGGAACCCTAAGCAGTAGGATCAAGGTAGCTCTGGTACGAATTTTCTATACTTAATACTAGTAGAATGGGTACGACTCATGTTCATGTATGAAAGATTTATTAGTTCATAATTATAATACGATAAAATGAAAGCGAAAGCGAAAGATTGTTTAACATGTAGATAATAGATAATCTATATTTTTGTCAGATTTTAGCGATTATTCAGTTAAGTAGTTGGTAATTTTAGATGACGGAAATAATTATGGAGAAAAAATACAGAATTGCTTTAGGATCGCCTAGATGCCTAGAAGCCAAGAACACTTAAAGTCATTACGTATTAGCAAGTTGTACAATAGCTATCGTACAAATAGCAAGTCCAAGGAATCTATCTACTACTTAAGGGGCTTCAGAAGTACTTACGTGTACTTATGTAATGTTCTATTTGTTGTAAGTTAAATGCATATTTTATCGGGGAATTTGAGACCCCGAATTCAATATGAATTTAAACTAAACCAGTTATTTACAAGATTGAAACTTAAGTTACACGCGCGGAAAATTAATGCGATTGTTGCAAGTGTGAAAGAGTAGATTAGAACCCGTTTCAAGTCTGAGGGTCACATGAATCAATCTACATTTTTTTATCCTGAAGACACATAGCATAATTTAATTAAAATAAAATTCTACGTTGATGCTACGTTAAATAAATAAAAAACCGGTCAAGTGCGAGTCGAGATACTCGCGCACCACCACACAACGTTAAATTTATAAAAAAAAAGCTTTCTCCCGGCCCTTTAGCGAGAGACCGAAACAAGAGTTTGTTTTTATTATTTATTGTGATACTGTAGAGTTTGCTGTATAATCACATCAAAGACGCTTGTTAAGTATATACCGTTTTTACGATAGAGCAAGAAGAAAAAACTTTGATAAAAACTAGTTTCTTGAATGAGGACCCCTGTAAATTTTTTAATTTTTTACATTTTAACGCACATTCTGTGAAAATTTCAACTTTATAGCTATTACAGTTCAAAAGTTAGCCTTACATAGGTATAGGACAGAAAGACGGACGGACAGGGTAGGCTTATGAATAGGGTCCCGTTTTAAACCTTTGGGTACGGACGGAACCCTGAAAACTCATACAAGAGCTACTCATGTCTTCTTATTTCTTGTATAAAATAAGAAATTACACTAAACTCCACGTCATACAAAACCAAAGCAACTATTGTTGGCTCAAGAGTATACATAGTCCAATTAAAATTAATTAGCTTCCGAACACTCTGCAAAACGAAACAAGAAATAAACGAAGATACAACCACGGATAGCAATGCCCGTGAATACGACGCATTTTGGATTTCCTATTTGTGCTACTCTAAACTAAGTTTTATTTTTGAAAATGTAGAGCTGCTAATCGATTGCTGTGGAGTTGTCATTAATTTAGATGATTATTTACATTTCTGGATACATATGTAAAAGTTTAATAACGAGGCAAAATAAAACGAATCAAATTTTATTATCTTGTACTATTCTTTGGTATGAATTTTAAACGTATTATCTGTAATTAGGATGCCAACGGATACTTGTTTTTTTACGTTGAGATAAAGAAGAATGGCGAATGCACCCTGTTCTCTCGGTCTCACTCTTAGAAGGGCCCTATACAGGGTGAAATTGATATCATTAGCATCCTTTTAAACTAAGAGTCTACCCATCAAACTGAACAACTTTTACTATGGGAGCAAACAGATCGGAGCAAAAAAGCTTCTGTTCCATACTAAACTGCAATACCTACTCGACTCAAATCTATGCAACAGCAATTGTTTTTTTGCTCTGACCAGTTTGATGCCATAGTAAAAGTTGTGCACTTTGCTTGGTAGACTCTTAAAAGGATTTTAATATTGCTTGATAGGTGGACTTGCGTGGACTTTAGTGTAATTAGTAGTTTATCCTCAGTGTCCTCTGCAAATTGGGCGTGTTATAAAACAGTGGGTTATTTTCGGTTGTCGATTTATCATTGTGGGGAAGAGACGTTAATCATAACTATTGCCAAAATGACTTGTAGTCTTGGTGAGCTAAATGATTTATTGGTTCGAAGTATGTTAATTATAATGTTTGGGTTAGAGTTTATAATTTAGTAGTTACTGGGAGGACTGGCCTACAAGTTGGCTTGTTGGTCTAGCATATTCTGATTAAGAGTCAAACATAGTAATCAATGTTCATGACTAAATATTGAAATGACTAAGAAAATATTTAGTAGAAGGATAGGTCGGTAATAATTCTGAAGTCATGTTTGAATTCTGAGTCGACAACACCATATTTTATTATAAAGCCAAGAAACTAACTTTTAATCTGTTCATTTAGTTCTTGGTTTGGTATTAAATTTACACGATTTACCCAAGAAAAGTGCTGGTAAAAAGAAATCCAAATAATTTTTCTAAAAGTAATCATATCATAATAGGTACAATATAGCACAATAAAGTTCAGGTAAAAAAATCTCAGCTATTCAATTAGTGGGAAAGCAGGGGAGCGGAGGGAGGCGGGGTCTAATAAACATAATATAAATAATCTGTGGCGATAAATCTGAACCGCTTTATGACAGGAGTGGGTTGTCACTTTGTCTAATTAGCGCTAGTGCTGCTACCTAACGGGTAAATACAGCGTGAGCGCTTGAAGCGCTTCATACCAAAGGTTTAAAAAAAATCAGCAGCTATTTACGAAAAAAAAAGTATATATTTATGTTAATCAATTCGCTCATTGATCGCAATTTCCAATGTGTTGGAAAAAATCCAGGAATTGAATTTATTGTAATTTTTGTTTTAATAAATCTTTTTTGAGATTCAAAGGTTTTTGAAATTCATAATAAAACACAATTGGCAATATCATCACCTACCTATCTTGTTAATAACACGATTAATTAAACGGAACGTACCTTAAGCTGTTATTTATTTTAAACTAATCAAATAAAAACAATAAAAAAAGAAAGCATGAATTATTTATACTTTACACCACTAGTTTTTAATCGATAAAAAATGTTTAGTATATTCAGACCATGAAACTAAACAAATTTCCTTAATGAAACTTTAACTTTAAGTTATGGGTCGGTTACGGGTCGAAAAACAAAAAAAACATTTTTGGACCTCTTAAAGAAAATCGTTCGGTTGATCGATCAGCTATTTTGTGTGGGAGGTCCAAAAAAATTTGTCGTTTTTCGACGGGCAAGTTGTTTAGTTTGATTGTCTGAATACACCCTTAAATGGTTTTTAGTAACGAATTAAAAACTAGGGGTGTATTTAAATTCTAACCAGAAATCGTAACAATATCAATGTCATGGCATGACTGGAACTGATGGAAATAATCTTTATTACGTAACAATGTCACAAATTACAATAATCAAATTACAAAATAATACCAAACCATCAATTTTAAATTCGGTAACATGCCTCGTCCAAAGGATGTACAGTCAAAAAAATCCACGACAAGCTTCGTCACAAGAAATTACAGAAAAAATAACAGAAATATGGCATGGCATATTATGGCATTATGGCATGACTTATTATGAATACTGAAGCGCTAAATCCGCTGCGTAACCGCGCTCGTCAAAGCACTCTTCATCAGGCTTAGTTAATTATTATTATGAGGACGTGTAGGTATCAACTTTATTATAATTATTCATTTTAATGTGCGCTGCACCTACACTACGGCGCCGGCGTGCCATGCTTTACAACGGTTACAATGTCACAACAGTTAAGTAATGGATTACGATTCTTATTTTTATTTAATCTTTAGTCGCATATAATTATATACGCAGCGAAACAAAAGACCCTAGTAATATTTTTAATGGGGTGGTTAGGAGACTTAGGAGCATCAAACTGAATAACTGGAGACAACGTTGAAAAATAATTAGAAAATAAATATCATCTGTCTCATACATCTGAGTCGAATCGGCACTGTATTCTGTATGAAAGAGCTGATTTTTATAGGGTTCCGTAGTCAAACAAGGAACCCTTATACTTTCGTCCATTCTGTATGTCTGTCTGTATGCCCCACCTCAATTACTCGCGTACATGCATAGTGCTAAAATCATAACCCTCCTTTTGTTATTGTCTCTAAGGTTAAAAGTAACATTTATTTATGTGAGGTGAACCATAAGTGATCAATTGGTGAATACACACAAAAAAAGTTACTTTTAATAAATAAAACCGGTCAAGTGAGGGTTCCGTACCACACCACCACAGAACGCAACATTACTAAAATAGAAAAAAAAAAATTTTTTTGTCCGGGACCTTTAGCGCGAGACCGACTCACACTTGGCCGGTTTTTAGTATTTTTTGTTATTCTGTAGAGTTTGCTCTATAATCACACTAAGTTTGACGCTTGTATGTATTACCGTTTTTACGATAGAGCGTGAAGAAAAAACGTTGATAAAAACTAGTTTCTTGTTGAGAACCCCCCATATTTTTTAACTTTTTGTCATTTTTATTATTTGTTAACAAATCCGCCGTAACAACACATAATCTGAGATCAACTATCTAGATATTACGGTTCTAAAGTTACAGTCCTAAATAGGTAGGACAGACGGACGGACAACGTAGGGTTAGTGGCTTTTCACCCTTTTTTCCCTTTGGGAACGGAACCCTAAAAAAGGATTATGATTTTAGCATCTTTGCGTGTGTTGTTCGCCTCAACTCTCAGAGCGTTATGTTACCATATAATTTGGCGTTACCTATACCTACTACAACAGTCAGCCTCTGCAACGCTCGCAGCAGCAGATGAACAATTCTCGGTATCTCGCCGATATCACTTGCACGCACCATTACCTCCATAATTTAATTAGTTTCGAGTGATCATTTCATTAATAGAGGCGATATTTGGCGAGCGCTCGTTCGCCCGCGGCTTTGTCAATTTTAATTAAGCCCGATAGGTGGACCGAAATGTTCGAATTCTTCGTTAATTAGTCCGGGAGATTTCTAATAATTTCGATGTTTATTAAATTGTTAACTCTGTCCATTAGGTAACATTTATTAAGGTTGGGTCGTGTTGGTATTTGATCGTGGCTTCGTATGTTATTAATTAGTTACTGGTCAATACATTGTCACACGTATTTTATGAGGTTTTCCTGAAAAGCTTGTTGACAGTTATAGATACATTATTGTTTTAAATCATCCAGAAGTGTTACTTATTATTCAATCTGAAACGAATAATTTGTTTATGTCAATTTCATGTCTTAATCAGGACGTAAGACATTAAAAAATAGCACTCCAGATAATGTTTTTCTATTACTATTTTCTGACCTAGACTTTTATTGGTAAATCACAAATATCACAACTTTTTAGGCTTTACTATTGCAACGTTTGTTTTTAGGGCTCTGTATCCAAAGGGTGAAAACGGGTCCCTATTACTAAGCCTACGTTGTCTGTCCGTCCACCGTCCGTCTGTCTGTCCTACCTATTTAGGGTTGTAACTTTTATGGCGCATTTGCTAATAAATAATTAATATATCAATAAAATTAAGGGGGGTCCTTATATAAGAAACTAGTTTTTATCAACATTTTTTCTTCTCGCTCTATCGTAAAAACGATAATACATAAAAGTGCCAAACTTGGTGTGATTATCAGAACAAACTCTACAGTATAACAACAAATAATAAAAACTGGCGAAGTGTGGCCAAAGGAAACGGAGAAAAAATAATTGTTGTACGTTAATTTGCGTGGTGGTGTGCGCGAGTAGCCCGACTCGCACTTGACCGATTGTAAATGTAACACAAATGGATAAATTAATAGCATCAACTACCGATTCCCAGAATAATTTCTCATATTAATTCAATAAAATTTTCGAAATTATTTGAATTTTCGTTTCGTCAATGGAATTTCAATATAACTCGCATTGAGCATAATTAAAGCGGCGAACTTTCATTTCTACTTACATATCTACTACTGCAGTTCCAAAAAAATATTGTAGAGACACTTGAAAATTTATGTCGTACGTAGTATGCAAACATTTATGAAGGCAATGATTTAAGTCAGAACCGTCAGTATCGTCTATTGAGTTATTTTTTATTTGCAACAATTTCTCTTTTAATGCTCATTGAGACATTTTAATGCTCTTTGAATGCCGCGCGACGGTATACGCGCGCCCAGCTTATGTTTTGTATAGCTTGATGTGTAGCCGTGTGTACATACGAGTATCTAATTATTCTCTATCCAATCTTCAGTAATAACAATAGCATGAAATTAAATCCTCCAGCAATTCGTATGGCCCAGTCCCTATCATCATCAATAATCTGAGGAGGTATTTGCCCTGTAGGTTATACACTGTAGGTATACTTGATAAGTGTCTAAATAATAAAGTACTCCTTCTTCACGACCGAGTTGTTTTCGAACAAATTGCTCGGTATTACGATTACGTAGTTGAATATTGGACGGTGTTTATGTTGGTCACCAACCTTTTCCTGCACGTCAAATGACATACAATTGTCGGGGAGCCCTTTTCAAACAGAATGTCAAGCAAATTGCCAGCGCTTGTTGCATAATGTTGGCAAATACCGTATTAAAGTTGCCGATATAACGCCCACCGTTTTTGTAAAATTGATGGACATGGAAATTGTTGGGTTTGAAGCGGCAATTGTGAAAACACAAAGTTTAGACCTGTTTCTACTTAGTGGAATCATTGAAAGAAATACTGTTGTCGAATTTAATGTACTACTGGATAGTAACCGTTCATCAAAATTGTAGCAATTTGAAATAATAATAAGGTATGAAAACGTACCAGTTTGAAAAAACCAGTGAAAAATTCATGTGAAGACAAATAACTAAAGAAATAATGTAACTTTTGCGGCCATTTCAACTGAAGATTATACAAATTCACACTCACAATATTGTAAGTAAAAAAATTTTAACAAAAAATAAAAACCGCCTTCAAAAAAACTAAAAAGTTAAAAAATAATATTGCAGCCTATGACTTTTTCGTTCGGATCATAAGAACATTAATTTGTTTTATTGAAGTCGCTGTCAAGCCGGTACGATTCGCGACAGGGCTTGCATTTTTTGGCTTGGCTTGACACCGACTTCTATAAAACAAATTACCTAATGTTCTTATGATGCGAACGAAAAAGTCATAGGCTGCAATATTATTTTTTAACTTTTTAGTTTTTTTGAAGGCGGTTTTTATTTTTTGTTAAAATTTTGTTTATTTCACAATTTTCAGTGGTGAATTCATTAGTTCGATTTAATAGGAGTGCTTTAAATTTACAAACGCACTAGTCGGCACTACAATTTTCGAAGGTTTCCCTCGATTTCTCGGGGATGCCATCATCAGATCCTGGTTTCCTTATCATGGTACCACCCTCGGGACATCTCCTTTCCAACAAAAAAAGAATCATCAAAATCGGTTCATAAACGACGAAGTTATCCGCGAACACACATAAAAAATAAAAAAATATATACAATATACGGTCGAACTGAGAAACCTCCTCCTTTTTTGAAGTCGGTTAAAAAGTACGTAAGTAGATATCTGTTTCACTTTATTTGGAATTTTGGATGTAAGGAATTAATTAAATTCCTCGTTTATAAAATGACGATGTCAATGGATGAGGAAAGCCGATGCATCTTGCAAGATGTCTATTATCCGAGATAGACAGTCGACGCTACCAGCAAAGCGTAGAAAAAATTGCAACCCGTACTGGCCTCTAAACCCTATCCATATACACGCATACAGTCATACATAATTTGTATGACGCCTCACGCACACCTAAGAAAGTAGGCCCCTTTTGTTTTATACGGTAGAAGCATGAGGCTCGTTCTAGACGTATACTTTTTCCATGACTTTTTCTAAGATGTCTATGTTCAGTAGTGAACGATGACAGGCTGATGATGATGATGATTAGTATGATGATACCAGTTTGTTACGAAAGCCTTTAAAAACATCGTTATTTTAACCAATGTCAAATAAACGTTTATTTTACCCTCATCTATCCCTCTTCACTATGATCCGCTAACACAAAACTACACAAGTGAAGTAAATTGTCCGGTCCCTTTATCAGTGCGACTACCGCCCGGCGACAAAGCACCTTCAAAGGAAGCTCTATGCAAACATTGAACGATAAAATGTGCTAATATTTAAGTTTCTTGCCACCGACGAAGAGGATATGAACCCTCAAATTAAGTCCTTGATAGCTTTACAGGCTTTGTTTATTTATCGTTTTTAGATACACGGTAGTTCTTATCTAATTCTTTAAAATTGTGTTCGGTGACGAGGTGTATTGTAGTATCGTTATCGTATGTACAGGGCCCTTCTTAATATGCTGACAGTTTTTTAAGGAGATGATCAGAGTATCAAACTGAACAACTTTCTCTTTAAGAATTACGTTGAAATTGCGAAAACGAATTTGGCTGTTTTATACAAAACTGCAATCTACTTGACACAAATGTATAGGAAAGCAGATTTTTTTCATGATTTCGATATTGGTCCAATAGAGAAAGTTGTTCGGTTTTATGTTCTGATCAATCCTCTTAAAAACCGTCGGCATATTAAGTTGGACCCTGTCTATGTATGCAAGGATATTATACAACGTGTTAATGAATTAACGCAAAACTAGAAAGTAGTTTGTTTAGAATCGAGAGCAGAATCGAATTATCATGGTTTCAACATAGGTAATTTTTTTCAAAATATTAAATAATTTTTTTGCAAAAAATAAAATTTACTGAACCCGATGACAACCCACCGCACGGGCACACTCACCCTACTTACTACCAAAACAAGATTATAAAATTGTATCCATGAGTACGTTAGCGCTTTCTTTCAGTGCTGAAATGATAACAAATCATTTTTGCCTCAAAACTTAAAATGCGAATAACTTTAAATTTTAACTATCAAAATAATGAAATTATTGTTGCAATCTAATTATTTTGTTATAAAGTCAGTTGGGGTGTATGAGGTTTTGCGCTAATTCATTAACACGTTGTATAAGGTTCATCAAAATTAATCAAGATTTATATCTCTGTAGGTGTAGGTAGGTAAAAACATCTGCACTGGTAGCATGCACACGCGGGTGTGCATGCTACTAGTGCTGGTGCTGTGTAAAAACTCGATTAAGGGTTTTTAATTTATTGTTTCATTAAAATACTTTAATTTTTTTCATTTTTTTTTCTTAATTAAGATTTTCATTATGAATTGGTATACGTCTAATTAATTTCTTTAAATGAACTTAATCATCTTAATATGATAATTTAGATGATCTAAGATGTACCTACTAATTAATTAATTCATGAGCTACTAAGAGTGAGCCTTGCTAAAACAAAGTGGTACTTTACTTGGTAGTTATACTTACAGCTAACTTTCTAATAGTTTTTTCTATCATCCGTTATTGTATCAGGTTCTTTCCTGCCTGTACATTTTTTTCTAATCATGAGACTTATTGTTTAATGGGTCTAACTACTCTATTGTTCAATCGATATAAAATCGGCGTGTTTTCGCTTGAAACTTTTTTGATGATTCTGCTTCTATCAATAGCTGATCGACAAATCACAATATTACTTAAAATTGTCCCGTGCAGTCCTTTTTTTTTATTATTCTTAGGAAGATTTACAGCATTGATTACATAGTAAACACTTCCTTAAATAACTGTAAGCTAATTACAAATCTCCACGTATAAATACATTATCGGTCTTGTTTCGATATAGGTAATCGAAAACTTGCACAATAGTAAGTCTTGAAAATAATTGTTTCTTGCTTTGTCATATTAAAATGAAGGTGTTTGCAGCGAAGCTAATGCCGCTCTCATCATCATCAGCCTATAAACGTGCCACTGCAGGGCACACTTAAACAGACCTACAATATTTGCATCATCGGTGTTTAAGTTAAATGTTCTTTCGATACCATAATTTGGTGTAACAGAGGATATCATTTAAAATTTAAAGGTAACTTTACTCTTCCTGTGCTTCTAAAGGTATATAATTATGTTCAATTGTTTACATTGTATCACATCGATAATACTCAGAATTCATAAGTGCACTAACGGGAGCTGTAACGAGATCTTTTGAGACCTGTCATAACATAACAATGGCGTCAGTATTGAGTAACAGTAATAAATAAACAATTTCTTCTGGGCGTTTTATAATAAGGATTAAACAAGTATCATCATTATCAAGTACTTCGTTATTACTAGTAAGAAAAAGCATTAAATTATCTAGAGGCATTTTATACATTTAGTATCAAAAGATATACCTTGGTAGTATATGATTTTGTCGAAAAAGTTGCGAGGACTAATCTGCACTACCGATTTTGTTTTCCCTTCCTTATCAGTTGAGTCGATTGGTATCAAAAACGGCTATCTTTCCAGACACAATGGAAAAATCCATTTTGTCTGGATTTATGACCGTTTTTGATACCAAACAACATACTTATCAGTAATACACACATAGAAACGATTTACCAATGAATATTTAACTGAAATATAAATAACAATTGATTTAATGTAGTCAACTACAAAATGTTCTGTGCTGATTGTAGTTTAGAAGTAGACTTGAAAGATTTCTTAGATTTCGCAATCAAAATAGCAGATGAAGAAAGACCGTTCGAAATTAGTAATGACCCTTTTCCCGCTGCGGGTCGAGTCGCAGGACTTGTAGGATTCGATTGAAAACGTGTACCACGCTCGTCAGTTACCGATTACACGCAATTACAGCAGTGATACGATTCGCGGCGGTCCGCAATCCGGCTCGGTATGCTTGTAAAGTAGTCAGAATGACTTGTGAGTGGGAACTTCCAGGTTCTTACTTCTCATAGCACAGGTGTTTAGTTTAGGAGTGTATCAGATTCTTTGTTGCTAATGATCATGTTACCAATTCTCTTTAAACACGGTAGGTATGCGAATTCTTTTCTTACGCAATCCGCAACAGAATCGTTTGTTAAAATCGATCACAACTTTTGATTTGAGACTCCTTGGAATAAAGAAAAACAAAACTTTTTATGACAAGAAATAAATTAGCTTTATAATTAAGTACCTAGGTACCACGATAAAATGAACCAGTGGTCTTTCTAGTAAAAACAAATTGATAATTGCGATATCAAAGTAGGTAGGTACTTTACAGACATAATACCTACGAATCGGCGATGTTTTTAAGACGTCAAAAACTATGTGCCAATAGTGACGATGTTCCGCATCCTAATCCAGCGGCGGACGCGGCGGGAAAATGGCGGAAATTGAAAATAAACATTTCATCTGCGCCCCGGCACGCACTGCCCAAATTGACAATACAACCAATTTGCCGCCGCACACCGACCACCTTTGTATGGGAATTGAAAAATAATATTACTCTTTTTTCGAACATTGCACGTGGGCAATCTCAAAAATAAACTATATCTCGATTATATTAAGACAACGAACTAAAATATTGTGTATTGTATGGTGTTTTTTTATCCAAATTTTAAATTGGATCTACGGATTGATTTGATTCTTTCGTTACAGCCCTTTATTTTATATTCTTTTGATGATTATTTTTGTGATTATATATGGGAACTTAAAATACTTTCTGATGAGCCGTTTGCTTTGAAGTGGGACTTTTATAGGACTCTAAATTTCTAGGCACGATTATTCTTTAATCAATATAGTGTCCTTCTTTTACAACATGTTGATAAATAAACGCAAACATTAATAAGTTTTTCATCCACAATTTGATACCATTTGAATATTATGAACTTATGACCAAACAGCTGGTAGTTAGAAGGGCGTTATCAATATTATAATGTTAGGCAGGAAACCACAGTAGGATATGGACTGATATGATAGGGTTACAGTTCTAGTTCCATACCTACGGTCGATTCAGTTAAAATTTCAGTTTTTTAACCGACTTCAAAAAAGGAGGAGGTTTCTCAATTCGACCGTATATATTTTTTAACCGACTTCAAAAAAGGAGGAGGTTTCTCAATTCGACCGTATATATATTTTTTTTTTATGTGTGTTCGCGGATAACTTCGTCGTTTATGAACCGATTTCAATGATTCTTTTTTTGTTGGAAAGGAGATATCCCAAGTGAGGTCCCATGATAAGGAAACCAGGATCTGATGATGGATCCCAGAGATATCGAGGGGAACCTTCGAAAATCGTAGTGCCGACTAGTGCATTTGTTAATTTAAAGCACTACTATTAAATCGAACTAATGAATTTTCCACTGAAAATTGTGAAATAAACAAAATTTTAACAAAAAAATTAAAACCGCCTTCAAAAAACTAAAAAGTTAAAAAATAATATTGCAGCCGATGACTTTCCCGTTCGCATCATAAGAACATTAATTTGTTTTATAGAAGTCGGTGTCAAGCCAAGCCAAAAAATGCAAGCCCTGTCGCGAATCGTACCGGCTTGACAGCGACTTCAATAAAACAAATTAATGTTCTTATGATGCGAACGGGAAAGTCATCGGCTGCAATATTATTTTTTAACTTTTTAGTTTTTCTAAGATGCCGTTGCATAAACACGCGCCCGATCCCGTGGAAACTTAAGTTCGTATACGTTCGTAATTATTATTTTATTGCTATGGTTACGTAAATTAATCTGAAGAGATACCTATGTATGTGTGAATCATATTGATATAAGATTGATTATACCAGGTAAACATTTATTGATGCATTAGACAACAAAAAATTGAAATATGATTCAATTAAATTATACTTATCACATGGACTTATCAACCGCCTGTTCACCACAGACTTAATATATTATCTATATTATATAGGTCTGTGCTTTCCACCGAAGCGAGGCAGTGATGTAGTATTTATAATATTTCAAGATCCCACTGCAAGTTTTTTACAGTACTTGTTTAGGCAATGATCTACAACGTGTTAATGAATAGGTAAGTGCAAAACCTCATATACCCCAACTGATTTATAACAAAATAATTAGATTGAAACAATAATTTCATTATTTTGATTGTTAAAATTTTAAGTTATTCGCATTTTATGTTTTGAAGCAAAAATGATTTGTTATCATTTCAGCATGAATGAAAGCGCTAAAGTACCTACTCATGGATACATTTTAAGAATCTTGTTTTGATAGTAAGTAGGGTGAGTGTGCCTGTGCGGTGGGTTGATATCGGGTTCAGTAGAAGCAAAGCTCCGAAGCGTCCCCCCTGGAACCTAGTGGACCCTCCGGGGTCAGTCTGCCGCCAAGCGAGCCGCAGGCCGAGCGCTAAATTTTACAAACAAATTATTCAATATTTTGAAAAAAATTACCTGTGTTGAAACCATGATAATTCGATTCTCCTCTCGATTCTAAACAAACTAATTTCTAGTTTTGCGTTAATTCATTAACACGTTGTATAAATGCCCGTTGAATATGACACAACCCCCTAGCAGCTGGATGCAAACATTTAGTTCCTGTTGATTTTCTTAACCGCATTTGCTTAGGCAACAAATTGTATACAAAATTAAAGCTTAACGTATCGACTACACGAAAAAAATAAGAATGCCTACATGCATAGAGTGATGCAACATCATGCAACATAGAGTTGTCTTATTATTTTCAGTCATGTAAGAGGGGAAGATTTACTAAAAACCGATTGGACAGATTTTGATGATTCTTTCAAATTCATATATGTGAATCTCCATCTTCAAATATGTACAACAGGAACAACATTTTTAAAATCGGGTTTTTGAGATTCCTATAGGAAGTACGACATTTCCACTTTTATATGCATCATTGCCTAAACAACTACTGTAGAAAACTTGCAGTGGGATCTTAGTCTATAAGGATAAGGACCATTCGACTTGCGTGGGTTTTAATATGTTTTAAACCGCAATAATACTTCAAAATAAACTGCGCTTTCACACTTACCATAAAATAATGCTTCTTAGAAAACTAATTATACATCGTGCTTCCAATTACATTTTCATTCACACATCGTAATTTTTTATGGCTTTATTTATACAACTCTAGTATCGTAACTAGCAACGAAAAATGCCTCGCACTTAACGAAATAAGCATCAGTAATTATTAAATAGGCCTTCTAAATTATAATTAAATGTAATGGACGCCCGATGGGTCGCAAATGAATGAATATAATTGAATGGCACCCCACAAATAAAAGCAATTTTCTTATAGCCCAGCCCACAGCAGAGGTAATTTAATTAATGGGTCGCATAACTCTGATTAAACTATTTGTGGAATCGAGTGGCCTCAGACACCGTAAGTCTGCAGGTATCGTCTTGATCGACTATCTCTGTCCGTCTTCCCGATATACTCGTATAAAATTTCATTCTATTCTCATCTTGATCTTATAGAGAACCAATCTAATTTTATTTCAGACTCCAATGTGTTACCATTCCATTTTTAAACTTTGATTCTTAAGTTAACTGCAGGTCAAAGGCCTTTCTCTCACCAATAGAAGAAGTCAGAAGGAGTAGGCCATACAGGGCCGTCTTAGCCATATTCGGCGCCAGGGTGCGAAAATCAGCCTGCGCCCCCCTTTCCAACAAAAAAATCTACAATTTTTAACTTTTAGGTTTCATTTCCCGCCCCACGCCATCTGAATTTGCCGCACTTGTTTGTTAGAACATCAATTTAATTCTTTTAGTAGGTAAGTAATCTAATTCTAAATTGGCTTGCACATCGCAAGTTGCAACTGAGCGAGCCGAATAGGCGAATAATAAGTTCTCGAGTGGCGACCGCGTACCGGAAAGCGCAGCGTAGGTAGGCCCCTCACACGGTGGACCGACGACCTGGTGAAGGCGGCGGAAAAACGTTGGATGAGGGCAGCGCAGGACCGGTCGTTATGGCGATCCTTGGGGGAGACCTATGTCCAGCAGTGGACGTCCATCGGCTGAGATGATGAGCCGAATAATGTGTTGAAAGCTGCATGAGGAGTAGGTATTTGTAAACAAGTATAATGCTCACGACTATATTCCCGAGGGGATAGTCAGACATGTTCTGAAACCTTAGAATATCCACGTTTTACTAGTAGTCCCGAAACTCTGTCCAGTGTGACGGGAAGTGAGCCCATTTGTAAAGTGAGCCTTTTGTAAATAATACAGGTCGAATTAATGTTTGTTAAGTAATTTTCAAAAGTAGCAGATTACGCATGGTATGTGTATATGACGATCGGCTTCCGCCCCCTAGGTCCCAAGCACCCCTTGCACCCCCGCTTAAGACGGCCCTGAGGCCATACTCCATCACGCGGACCTAATGCGGGTTTGTGCAGGCAAGTTAACTTGCCTAATTAGTGCGCTTGCACTAATTTGTGGTGAGCTAAGCTGTCAAATAATCTCCAAGCTGCTTTTATATGCCTTTTTTGACCTAACTTAATGGATGAATATATCACCATTCAAAGGACGATTTAGGATCAAGTGTTAAATGTGCCTTTCGAAGGGCGGAGGCGCTTGAGATGAAATCTTACACAAAACAGTCCCCCAACCAATGACTACAACGGGTCTGGCCTTATTTGATGTGCTCGTTGGCATAGTGGAATATTGATTATTGAATATATTGATTGAAATAAAAGTTGTACAAGTCTAAAAAGTAATCTACCTACCGTACCTATATAAATGTCAGAGGGCCGTGATATAATTATATCCCTAGTGATAATAGTTAATACCGTAAGACAGCTGTACGATAGCGTTTCATAACTATCTCACTAGCTAGGAGTCTTAATCTAGTATGTATAATTAAATATGTTACTTAACTAATCTACTTTAATAGGTACTTATAAATCAACTGATGAAGTAAAGAATACAAGTAAGTGATGCAATTTTAATTTTTGGTAAATGTATAGGTAATGAATGATTATTAAAACTCTAACTTTGTGAAATTTTGTGAATGTGACATGCGCCTAATCCTTTCTATATAGTGAATTAGTGAGCAATAATGTAATAAACAAGTAGAAAATAATGAACATTAATGAAAACAGATCAGTTTTATACCTATCCATAATAATAACAATGCGATACACAAAAAAAACGATTCGTACACTCAAGTTAATAGATAAGCATCCCTAACAATTATCAGATTGCTCTAATATCATAAAAGGAAAATAGCAATCCTATAAAAGGTCATAAATAAAACATAGAGTCCGAACCGAACCGATACCTCCCGATAGCTTTTGTTTAATCAAATAAATGTTTAATAAGAATTAGGTAACAGGCACTCCCTGTAAGGCAGTGGGATCTTCATTGCATTATAGAGGGCTGCATAATGTCAGAATTGACACATGATTGTGGGAACACCCTACGCCACTGCCACTCAACTTAATCTACATCTACACTAATATTATAAAGAGGAAAGATTTGTACCTATTTTTGTATGTTTGTATGTTTGTAATGAATAGGCTCAAAAAGTACTGGGCCGATTTAAAAAATTCTTTCACCATTAGAAAGCTGCATTCACCCTGAGTAACATAGGCTATATTTATTGCTAGAAAAGATTAGACGTCCACCCGTGCGAAGCCGGGACGGGCCGCTAGTATCTTATAATGGTACTACTCAAATTATAACCACTTATGATTAGTTTAATTACTAATTATTGTAATGAGTAAATGCCGATAATAGGACTAGACGCCTTAAAGTGATATTAAATTGTCAATATCATAATAGTGACCAACGACAGCAGCTGCTGATATGGTAATCACCATCAATAATTATAATTCAATGTAATGCAGAAGTGTTCTTTACTTATCTAGTGGAACACTTATCAAGAATCAATTTATTTTATTACACGACAAACTAGTTCTTAAACACATAGATTTACATCTCGATTGAATTTTAATTGACTAAACGTGCTAGTGCACTCCAATAATGGAGTAAGTTAATTATAAAAGGCAATTGATTTAAAAGCGGTGTCGTGGTCGCGGGTATGAGTAACAGAAAAAGTTTTCAATTTCACTAAAAGGGACTGGTTTGTGTCTCAGAAGTCTCGTCTGGTTATCGGCTTGTAATGTATGAAGTTGCTCGCCGCGGCTTTATTTTATAACTCACTTCACGTAATAGGCTCCAAGTTACGTTAATTCACTTTAACCCTCGTCGCGCGAGCCGTTTAGTAATTTACCTTTATACACACATCCTGTAACGTTGCACAACGATGATTGCTGTTTTACTAAGATTTTGTGGCTATAAAGTGACTCGTTAAAATAGTCAGTACGTCTCTACATGACAGACAGATATGGACATAAATCCATCCATAAACACGCTTCATAAATTATCACGACAACGATTTGGAACATTTTACAACTGCTATCAAAGATTCTTTACGATCGATAGGGATGGCGATTGCTTCGCGTCTCATAATTAATACGAGACGTTTGTTTTATAATGTAATAAAACATCAGCAGATTTACTTGTAGTAATGTTACATCCCCATCGTAACAAGCGTCATATCTTTTACTAATACTTAAATCGGTTTAGATTTCATTAAATCTCAATACAAAGTATAATTTTCCTTCAACGTAATAAATTAGCTGCTAATATAATTGCACGTTTTAATTTGTAACTTGGTTAAAGCAATTACCTATAGTTAACTTTTAAATGAAATGTCGATGAATATTTAATTAATTACTGCGAGCTTGTACCCACTACTTTTCCAATGTTAATTTAAATGGACCATTGAGTTAATTAGAAGGGATTTTCAAAATAGATCTGTAATTGCATGAGACTAAAAATAACGAATCTACATTCCGTCCAATTAGGAGGCAATAAGAAAGCATGCATATTGGAATGTAAAGATAAGATTAGATATCAGATGTGGAAACTAATACTAGTTATAAAAGGCGAATTCTCCGATCCAAATTGAGTTGGACATCTCAAATAGATAAAGCGATATCTACCCGTTATAAAGCAAACTTTATAGTTTTGTTTTTGGCAGTTTTGACACTGCTTCTATCTACTTATTTGTTCCTTCAGTTGCATCTAACTGAAGTGAAACTTTTAACTTCTCCGACGTAGATTCCACCTGAGTATCACTTACTTCGGCTTTTGTTCAACTTTGTTTATGATCTGCTACTGTAGTTTGTTTGTTATTCTGCTATTAGTTGGTCAGTTTATCGACACATACATCTTTGACTGCTTCAACTTTTATTGATTCATTAAAAGCAATATTACTGCAATTTAAACTGACAATTATAAACTCTTGGTAAGCACGCTATAGCCGTTCACAGTAACATTTTACGAGATTGTCTCAGTGGCAAGATAAGGATGGTTGGGCATTGTGAGGCTCCTTCAGGAGGCCGTGACAGGAGACACCTGAAAACAATAAACACGAAATTGCCACAATAATCGGCCCTCATGATCAGCGCAACGACTGTCAGACAATGGGGTAGATTACGCGATAGGGGTTTAACCGAATAGGAGCTAACTCGATTATGCGGCCATCCGTGATTGTGTTTGAGCCTATTAATGTTTGAATTTCGTTATATTATTGCGGCGGGCGGGTGCTGCTAGTAATCCAATATGGGTTGGAATTAACGAAATTTCACGACGAGCCGACGTTTTCGGAAGAACGTGTGATAATGATATTCCAACTGAAACGTTTTAGTTTAGAAAACGAATTAGTGACTGGATTAGTTTGATTACAAAATAATTAAAACAATGTTTTTTTTGCGTTATCCTGATTTGGAGTAATTGTTAGAGATAATGTATTATTATTATATGTCTTACGTTCCGTAATCACGGGCAATTAAGTCCCGGACCTTTGGAAGGCGTGCATGGAGCCGAAGCCAACATGTAGAGGCCCGTTCAAAAGACAAGTTAATCTAAATGTAAACACTGACATAAAAATACAGAAAATTAAGAAAACATGTATACAAAGGGCGAGTCTATCTCTGAAGAGATTTCTTTTAGATTTTTTTTAATGTAAATATTTATAATACAAATTATCTACACAAAAATCCTACGGATGGAAAATTAGAATAGACTGTACTGTATTGACTAACTGTACTTTAACTAATGAATTCCTTAAAATCCTTATCGATAAAAATTTCTACAACAACAACATATCTTGGGCATATAACACTGTCACATAGATTATCTAGTAAAATCTGTCATAGACATAATTAAATAGTTTAAAAAACTAAAAAAACACGCTGTAGTCTGTAAAAAGTACAAAAATCTCGTCAAAACAAACCAAATGAGCTCAAACTCGGCGTGTAGCCACGCTTGCAAAGTTTTATATAGATACGACAAAATAAAAGTAGGTTGAATCGACATCCTATTCTTACATACTTTGTTAGTTAGTTACAAACAATGTCCGTTTAATTCGCGATGACACACGTCTATCATTCGTGTAATTTGGTATGATGTGCAGGCAACCCTTTGTAGTAAGCTTCACATCACCGGATGCGCAATGAGTCAGAGGGTGTGAATCCGAGGCCTCGCGGCGCGTCGTGGCGGGTACGAGGCTATGAGCAGAGTGAGCCCGCGCCGGCCATTGCTAGATTAAAGAACAACTTAAAGGAAAGCAATCTGCTAAATAAGTGCCGCTGTAGGCAGTTGAGTTGAACTGTGCTCTACCTCATTTTACCAGTCGAAAAGTTGAGACGTTTTTATGGATTCGATGTGAAAGGTCACTGGGCACCTTAGTATGAAAACTATACCCACGACCTACAGAAAAAAAAGTATAGGATGTTTAGATAAATGTCTCTAGTTCATGAATATACAGGGTGTACAATAAAATGGGACAGGTACTCAAAAGGGTGCTTCAGACCATCAAACTGAACAACTTTCTCTATGGGACCAATATCGAAATCGCGAAAAAAAAATCCGCTCTCCCATACAAAACTGCAAACATAACTCGACTGAAATGTATGGGACAGCAGATTTTTTTTCGCGATTTCGATATTGGTCCCATAGAGAAAGTTGTTCAGTTTGATGGTCTGAAGCACCCCTTTAAGTAGCTGTCCCATTTTATTGTACACCCTGTATATGTCGCATTAATGTAGACTATGGGATTCAGGCCAAAAACGAATAAAGAAAAATGTAATATTTTGGTAATTTTTTATTACATTTACGTACATTTAATACATTTTCTTACATTTAGTACATTTTAGTACATTTTAGTACAATTAGTACATTTTAGTACAAATTAGTACATTTTCTTCATTTTGAACATTTTCGTACATTTTGTAAATTTTTGAACATTTAGTACATTTTAGTATTATAGTACATTTAGTACATTTTCCCATGGTTTAAAAAATAAATAACTACATAAAATTTAATGTGGGTTAATACTAAACATTTTAAAACCAATTTGGTTTTTGTAGGAACAATTTAGTTAGCTGGGTCAGATTTCGCCCAATGACCTTTAGTTATGTTTTTATTATTGTGGTAGGTAATAAAATTATACATGTAGCTAAGTGATATAAACATCTTCTTATACCATCTGTAAAGGAAGATCATCATCTGTAGAGGTTTTAGGTGTCCCTGACCCCCAAACACACATTTTGCATTTTTTGTCTGTCTGTTTGTTTATTCGCGCATCATTCTAAAACTACTGGACCGATTTTGATGAAACTTTTTATATTTGAAAGCTTATGATTAGACTTAAAATCTGCATGTCTAGTATGATTTCTCTACACGCGCGCGACTCGCCTTCGCTGCATACAAAATAACCTGTTCCCGCGCTTTTCGGAGAGCGCAAGCCGCGCTTGCCGCGACTTGTAGTATGGAAAAAAGCAGAGTCGCGCGCGTGTAGAGAAATCATGCTAGACGCTCTGGTATATAATATAATTTATCTCGCTCCGAAAACGATTGAAGCCGTGGGTAAACTCTATAAGAACCGTATGCAGAACGAGAACCAAATTACCGAAACTTAATTTGAAGTTGGAATAACGTGAACCGGAAATAATCGCCGCATTAAATTATTTTTTTTCACACTTTAGACTGAATAAAATAACCTAGGTAGTGCATGTTGAACCACGCACAGTGATATCAAAACTCAACTACAAAAATGTGTCCGGTGTGTGTGTGTGGTGTGTGTAATTTAGAAGTTATGATGACACTGCTTTGCTGCTGTTGTGACTTGTTGGACTACGGAACTAGTAAAAATAAGATTTCTATCATAGTTATTAAAGTAAGTTATTATATATTATGTGTTTAAAAAATCAGAATGTGATTTAAAACAGTAATTAAAATGGACTTTGTTCCGCACATTAGCTGTTATCGTTATAAAGATAATGTGGAGCAACGTTTAGTGCGCGGTAGTTGTTTGAATTATTTAGCTTCTCGTCTCGTTACTTTGCCAGCGTTTCCGCAGGTGTGGCAATCATATTGTCTCTCCCACACGCTGAGGAGTGGTAGAGGTGCGAGGGGGAGGGGGCATCTCCCTCGTCTCGTCGCTTATTCTTTAATCTCGCTGATGAATTATGATTAGCAGAGTGCACTCAATCCTATTACTGTTGTCTGACGCGGAATGTTCTCCAAGATTTTTATTTGGTTTCGTATTTTATGATTGCGTTGCGATACTGATTACTAAAACCTACACAGTATAGATGTTCCTTTTTCATCTGCAGAGAAACAACTATGTTTGAACTTTTAATTGTAATGCTGTTGGTATTTTTATACGGTCCAGCATCCTGCATTCGAAACATTAAACTACAAAAACCTTTATGGCGGTTGCAGTGGCGCGTTATTGCTCGCCGTGGGACCACAAACTCCGATTATCCAAACAGTAGAGCTCCCGAAACAGCTCTGTGAAATTTTAACGTGTAATTGATTATGAAGTTGGGTACTAATGGCCGAAAATAGTTTCTAATTTGGAGTGCGGCGGCAGCACATAATTGGTCTCGGACCGCGCCTGTGTTAATCATTAACGTGCGGGATAGGGGTCCCTGGACGGCCCGCGCTGCCGTGCCGCTGGAGCATCCTTCAATTTAGCTGAGCTGCATGCTGCAGTCAAAGTGTACTGAAACTAGTGTGCTCAAAGCTTTTTGAACTTAAAGTTTAATAGCATGACGTACCTAACTGAATTTTATCTTTGAACTGATTCTGGTGATTAATTGAAACTACTTTTTGAATAGTTGTATTTCAAATGCATAACTTTGCTCGTCGGCTTTGTAACTGAGAGATCCACAAGTAGTTTTGCTAAACGTCTGCTAAAGTACCAAAGACGCTTATCAAAGAGGCGATTGGGCTGGTGATGTTGATATGCAGTGCATAAGCTTACGACCAATATATTCCTCGAGGACCCTCAGGTCTGTAAGAGACATTATTTTATAAATACCATAGATATTCAGAAAATTCGCATTTCTCAGTACCCAATCTCTATCCTAGTGAGATCTCTTTTAATGCACATTGGAATTATAGTACCTACACTTGATATGAGTATGGAGACCACGAAATAGCAAACGTGTAAGCCCTTCAGCTCGCTGGACCAACGACCTAAGACTGGTTGCTGGTAGCGCCTGGACGAGGAAAGCGGAAGACTGACTTTGGTGGCTCAATATAACTCTATGTACCAATGATGTACCAGCAGTAGACTATAACACCGGCTCTTCATTCTCGCCGAGAAAGGGCGAGACAGGCCGAGAACGAGAGTGTGGATGCCCTTCATTGTTCTCGTGGCATCATAAGCCATAGTATTTTTTCTTGAAAGTTCGCGCCGAAAGTTCTCGGCGAGAATTCTCGGCGAGAGTGAAGTGCGGGCTTAATAGTCAGCTAATTATGTTTCCATTTAACTAAATTAGCTTTGGAGAAATGAAATAAGTGGTTTTTAGGTCTTTGAATGTAAGTTTCATGGATAGGATTATTTTTTAGCCTCTCACTTCATTCAATTTCTTATTTCCGAAAATGCCGAATATTAAAAAGATTAAATAGTTTTTAAGACAGATCAAACAATCTCTCAATGGGCACATGCAATCTAAACGAGAAGGGATAATCTTAGGTTTTGAACGGAAAAGACTAAATATAAATGTTCCTAAAATTATTGATTGATTTTGATTGTCTATGATTGTAATGTAAGTACTTAACATTAAGTAATGTAATTCCGACACAATGTAGGTATATTGTTACTGGAAGTAAATTGAGATGAAGCATTGTCCAACAAAAATTCATCATCTTTTAAATATAAATCATTCTATTATGGCCACTTTTGGTCGATTGCAGAATAAAAGAGGAGAAAAAATATATAGCAAAGACAGAAAGCCTCATCAAATTAGTTACGAACTTACCGATATTGCATAGTTAACTGTCTCCGTTCCACGATTGACGTTCGTTAAATCCTAATTCGTGCGTATTGACATTTCGAAAGTCAGCGTTAATGGAAGCCGTGAGCTTTTTTGCTCTAACTGCGTCTAATTTCGGTTGGTTGCATTCGCTATGGTTTGTTACAAAGAGCCGGTTTTCGATTTAGAACTATGATCTTTTATAGCGCCCCTCGATAAGTCCGAAATAAATTCGGAACTATATCATGCTTAGTATCTTGACTGCCTCCTGTGGGACCTCAACAACGCCTATCTAGATACTCAAGGGTATGCTGATGACCTGGTAGTGATAATTGTGGGCCCATGTCCCAGCACTATATCCAGTCTCATGCAAACAGCGCTACACAAGATAGAAAGGTGGTGCAAAGACTTCGGTCTTTCAGTCAATGCCGATAAAACGGTTATAGTACCCTTCACAAGAAGGCGAAAATTAGAGCGTCTCAAACCACCTATACTCCTCAACAAATCTATACCGTTTTCCAAAGAGGTTAAATATCTAGGAGTAATTCTGGACCAAAAACTCACTTGGAACCAACACCTGGACCACATTGTGCGAAAGGCAAAAATAGGACTAGGGACATGCTGTCGCTTAACGGGCTCCAGATGGGGCCTGAAACCGAGTTCGGTTATGTGGATCTACACTGCGATAGTGAGGCCTATGGTATCCTACTGCAGTGTAGCTTGGCATAAAAAAACCGAACAAGCGAAGTGTGTAAGCACCCTAAACAGCCTACAAGGATTAGTTTGCAGAATAGCAACGGGGGCAATGAAATCTACACCCACGGCTGCTATGGAGGCAATATTAGGCTTGCCTCCACTACACATCCATGTGCAGAAAGAGGCAAAAATTGCAATGCTCCGAGCCTTGGAACGAGGAGACCCCAAATGGAAGTCCTCTGTTATGAGAAGGTTACACGAAACTCTCATAACAATTCCGATCATGTGTATGCCTAAAGACACCATGAACAAAGAGTATAACTTTAACAGGTTATACAGGGTAATCCTACCCCAAAGAGAGGACTGGAACGGGAATACCCCACAATCCTTCTGTGCTGGAGACGTCGTCAGGTTTACAGATGGCTCCAGGAAGGACAACCGTGCTGGAGCTGGAGTATGTGGTGGCAATCCCAAGATTAAAAAGGCGATTCATCTTGGCCAGCATGCCACGGTATTCCAGACAGAAATGTACGCTATCATAGATTGCGTACATGAGAATCTACAAAGATACCCAAAGGGGAAACACATTGTTATTTTATCAGATAGCCAGGCTGCTCTGAAGGCGCTAGGATCTGATGAAATAGAGTCGAAACTAACACTAGAATGTGTCCAAGCCCTAAACCAGCTAGGTTCGACAAATTCTGTCACCCTAGGCTGGGTGCCTGGACACTGCGGTATTGATGGAAATGAGGCTGCTGACGAGCTAGCACGAAGAGGGGCGGAAGGGGACGCCATAGGCCCCGAGCCTTACTGCGGAATCTCTCGCAACACCTCTAGACGTGTGCTGAAGGAATGGGCCGTGAACCAAAGCCGTAAGCTCTGGTCGGATACACCAGGACTGAGGCACGCAAAAGAACTCGTGACCGGCTTTTCAAACAGACGTACCTCAGAGGCCATCAATTCAAACCGCAACGACTTAAGGCTCTTAGTGCGAGCCTTAACAGGACACTGCAAGTTAAACAAGCATCTACACAGAATGGGGCTTGTAGATTCACCCACCTGCAGATTCTGCTGTGAAGCAGAGGAAACGCCCATACACCTCCTCTGCGAATGCGAAGTGCTCATTCACAGCAGGAGTCGCCATCTAGGTGGATACGTAATAACACCTAATGACATTAGGGACCTCCCCTCCAAGAGCATAACACGGTTCATGAAGTCCGTGGGCCTAGGAAACGACCTTTAGGTCTAGGGTGACAGCTACAATAGATCTATTCAGGTCGCAGTAGCTATTGGTCATTGACCAAGCCCTTACAACCAAAATAATAATAAATGCTTAGTATCTTCGAGCAAATAGTGAATAGAAGTAGATCTTGCGGAACTATTGCTGTTTACATATACATATACTTAAAAAAACCAAAGACCAAACGTTTGTCAGTTGCATCGCATAGCCCATCATGTTATTTTTGCATATTGCACATACTTGCATCAGCGTTCAGGTGTAAGAATTTGCTGAGGGCGCTATTAATACTAAGTTATTAGTGCCCTTCCTGACTCCGACCCTGGCCAGTAGTTGTTTTCCGAGTGCGGTGCCGTGTCGCTGTCACCGATCGGTAATTATTCACGAAGGCTCGCTGGTCAGTGGTCACTCCACAGTCTGTCTACTTATAAAAAAAGTCCGAAAGCGCGAACGTGCCGCGCGCCGCCCTGTTGCTTCGCATCGGGATGTACAGATACTCGTCTGTAGGTAATGTAATGACAGTTTTTGTCTGGTACTCAATTCACTTCTTGCACTTACTAGTTATAGGAATCGACAATGCCATTCGTATTTAACGAAAAGTACATTGTTCCCTTAATGTTCATGTCGTTAATAACAGGTTAAAGCATGCATGAAATATTGTAAAATTTTCCCTGTTTGCAGAAAAATTAATAAGTATCCAGATAATTAATGTAAAGGGTAGGATTGCAATGATTTATACCCACTCATTCAAGCAGTATTACCACTAATTAGTAGTTTCATGCACGCGGTGCCAGTGCTGTGAAACACGAGCGCCGATGTAACCTTCGTGTTCGTTCAAACGCATAAATGCATGCTTCATAAAAAGCATTCGGAATTATTTAATGCCAAGTAAATTAACGCTAATCTACAATGTGAAATTGATATCATTAGCATCCTTTTAAACTAAGAGTCTACCTATCAAACTGAACAACTTTTACTATGGGAGCAAACCGATCGGACCAATTAAAAAATCAGCTGGTCCATACTAAACTGCAATGCCTACTCGATTCAAATGTATGTAACAGCCGATTCTTTAGTTGCTCCGATCGCTTTGCTCCCATAGTAAAAGTCGTTCAGTTTGATTGGTAGATTCTTAGTTTAAAAGGATGCCAATGATATCAATTTCACCCTGTATACCAGGGGTGGCCAAACTTCATACGTTGCGCGGTCTACATTAAAATTTTAAATATATCTGGCAGTCACTGGCAGTCTATCTTCAATCGCAACAGGTTTAGAAATGAATGTATATTAGATATGAATAGCTTGCTTCTAATAGATATACTGCATTTTTTTTCATATCAAATTTAGTTATTAATCTGTTTGCGAGACTACCATAAAAGTCGACCGCGGGCGACCGGGTAGACCGCGGTCGACGTCTTGGCCACCACTGCTTTATACCAATCTAATTAGACTTCTGTGAAAGGGGAACAAGAACAAGTACAGTTGATTAGCCGTTAGCCTCCTTTGTTTACAGAACAATCATTGACACAATTCGGGTCACAGTGTGCATGCTTCCGGTCAATATCCGTATCGCATTATTTACGAGCGGCGATCGGACGCGCACTCCAAAACACACAAAAATGAGAGACGTGCGCCATTCGTCATGGACTCACAATGCCCGATTGTTTCAGGCACTGTTGACTCTTAATACACAATTCCGTTGTACCAGAAAACAAGTTTCTTTGTAAAAATGTCGGTTGAAAGGTTTGACTTATAGGGCGTGCAACAAATAGTATGAAACACTGGTAGGCGGTCGACTGCGAACGTGCGATTTCTCAGTCACCAAATTTAATTGAAAAATGTAGGTGTTTAACGTGTTAATTAACCATGAAGCCGGTGCAGGTCGTGCCCGTTTTTTCACCTCCTCGGTCTCAATTACAAGTTTTTTTATTTGCTATTTATTCGATATTTTAAGGCACATAATTTGCTATAGTTCGGAAACGGCGAATCGTGTTTCACGTTCTCATTAATCGCTTGAGTAGTTGTGCTAATTTTTTTTCGTGAAATATTACAGGCGTTGAATTTCATGGTAGTGGATTTTATGCAGTAACATAAAACTGCCTCTATGTGTTTTGTCGTGCTTTATTTGCAGTGTCCTGAGTCAATTATCATTACATAAGTCCACTAAATATTGAGTTTTTACTTCTTTGATGATAAAAATTGATAATTGATACAGTTTTTGAGAGTTGTTATTCTAGAATTAAACATTTTTAACGGTTTCTTGCTGAGTTTTGGTATATTTGAGTTCCTACATTCCGGCAGTATTGCAAATGCTATGATCATCCTGTGATCGTCGAAATATCGGGAACTCAAAAAGATTACATTAATATCTATACTCTATACTAATATTATAAATCGATCTAAGATTATAAAGAGGAAAGATTTGATTTTTTTTGTTTGTTTGTTTGTTTGTAATGAATAGGCTCCGAAACTACTAGACCGATCTAAATAATTCTTTCACCATTAGAATACTACATTACCCGTGATTAATATAGGCTAAATAAAAACGGCCAAGTGTGCCGGGAATATTTTAAGGCGGTATGAAGTTCGCCGCGGTTATCTAGTTTGGAATAAATTTATTTTTCTACATTAGACCGCATTAATTAAAAGCGTATTTTTGTCAACAGTGCGAGAGGCGGACGCCGCAGGCAGCAAGCGGCGGCAGTCCCCCACGCGGCGTGCACATGCTGGCCATGGAGGTGACCAAGGAGTCGCGCGCGTCGCCCCTGCCGGCGTCTGCGCAGGCGTCTGCCACTGCGCCTGCTCAGCCTCCGCAGCCACAGGTATGTTAAGGCTATCACATCCATTCACAACCAAACTACAGGGTCCTTCTTAAATATGCTTACACTTTTTTAAGGGGATGATCAGACCATCAAACTGAAGAACTTTCTCCATGGGAATATTAGGAAGGACCCTATACAGGGTGTAAGAAAAAGTATCATTAACCTTTAAACCACATACTACCCAAAAAACTGAACAACTTTTACTATGGAAGCAAACGGACCAGAGCAAAAAAAAAACAGCCATTCCATACTAAACTGTAAACTGCAATGCCTCATTGCCTACTCGAATCAAATGTGTGAGACAGAAGATTTTTTTTTGCTCCTATGGGTTTGCTTCCATAGTAAAAGTTGTTCAGTTTAATGGGGAGAGTATATGTGGTTTAAAGTGTAATGATATCTTTCCTTTCACGCCGTATATGGAAGTGCTCATAATTACTCGCGCTTCGAAACTTCCAGCGTCCTATGTTAACTATTAGCTACCCTAGGGTCCGATGTGTAAATCCTGTCCATGAAATTAGTATCAGCATTATGTAATTAAATAATTCGTTTCTTGTGGTTAAATATGTCATTATAGAGGTTATAGTGGACAGACCACTACCATCACGTCGTCGTTGGTTCAATTATAGAAACTATAGAAACACACATCATTTTAATAAAAATGTATACAGGGTGTAAACTTAAATGCGTTGCATCTTAAGGGGGTGGTTCCATCAAACTGAAAAACTTTCACTATGGGACAATACCTATATGTTTCGTTATACTTATGCCTGCCACACACATATTTGTTGGAATTCCGATCTGGAATTTCGAATCAAAATTGTGATTTCGTATGGATTTTCCCCAGAATTCTGATTCGGAATACGAGTCTGAATTCCGTATGTGTGTGGCAGGCGTTGTACATGTACATGTATAGACGATGTGTACATACAAAGGGATTTAATAAAATATCTATCTAACAGAAGTCTTTCCTCTTCACCCAGATATGCGCCGGATGCAGCAAAGTGATCACGGAGCGGTACTTACTGAAGGCCCTGGACCAGTTATGGCATGAAGACTGTCTCAAGTGTGGCTGTTGCGACTGTCGGCTCGGTGAAGTTGGACACACCCTGTATACGCGCGCCAATCTTATACTCTGCAAAAGGGATTACTTAAGGTTTGTTTCTTACCTCACGAACAGACTAGCTGTAATTTCCAGGTTTATAATACAAGAAAAACTTGTCTGTCAATATAACTCAAAAATAAAAAGTCGCGTAAAGTATTATTGATGATGATGAATGATGATAGAAATTAATGTCAAAAATATTACGATTTATTATTGATGAATTAGAAATTATTTTTATTGTACTATTCATTGGTATTTAGAATTTAAATAATATACTAATTATAAATTATAAATATCTTCGACAATGTCACACAAATTATCTAGCCACATTTAAAGTACCAGAATCTAGCCTGGACTTGTATTATGATGACTAGACAACGATATACAATACATATATAGATACAAACATCCATGACTCGGGTACAAATATTCATATTCATCATACAAATATTTGTCCCTTACGGGATTCGAACCCGCGACCTCGGCACAGCAGGCAGGTTCACTACCGACTGTGCTACCGGGCCGGACTAATAAAAATAACTTAAAAAAATAAGTTCTAAACTATTGATGGTCTCGTTTATGTCTAATATATGCAGTAATAGTGGTGCGCCTGCGTCTATATACGCGCAAACACCAAATTACATATTATCCAATTGCGATGAAATAAAAATGAAATGAGGGGGGGGTTACGCCCTATTTTTGACTTTGAGCGCAAATATTTTGTTCACCTCAAGTAATTTACTAAAAAAAAATTTGTTTCCTACCCCCGCCCCGTATGGGAAGGGTGTCGAAAAAAATCCTACCTTTATGACTACCTCATTTCTGTATTTGGGTTACTGTTATCTGTATTGCGAAATTTCGATTAGATGCAAAAATGAACGAGTAATCGAGGTGGGGCATATACAGACAAACAGACAGAATGGACGAAAGTATAAGGGTTCCTTGTTTGACTACGGAACACTTAAAAACTGCTGTCTCATACAAATTTGCTATTCTACTTGACCCAAATGTATGGGTCTGCTGTTATTTTTCGCGATTTCGATGTTGGTCCCATAGAAAAAGTTATGGTCTATAAGTTTAATTTGGATTCATCAATAAAGTGTAGGTATAGTGAGGGCAGCGCACGACGTCCGTCGGCTGAGATGATGATGATGATGAAATAATTATCATTCAGTTCGCCTCACACTTCAGTACTCTCATGCTGTGCCCAATCTGTGTGGATAGACCTTAGAGAATTCAGAGATACGATTAAGATAAAACATTACTTCTAGTTCTAACTAAATGCTATTTGTTCAGGTTGTTCGGCAACACAGGCTACTGCGCGGCATGCAACAAAGTGATCCCGGCGTTTGAGATGGTGATGCGTGCGCGCAGCAATGTCTACCACCTCGAGTGTTTCGCCTGTCAACAGTGCAATCATAGGTAGGCACATATTAATATAATAATTAATATGCTGCTTTGTCATAAACAAGTTTTATGACAAAGTCTGCGCTACTCGAATTGTCGTCCAAATAAACGCTTTTTACCCGATCGCGCGACTCAAAGGAGAGTACCTAATGTGTTTATCAGCCATGTATGTTTTCTGGAACCACGCGACTCCGAATGTAGGTTTTATGCAGAAGTTATTCCGTAGTATCTACTGTAAAAATATGAAATCTTAACTTAGACATTGTATCGTTGAGCCATTTTTAATAATTTACACCGTTCTATGGAGAGATTAAGGGCGCCTTCAAATTAACGACACCTACTACGCTACTAATTTGAAGGCCTAAAGCCGAGATTCAAATAAAAGTAGTTTGTTCGAATTCCCGTAGGTCAAAATCCATACATTTTCGAAGTGTCAAGCTCTACTCAAAAGACTTCTCTGAATCTCGGCTTACTAAACTAGGAAACCAACACGTATCCTAAAGCTGGAAAATCTCCACATACCCCTGCTATTTTGTTAGACATTCACTCTCTCACCTGTCAAACGTGGTTGCGCTGAAAATTGAGAGGGGACTGCCACATCGAATTGAATTCATGTCCAGCTTGGGACTTTTCTTTTCCGAGCGAGAACAGCATACAAAAAATCGTAATGAGCGAAAGAGACGGCTAGATCGTGTGGCGAGAATTTTGGTATGGTTTATTCATATCACGGACGGCAAACAAAGAGCGCGATTAAATTTTCCGCTACATAATAAACTTTCATGCACGAAAGAAAACGTATTACAGTGTTAATGTGCCTTTTTCCATTTGATTCTGAAGGTGATTTTCGCGATCACCGAAAAGATTTACAACGGACCTTTTAAAGTAACAAGAGAAAAATTCGTTGACCCTAAAGGTAGTAGAAAATGTTCATCATTCAGTTTGAATGGTCCATTTATGCATTCTGGATAACCGGCGGAGAGCGAGCGGGTAAACGGTGCTTGATTTCCCTGGCGCGCTCTTACCACTGTATATTTACGTAGCTTTTGAACGATCATCCTATTATTGAATCATTTACTTGTTTTTTTATTAGATACAGTCTAATGGTTGGCTAAACTCAATACCTAAAGCTTATTATCATCAAAATGAGTAGCTAAACCGATATTGTATTAATAGAGATCTCGTATTATTTCCGATATTTAGAATAGATATTATCATTTCTTCCTATGGCGTGTGAGGTGATGAAGGGATAGGTTCAAAAAGGTTTAGCGATTCAGTTCTGAAAAAAACGCCCATTTACAGGTTTATTCGCTAACACCTTGTAGAAATATAATAAACCTACTATAATTATGACACTGAAGCTGAGATTCAGAGACGTTTCTATCGAACTCTCGTATATCAAAATACATACTTTTGGACCCTGCTTAGACTAGGGTCAAAAGTTCACGCTAAAAACCGACTCTGAATCACAGAATAAATACTAGTACTACCCGTATCTGAATCCTAAGATTCAGCCTCAGAGATATTAATTCTGGTGAGTGCATATGATAAGGGGACATGAGCTGATGACGCGTGATGCACCGACACAAAATGTTTAGTATTTTTCAAGGTACTACACTGCTATTCAATTTTCACCCAAATCGGGAAGGTTGACTAGTCGTCGTGCAAGCGCAAAAACGGCAATCTCTACTGGACTGCGTCCTTTTAAATAATAGAGAGGTCGCGAAGATTGGAGCCGCTCTGAATGGTTTATATGTCACTCGTGGACCTTTCCCGTGTTAGTGAGAACTCGCGCGACATTTTGTACGAATTACATATTCATTCGACTGCTTTTTGAATCCTGATTCAACAGTTGAATGGTTGTTTTGTTTTAAACTTTAGATTAGGGGTTTAATATCAGTGTAAGTTATTTTGCAGATAGACGCTCAGTTACTTAAACACCCAGTTATTATACAGGGTATTAGTGTAAACAGTTGCATTACTTTAAGAGGTGATTGTACCCATGGTACTGAACAACTCTCTCAAAGAAACCTATAGGAACTTCAGATTTTTTTTCGACTTTTCATACAAAAGTTTAATCAGCTGATTGAATTTAGTATGGGAAGGCCAATTTTTTTTAATGAATTTCCTATATTTTTCGTATGCCGGCTCTTCATTCTCGCCGAGAACGGGCGAGACAGGCCGAGAACGAGAGTGTGGATGCCCTTCATTGTTCTCGTGGCGTCGTAAGCCATAGTAATTTTCCTTGAAAGTTCTCGCCGAGAACTCTCGGCGAGAACTTTCAAGGCAAATTCTCGGCGAGAGTGTAGTGCGGGGTTTAGGAAAAGTTGTTCAGTATCATGGGTTCAATCATCCCTTAAAGTAATGCAACTATTTACCCTAACGCCCTGTATTAGATGGCTAGTAATTCAGTCCACGTACAGAAAATATTTTCCTAAATTAAAAATGATGCCGTTTTTGTTGTTTTATCAATTTCGCTAACATCATATCCAGTTTGACATATGAAAATTTACGCCCGTTTACTAAACATTACGAAGCGCGAACTATTAAATATCACGTACAAATCAATTTCCATGCCGGCAGAAATCTGAATCCAATTTGCAGGCTGTCCGATCGGGGCCGACGGACGGCGGGTATCAGGGGCGAATATCGCTAAACGGCTAAATAATTTAGTGGCAATCTGGCGGCAGCAGCGCCAGCGCCCGCGGCGGACGGAAGCTGCCTGCGTCGCGTGCTGCCGATCTCACGCTCGTCGCTCTGTGGACCTGGCCAGTCCGTCATACATCTCGTCCGTAGCTTTAGCCCCTAGATTATGTTTGAAAGCAACAGCGATTGACGGCACTACGATGCAATCGTACGTTAATTTGTATATTAATATTAATTTTCTCAAACATGCTTGGAAATGTGAGCATTATTTTGACAACCTTCTTCGAGATAAATCGAAATTGCAGTACTGGCCAAATACATGCGCGCAGCGGCCGGCAATGTTGTATGAAAATCCATATCTGTCGTGTTTAGCGACCAAATAAATTACATAGTAAACACATATCTGTCGTGTAATTTAAAAATGGAACGATCTTTTTCTCCGAAACATGGCGACCCAGGAGGCAACTTATCAAAGGTTTTATTTAAATTTCGAACTGGCTTGCAAATAGAAAGCTGTTTATTAAAAAAAAACTAATTGTTGTTCGATGTTCGTCATTGATTTTGAAAAGAGTTTTAATTTCCGCGAATTATTTGAGAAAATTTACTGTTTTAATTTCCGCGCATTATTTGAGAAAAGTACTTTTCTCAAACATGCTTGGAAATGTGAGCATTATTTTGACAACCTTCTTCGAGATAAATCGAAATTGCTGTACTGGCCAACTACATGCGCGCAGCGGCCGGCAATGTTTGCGGCCAAATAAATTACATAGTAAACTCATATCTGTCGTGTAATTTAAAAATGGAACGATCTTTTTCTCCTAAACATGGCGACCAAGGAGGTAACTCAAAAAAGGTTTTATTTAAAATTCGAACTAACTTGCAAATAGAAAGCTGTTTATTGAAAAAAAAAAAAACTAATTGTTGTTCGTTGTTCGTCATTGATTTTGAAAAGAGTTTTAATTTCCGCGAATTATTTGAGAAAATTTACTGTTTTCATTTCCGCGCATTATTTGAGAAAAGTACTATACAAGCCTTGGCCACAACTAGGCATTGATGGACTTACGTATGTGTGCCTCGGCTTCGCCTCGGCCCACATTTACAAGTTCTTCCATCAATGCCTCTGTTGCTGGCCGCTGCAGTAATGTACTAATACAAGCCTTGGCCATAACTAGGCATTGATGGACGAACGTGTAAATGTGGGCCGAGGCGAAGCCGAGGCACACATACGTAAGTCCATCAATGCCTGTTGCTGGCCGCTGCAGTAATGTACTATTATTCGCATTCATATACAAATACAGCATAGGTGTTATTTAGTAGCTAAAGAGTACCCGCTTTGGAAGGCTTTTGTAGTTTATCTGTTGAGCACTTTTTAGGGTTCCGTACCCAAAGGGTGAAAACGGGACCCTATTACTAAGCCTACGTTGTCCGTCCGTCCGTCCGTCCGTCCGTCCGTCCGTCTGTCCGTCCGTCCGTCCGTCTGTCCTACCTATTTAGGTCTGTAACTTTTGAACCGTAATAGCTAGATAGTTGAAATTTTCTCAGATTATGCGTTATTGCGGCGGATTTGTTAACAAATAATAAAAATGGCACAAAGTTAAAAATAAAGGGGGGTTCTCAACAAGAAACTAGTTTTTATCAACGTTTTTTCTTCGCGCTCTTTCGTAAAAACGGTAATACATACAAGCATCAAACTTAGTGTGATTATAGAGAATACTCTACAGAATAACAACAAATACTAAAAACCGGCCAAGTGTGAGTCGGTCTCGCGCTAAAGGTCCCGGACAAAAAAAGTTTTTTTTTCTAAGTTAATAATGTTGTGTTCTGTGGTACGGAATCCTCGGTGCGCGAGTAGCCCGACTCGCACTTGACCGCTTTTATTTAATTTAGGCTTTCTTTGTTGAGAAATCTTTTCTATTGTGACGAGGGCGCCACTGAGCTTGTAATAGCCCTCTTAACAAGTACCTAATTATTATTTATGTTTATTTTTAATAGTTAGAAAATTAAAATACAGAAAATGGGAAAATATAAAATTAAGTACCTACAATGTCAATTAGTGGGTCTTTTGAATATAAATTTCAGTTAAAATATACTTAGAAGTAAGCGAGTTCTAACTAGAATGGAGATATATCGCTATTGAAACTTCATTCCTAAGTAGGAAGATTTTTCATTATGACTCATAAAAAGGTTTTTGGGCATGATCGATCACTCTCGAAAGCGTTATTAAATTAATGTCCAAATTTAATGCATCATATTGTACGCATGTTAGCTAGACGGTACCAAAAATCAGGTCGAAGAAACGTTTTCGTTTATCATTGTTATATTTAGATATTGACTGTAATGTTATTGTTTTATAGTCAATACAAAGGACCCGATAGGCACGTCCGTTTTGCATTCATCGTCAAACTTCGTAAAACGTCGCGATCGCACCATTGTGCCCGTATCCCGATGAATAAGGCGCGACGCACAATAAGCTACACTTGCACTCAGTCATTAAAATTTCGTTCTACATCTTTTCCATTACGCGACTGCAGACAAAAAATAGGAAATAAAAAAGGACAACCCCAAAAACAAAAGTTGGGAACGGAGAGAACAGGAAATAAAGTTAATTAAGAGCGGCGAAATCGACTGAGTTGCGGTGGAAATTGGCCCCTTAAAAAAGAGACATTTGTAGCCAAGCTATTGCGCTTAATTTTTGTGACAAGTGAAACAAAAGAGTTGGCAGGGTGTTCGGAGACGCGGGGTGGTCGGCGGGGGGTAGGGGGAGGAGGGGTGGGGGGAGATAAGGTCGGTGTTATCACCGGCGCGGCGGTTCCGGCCGGCGGTGGCGGTGGCGGGCGGCCAGTGGCGAGTCGAAGGCGATACCTTTTGTTTTGCCACATTGAGGGATGCTCGTTCGCGTGACGTTATCGCTCCTTGCTCTACGCTGACCTTTCCACTCGTGATAGTAAATTTTATTCCTTAGACGTTTTAGGTTTACGGTGGTATCTTTTCGGCCGTTTCATCAAAGTAATGATATTTGCGATTAGATCTAGGCTTAGTGCAGCTTTTCTGTTTTTTTTTTCTGGTTTTGTAGCCAGATTGATGAATGAGTATGTATGTATTGCAGCCTCAATAATGGTAACTAGTAGCCGAGCCGAGTTTCATGGAACAACTAATTGGCTCCCGCAGCATCCTGCCCACTTGGTAACTGGAACTTTTGTATTGGGAATCAATTGGTTTATGGGAATTTATACATTCTCTGTATTTTGCTATTAAATTACTAATTGGCCCTCTTGTTTATAAGATAGCCGAGTATCTGGAGCGCTCATTAAATTGCGTTTTTTCTTCTGTGACAGGTTCTGCGTGGGTGATCGATTCTACTTGTGTGAAAATAAGATTCTCTGCGAATATGACTACGAGGAGAGGCTGGTTTTCGCTAACATGGCGTACAATCCGCCGCCGCTTGCGCATCTCAAACGACAGACTACACATCTGCCTCCACCTCCCGTAAGTTTACTTTTCCAGGCGTAAAAAGATTTTTTCAAACCTTTTTTATTCTATTGACACGCAAAGGTCTCCAGGCTCATCCACTCGTCCCTGATACGGATTACCCCCGCGGATACTGTAATGATTTGATGATTAAACATGCTTGCTACTTTCCCTTTCTTTTTAAATTCTTGGTTTTGGATTGATTGTCCAAAATACACAACAATGTAAACAGATGAACCATCATAGTCTAACTAAACAGTAGACGGGGTATATTAATTCTATTGAACATTTTCTAAATGAACTTTCATAAAAAAAATTATTTATAGATTATTTTTTCGCAGACAAGCAACTCGATGGGTGGCCTGATGAACGGCTCCAGCAGGTCAGGGGACCTGAACAACAACATGTCAGGCTCGTCCCCCGCCCCCTTCGTGCCGCCCCCCCACCTCAAACCCCTCGGCCTCTCAGCGTCCAGCTGAGACTACCGCGTGTGAGACGCGGCCCATCCTTACGCCAAGTATCAAAACTAATTGATATGCGACTGTGAGATGAAAACACTAACTAAAACATTTGAAGTGCTAAAATGATTACCAATTTATAGTTCGGACTAATGAAGACGTAAATTCAAAGTGTTTAAATACTTACCTAGTTCTGTAATTAAAAAAGCAAAGTAAATGCCAAACTGTAGTTAGAATTCTTATTGTTGGAATAAGTAATAAGTTAGATGTTTAATTAATTAACAATTCTTTATGCGAATGAGACGTAAGTTTAACGAACATCAAAATTATAACGTTTTATTTTAAATCTCATAATTTGATCTCAAGTGGCAATTCTGCTGATTAGCATAGTGTGAAGAAATTGTAGTCTTCTTATTAGGATCTAGGAAAAACGAGCGCGGGTTGTAAGACTGCCGAACATTTGAGTACGAGACGTGAATTCAATGTATTCTAGCGGTAAAAATATGAAAAACATGTTTATGTAAATATCTTAAAATTTTATTTTTATGATTTTATTTTAAGTGTACTCACTCACGGTGACACATTAACCTATATGAAACCAAAATAAACAGGCCGCGCCACGTTATACGTTATTCAACTTCCGCGCGGCCAGCTTATGTTGGTTTTGTATAGCTTTATGAGTCACAGCTTAGATCAAAGTAAAATTAATGGCCTTACGCGAACATTTCAAACCAGAAAAATGAGGCAAAACAATTGACAGTTTTACTTAGAATATGTACCGAGATGACAGACCAAGTGCGCTAGTTTGTGTTGAAGTGCGCTAGTTGTTGCGTGCTTCAACTTAAAGCACTTTGGGCCTATCCATTAATTTTACTTTGATCTAAGAGTCACAGTGAGTTTTAATTGAATTGACATTCGAACAAAAATGTACAAAGTTTTACCTTTCATGTACTACGGTCGGTTGACTGTAGGTCATACCACAAAATGAACTCGATCAAATTAGATATTATTTTATTATTTTTCCATGTATATTTCGGCTAAGCCATTGCGTGAATTTTTTTCTCATTTACCCAAATAAACTCTTTGTTATTTCGTTTTGTATATGTATATTGTATATTAACTGTTAAGTTTACTACGAAACATTGTTATAATGTTTGTATTATTTATGTAAATAAACAGTCTTACTTTAAGTAGATTATTGTATCTAAATAATTAATTGAAAAATGTATGTAATTAATATTGGAATTAAATAGTAGGTAAATTGTGAATTACGTGTTAAAAATCGTATTTAAAAAAATAGTTCAAATTACTTCGTTTTTTCTGAAATACAGTGTGTTAAAAATTTCGCATGTTTTAAGGATATTCAATCTTGTTGTCTTGTTTCCATTATAAAGTACTTGAAGAAACAGCTTGAAGTATAGGTTTGAAGTCAGATTGTATGTCTCTGTGAGAAAACTATATTTAATGTAATAGGTACTTACTTGACATTTTAAAATATACAAAATGTTTCAAAGTTACGTTATTCACACACTGTATTTCGTTTTATAAACCCTAAAATTATTTCAATTATTTGTGCATTTATTTAGATGAAATCTCGAGCATTCCTATTTGATAATAAACTGCACTATGTGTATCTACAGGGGTGTGAGGAACAGCCGGGCACATTCAAAACACTGAAACAGTGAATTCAGACCATCAAACTGAACAACTTTCTGTATGGTGTTAACCTTTGGACATACAAAACTGCAGTACAGTTGTTTTTCACAAATTTAAGGTTGGCTTAATAGTCAAAGTAGTTCAGTTTGATGGTCTGAATTAACCGTTTCAGTATTTGCCCGGCTGTCCCTTACACCCTGTACAGAAACTCATTATATACAGGTGTGTCAGGTTCTCATCTAACCAATGATATGACCAAAGATGTAGCTCATTAAAGCCTTGTTCAATGATCAAACTGTTTTTATTTTACTTTTCCCAAGCGAAAACATTTTTTACATAACGTACGAACTATAAACCCTTTGAAGTGGTTAGAAACTTTATAAAAATAACTAAGCATCTTTATTATTATTAGGCATGAATGCATTTGGTGCAAGGCTCACTTTATAGCGTACCAGATACCGGTTTATTTTTCGTAAAGGCCATCCGTTTTTGTATGGAGCCTGGCAGAGATTTTCCGGTTATTGATATTTCTGCTGCTAATATTGCGGCGACCGTCCAAATCTATAAAATCTATAGAGGGCATAAAAACGAACCTGAAATGTGAAAATCTTTTGAAACGTCTATAACCCGAGTTATTCAATGTAAAGTCTTCGGAATTTTATTGTCTCGGTTCTTTGACGTTGTAGAATCAAGAAATGTCACAAACCGAAAAATGAACTATACCACTTCTATCCTCTGGACCTTTCTTACCATTAGAATTAAAATTAAATACTGAAATCCTCCTACATACTGAGATGAAATACAGGGTGTTAAGTTAAATGGGACACAGGGATGCTTCAGAACATCAAACTGTAGGCCAGTCATTTAACGGATTTTTGTTAGGCGGGGTAGGGAGTAATTATTAATTGGACTTTTAAACTGTAACCGGAACCAATTAGTGACAAAAATACTTTCATAAAACATATTTAAAAAAAATTTGCTACGCAACATAGAAATTAAATTTGTGTGCCCCAGAAGGCTTTTCAATTAATAATATGAATACTGATGCACTCATTTGAACTAGATTTAACAATATACATTATTTTTGAGCAATAAAATAGGCATAGAAATTTAAAAAATGAGGTATTTATTAGAAAATGCGAATGTATTTTTCAAAACCTTTTAAGTAGACAAAAATATTTACACCATCCATGTTTGAAGTATGTATAACGGTAAAAGCCTTTCTGTGCAAAAAAAATTTTGTCATCAGGTTTTTTAGACCGAGATAATATCTAAATTATAAATTTCGAACTGTTGCTGACGTAATTTTTTTTTAATTTTGGTACATTTCTAAGCTGAAATTGGCTCTTCAATATTATACCGAAAAAAAAATCAATTATTAATTAGTCCCGGCTCAAACCGTAAAATGACTGGGCTACTGAACGAATTTTGAAATCGCGAAAAAAAAATCCGCTGTCCCATACAAAACTGCAAACATAACTCGACTGAAATGTATGGGACAGCAGATTTTTTTCGCGATTTCGATATTGGTCCCATAGAGAAAGTTGTTCAGTTTGATGGTCTGAAGCACCCCATTAAGTAAGTGTCCCATTTAATTTTACACCCTGTAATACTTACCACATTTCACTCTAAGGCATTAAACTTGATGAGTTCATGAGTCATGAGTTCATCACTCACAAGAAGAGCAATAAAACAACAAAAGAAACAAGAAATGACCTTATCATAGGAGTGAAGTGAACGGAAATTTGAAAATATCTACAGTAGCTTCTAAATAGAGATCGAAACGACCTCATATCGGAGGTGTAAATATTTCGTCCGCCATGCATTGTACCACTCACTGATAGTACCTGAAGAACACCCTGTAAGTACCTGCGCCCCATAGTAGGGTTTGCATTCGAAAAATTTCTGAAAATATTATTATAGTTCCTAGGTATATATAGGTATATATTACTTTCTTATGTGACAGCCCGGTAGCACAGTCGGTAGTGAACCTGCCTGCTGTGTCGAGGGTCGCGGGTTCGAATCCCGTAAGGGACAAATATTAGTATGATGAATATGAATATTTGTACCCGAGTCATGGATGTTTGTATTTATATATGTATTCTATATCGTTGTCTAGTCATCATAATACAAGTCCAGGCTAGATTCTGGTACTTTAAATGTGACTAGATAATTTGTGTGACATTGTCCAAGATATTTATTATCAATACATGGATGTTATGATAACAGTAAATTTTTTAAATTTCTAAGGGACCTACTATCGAACGCTATGCAGGCCCTGTACCCGGACTTTAGATGTTCGATATATCGCCACTGTTTCGGTCCGCACTTCATTGTATTAGAGTGGGCATTGGAACGAAAACGCTCACGCAATTGCGAAGTTCAAATGTGCGGGTAGAGGCCCAGACGTTTGTTTCAAAACGATCTATACAGGGTGTACAATAAAATGGGACAGCTACTTAAAGGGGTGCTTCAGACCATCAAACTGAACAACTTTCTCTATGGGACCAATATCGAAATCGCGAAAAAAAAATCCGCTCTCCCATACAAAACTGCAAACATAACTCGACTGAAATGTATGGGACAGCAGATTTTTTTTTCGCGATTTCGATATTAGTCCCATAGAATATTTTAGTCAGTTTAAAAATACACTTCAAACTACAGGGTGCAAACATTTAGTGTCTGACGCTACGAATTCGACTGCGGACGTGCGAAGAGGAGAAAAATCACCCCAATTTCCCGGCACCCCCGCCCTCATTGTCGGCCGAGCGTGCCCTGATGGAATTGTTATCGATGCCATCTTTAATTTCGGCAGTACAAACATAACCAGGGTCCTTAGTTAGGTACAATGCAATATTTTGCTACTTCATGAGGTTAAAGTGCAAACAAAAAATAGTTTCTAAGTATTAAGGTCTTGATATTTGTATGTAAGTATGTAAAATATGTAAGTATATATCCCTGTATCTTTATGTAATATGTATTTATTAGTCATAAATACTATTTTATTTGTTAAATGTGCACATTATGCCTGCCTCACTTTCTATGCTCTCTCTCTGTCTCGGGTTTGCTGGAAGAAATCTCTTTAGAGATAAGCTCGCCCTTTGTAATTGTCTATTATGTTGTTTTCATGTATATTTCCGTGTGTACAATAAAGTATTAAAATAAAAATAAAATAAAATAAGGTCAATCGGAAAGGGGTCAATTGAGGTCTTAAACTTATACGTACAGTGCACAAAGGAATACAAACTAACTTGTTAATTTAATGTAATCAAATCCAGAAATTGGTAATAGGGTTTAAATATTTAAATGTGCTACATAAGTGTTTTAGGGGGTTTATTATAACAGAAGTCAGAACATCAAACTGAATAACATCGATGAGAGAGTCAGCATTGAAATATTGGAAAAAGATCGATGGCTATTGACCCAAATATAATTATGGAATAGCAGATTATTTTTCACGATTTCTGTATTGGCCCAAAGTGAAAAGTTGATGGTCTTAATCACACCTATAAATATGTAGGTAGAGAATTTAAGTTTATTCCTGTATAGATACAGGGTGAAATTGAAATCATTGGCATCCTTTTAAATTAAGACTTTAAATAGACTAAATACAGGGTGTAACAAAACACCCTAGTAATACTTAAGGGGGTGCTTCAGACCATCAAACTGAACAACTTTCACTATGGAGCCAACAACGAAATCGCGAAAAAAAAAACCACTCTTTCATACAAAACTGCAGTAGTTGCAGTACCGTCTCGACTCAAATGTATGGGACGGCAGATTTTTTTTATTTTTTCTCGACGTTGGCTCCTTAGTGAAAGTTGTTCACATTGATGGTCTGAAGCACCCCCTTAAGTATTACTAGGGTGTTTTGTTACACCCTGTATAGAAACACCACTGAAGGACCATTGACACGAAAAGAAAGAAAGACTCTAGACTTTTTACTATGGGAACAAAACTGTAAACGAAAAAAAAACAAACGTTATTCTATACTAAACTGCAATGCCTACTCGACTCAAATGTAGGAAGTAGCAGATTTTTTTTGTTATTTACAGGTTTGTTCCCTATAATAATAGTTATTCAATTTGATGGGTACAGTATTAGTTTAAAAGGACGCCAATGATTTCATTTTCACCCTGTATAGCCACAATCAGACTTTAGTGAAAAAGAAAAGCGTAACAAATAGCATAACGTTTGTTCTATTGACAACGGGTATTCGAGCTGGTTCAACAAATCAAGGTGTGATGTGAACAAACCTCGCAGCCACCTCGGGCGTGAACGACACAATGAGGCGAGTGAAAAATGGCACTTCGGCAGCCGCGCCGCGCGACGCGACACAAATCAAAACTGAAACCGTTCGACAAAGATGAAAAAATAGAATCGGTCAAGTGCGAGTCGGGCTACTCGCACACCGAGGGCTCCGTACCACACCACCACAACATATTAACGAACAAAAAATTTTTTTTTCTCCCTGCCCTTTAGCACGAGACCAACTCACACTTGGCCAGTTTTTATTATTTGTTGTTATACTGTAGAGTTTGCTCTATAATCACACCAAGTTTGACGCTTCTATGTACCGTTTTTATCAAAGAAGGGGAAGAAAAAACGTTGATAAAAAGTAGTTCCTTGTATGAGGACCCCCTTAATTTTTAACTTTTTGAAATCTTTATTATTTGTTAGCGAATCTGTCGTAATAACGCACTTTCTATGAATATTTCAACTATCTGGCTTTTACGGTTCAAAAGTTACCGCCCTAAATAGGTAGGACAGACAGACGGACGGACGGACGGACAACATAGGCTTAGTAATAGAGTCCCGTTTTCACACTTTGGGTACGGAACCCTAAAAAGCTAATACAACGTAGGAAGCCCGGCGCACACCACTGATGGCTTCTTGCAATAATTTCCGTTTTCAATGAGCGCGTTTTCTTTTTCTTATCACCGCACGAACTAGGATGGTTGGGAATAAATTGAAATACAAAATTGATTGTTGACTTTTCCCCGCCGCTTTATTACTGTCACAAATAGGAAAGAGATTGAAAATTGCCTACAGACTGTCGACGGATTCGATGATTCCGTTATTCTTCGATACAGTTGTTATTGTGTGTATGATTCATTTCCTTGTGCCTTATAATTTTGAATGATAAGGCATTGAACTCGCGAATTCTTTTGTAAATTGCTTACCGTGTCGCGTTGCCATAGGAATCGGAGCGACCAAAGATTGTTCAATTGAAAATAATCAAAAATTATTATTATTATCTACAGGCTGAAATTGATATCATTAGCATCCTTTTAAACTAAGAGTCTACCCATCAAACTGAAGAACTTTTACTATGGACAGTGGCAATTTTAATATGGCAGACATTTAACAGCAGATTTATTTTTTTGCAATTTAGTATGGAACTTCAGATTTTTTTTGCTCCGATCTGGTTGCTCCCACAGTGAAAGTTGTTCAGTTTGATGGGTAGACTCTTAGTTTGAAAGGATGCTAATGATATCAATTTCACCCTGTATAGTATACAGGGTGTAAAATTAAATGGGACACTTACTTTTACGTTACGTTATGTTTTGTATGGGACAGCGGATTTTTTTTTCGCGATTTCAGTGTTGGTCCCATACTAAAAGTTTTTCAGTTTGATGGTCTGAAGCACCCTTTTAAGTAAGTGTCAAATTTAATTTTACACCCTGTATAGTATGAATCCCTATTTCCCTTGGTCACGACATCACTCGTGAACGGCTAGACTGATTGCGATGAAACTTTGGTGGGTTGTTGTGCACATGCCAGGGGGGAAGGTTAAAAAAAAACGCCAAGTGTGTGTCGGGTAAAACTGATTCTGAGGCGGTGCGAAGTGCACCGCGCGCCGGGGCGGCTAGTTTATAACAGGTAGGTTAAACAAGCCAATAGCTATTTTCTAGTGCTCTTTAATAAAATTGGCAAAAAAAGGAACACTTCGGTGACCGGTGTCAATCCGTCCGTCCGTCTGTCACAGGTATTTTTCGCAGAGACCGTTAGACATAGGAAGCTAAAACTTGGCACAGTTATAGCAATTATTTTTCATTAATTCCAAGACTTTTTTAACATTCGTTTCCTTCATGATTTATCGACCAACCTTTATGTTCTTTATTTGCTAAAAACATACAAAAATAATAAGGGAAATTAAAATGGTGGTACCTAACTAAAAACAATTTCTTCCAGACTATGTATTATCGGATGGAAGAACAAATTTAATTCGAACCCAATCTTATCTGTTAAGGAAATAGAAAAGAAAGCTAGTTAGGAAGTTTTAAAGAAAATGGATTTGTAAGCGCTGGACTAAGATAAAGAAATCTGTCTGGTGGACGATTTATTACCTAAATAGTTTTTGTAAACTAACTTTGGAAACAACAAACGTTTATACCATATCTATGATCAGAATGTACACTAGGGGGCGTCCATTAATTACGTGAGGAATTTAGGGGGGGGGGGGGGGGTGTCGAGCCGAATCTCACCTAATCTCACGTGGGGGAAGGGGGGGGGGGGGAAATAATATCAGCAAATATCACGCATTTTTTTTCCTCAAGAAACAGTGTAAAATTGTTTAAGGAAATTATAGTATAAGAGATAAGTGTACTTTTTGCAACCATCAGCAGCAAGGCTGATTCAGTGTTTATGGGGTGTAGAGCATCTCTGTGATGGGGATGGACCAGGTCTGCCTGCATAACTCCAGTCGGTTTAGGAGTTACTGATGATTAAAGGTCTGTAAAAAATTAACGATCAGCTGCACGGCTGATCGTATTATATTGTTGTAGTATGCACTGTAGCTATGTGAACAGCACAAAAACTGTCAAGTTCTGTCAGTCGGTTTAGGAGATACAGCCAGTCAAAGTTCCGACCTTTGAACGGCTGTATCTCCTAAACCGACTGATGAACCATGTCAGTTTTTGTATTATTCACATAGTTACAGTGCATACTACAACAATATCATACGATCAGCCTTGCAGCTGATCGTTAATTTTTTACAGACCTTTAATCGTCAGTAACTCCTAAACCGACTGGAGTTATGCAGGCAGACCTGGTCCATCCCCATCACCGAGAAGCTCTACACCCCATAAACACTGAATCAGCCTTGCTGCTGATGGTTGCAAAAAGTACACTTATCTCTCGGAATATTATAAACGCAATCAAGAACCGGTTAATGTTTTTGTTGTGAAATATCAAAATGGTACACGTGCTGCCACCTATCATGTAACATGTGTACTGGTGGAATATATTTAGTCTGTGCTGAAAGCTCGTTTTATTTACATTAGGTTATGTAGCCCAGTGCGAAATTTTAATTTAATAGTTGTTGAGCTGCACAAGAATGACTACGAATTTGCTTGTGAACGTTCCCAAGCTACGCGGGCGCGAAAACTATAATGAATGGGCTTTCGCAGCAGAGAACTTCCTTATCTTAGAAGGCTTAGAAGACCATATCAAACAAAAGACAATTGCTAAGCAAGATGGTGGAACTGCAGTAGACCCGAATAACGCGAAGACTAAGGCGAAATTAATCATGACGATCGACCCTTCTCTGTATGTTCATATCAAGAGTGCGTCTAGCGCTGAGGATTTATGGACCACATTGAAGAACATGTTCGACGACTCAGGTTTCACGCGACGAATAAGTTTGCTTCGGAATCTTATTTCGATTAGACTTGAAAATTGCGAATCTATGACCAGCTACGTGACTAGCGTGATAGAAACTGCACAAAAACTAAGTGGTACAGGGTTCAACATTAATGATGAGTGGATAGGTTCTCTACTCCTAGCCGGGTTGCCCGACAAATTTTCGCCTATGATAATGGCAAGGTACCGGAGAAGACTAGAATCCCGAGTGAAGCAAGGGGTTCAAGCTCGCCCAAGATGAAAACACGTTTATCCCCGAGGACCATACTCTACTTTTCACACCCTCCGCGAGAAAATAAAAAGCAATACTGTTAGAAGCCCAGGGGAGCGTGTAAATTCTCTATGGTTAGAAACCAATTCTTTTATTAGAGTTTATAACAAAGTATTAGAGTTCAATAGTATAATAGTATTTAGAAAACACTATTTTATTAAATTCAAAGTGAAAGTAGATATTTGAAAAATTAGACCAGGAGACCGATTATACCGGAGTGTTCAACGGTATAAACATTACGGCGGACTCTATAAAGACTAAGTTGCTGGATCTAGAAGTAAACAGAGAAAGTGAAACTGGAAATGCGTTTGCTGCTAACAGTAGTAAAAATTGGCAGAGAAAGCAAGGTAATTCGTACAATAATCCAAAGCAAAAAAACGGTGGAAATGCCAGTAATAGTGGCAATGCCGGCAATAGTAACAAGATAATTAAGTGTTACAATTGCAAACAGATTGGCCATTTCATGAGTAAATGTCCTGAGAATCAGAATTTGAATGTAAAAAATAAGCAAACGAATGCATTTAGTGCTGTATTCCTGAATGGATCATTCAACAAGGACGATTGGTACATTGATTCAGGAGCAAGTTATCATATGACTGCAAATAAAGATTTGATTGTGAATGCGTCGGATAAACCGTTCATTCAGAATATAATGGTTGCAAATAACAACAAAGTTCCGGTTGTAAGTTGTGGTGATGTTCAAATTACTACATTGTGTCATGATAAAGAACATGATATAACCGTGAAAGATGTTTTATATATACCAAGTTTGGCAACTAACCTATTGTCTGTTAGTCAACTTATAGATAATGGGAACAAGATATCGTTTAAGCCGAATGCTTGCAACATTTACAACCAGAAGAATGAATTGGTAGCTACAGCAGCGATGGTAAATGGTATTTACAAGTTGAATTTATGTGAGGAGGAGATTCCTTGTCCCGTAGCAGCTGCAGTCAGCGGCAGAGTTTGGCATAGAAGGATGGCACATATCAACTGTTGTGATCTGACTATAATGAAGAATGGCGCTGTTGAAGGTATAAGTTTTCCAGATAAAACACATATTGACAAGTCGACGTGCGTAGTGTGCTGTGAAGGGAAATCTGCAAGACTGCCTTTTTCACATACGGGCACAAGAAGCTCTGAAGTGTTGGATGTCATTCACGGTGATGTATGTGGACCAATGGAGATGCTGTCAATTGGAGGTTCGAAATACTTTCTCCTTTTTGTTGACGATTTTAGTCGTATGGCTTTTGTCTATTTTCTGAAGACCAAAAATGAAGTATTTGATCATTTTAAAGCATTTAAAGCCATGGTGGAGACTCAGAAGAATAGAAAGATAAAAGCGCTGAGGACAGATAATGGTACTGAGTTTTGTAGTAATGATTTTGAATCTTTTCTGAAGAAAAATGGTATCGTACACCAAAAAACCAACCCGTATACACCAGAGCAGAATGGGATGTGCGAAAGGCTGAATCGCACAATAGTTGAGAAAGCCAGATGCTTACTTTTTGATGCAAACTTAACGAAAAAGTTCTGGGCAGAAGCAACTCATACTGCTGTGTATTTAAGAAACAGATCTATTGCATCTGGGTTAGATGGCAAAACCCCTTTCGAAGTATGGTCGGGAAAAAAACCGAACCTTGAGCATGTGCGCATTTTCGGAAGTAAGGTGATGGCTCATGTTCCCAAGGAACGACGTCTCAAATGGGACAAAAAGTCAATGGAATATATTCTTGTCGGATACTCTGATGAGGTCAAAGGATATCGGTTGTATAATCCGAGTAATAACACAGTATCGACAAGCAGAAATGTTACTATAATGAAGAACATAGATGAAGAAATGAACACTGTGAATCAGGAAGCTTTGATGTACATAGAAAACAAAGAAGAGATGAAAGACATGGATTCAGTGGGGGGGAAAGAAGAACAGGAAGTAAAGACAGATGATGAGAAAGACGATACATCTACAGGTGTTCCAGAAGAACCAGTTCTATCTAACAAAGAAGAGAAGCTACTAGGAAAGAGAGAAAGACGTAAGCCAGATAGGTACGGCTGGTTGGCTACCGCTGATGACAATGTTAGTGAAAACGATTTGACATTTAAAGACGTAATGAATGGGCCAGAAAAAGAAAGCTGGAAGAAGGCAATTAAAGAGGAACTACAATCGTTCGAAGAAAATAAAGCGTGGGAGTTAGCGGATGCTCCTGATGGAGCCACATTAGTTAAATGCAAGTGGGTCTTTAAAAAGAAATATGATGTGGACAACAACGTGCGTTTCAGAGCGAGACTGGTGGCTAAAGGCTACACACAAGTTCCAGGCGTTGATTATGAAGAAACCTTTTCTCCAGTAGTTAGATTTTCAACATTAGGACTATTGTTTGCTTTGTCAGTTCAGTTAGGCTTAGATATAAGTCACTTAGATGTAACTACTGCATTTCTGAACGGATATTTAAAAGAGAAAATCTTTATCAGATCTTTATGGAAAAGCCTGAAGGATTTAACGTCAATGATTGTGATGATAAAGTTTTACTGTTAAAGAAGGCAATCTATGGTCTTAAACAATCATCCCTTGCATGGTATGATAGAGTTAATTCCTGTTTGATCGATTTAGGATTTAAAAGGTCAGAATATGAACCGTGCCTTTTTACAAAAATGAATAAAGACGTAAAACTTATTATCGCATTGTATGTTGATGATTTTTTTGTTTTCTCTAACAATGAAACGGAAACTCGGAACTTGATCAAAGTATTAAATGAACATTTCAAAATAAAAGATCTAGGTAAAGTAAAGAATTGCCTGGGAATGCGAGTTACTGTAAATAAAGAGCAAAAGATGTTAAAGTTGGATCAGGAAGAGTATATTGACAAATTGTTACATAAATTCAATATGTCAGATTGTAAAACTGTTGATACTCCTTTGGAAACAAAAGTGGAATTAAATAAAGCAGAAACGTGTGACACGCGCATGCCATATCAAAAGTTGATTGGTAGCTTAATGTATCTTGTAGTGCTCACAAGGCCAGATATAGGCTATAGCGTTAGTTTCCTGAGTCAGTTTAATAATTGTTATGACGAAACCCACTGGAACCAAGCTAAGAGAATTTTAAAGTATCTAAAAAAGACAAAAAAGTTTTGTTTGACTTATAGCGCAAATAAAGAGGTACAGTTAGAAGGTTTTGTTGACGCCGACTGGGCAAGCAATGTTCTAGACAGAAAGTCCTTTACAGGATATTGTTTCAAAATGAGTGGTTCTGTGATCTCATGGCAAACAAGAAAGCAAAAGACGGTTGCCTTATCTAGTACCGAGGCCGAATATATGGCAATAGCAGAGGCTTCTAGAGAAGCAATCTATTTGAGGAACTTGCAACGTGAAATCACGGGCTCATTCTATACAGTGAATATGTTTAATGACAGTCAAAGCGCTCAAAAATTGTTAGCCAGTCCAATGTTACACAAAAGGTCAAAACATATAGATGTGCGGCATCACTTTGTCAGAGATTTAATAAATAATAAGATTGTTAATTTGCAATATTTGCCGACAGAGGAAATGCCTGCTGATGTTTTGACAAAAAATGTTACAGCTACTAAACATAACTGCTTGTTAAAAAAATTAGGTATATGTTAAGTAGACATAAGTAGACTATTACCTATGTTTACTGTTATGTTATGTTTTTTCTATTTTGATATAGTGGGGGTGTTGTGAAATATCAAAATGGTACACGTGCTGCCACCTATCATGTAACATGTGTACTGGTGGAATATATTTAGTCTGTGCTGAAAGCTCGTTTTATTTACATTAGTTTTTAACACAAAAAATACGCGTTTTGAAAAATGTCTCGTGAGATTAGGGGGGAGGGGTGGGAGGGAAAGGGTCGATCCAAATATCACATCCCACCAGTCACCAAGGCCCCCGTATTAATTTACCTATTTTATATTATAAGTGGAAAAGTATAGGAAAATTCAAAGTGTCTAACTTGTTGCATGCTGGTAGTAGAATCCTTGCAGCGCGCCCGAAAGCGTTGCATACAAACGAAGTAAGGTCCTATTTCGCTACAATTAAGCTGTTCCATATAAAACGTGAAAGGTGATTCAACCCAAATGTATGGAACAGCTAAAATGTCTTTTCGCCATTTAAATGTTGGTCCAATTTGTGAATGTTGTTCAGTTTGTTGGTCTAAAGCACCCCCTTAAGTATGTAACGTGTTTAAGTTAACACCCTGTATAAGGTCCGTAATATGCTGCCGGTATTTAAGCAGATTATCAGATCATCAAACTGAACAACTTTCTCTACGGGACGTCTACGACTCTACGAACATCTTAATTGTGAAAGAAATCCGCTGTTCTATACAAAACTGCAAACCTATTCTATTCGACCCAAATCTAGACCCAAATGTATGAAACATCAGATTTCTTTTTGGACGTCAGTTATATTAAAATGGACCTATGGAGGTGCTACTTGGGAATGTTCCTCCATTGAAAAGGGAAGTACTTCCGCCAGGCTATGTGTGAAGCCTGGGGACCGGCCATGGTCCAACAGATCTTAGTTGGACCTTGTATATACATATATCGAATCTCTGTGATTATTTCTCTTGCGCGATTTATGTCTTGCATTCGATTGTGAACCTTATTTGTAGTAGGTTACGAGTTACGTATTAACGATGAACGTTGTCTTTCTATGGAGCATATTTCCGCGAGCGACGGTATCGCCATCTGTTGGCATCTTTGCTATAACTTGTGGGTGCTGACATCTGTAGCAAGTCCCCACAGACCCTGTATAATTAAATCACAGGATTACTTACAGAATCCACTGAGCACATACCATCATGGGACGAATATTGTAGAAACAAAATCCATGAAAGAACTAGGATTCGAATCCAATCCAGGCCCTGTACCCAGTCCGGGTACGATGTCCGATATATCACCATTGTTTCATTGCAACGAAAACGTTCACGCAATTGCGAAGTTCGAATGTGCGGGTAGAGGCCCTGGTCCTTCAATTTGACAGTACGACAGACGTGGTGGCTATTACTCCAACGGATATTTCGCTCGAAAGTAGGGTGAACACCTCTTTAATTAATAAGATAAATAAATACATTGTCATGTTTAACATATTAAATGAACGAGCAATTATGTTTACGGTCAATTCCCTGTTTACACTCCTTAACACCCGGTCAGGATGAGTTAACGACAGTTGTCAGTTCTTTTACCCTCCGACGGGGGATTTACCCGGGAAAATGACTCCTACAACGACTGTTTTACAAAGACACTGGTGTATCGTTTCAGTAGCTCATAAGCTTTGAGGCAGGTTGGTGCAAGGGGGTCATCTATCAGTGGTCGTCGCTGCCCCCAAAGGCTGAAATTTTTATTAGAGTTTTAATTATTAAAAGTTTTATGGACTGCTTATTTCTTTTGTTTTGTGAAGTAATTTCCTCAGTGATGATTCTAAATAAATGTGCAGAGTTACGAAGAGGTTCTTCTCTGTTAATTAATATGGTCATTCTTTTGTTTTGTTAAAAATTCACAGATTTCGTGCCTCACACAACTATCGAACACATTGGAAATGAATCTAAGGAATTCGAAAAAATAATAATGTCTCAAAAAATTAGGCTATATCATTCTTCGTTTCCAAAATATCGCGCACCAAAATATAAAATTCGGAAAACATTATTTTTTTAACTATTTCGGACATAACGTTTTTCGTTTTTGACCTTCTCGAATATTTTTTTTTGCACCTTCGTAAAGCCTCGGGGCGCCTCGGCGTCTTTTGAGCCTTTTTTGAATTTTTCATATCTTCACAACTCTCCGAGATATAAGGGGATCGTACTTTTTCGTGAAATTGGAAATGTCTTTTCGTTCGCTCCAGTAGGAACGAAAAGACATTTCCAATGATCTTCCAATGTCAAAAAATGTTTAGGTACTTTTTGAAGTTGGTAACGTAAAGTGTAATTGCTTTTTAAAATACGCAGGCGCCTGTCATTCATTATCAATCACATTTTTGTTAAATACAACGTGTTAATGCTTATTCATTAACACGTTGTATATTGAAAGTCTTGAATATATCTTACCCCAGTTTAACATTCATTTCAATTGAGTGGGTTATTTCGAAATGTACGGTTATCACGTCCGTTGAATATCGTAAAACATTTTAAAGTTCGCAAAGAGATATTCTCTTGAAATTCTCATTCGGTTCCGTGAGCCGGCTGTAAGTAAATTTAACTTTAAAATATGCATAACAGTTTTCCGATGCGATCCCCCATTCGGAATTTAAACACATCGAGTCTTATTATGATACATTCCGATTCAGAGCACTTCGGGAGTTGGGAATGAAAATGATATTCTCTTTAAATATGATTCCAACTTTATGAAGATGCACGAAGACACAATGTTTTTTTTATCATCCGTATTACTATGTAAGTAGGTACTACACATTGTTTTTGGGATAACGGTTGCACTCAGGAAGCTGGGAAAGGAATTGGTGTTAGCATTTGATACAGACGACGTAAGTTTCCTAACATATATCCTATATCCTTCGAAATGTCACAGCGTTTGATGGCCACAGCACATCAGTATTAAAAACTGTGGATGTGATAAAAGTGAGCTTTGCAACAACTGTAAGCTATAGTATAGGTACCTTGTAGTTGTAGCAGTTTCTGACCATCCTGGAAGGGATTGTAATCACGAGTTTAAGTGCATTTTATTTGAATTCAGTTACAGAGAGAATATTTACCATTCAGATATGACATTTTACAAGAAAGGAATCTCTTAAATTATATTCAAAATCCTTATATTTATTTCAAGATGCCTGATTCAAAATTGATATTGTTGAAAGAAAATTCCCTGAGAGTGAAGTGAAGTGTCGGCGCGGCGCGCGGCGCGGCGGTGCGCAAACTTTGTTCGCTGTAAACTTGCAAATTTGCTTAAGTATTTACTGACAAGTCTTGTGAGGCTTATTGAAGTTTCCTGTTTACCTATACAAATATGGTTTTAACCCTGTTATATGCACAATGTGCAAAATGCGATACCATAATCGAATATAGTATATTTATGTATGTATGAGTAGATAGCTACCTATTCTTTGGTATCTATAACCAAACTGCATGTTTGTGGAGACCCGGGGATATCGGTAGCATCATCCTTTTCCAACTTCCAGGGTAGCATGCATATTTCAGCCTACAGCAATATCAACACAGATGGCGTTTGAAAAAATGACTCATGAATCTCATTGGGCACTTAAGGCTGCGTTTCCACCAGAAATGTGCGAGGATGCGTAGCGAGGAATGTGCTTTTCAAGAACCAATAGAATCGCTTCATTTACCTTGCCTCGCTTAGCACAGCCCTGGTGGAAACGGCTTAGTGGAGCGAGGTTTTTGTACGTACAAAACAAGCGAGAGATGTGTGCGAGGAATGTGTTGCGAGGTTTGCGACAGATGTGTGCGAGGAATGTGTTGCGAGGTTTGCGACATACTGTACCAGCCAGTCCATAGATGCCCCCCGCCGACATATTTCACAGCTTCGCAACGCATCCTCGCACGGCTCGCACCGCATATTTTATGCGCATTTTCACAGCTCAGCTACACATCCTCGTACGACACATTTTCCTCGCATAGCTTTGGTGGAAACCCCTACACATTTTCACAGCACAGCTAGACATCCTCGCACGACACATTTCTCTCGCACATCTCTGGTGGAAAAGCACCCTGATACGGGGGAGTCCCCACGTGCGGTGAATCGACCGAGTTATCGAATAATGATAAAAATAAGCTTTTGATGGTGAAGCACCCTCTAAGATAGCAACGTATTTAATTGTACACCTATAATAAGTACGATACAAACAAAAACCAAAAAGTTATAGACGCCCCAAAGACTTCAAAAAAGTTATAGATGGCTTGTAGACTGTTAAGTAAAGTGTACTTAACCGCGACTTGTGAAAATGTAAATTGAGTGCCGTATACCCGAGCCGCACCCTACGGAATCTTCCCTGCAGGATTAGCACGGCTGGCGTCTGCCTCCCAACTGTCCCAACACTGTCATTACCCACTAACGTTTCCTCCTGCATTGCTAATTATGGTGTTACTGATATTTTTTACCTCAATTTTTTACTCATAAGATGGAGACGTCCATTGAGCGGCTTAAAAACGTCGTAACTTTTTTTATAGTAAGAATTTTTCCTAGAAGTATTACATTAGTTAGTTCCGTGCGCTTGACATTGCAACGTTAAGTAATACAGGGTGTAAGGAAAAGTAAACCTTTCAACCACATACTCTACCCATCAAACTGAACAACATTTACTATGGGAGCAAGCCTGTCAGAACAAAAAGAAAATCAGCTGTTCCATACGATTCAATCAACTAGGTATTGAAGTTTAGGATGGGAAAGCAGATTTTTTTTGTACTGACAGGTTTGCTCCCATAGTAAAAGTTGTTCAGTTTGTTGGGTTGTGGTTTAAAGGTTAATTATACTTTTTCTTACCCCCTGTATACCCCCCCTCCTCATTATATCTTACGGTACAACTTAAACCAAGTTACAAAGTGACGCATAAAATCCCAAAAATATGAACTACATGCTCAAATCTTCCTACAATACGGTCTGGAAACTTGTTAATGCTATTAGACCAAACTGTGGAGGCGTTAAGCTTGCAACTTTACTTAATTCTACTTATTCTGAAAACTTTCCCGAAGCACTTGTGCTTACCATCCTGAAAAATCTTTTCATCTTCCAGTATTCATTAAGTATAAATAATTGATACTGCTCATTTCAAAGCCATATTTTATTAGATAAACGCGAAATTTGCAAAAAAGATTTCACTTTGACGAAAAACTGTCGTTAAATCGATTCACTATATAGATACGTAATAAAATTACTGAAAATCTAAAAAAAATACTTGATAGCACAGATACTAACAACCAAACTTAGGGACAAACTCGCGTTTCTTTCAGTAGCACTTAGATCGGCGGGTGGGTCTATTTGTCGCTCCACATTGGGATCGTTTTGTTTTCGTACTTTTATATTAGATTCTGCAAGTCTTTCTCTAGGCCAAGGTCTATTTTCTTCATTAGAGGCGGACCTCAGTTGTATGGCAGGGCTACTACTTTTAGTAGAAGCTGTCGTTAAATTAGGAAGTGTAGTGGGTTTTGGTTTAATTATTTCTTGTTCATCAATTGAGTCTAGCATTAACTTTTCTGTTGGAATGTCACTAACATCGGTAGTAGTTTCCGTGTTTTGAGTATTTGTTGTTTCTGTTATTTCTGTTGTTTCTGTTGATTCTGTTATTTCTGTTGTTTCTTTTGTTTCTATTGTTTCTGTTGATCCCTCAGCCTCGGTTCCTTCATTCAGATTTGTAGTTGAATCAGGCACTGTACTAGTTGAAGGCGATGTATTTTCACGCGTTATTAGATTGTCTTTATGGATGACCGAGCAGATATCGGCGCAGTTAGGTTGGTTACATTTGTCCTGAATACTGCAGGCGATTAGAGTGTTCCACGCGGATAAAAGCTGGTAGAGATGAGGCTGCCTGCAGTTGTTTTCAATGTAAGTTTGAAGAGCCATCACTTCACCTTCACAGAGCAGGGGTCCACCGCTGTTGCCCTGTAATCCATTAAACTTCAGTCAGACTTAGACTTCAACCATTAAACACTATAAGTTTCGGTTCGTAATACTTTGTAATACAAAATAAAAATTAATATTTGTAAAAAAAGCACAAGACTTGCCTGGCAAAACTCAGGGTCATAGATAGCATTCTTCGTTTCTTCACCGTCGACAGCGCAGGTCATGCTGGTGCTACTGAACTGGTTGCCACACATGTCCATCGAGGGTGGCAGCAGCTCTACGGCTAGCTGCATCAGGATCTTGTCTTCCGACACGTTTCCGTACCTCTTCTGTAAAATTAAATTCGGTAAAGCAACAGAAGGGCCAAGTAAAAAAATCACTAAGTCCGAAAACTGACATTGGGAGAAATCGCTTCTAAACTATTTGAGTGCGTCCTAAAATATCAAATATCAATATTCTGAAGGAGAATAAAATGTATTAAGTAATGTAAAAACAACGTCTTTTAATAAATATAGTACATAAATAAAAAACAGCCTTAAAAAAAACTAAATTTTGATTACAGAGTTTTTTTAGTATATTGGATAATTGAGAAAACATTATCATTTAATTTGAAGTAAAATCGTTGTTTCACTCACAGCATAAATGAGGATAACACAATTCTTGTCAATAAATAGACGGTTGGATTCGACGGAAGAGACAGCGACAGCAGAAGTCAAGTTAAATGGTAGCAGGGTGTTCAGTAGAGTGATGTCAGTCAGCCACCATGATTCTACGTTGTGGATGCTTGGACGGACTATTGTGACGACCTGGACAAAAGATAGGATTGATTGCTAAAAGTGCTAATGATTTAATTAGTAGGGGAGCGACTGGATGAGGACAGCCAAGGATAGTTTTGTGGTATGCCTTGGGAGAGGCATACAATATGTTAAGCAGCGGACGAAGATATGCCATTTTTCAACAAAAAAATCTTTGCTGACAAAATTGCTGTCAGTCAGCATATGCCGAGTCCGGCCCTTTTGTCACATTTTAGCATTAAGTTTAATTTTTTTAGTCTCATTAGATTACCTTACTGAAACGATGTAAACTGTGCCAAAATATTTTCATTTCATAGGCGATATGATGATGATTGATTTATTTTATTAGTCTACAAAACTTCCTAAGTCTTTTCTCATCAATCCTAATTTGTTTAATTATGTTACTTAATTTTAGATGCAAGCTAAACCATAATTGATAATTCTTTCATCAATGTGACGAGTTTAAAACATGTACAAAACGAAAGTAAGCTATGTTGTTTCATTATGGTGAACATAAACTAGCCCTAGCGTGAGAAAAAAACAATAAATGAGCCTGATGGTGTCCAGTGTGGTCCATGGATCCTGGTGTCAAGCTCAAAATACCGCAAATAAGAGTATCTAATGGTTGGAGACATGAACGTCAGCATGCATAACAAAGATTTTGATAAAACTATTTTTATCGTTCAGGCAGTCGTCTGATAGTCATTTTATAAAAAAACCAAGCATACTTCTCTTTCCTGCTCGTACTCATCTTCATTAAGCGTGAGGCGGTAGTCGATGGCTATTGCCCCAGCACGCGCCAGTAGGGTCTTCCGGGGAAATCCAAGAGGTGTGGTGTCAAGGATGCTGTGGTCGATAGCGGAGCTGACGAGCCAATCTGGCTTGATGATGACGGCGCCACGTATGAACCGCACCCCGGTCGAGTCTACTACGGTCTCGTCCGGGTAGTACAGGAACGCCTGCGTAAATATACAATCAAAACGAGCATAAGTATATGCTCACGACTTTATTCCCTGAGGACCCCCTCAGGGAATAAAGTCGTGAGTAGTCTGAAATCTCAGAACATCCACGTTTTACTAGTAGTACTGAAACTCTGTCCTGTGTGACGGTGAGTGAGCCCCGTCACCACTTGTAATGGACAGTGGGTACAATGCCTGAAGCGTGCAGGTTTTCCACACGATGTTTTCCTTTACCGAAAAGCCAGTTGTGGTGGTGGCCAAACAAAACGAAGCTGCGACAAATTTATGAAGTGAATAATTTTCGTTAGTGATATTTTGAATTTGTTTGATAGGTAAGTAAATTGTTGTGAACTGTCCCACTTTGTTGTTCCAAATAATTGGGTAACTTTGTAATGCTTTTCCCCGCCCCGAAAATGACCCACTGACCTTTGTTTTTTCTAAGACCTTTTAAAATTGATTCAAATTCAATATTTCAAGAAATACGTTTTGTCTAACAGACTGGATCGATTACACTATTATTTCTAGACTTGGAAAACACAAGTGAGAGTGACAAAACAAGTAAGTAAACTGTTCACGTACCATGAAAGGGAAGGCACCTCTTTTGACGTCATTTTCACCTTCAGCAGAAACTTTTTTACTATAAAATAAACCTGGAATAAAAATTATGTCCATTACTAATTGTAATTAGCTTTGAATCAAATGTGGTTGGAAATTGGTGAACACAGAAACTGAAATTTAATAAAGGGATAGCAGTTTTGCTAATCGAACACCAAGTAACATTTAAATGGGTGGAAACATTATAGTAAAACGATACAGTTATAATATTTACTCACCACTAAACAATACAATAAGAAGGCGAATTTTCATATTTTTACAAAATCATATAAGATTAAATAGAAAATACAGATGTTAGTTTGTGGTTTGGCGTATTCTCTGCACCGGCAGTTATTTTGACAATTCACCGTTCAAAAGAAGAATGTTAAAAATTTTAAAATGTTAAAGATTTTACTGCCAGGTAAAAAGAAGATTACTTAAAATGAAATCAAACTTTTTCATCATTCAAAAATTAAATTGTGCTTCAGTTGTAAAGTTGTTGTACAAAGCGAATTAATCGTGTCACGTCCCTATATTTTTCTCCGCTATCTCTAACAAAGTTGCTTTAAGTCGAGGCGAGGGCATTAATCAGAATCGCATCCAACCTAAGATATATTATCCCCAATAAAGCGAAAGGAATGAGTTTGCAAATTTAAAACGCGTGTTTTACAGATAACGCAGGAGGATAAATCCGGGAAACACCTAATTATTCATGTAAGGGGTGTTTAAGAGCGCGTATTAATACGCCTGGAGCGGAGGTGACTTTTGAAAAATATGCTAAGAATAAAAGCGCAGTTTATTTTAAAATAGCGCGGACGGGAACACGGCTTGGGCGGGCACGGGACTGAAGCTCGCTCCACGTCTTTTCTGTTTTAAAACTGAATATAAAACATTGAATGAGTTATTTTCCAAGCTTGAGTTGTGTTTCTGAAATTTATTTGACATTATTTTATTTATTCCGTAGCTCTAAATACTTACAAAGTTGAAGCATCCACATTTTAAAGCAGTGACGTCTTGCATTTGTGTAAAAGTAGTAAAGTTTCAAAGCGACTGTCTTTTAACGATTCACAAAGATTCTTAAACTAACACTAACATTGTAATATCGACCATAAATGAGTGGAAAGATTGTCTCGAACCGCTGATGTGGCGACGTCAGAACGACTTCCTCAGACAGCCATTACACGTCCAATTTAAGGAGACCTTCGCTAATGCTCCTTATTTCAACCAAGTGGCTTTATTTACCGTGTGATTCTACTGTTGTATGTATCTTCGGACGATGGTGGTAGTGTAACGACTCAAATGAACGAGCTACGTGTTTTGGCGGCTTCCCGCAATTGCTTTACACTTCTCCGCGTAGCTCTCCTTGAATATCGTAGGCCTAGTTTTGTGGTCACTATAATTAGTTTATATATAGCTCTCTGTTGACGACTCACCTACGCTAGAATTAATGCTGTTACCTACAGGCTAAAGACGGATAGCTAATACAAAATAAAACAGGAATCTCTACTATTATAAAAACTGTAAATTAAAAAAAGAATTTTTTTGCTTTGTGTGTTTGAACGCGCATCACGCGAAAACTACGGAACCGATTTTGATGTAACTTTTTTTGTTTGATAGCTTATGATCTGACTTAAAATCTGGTATATAATTTGTGCGGACGAAGTCGCGGGTTAACGCTAGTTAAATTATATTTTTATTGAGTTAAAATGCAACGCATGAAACGGTTCACTTCCCTAATGTTGACAATACGGTACAATACGAAATAATGATTCTTCTTTATTACCTACATTTTTTTTACAATGTAAAAACGGAATAAGAAAAAAAAGTGCACGTTGGCTGTTTTTAGCTTAGCTTAATATTTTGTTTAGTGGTCCTTATAATTGCTGTTAACGAATGAACATACATACATAAACTCACGACCATAATCCCATTCAGGGTGGTCAGAAGCTCTGCCTTAGTCTCCTCGTACGACACCCATGCAAAGAAAAGGGGTGGTCCATTCTAAGCTGGAACCACACGGTGAACGAATGAAAAAACACATAATTGTTTGCCGTTCAATCTGTTCAATATTATGATCAACAACAAAAAAAAACTGTCTTTTTGTAGAACTTGCGTGTACTTTTAAAATAACATTTTGTTTTATTTCTAAGTTTTTTAACTCTAAAAAACCATTTGGTCGAACTTTGCAAAGACTTGGGTAGGTAGGTAGCGTTAGTAAGCTTTCGCCAGCTTCGCTTGCCGGCCCTTTGGCACAGGCCCGACACTCCTCGTACGTGTGAGTCCCCGCGTCGGTGACCTTGAGGCGGCGTGTGTATGCTATAGGGTTGAAGCTTGCGGAAAACGAATAATGTGTAAGTTTACACTGGTGCAAGGAAATAATAAAAGATAAGGTAGGTACTTAATTTTTATTTACGTAAATTCAATTTAAATTATCCTAGTGCAATTGTGGGTATTGTGGCATTTTTAAAAATCAATGTACCTAGGTATTTAAGATACACGACTCATACAAATCTTACTACGATGCGTACACACGGCGACACATCAAGCTACCCAAAACCAAAATAAGCTAACCGAGCGTAGGCATAGTAAGGTATAACGTCGCGCGGCCAGCTTATTTTGGTTTTGGGTAGCTTGATGTGTCGCCGTGTGTACCTACCTAGCTACCACTACCACCTAATATCGTCAATGGTTAGTAAGGAGCATTATCGATACTCCATCAAAATTAATAGATTTTGAATTGACGTTTAGAATCATAATGTAACTTACGTTTCTGGATCATCATTAGGTAATGAACAGAAACTCTTATCACTGTTATCTTTCTGATTGTTGCCACAACCGTAAACACAACAATAAATGGCACTTTTCATGATTCGTATTATTTGGCGTCGCTCGCTTCGTTCGCCGTTCGCCGAGTTAAAGAAAATATTTATATCAACGGCCGAGTCGTGCCGTCATGCGAGCAAGAGCAGCCATGTCATTCGACCGTCAATGACATGACGTCCCACCCGCTCGCGACCCGCGCACCCCCGTGCGCTCGCCCGACCCGCACACATAGCCGCGAGCGCTTTTACGAGCACACATGCATGAGTGTCGCTTCTTTTCGCGTAGTGTATATTTTCTTTGCCTTTGGGGCGTATCATTCGGACGCGTCACGCGACTAAGTAAGAGAACTGGAGATATCTCCAAATACGCGAAAAACACTAAACAATACAAATACGCGCAATACTCGTTCTTATATAAATTTAGCAATTCTATTGTTACCTTTGTTACTCTGACATTACTCTGACTTACATTGACAAATTAGCCCAGAGGCACCGCTTATACAGGTGTTACAAAAGTAAAAATAAACATTTAAAACTTTTAAGGGGGTTGTTAAGACCATCAACTGAACAACTTTCACTATGGGATCAACATTGAAATCGCGAAAAAAAATCTGCTGTCCCATACATTTAGCTCGAGTAGATTTGTAGTTTACAGGGTTACTCCTGTACAGGTTGTAACAAAACACCCTAGTAATATTTAAAGGGGTAGTTTAGACCATGAAACCGAAAAACTTTCACTACGGCGCCAAAATAGATTAAAAAAAAATATAAAATCTGCTGTTTCATACAAAACTGCAGTACTCGACCGACTTGACTCAAATATATGAGACAGCTATTTTTCTAATCTATATTACTAGGGTGTTATGTTACATATTGTACAATAAGCGATACTATACGTTATATAAGTATACAATGTTATATGTTATTACTTATTATACGCGAAACATTAAGTCGCGTTAAGTTCTTGTTACGTAAACATGGTAAATACATAGGTTTAAAATTTGTCTGAAAATTTCGTAGTACGGAGTTAAGGAACTTCCCGCCAGCTTACCGAAGACTCCAGAGAAGTGATATGAATATTAAACGCTTCAAGAATTAGAAGATTTATTCGACGATTCGAAAGTTGGGCGGCGCAGGTCCTCGCGCACTTAAATGAATGTTTAACATTATCTGCAGACTTTTAGGGACTTGAGCCTCTTAAACAAGTTGTGAAGAAGTTTAATAGAGAGAGGTTCCCGGGCGATTAATTTTGCGACGTGGCAAGGTGGACGGGAATTCTTAATGTGAAAGGGTGTGCCTCAAACTATGTTAGGTAGTGATCAATCGATATAACACGACACGAAAGAAGAAATTGTATGTTAGGTATTATTAAACGAATCTACAAAAAGTCCTTCAGGTAATTTTTTCTTGGGAAAAAGAGAAAGTTCGTGGTTTGCAATTCTACTATGCGAAATTAAGAAAGAAATCATACAAAATCAATTTCTTTAGCTTCGATAATAAAACATTAGAATGAATAGCGCGAGAAATGATTAGTGAAGTATTTTATCAATTCTTCCTTAATCCAATTTGATGTACACTCCTCTGGGCCTAAATCCAGCGTCCCCCTTTACCTAGGTACTCTATTTTAAGATGATTTCTACAATCGAGTTATTATGTAGCGAAATTATAAGCTCGTTTCAGTCTATTTGTTTAATACATCAATTGCCTCGATTTTGGCATGAGCTGGAAAAATCTAGTTATAATGAAACAAAATCTCGAGCTCGCTTCGCTCGCTCCTGGCTATGATTGTATCACATAGACCTAGACACTATGCAATAAAATCTCGAGCTCACTTCGCTCGCTTCCGAATTCAGTTAAATCTACTCTAGCTCGCTTCGCTTGCTCTAGGGTTTCAATCGTATAACTTCATAGTATAGTAGAGTCTCGAGCTATCTTTTCTCGTTCCATTTTTTAAGTTCATAAAAAACTCGAGCACGGTTCGCTCGCTCCAGGATTTAAATCGTATTGTACTGGTCGCACTATCACACTATGGATTTTTTGATTAATTTGTGAAATGAAAACTTATGAAGGCAGAAAGATAGTTTCAGCAATTTTTTCGAATACCTTTTAAACCTTTTTTTAACCTTTTGGTGGCTCGACCTGAAAGTACGAAATATTCTTGTGCAGCTTGCAGCACAGTAGTTAACAATAAAAACTTACAGGCTCAAAAGCAATATTAAGTTGATTGGCTGGCGCGTGCATTGTTTGCCGGCGACATTTTCCGATGCTCCGTCCCGCTCCATTGTGATGCACTTTATTGAATTTGATTTACGCGCCAATTTTTGTTGGCTTCGGTTTTTATTAACTGACCTCGGCGTCGATGTAAACTTAATTGAATCCACCAACAAAAGGCATCGAATGAAAAGAGCGTTCATCGGTGTGCGATGCAGATTATAATAGGTATTTCCGAATTTGCATGGGCTTTAAAGTAACTTCATATTGCATTTTTGCACGGAATGCTAATCAAAGTCTAAAATTTTTAATTGGAACTGAATTCAATGAACTTTTTATTGACTAGAGATATCTATCTAGCTAGATCACAATTAACTCATAAAACCTAAAATTTGCCCATTTTGTGTGTAGTAGGCCTGTAGGCCTAATGTTGTATTGTAGGTACTCCCTGTTTTACCTACCTACTCCCTACTCCCTCGGGGAATATGGTCGTGAGTATATGCTATGCAGCTACCTAAAAAATTTGAAAAAAAAAATGACTGTCAGGTGTTTTAGAACGATATAAATGCTAAATATTAGATTCTGTTGAGGACGTGATTTTTTAAAAATTTTTGTATATTTCTAGTCTCAAATTGGCTCTTAAAAGAAATACCGAAAAAAAAAATCTTAACTAGTCCCGGGTCAAATCGTAAAATGACTTGGCTATATTGGCAATGCCAATCACATAAACATTATTTTAACATTAGCTTTCTAAACAATTTCTGTAACAAAAGCGAATTATATTCTAAAAGAGCCTAATCTGAGGTAATTATCTGAAATTCGGTCGTATTTAACGTCGTTTCAAAACGAGTTTTCACAATTGGAGTGGAGTCAAAAGAGCTTTCTAAAGGAATCGCAAACACAATTAGGAGCAAGTTGTTGTTTGTTTAGATCGTCAGGGAAAGAGTGTGCATGACACGACGCTCTTATAGCTGTTATTAGACGCATGATAGGTACAGATGTTTTACTAGAAGATGAGTACGTATTTACGTAAGTCCATCAATGCCTAGTTGTGGCCAAGGCTTGTATAGTACTTTTCTCAAATAATGCGCGGAAATTAAAACAGTAAATTTTCTCAAATAATTCGCGGAAATTAAAACTCTTTTCAAAATCAATGACGAACAACGAACAACAATTTGTTTTTTTTTTTCAATAAACAGCTTTCTATTTGCAAGCCAGTTCGAAATTTAAATAAAACCTTTGATAAGTTACCTCCTTGGTCGCCATGTTTCAGAGAAAAAGATCGTTCCATTTTTAAATTACACGACAGATATGAGAATATATGAGTTTAGTATGTAATTTATTTGGTCGCTAAACACGACAGATATGGATTTTCATACAACATTGCCGGCCGCTGCGCGCATGTATTTGGCCAGTACTGCAATTTCGATTTATCTCGAAGAAGGTTGTCAAAATAATGCTCACATTTCCAAGCATGTTTGAGAAAACGAGCATTATCTAAAATTTTAAACCCTTAGGCCGCTAAGCTTGTTATTACGATTGTGCCCTTCAAGAGAGATACAGAATCAAATCAGCCGGAACAATGGAAGCGCAATTAAAACCGCGAGGGGAGACTTCTTCAACCCAAAACAATATTTTTAAGTAGACGTATAGAGAAATACAAAGAGCAATAGATGAAAAATAATTGAATGTTTTTCACTGAGAATTATGTGTTGTGTAAGTGTAAGAACATACAATAAAAGTTCCTTTCGGGTTAGTCAGCAACTTTGCTATACAACTACAACTATACAGGGTGAAAAATTGAATGCGGGACACTAACTTAAAGGGGTGCTTCAGATTTAGATCATCAAACTGAACAATCTCTATTGGATCAATATCGAAATCGCAAAAAAAAACTGCTATCCCATACATTTCAGTCGAGATATGTCTGCAGTTTTGTTTGTGACAGCGGAATATTTTTCCGCGATTCCAGTGTTGGTCCCATAGTAAAAGTTGTTCAGTTTGATGGTCAGAAGCACGCCTTTAAGTAAGTGTCCCATTTAGTTTAGGACCCTGTATTTACTACCTAGGTTTACTACCAACGATATTTTTAAGTGTGCTTCAACTGCACACAGATTAGCAAGGTTTACTTTTATATCTGAAGGTTTTATGATGAAACGACGTGTGATCTGGTGATAAGCGGCTAGTTTTTCACCCAAAAAATCTCTGCACCATAAACCTTATCCTTTGGTCTTATTTACCATATACACGGGAAGAAATTGTGTAACATTGCAATCTGTGAAATAATATGAAGGATACTACAAATTGTCGAAATTGTAATTCTGCTTGAATTTCTCATTCAGCATAGCGGTAAGTAGAGATACGACTTTTATAATATTATAGTTTATATTATTACAATCTGCAACCTTTCGTAGCACGTAGTCTTCGTAGGTCGTAGGCATGCCCGGCGATAAAAATGTTGAGGCCCGTGTTACTCTGATTCCCATGTTCTCCTCCTCCTACCGGATCCTAGTTTTATCAATTACTGTAGTAAATACATATTAAATAGGGCCCCCTATCCTCGTAACGCCCAGCTATGCTTTTCAAAAGGACTTCAGGGCTATTGTGATACTTGCTCAAGATGAAATCCAATTTCACGCAGTAGACGCCCAACTACCTTTTAAAAGGCACTTGATTTGAATGTGTCATAAAATATTAAATAGTTTGCTATGTTATATGCGCATTAAGGGCTCTTACAGACGAGCGACACTTTGCTGTCGCCGTGGGTCGCAGAGCGTCGCGCTCATAGACTTTACGGTCGCGCGACCCTCCGCGACACACAGCGACCGCAAAGTGTCGCTCGTCTGTTACCGCTCTAAGATACATTTTCGAAAATTTAATCTTCTGGGCCGTTACCATGTGAAACTACCTATATAAAGACATACGTGCAGTAATCTAATGTTTGGTCGAAAAAGCCTTTCGATGTTCAATATATCGCCACTGTTTCGGTCCGCACTTCATTGTACATAATAGAGTTGACATTGGAACGAAAACGTTCACGCAATTGCGAAGTTCAAATGTGTGGGTAGAGGCCCTGGGCGTTTCGAGGCTATCGTCTAGGGCCCCCTACGTACTTTATCCTGTCCCTGTACCCCGTGTCAAAAGGGGCCTGGTCGTGGTCATGTAAGGTTTCCATTAAGATCAGTAATGTCAAGTCCTTCCACATTCATAATTGACTTTCAAATTAAAGACCTTTCGGTTTCAATAGACGGTGTTTTAACAAAACATTAATCATTTTCAATCGACTCTACAAAACCAAATCCAAACAAAACTCTTTCCTGGCAAGTCTAATGCAAATTCTTGCTTGAATACAGTCTGTTTACTTCTTTGCCCCTTTGTTTCAGCCGTAACGAGCAGAAAAAGGTCCCATTCAGAGCATCCGAACCTAATTACCCTACCCTCGGTTACAAAGGAGGGTTTCTAATTAACGATATTATGTCAAATAATTTGTTTGAGCCCGACGTCTTATTCTCTTGAATCGAGGATTGGATTAAGTTTGCTTTTGGTTTGGTACGGTTGTTCTAAGAAAAGATGTTTGAAATTGAACAAAGAGTTATGAATTGTTGAGAGGATATACAATTTCAATTCTGATTCGTTTAGGGAAAGTGTTATATTATAAAATTATAATGTATGTTCTGTTCGATTGTTTAAGATAACTGAAAATCTATACGAATGAATCGAAGTCGCTGATAAAAGATGTGTTTAGACCGATTTCGAATGGTGAATCTGAATTGATTTGATTCTGTGATCGGTGTTTGTCCTAAATAAATTAAAAAAAAATAACGCTCACAGGCACATACATTGTAATGATCCCAAGTAAGAACTATAGGCTTTTTGTAATGGAAACCATACAAAAACGGCACGAACATATAACATCCATGACCGAACCGGGATACGAACCCAGGACCCTGAATTGGCAGTCCGGTGTGGTAACCATTACACCAACCGGGTCGTCAAATAACTAAGTTAAGAACGTATTTGATTCGTTTATGACCAAAAAGTGCCAAACGTTTTTAGTATACAAACAAGAGACAAACGCAAGAAAATGCATGGTAGAGCTACCTGTTAGCACATGCAGTCCTAATTAGGAACGAACATAACAGCGTCAAGTGAAACTAATAGGTGTTTAGACATTATGGATGGATGTGAGCATGATGGATGCGTAGTGTCAAACACTACCGCGTCAGCATCATCAGCTGGCTGCAACTCGGTGATCTGTCATTGGTAACAACACATTTGTCAAGTACGATTGTCGTTAATAATTGCGTAATTGTACTTCTATGTTATGTCGAAGTACAGTATAAAAAAGAGTATGGCTATCAAAGTAACGCACTCTACAATTTATGTAAATGCAATGCGACTAAACTGAACTTAACAATTTCGGTTATTTTAACTTCTGATACGTACCTAAATCCATAGAAATTGTTTTGTCGTTGTTGGTCATCATCATCATTATCCTATGAGCTCTTGTCGGTGAAGTATTCGCCAAATAATTTTCTTTTCCGTTAGTGCCTTGAGTTTGTGATACGACATGACTAGGGTTTCTGATTTCTCGACCTTTTTTATCTCTCCAGTTTTTATTGTATTGTAGCGTTCGGGGTTTTTTTAATTTGTAATTTAATTTTATTTCGTAATTTTTTAAGTTACTAGAAAATAGCTGAACCGATTTTCATGTAATAAAGCTAAGAACACTCCCGTAAAAATTAGCTTTCTATAAAAAAAAACGGCATCGAAATCGGTCCATCTGTTTGGACGCTATGATGTCACTGACAGACAGAGCGACAGACAGACAGACAGACTGACAGACCGACAAAGGCGTCAAACCAGGTCTACCCAATATCAAACTGTAGAAAAACATGTATAGTCATTCCTTACATTCTCACACAGATTGCCATAAGAGTGACAGAGCTAGATTAGACGTTAATCTGCTACGTCTGTTAAACAAATGTCACCACTTTTTAAGCAAATTCAAACAAAATTCGTTCTTAACGTAAGGCAATAGCTGAGTCTTCCAGCTGGAGGTCTGGTGACAAAATTATTCAAGACGGTTCCGTTTATTATTGACATTTCACTTATTCTAATGGGTGGTTGTCATAAGTGTGAATGGATGTCACGTAGCGTTTCTATGTCTTGCTTTATATTATTTATCTACCCCTATATTTTATCTTTGCGTCAAATTTATAACACCCCTCTTTTTCGTAGGGGGTTAAAAAGAAGAATTAAACTTAAACTATACCTGGTTCGTCTAACTCGTTTTGTAATCATTATTACTAAAACATTGTTTTATTTAATTAAAAATAAAGGTTATTCTTTCAAACAATTGAGATCAATTAATAACAATGACAATTCAAAGTATAGAATTAGTAAATAGTGAACCTACAATGTAAACATTATTATTTTATTAATTTAGATAAAATTAAACAGTTTTTTTTTGGTTCTTAGATTCGGAAATGTCTCTAACGATTTGGATACAATTTTGTATTTAAATAATGTTTATCTTACAAAGTTACTCCATGAGTGCGATTTTTGAATCTCATTCGGTGAGTTCAGCAGTTGAAAATGTCAAAATTACTATGGAGATGCGCATCTTTCTACTACTGATTTGACTTTCAAAAATCGCACTCCTGAAGTATGATTTTTGAAAGTCAAATCAGCAGTAGAAAGATGCATATCTCTTCCAGTAATTTAGACATTTTCAACTGCTGAACTCAGCGAATGAGATTCAAAAATCACACTCCAGATAGGTTTCATCGCTGAGAAAATCCGTTTTCTCCAAAAAGAAAATAAGATTTTTTTTTGTGTGAAAACTGATTTTTCTCAAGGATGAAATCTATTTGCCGAGCAAAGTTAGATTGCCCTATTTACTAACTAGGTAATTATAGTAGGTAACAGAACAGTCGGCCGATTTTTTAATCGCCAGACGAATATTTCTATGAATGAAATAATATCGATTTCATAAAATAAATTAAGTACCTACTTATAAAGTTTTTTTTCAAAATACACTGACTTCATACTAAAACGGTAGTACTTGCATTTATTCTGTGCTAAAACTCCAGAAATACGAGTAAAGATATTATTTAACGAATGTATTTATAGTACTCTGTGGTAGTACAGTACGATTGGGATTGATAAATCAAGAGGAATCCAAAAAGATTTTATTTCTCGTCTACATATTTTTCATACAACCAAAGAGTTTTGATTACATCTATGAAATACAGATCTGGCAGCTATCTGTCAGAAAAAAATGACGTTAAGCCAAATACTTCAATTAAAAAGAAAACAGTTTTCTTCCTTTTTAGTTTTATTGGCATTTGATATATTTTTTCGAAGATATCTTGCCAGTTCAAATCAAATAATTTTGGAATCATTAAAAAGTTTTTATTTCGATATACCAAATAATCCCAATATAATGTCTCTTTGGTGCCTATTTTCTAAACTGAATCAATAACAACGACAGTTTCTTTCCGACTTCCAAGGAGGTTCTATGTTCAGTCGTATGATTTTTTTATGTATGTTCACCGATATTTTCGTCAATTAATTTTGTGGTCCAATTTAAAAAAAAATGTTATTCTAGTGTACTAGTGTAGGTATACTCCCAGGTGGAGGTGGTCCCATTTTAATTTCGTGTAGATCTGATCGCGCTTCGGAGATACACAATAGAACTCCTCAAAAGTTGACAGCAAATCATCGGTGATTGAAACATTTGTATAACTGATATCTGAGTCGAACAATATACTTATTTCACCACTGGAAATTATGAAATAAGAAAAATTTTAACAAAATATAAACCGACTTCAAATGATTTCTCGTTCTCGAGTTTTCGAGTTGCAGAGACATTTTTTCTCGTCTCGACTAAAGCCAGATTTCCCGAGAATTCTCGCTTCGAGAAACCCTATAATAGACATGATATCAATCTTTACTTGCTAGGTAACTCTGTTTAGGTCTTCCTAGTCTTCCGCTATGAGGAAGACAAAACTGCGGTACCGTACCGTACCTACTAAACTTAAATGTATGGAACAGCAGATTTGTTTTTTGCTTGGCTCTATAGGCATACTGAAAGTTGGTCAGATTAAGAAGTAGAATGCATGGTTAAAGTTTCATACTAACTAAAACTGTATCCTGTATGCATAACTTACGAGAATGTCTGGCCACTAATACGTACAGTCCTTGTCAGGCCCTAACACACGGGGTAGGATTATCAGACATTTGAATACTCGCCCGCGTCTCCGCACTAATTGAGTTAATATTTGGTTATCGGCGGCGCGCACTCGGCCTCCGGGACTAATCCGTACGAATTAATGACGCGAATTTATCATTATTAATGCCTGTGTGATCCCTGCCCGCACCTGATTCTGTGCCGCGTACATATTTCGACGTACGACGCGTACGACATATCTTGTGTGGTGGGTAAAGATTGGGAATTTGGGAAATTCGTAGACTGTATTTCTTATTTGTCTCTCAATTATTCAGTCAGGTGTATATTATTATTATTATTATATCTACACTAATATTATAAAGAGGAAAGATTTGTACCTATTTTTGTATGTTTGTATGTTTGTAATGAATAGGCTCAAAAAGTACTGGGCCGATTTAAAAAATTCTTTCACTATTAGAAAGCTGCATTCACCCTGAGTAACATAGGCTATGTTTATTGCTAGAAAAGATTAGACGTCCACCCGTGGGAAGCCGGGACGGGCCGCTATTATATATATGATACACTAGCAGCTCAAAGCTGATGCGTGTATATATCACTGCACTTGTTTAGGTTTTTAAATAATTGTATCATATCAAAATGTAATTGGCTAATGTGATTTGTTAATGAGGTGTTTTCTAAGGAGATGCAGATGGCCTAAGTCATCATCATCAGCCTATCATGGTCCACTGCTGAACATAGGCATCTCCCGAGGCGCGCAAGAAGATTCTTATCCTCGGCCTCCCTCATCCAGTCGCTCCCCGTTATCTTTTTTAAGTCGTCGGTCCAGCGGGCCGCATGGCATCCCAATTCCCCCCACTCCCAACGACCCGGTTGGTGTAATGGTTACCACGCCGGACTGCCAAACCAGGGTCCTGGGTTCGAATCCCGATTCGGTCATGGATGTTTATAATATGTTTGTGCCGTTGTTGTATGGTTTCCATAATAAACAGCCTATAAATAGTGCTTTCTTGGGATCATTACAAGGTATGTGCCTATGAGCGTTATTTATTTATTATTTATTATTACTCCGCCTGCCAGTTCGTGGTTTCCACTCAAGAACTTACGACTTGAAGATGGCGTTAATAAATTTGACAAAAAACCAGTCAATTTAAAGGTTAAATAAAAAGTTGGATGTTACCACGCCGGACTGCCAAACTCGAGGTCCTGTGTTCGAATCCCTTTCATGGATGTTAGGGCTCTTACAGACGAGCGACACTTTGCTGTCGCCGTGGGTCGCAGAGCGTCGTACTCATACATTTTACGGACCGTGTGCGACACACGGCGACCGCAAAGTGTCGCTCGTCTGTAAGCGCTCTTAGGATGCTAAATGTCGTTATTTGGTTCATAATTCTCCAGTTTGGGATCAGACCAGGGGGAGCGTGTGAATTCTCTATGGATCAGACAGACAGTAGGTACTTTTGGTACTGTGTATGGCACATACAACACGTTCGTTGTGCCATACATAGTACCTGCTGTTATGAGTATATTACCATAGTATCTAACATTACATAATTTATTTATTTATACAGGGTGTAAGTGACAGCCTACTTCAGATAACGCAAAAAAAAAAACGGCTGTATCATACAAAACTGCTGTACCTACCACCGCACCTGACTAAAAATGTATTGAACCTGAGGCCTGAATTAGAACCTGAGGATTGAACCTGAGGCCTGAATTACAGGTGCCTTTTAACTAAGGTTACTTTATTCAGACCCAGGGGCTCAATTATATTTTATGTTAAACTTAACCTTAAGACCCAACTGTTTGTTACTGATCTATTGTACACTTTGGCTAAGTTATGTCATTATTTTTCAATAAATTTATTCTTATTCTTATTCTTATGTATGGGACGGCTGATTTTTTTTTCGCGTTTCCTTAGGTAGGCTCCATAGTAAAAGTTGTTCAGTTTGATGGCTTGAGTTCACCGTTTCAGTATTTTCTAGGCTGTCACTTAGGCCCTGTATTATATTTTCTTTAGTTTCACCGAAAGAAAAGTATATTTTCATATAAGTTTGACGGCCCGGTAGCACAGTCGGTAGTGAACCTGCCTGCTGTGCCGAGGGTCGCGGGTTCGAATCCCGTAAGGGACAAATATTTGTATGATGAATATGAATATTTGTACCCGAGTCATGGATGTTTGTATCTATATATGTATTCTATATCGTTGTCTAGTCATCATAATACAAGTCCAGGCTAGATTCTGGTACTTTAAATGTGACTAGATAATTTGTGTGACATTGTCCAAGATATTTAAGATATTTAAGATATAAGTGTTGTTAATGTGAACGCGTACCACGGAGCCGGTCAACTGGAACGGCCGTTCGATTGGACAGTTTTACAGCGGCGGGCGACTGGCGTTGCGTTTATTTGCACGTTCCGCTCCGTTATGGCTTTACGACAATTTTTTATGGCAGCACTAGTTCATATTTTGGCAGGACTAAAGGATTAAAGGATTGGAATTATAGGTGAACTATATTAAAGCTATAGGGGAGTATTTTTATTGGTGATGCCGTAAATCCTTATATTGTGCAAAAGTTGTTTTGTTATTTTCGGATATAAACGATGGACGATTGAATTGAATAGGTACACTGTTTTTCAATTCCATACATTCTAATTCGTAATCATCGTATTATTCCGAGAGATAAGTGTACTTTTTGCAACCATCAGCAGCAAGGCTGATTCAGTGTTTATGGGGTGTAGAGCTTCTCTATGATGGGGATGGATCAGGTCTGCCTGCACAACTCCAGTCGGTTTAGGTACAAAAACTGACATGGTTCATCAGTCGGTTTAGGAGATACAGCCGTTCAAAGGTCGGAACTTTGACTGGCTGTATCTCCTAAACCGACTGACAGAACTTGACAGTTTTTGCACTGTTCACATAGCTACAGTGCATACTACAACAATATCATACGATCAGCCGTGCAGCTGATCGTTAATTTTTTACAGACCTTTAATCATCAGTAACTCCTAAACCGACTGGAGTTATGCAGGCAGACCTGGTCCATCCCCATCACAGAGATGCTCTACACCCCATAAACACTGAATCAGCCTTGCTGCTGATGGTTGCAAAAAGTACACTTATCTCTTATACTATATATGAAAATGCCCAATACTAGGATACATACATATTAATGCCATTTTCGTATACGAATTAGACTACTGTGAAATTCACAAATAGCTCTCCCGCTCTACGCAGCCGTGTATTAAAGTGAAAGTTCTTCATGAAAAGTATGGATTTCATCGCTCACCTAGCGAACAGATTTCACTGAAATACTGTGCTATAGGCATAACCTTGGAATTAAAATAGTACTTCCTTAGGTTACGGGCGGTCTTGATGATTTCAATGACTGAATCCAATGACTCGGTGTATAATAAATAAGTAGGTAATTAAATGCCCGTACGTTATTGTAGAAAAGCTGCTTAATTTTAATTAATTTCCCAATCAAAACTCCCATACAAAGGTGCGGATCAGCGGATCTATTTTTTATGGTAGGACCAAAAAATTTTTCCACCTGTATAACTGAATTACCTACTTATAGTTTTTAATAAAAAAAAAATTTTCAATCAAATTATGGCTTTACCTATGAAATTGCCGCTTCTTTGAATCCTTTTTTAATATCAAAATATATTCTTTCTATTTTTTTCAAGATTACCGCGTGCCCTTATAATTTTTAGGGTTCCGTACCCAAAGGGTGAAAATGGGACCCTATTACTAAGCTTGCGTTGTCCGTCCGTCCGTCTGTCCTACCTATTTAGGGCTGTAACTTTGAAATTTTCAAAGATTATGCGTTATTACGGCGGATTTCTTAACAAATAATAAAAATGTCAAAAATTTAAAAATTAAGAGAATAGTTTTTTCAACGTTTGTTCTTCACACTCTATCGTAAAAACGGTAATACATACAAGCGTCAAACTTAGTGTGATGATTATACAGAATGAAATTGATATCATTAGCATCCCTTTAAACTAAGAGTATACCCATCATACTGAACAACTTCTACTATGGGAGCAAACTGATCGGTTAGTTTATAAGGATGCTAATGATATCAATTTCACCCTGTAGAGCAAACTCTACAGATTAACAACAAATACTAAAAACTGGCCAAGTGTGTGTCTGTCTCGCGGTCAAAAAAAGATTTTTTTCTACGTTAATGTTGTGTTCTGTGGTGGTGTGGTACGGAACCCTCGGTGCACGAGTAGCCCGACTCGCACTTCACCGGTTTTATTAAGAGTACGCGGTAATCTTGACGCGTTCCCCACAAAAAATTACCATTGTTTTTGTAACTTTTTGTCATAATATGTATACCTACATCGTATTTCCGCTTATGACTGTTAGGTACGTTCGGTTTCGGCTTCGGGCAAAACTGATCTTCGGTCGACACTAACCATATCTCAGACAAACCACTCGAAGGCACACAAGATACAACATAATACTTTGACAGATCCGTCATTTAGGGAACAGTACAGTACCTAGGTATAGTATACGTGAGCGGCCGGACGCGACGCGACGTGATGGCAAACAGGCGTCGGCGATCAATGCGCAATCACGGGCACTAATCACCGCGATTGACGGAGCGCAGGCAAATGACACGACATATCGGATGACGCGCGGACGGTAATGAATTAGTGTCCAGTCTGACATAGGAGATGTTTTGGTTTGTGGGTTGATGTTGATGCTGCTTATTGTTTTGTAATTTGTGTATATGGATTTTTAAGGAGGTACTTACTTTTATTATAGAGTAGCTGACATAGCCCAAAGAATTGCTGAACTAAAGTTGCAGTGGGCGAAATTGCTCGCAGAACCGATGGCCGATGGGACCGAAAAGTTCTCGAGTGGCGATCGCGTGCCGGAAAGCGGTGGACCGACGACCTGGTGAAGGCAGCGGGAACCCGTTGGATGAGGGCAGGACCAGTCGTTATGGCGATCCTTGGGGGAGGCCTATGTCCAGCAGTGGACGTCCATCGGCTGAGATGATGATGATGATACTTACTGCATTCATATTATAAAACTGTAACAGAAGTTTGTCTGTAAGTACTTTGAAGATATTTACAAGAAAAAGATTAAGATATGGTTTAAAGTGTCCCTGACTCCCATTGTCCCAATCAACCTTTTTAGAATTTTTGTATGTCTGTTTGTTTGTTCGAGCATCACATAAAAACTACTGAACCGATTTTGATGAAACTTCTTTATTTGATTGCTTTGACTTCAAATCTGGTATAACAATTTGTGCGAACGAAGTCACGAGTAAACACTAAACACTAGTAGATTATATTTTTACTGCATCTCCAAAGCCAAATGTTTGCTTTTACCACAGAATTCCTATAATTAGCTTTTACGAACAATATAATATTCCTGCTCGACCAGCATCGTCTTAGCCACGACAAATTGGATCAAGTGGCACAATGATATGGCGTGACAGTAAATTATTGATTATACGTACACCCACTACAGGTAGGTGGACCTGCATAATGACGTCACGCGTGCCCGCAGCCAGTAATTAACGTCTGATTAGAGCACAATTAGGCAGTAATCACTGATTACAGATACCTGCATGGTTTCAGGTGCAACGCGACGCATCAGTTATGATGGATATGGCATGTTGTTGATAATAAGTTCGTGAGGGTAAACAACTAAACAAGGATGTTTATCACCTACTTGACCTATTTTTACCATCCAATAGAGAGAGTCATACTATTGCAAGTCAGTGGAGTTCAATACGAGTGCATGGGAAGGGGCACTCGTATTGTACACTCGGGTTGGAAATTTTAGTCACCGGTGAGATTAAAAAATGCGAACTTTGGGAAATCTGTGAATATTTGCCATTTTACTCAGCCGGTGACATTCAACCACCATTCAACAATCGCATTTAAAACTCATTCTTTGAACTCAGCAGTTGAAAATGTCATTGTATAAATTTCACTCAAATAATGGGCCGCTTCCGCCTAACAAACAGATTTTTTTAGGTAATCTTTAAGATAATTTCATGAGAAAAAAGAATCATTATTATGAAATAAAATGAAATTTCCGTCTTTACACAATATCTAGGTATCTCCATAGTATACCATCATGATGATGGTTGAACAGTTAGGTATTTCGTGCAACTCGTGCAAGTTAAACAAACAAACTCACTTTCACATATTTATATTTATTTCATTGTATATTAACAAAAGGTGAATCTGAAGTGACCCTGTATAAAAGCAAAGAAATTAATTAATTTGGGGACAACAGATGGATTACGAGTAGGACGGCTGCACGGTGAAATATTTGAATTTGTTTATCTCACGTTGCCAGCTCTAATGACGTCATACGCCTCGTTGCATTCCAACTGCCTTTAGAATATTATGTTATTTTAATTAAATTTCAAATTATTAATTGTGTTTAACTTTGAACATAAAAGTAACAGTCTCTTTCAATAATAGGCCTCCAAAAGGCCTGGAGGAGACTATTGGTCCATGAAGGTTGGCATGAGGCATGAAGGTATGGAAATTATGGAAGGCTTATGGAAGGTAACCTTCCTATTATATAACACGTCGACATCCGAAACTACGATCCTCAAACTTGGTCTTTCACTGAACATCAGAAATCCTGTCTCAAGGTCTGGCAAAGAGCATTTTAGGTGTGAAGATAACCAAATAACTAATTCCGTTAGAAACACAGAACTGTGCTCCTGGGTACCTTCCTCGTTGTTCTATTGTGTTCCAGTACTGGCTGGCGGATGCAGGGCGCTAATTATAATTTCAATATTTCATTAAAGTTGGTCTCGTCGGTTTTAAATTGAAAACTAAAAAAAAATGTTTTCCAATTTTATAATGATACCTAAATAAGGTTTACAACTGTATGTTAGAGCCCGGTTACACGTTCAGTATTTCGTCATTCTGGTCCATCAGTCTGGTCATGTTTATTTGATTTGAAGGGAAACTGATATACTGAAGCACCATGTTAGTCGGGTCAATCTCGAGTCAGTTTCCCTTCAAATCAAATATACATGACCATACTGATGGACCAGACTGATGAAATACTGATCGTGTAACCTCCCTCTTAGGGTTTTTATTTAGTTTTGCGGTTCATTTATCAACGTGCACGCGATGATGCTTCGTTTTGGGATGCCACTATAATAAATACGAAGACCGTAGAGAACAATTTTTTTTTATCTATGATGAAGACCCTATATTGTGTCAACTCTAACTCTAATGGTTAAGAGTATTGGGCTCTCGACACGGAGGTCGTGGGTTCGATTCCCACAGGGGACACCTAGTGATAGGTCACTTTGTGAATTTTTCCCCAGTTGATTAGGAGCTTGCAGGCTGAATCAAGAATGATTCCGTGCTTCGTATGGCACGTTCAGCCGTTGGTCCCGGCTACTATCTCTGGTGGTAGTAGTCGTTACATAAAAACCACATCGGAGGCCGTAAGGCGGTCTAGAAAAACTCTGACACCAGGGCCTCAATTGCGCAATTTTATACGGTTTTGGTTTGGTTTTGGTTTTGGTTTAGTTTTGGTTTAGATTTGGTTTAGCTGAAGTAAAAAAGCTATCGCGATATTTTTTCTGAACGGTTAAATTGGACAATACAGAAATTTCGATCGAACGGACATCAAACGTTACGCCAACGTATCTTCCGAAATAAAGCTAAATCGTTACCGTTAATATAATTTGCGCGATACGAATTGTGCATAACGTAACGTTTTTGGTTGTGGTTTTGTTTTGGTAGTATCGTTCAAACTTAGGGCGATTGAGGCCCAGGGCTCTGCCCACCCGATAAGAAGAAGATTGTGTCAACTTATATCAATATATACTTCTCGAGTCACGTGGCGAAAGGGGTCTTGCGGTGCGGCGCCGGCCCGGCGGCATTACATGGGAAGGCAGGGTAATTGATAATTGCAATTACTCAATTAATGTAATTACTAGTTAATTACATTTTGCGCAACACTGCATAGAAGGTATGGCCGGCTGAGGCTCAGCCATTTTGTAATAGCTTAAATGTGAATTTGTTCACAATATTATTTAAGTATAATACCTTATCCCACTTGCCCATTGACTTGACATTGTGTGCAGTGCTTAGAAATCTCACTAATATAATAAATATGTCAAAGTTTGGATATTTAGATGTTTTTTATTCAATCACGCATATAAACGGCTAGGCTGAACGGATTTGGATGAAATTTGGTACGCAGTTAAGAATATTTTCTGGATTAACACATAATATCATACTTTATTCTTCTGGTATAATATCATACTGGTAGGCGTAGTGTGGGACGCCCTGCTGCTCGCTGGAGAGACGACCTAAAAAAGGTAGCAGCGAGCGACTGGATGAGGAAGGGTGGCGCGCCTTGGGAGAGGCCTATGTTCAGCAGTGGACGATAATAGGCTGATGATGATGATGATGATGATCATATTTTTTTAAGGTCCACGCAGACGGAGTCGCGGGCAACAGCTAGTAATTTGTAAATACAACAGTCAGTAATTTGTAAATCAAACTATACAAGGTGTTTAACAAACATTAAATCTAAAATATGCCAACGTTACAGAGCTTTTTTAATTTGTTGAAGTTAGTAAAATTTGCACAAACCGTCACACTTTTGTTATGTTGTGATATGAATAACAATATTGAAATAAATTTGGATGGATATTGGATACGCAACGCAGTGACCTCAATGGATTTTTATTTGTCTATTATTGTGCACCATGCACATACGGTTTATTCGTTGTTTTTTTTTTGTCCGTTGCAGTAGAATGTTTTATTTACAAAACATTGTTGTGTTGCCCAGGCACTTAAAGTCAAACAAAGTGCTTCTATTACATGGCACTTATTAACCTATTCAGAAGCCGCAATGAAGTGATCGTTAAAACCAGGTAAATAATTCATCAGGCAGGTTAGACTCACGAGCTCGTAAAAATGTTCAGAGAGAATGGCTCGGCTCAGTGTCGGGCCAATTTACCTTCGAACGTAAATCTGAGTAACTGCCATCGACGTTTTTTTTATTTTTTCTACTGTCGTAGTTTGCGTATCAAGCGAAAAATACTCAGTACCTATTTATTTGTAAGAGGCTTTATACTGTGTGATCTTTTAGTCTCTTTCTAAATTACCATAATTGTTCAAGCCAACAAACCGAACAACTTTTACTATGACTAAACTTAGTTATTAATAATAACTTATTATAATAACACAAAACTAAATGATTTATTTATCAACAAAAGTAGCCTAGGATAGAGGATAGTGTCACTCGCGAACCCATGGTTGTTGTAATGTCATCGTATCGAATGCGGCAATAAGAATCTAACTAAACATTAGACAGAGTTTCGGCGATATGTCAGAGCAAAGTTCGTAAAAGAGAAACAAGAGATTTCATTCAAACAAAAGTTTATGAACATTTCTGAATCTTATTCCCATGCGATATTCAAAAATGTTTGATGCTGAACAATATTGACCGTTTTACATACCATTTCTATTTAAGTTTACGGTCATTCTAGATGGAACATAATTTTATTATACAGGGTGTAACAAAACACCCTAGTAATACTTAAGGGGGTGCTTCAGACCATCAAACTGAACAACTTTCACTATGGAGCCAACATCGAGAAAAAATAAAAAAAATCTGCTGTCCCATACATTTTAGTCGAGTCGGTACCGCACTTTTGTATGGGATAGCAGATTTTTTTTATTTTTTCTCGATGTTGGCTCCATAGTGAAAGTTGTCCAGTTTGATGGTCTGAAGCACCCCCTGAAGTATTACTAGGGTGTTTTGTTACACCCTGTAGATCTACATTGATTTTTTTTGGAGGAAATCGCGAAAAACCGCTTTTATTTTTAAAGGGGTTTCTAAAGGGCACTTTTTAACGCATTCAAATATTATTTTATGAAGTTTTTATATTTTCATATGGTAGGTAGGTTACCTGGAGGTGCTTTTTGACCTGTTTAAAAAAATCTGACGCTGCGACACCGCAAATTATCGTGTGGTTTGGCCGAACGCTAATCAACTTCGCTTCCCCTAAGATTTATAAAACAACGAGTCTGGTACAGTTTCTAATAGCAAGATCTTCATTAAAATGTGTAAATTGGGACAAAATCCAGTTCGATACAATGTCCAAAGAGAATGATCTGGCACAGTATCGGACAGGCTTAGCTCTGCAGCGTAAATCAGAGTCGACTGCGTTGTTAATTGTGGTGAAGCCGGGTACGATGGACCTAGTGGAAAATCGATATGCTCCGAGCTATTTTGAGTAGGTGATCCGAATTGACCTGGAAAAGGAGAAATTGTGTTATGAGTTTATGACTTATAGCTATGCTTATGATGTATGTGTGCTTTGTTAAAATGGTGTTTTGTTATGGATTTGAAATGTATCTAAATAAATAAAGATTAAATTAAATTTAACGTATTTCAATGGTTTTAACAAGCTTATAAATATCTGTGGCTTATATTTAATATTTTATTAGTGTAATAAAAAAACAAATTTGTAGTTTTTGATTTCTTCAAATTTTTTAAAGGTTCTTTTCAATTTTTCGAGGTATGACCATTTAAATTTTCGTATACAATAATGATGGTTATATTTATTTGACAAAAGTAAAATCAACACCTAGTAAGTAGGTATGTGTAGGTACTATGCCATAGACTATTGTTTCCTTGGTCTATGCTGAATGAAGCATAGTTTTGCGTATGTGATGGAATATGTTTCATTACTTTCATTTTCATGTCTTTTTCCGAAACATCACCAGAAATTAAAAAAAAAACCGGCTAAGTACGAGTCGAGACTCGAGCAATTAATGTTCCGTACTACCAGTTGTTTAACATAGGTCATTGATGACAACCACTATAAATTGACATTGAAATTAGTATGTGGTCACATACGAGTAGTAAGTAACAGCAGATTATTTTACACTGGTGTCAGTTTTTTGGATATAGAAAAAAAAAACTATCCAAGTGCCAGCCTGATAATATTCCCGCCGTCTACACGTTATTTCTGATGTTCATAATTTTTTTCAGATTTCCTACGGCTATATTTATTTGAAATAGAGGTGGGGACATCAATTTCTCGTATTTAATTGATAATTTTGTTAAACAAAGTTTTAATTAAAAATTTGAAAATTTATTTCTATACTCGTAACTCGTCGTATTTTTTCATAAGCTTTCAATTAATTGATGCGTACCCCACACCATACGGTAGATTTTTTTTATTATTTACCCTTTCTACTTCCCGAATTGCCCCCCAACATAAAAATTAAGCTTTTTTTCTTCATTTATGGACCTGTAAATTATTTTGCTATATCTGTGCCAAGTTTCAGCTTCCTATGTCTTACGGTCTCAGAGAAAAATGCCCGTGACAGACGGACGAACGGACAGACACCGAGTTGATTCCATAAGTGTGGTAGTCCTCGACGCGGTGGTAGAGTCAAAAAATGACGTCAAAAAGCTATCTATATGATATTATTTTGAATAAAAATTTTGAATTTTTGACGTGTTCGGTTTTGCCAATTCTGGTACGGAACAATTAAAAGGAACGTCAAATTCCATCAATTTAACTAATTCCTCGATTCAAATCCAGTTGCAGTTTAGGTATGAATGAAAATTTTATAAGCAGTAGAGGCAGAGTTTGAGGAAGGAGAGTACGGGAGTGGATAAAAATGTCATTTAGTGATGCTGAAAGGAATTTGCAGAGTTTGTAAAGAATAATTGATCAGCTCGGCTAACGTTTATATGCCCTAATTAGGGCTACATGTGCCATTTGGGAAGGGGGGAGTATAAAATGTCATCAGGGATAATTGGAGTTATCTCATCTACATCAAAGGTGCGGAAGGGGTGAGGTCTAGAGGTCTCAATAGCAATTCTTGTAGAGGGTTGGAATGCTAAGACGATACCTGAGGGGCTCGAGATGGTATGTAAGTAGGTACCTATTCGTTATCTTGTTGATTTTAAAACGTTATAACCATGTTCTTAAAAGAAGCTAAACTAGCTAGGTAAAGTACTATACTGCCCAAAATTTTTTTTTTTTTTTTTTTTAAATATTTCCGCAAAAATATGTGCTTAACTGTTTTGGATAAATGGCTCTCTGTGCCAATAATTGTAAACATAATTATTATAAATGTTGAAAATTAACTAACTTAGCAAAAGGATGGAATTTTCTGACTAGGTATTTAAAAATGTTTTTGTGTGACGACTACGACACTATAATTATATGGGCAAAAAAGAAGAGGTTACCTGAAATACGAGGTGTATTTTAATTTAACCTTTTAAAATTATGCTGTATACAATAAACAAATTATTATTTTCCGCCTGAAAACTGATAATAATTAAGAGGCACACCGCCCCCGTCTGACATTGTTGTTCAAGAATGCAAGTTGGAATGTTTATGCAAACAATTTAAGCAAAGACATTCCATAGTCTTACCGGCTGGAGTAACGCTTTGTTAACTCTTTAGCTGACGGGCATTTTTGATCGTTTAGTAATTTATGTTGTTTGATAATAGGCACATTTTGAAAATGCTTTTAAATGTTAAAATCTTTAAAAAAAATGCTTTGAAAAGATTTAGAAATGTTTAGAGTATTTTTTGTAAATTTTTAACATTAAAAAAGCTTCACCCAAAAAGCGTTAAACAATTTCAAATATAAATTACGCCAAGCGATAAACAGTGATAAGGTTCTGTAGATTTTTTTTAATGTTTTTGTTTTACAGAAATAAAGATTCAATAGATGTCTAATTGAATGGATGCAGAATTGGAGGATGTGTAATGTCTTCATACCGTAAGGAAGTGGAACATTGTTGAACTACATACAAAAATAAAAAATACATGGCTTTCGCAAATGTCTAGTAGTTAGTTGTTGTACATAGGTAGATACTACAGTTAATTTCAATGCTTATCTTTAGAGACAATAGAGATAATATAACTTGTACTGTCAGAGATTGCTCACTGAGCAATTTGTCTCGACGAATGCATTTTAAATTCGTATCGAAGCTAACAAATTACTTGATAAAGTGTCCTTTATGGCGATACTTTAGTTAGGCCACGCCCACCTGTCACGTGTTTTTGTCCAGACGAGGCGGTTCTGCGGAGTGGGCGGGGTTTAGAGGTTAATGCGAGGAGGCCCCGCCCACCGCGGTCTCACGCCCACTCGCTGATGCCTCAGTTTCCGACGAGACGTCGCTTGGGATGATACTGTCGACGAGACGTCTTATCAATTTATAGCACACAGATATCAGGGTGTTAGGGTAAACAGTTGCATTACTTAAAGGGGTGATTGTACCCATAATATTGAACAGCTTTCCCAAAGAAAGCTATAGGAAACTAGCAAAAAAAATTCGACTTTTCATACAAAAGTTCGATCAGCTAATTGCATTTAGTATGGGAAGTCCAAATTTTTTTTACGAATTTCCTAAAGGTTTCTTGGGGAAAGTTGTTTAGTATCATGGGTACAATCACCCCTTAAAGTAATGCAACTGTTTACCCTAACCTGTAGAAACGAGTATAATTATGTAGGTATGTCTGTTTTACTGGTGGTAGAGTTAAAAAATTACGTCAAAAAGCTATCTATGTGATATTAAAATTTTGATTTGATTTGATTATACTATATGTTGTCGTCTTTGGCGTGAATAATTATAATTATTTGATTGTATACCTAAGTATGTTCCTTCGAATCTTCGAGCAGTAGCCCATCGAGAATAATTTTATTAGGAACTCATGGGGTACCTTCAACGATAAAGCAACATACGAAAGCCACTTATATAAGAAGTTTCAGGGCAGGGTATTTTAAAGTGTATCATATGAAATATGTAGTTTTAAAAATATTTATTGATCTGTTCTTCGGAAACACAAATATTCCAGATAGAGTTAGTTCGCATTTTATACACGACCAAGATGTAAGGTATGGACACATAAAGAACAAACTGTCAACAATTGATTTGTTGCTGTGCTGAAACCACCTGAAACTTTCAATATTATTGTGGTTTAACGAAGGTTTAACGAATCGGATCGGGGTTGAAGTCGACTACCTACATATACATGACAAAAAGTAAACATCATTCATTAGAAACAGATACGTACCTAACTTTTTGAAAGCCACGCCATTTACTCAGGTATAGATCCTGCTCGTATAGACGAGACAATTAAAGACAGACCGAGTAAGACATTAAATTGATAACATCTTATATTTCAGATCCAAAGAAATATTTCACTTTCAGCAAAAGTTTCATATTCATACGTTCATTTCTTACAAAGAATATAACAGAAGATAAAAGTTTTCTCGGAAAATATTCTTCAAAAGTATTAAATGCAAAGTATAGCTATTCAAAAATAGAACCCGCCTGGGATCCTACTTTTCGCATTATACCGGTACACGTACAGTCAAGCTAACTCTTATCTCCAGGCCATAACGCTCATTTCATTACTCTTTATTCGCCGGCTTGGGACCGAGCTTTATAACTTTATCGTTTAATTTTAACTGCGTCTTAGTATGGAGCTACGTGGCAGAACATTTTCGTTATAGTAGAGTTGGTTTGCTCAACGTATCTATTTAAAATTGTACAGTTTTTACGTTATTAAATATGTTGATTTCCATTTCCTTCAATTATTTCGTTAGCATAAAAACAAAAAAATCTTCACGTAACTTTTCTTATGAAACAGAAAAAATACTCATTAATGAAAAAAATCGTATTCCTTTTGTTAAGTAAAAACAATAAACAACAACATTATCATCGTTATCATAAAACATATAATACTACTTCTTTACAACATAATAAACAAATTGAAAACTGAAATTGTAAAAAATCTGCTGTTCCATACATTTGAGTCTATAGTAGGCATTCTAGGTTTGTATGAAACTTCTGATATATCTTTTGTTTTTTATAATGACTTGGATATCTCTGACTACCCCCTCAGGAAATATAGTCTTGAGCATATGCTATGCTTTACTATCAAATTATAATGTATGTACCTAAAATAATAAATAAATAAAAAAAAATTACGATGCTAATTAAAAAAGTAAATTTAATGTAATGGTGGTTGTACTGTGTTTTACAAAGAGCATTTCTATCATTTCTATCGTTATCTCAGGTCGTATTTCACGTTTAATCTCCACTGATTAATTAAGAAGTCTGCAGAGGCCACGTCGACGAAGTATACATCATATTGTCTAAGATATTTGAAACCAGGGTCGGAGGTAGAGTGTAAAAAATGTTTTCCAACAATATACAGTTATTGTTACAGTTACAATATATATTTTAATTACAGTATATTTAAATGCGTTACATCATACTAAAAAATATAATATATCTTGTACTGGTTTAGGTAGTCACCAGTAAAGAATATGCTACTCTCTAGTCATCAGACACATCTCAATATATTGCTTCAAACAAAAGAACCATAATTATAAAATAATTACTGTTAAAATTTAGCAAAACTCGAAGATAGAAGTTTTATTTAAAACTCAAATAATAATATTAACCAACTTTTTGAGAGAGGGAATTCATTTCATTCGATTTATTTAAAAAAAATAGAGGAAGAATTCGATATTTCAGACATAATTAACTAATATTTCATTAGAAAATTACTTTCATTATTAAAAATGGTAATATAAATCAAGCATCTTAAAAAAGGGCAAAACAATGGCGAAAATACGAGTTAGCAGAAAACAGCTGATACATCTAACGCATGCGTAGTTGATAATAGGTTCTAATGAGAGCGAACGTTGGCAAGATAGCTTGGGGACGCTGCGCGGAAAAGTTAAAAATGCAAGGAGTAAAAATTGGCGCGAGGAGGATTTCGCTAGCTAAAAATGAATCTTATGTCAGGGCAAGAAAGCTTAATTGACTAAGTTTTTACTATAGGTAGTCTGCGCATCGGGCTGTAAGACCATTTAATTAAGAAACTAAAATTATGGATAGTAGTACAAATGAAATTCATCTTTAATGAAAAGTAAATAGAGGTCAAATCTTTTATTAAGTAAATATCATCAGGCATAACTGAACGCAACTTTATTTTCATCAAGATAGAGCTCAATATTGTGTATTTGAAAGTCGAGGCAGGCTTGGTCATTGAGGATCGCAGGGAAATGGCGGACATCACGGAAACTACGGTTCGTGTGGATGCCACGGAGGTCAAGGAGTTCAGGGACGCGTGGGATTGAGTATAAATAGGCGGGAGTGATAGGAGATCGGGTCTTTCTTCAATTTTATTCTGAGAGCTCACTGTCTCGCTGCCGGATTGCGTTTTGATTTTAGTTAAATTTTCTAAGTATTTTTGGGAGGTTTTGTTTATAATTTGGGATAATTGTAAAGTAATTTAAGGGGAAGTTGTAAGCTTTCTTTATTGATTTTGGGATAAATTCTGGGAGTTTCATATTTTTAATCATTTGTTAAATTCATTTATTGGGGAGTTAATATTTAAATTGCGAGCTCGAGGAATCTTTTGGTACACGATGAAGTATCGTGGGTTTTTGGTGCTTTCACGACTAGCAGTGCTATACTGTGAAAGTGTCATTAACTTCCATTTTCATAGCCTGGCTTTGTGGTGCGCCGGCGATCGTTTTTTACCTACATAGCGATCTTTAGCCACCTGAGTTTTGTAACCTGGGCCAAATGCTGCTTGGTAATCCACCGTTCAAGAGGAGGATGTTCTTTAGGGAGCCAAGTACTTTGTTTCTGGAGTGCAAAATTCAGTCCCCTTTATTTATATATTTCACACACTTATATAACTCACCTTGGGGACTCCTGATCTCTAAGCTTCGGCCGCACGGAGTTCCCATAAAACACAAGTCCATAGGAACTAGGAACACAAGAGTTGACTTACTCGCACACCTAATTTAGCTATTTAGAAGGTTCTTCCCCAGACAACACGGGAAAACCTGCATTACACACCTACACGATTAAATGTAAATGTGGGGTCTGCCCCTAGCTTTGCAGATGCCCTTACACCGGGGTTATCTTAACACTAGGGAAACTTCTTTAGAATAGGAATATTTTAGACATTGGTTAGATTTTAAAGTCCGCGTTTTATTTTAGAAGTAGGCTAGGATAGGATAGGTAACTTTTCTAGATTATTGGGAGGGAACGATTAAAGTTTTCATAGGGAAATCATATTTCCTATACTTGTACAGTTAGAAGGAAAATATTGGTTTAGCTGATAATATCTTATTTACAATATTGGTTTCATGAAAGGAAAGAATGGTACTATGTTAAGAATAATTAGTATGAATTTTACATCAAAAGCTGATGACTTGTTAATAGAGAATGTTAAGCATACTATTAGGAAAGAAAACCTAATTTACTTGTTTTAGTTTCATAGAATATTTTCTATTTTTATCCCAGTTGTCTTATAGACTATAACAAACTGACTAAGACTAATGAATGAAAGTAAATTCACCTGTCCTCTTTATTTTAAATACTTACTCATACTTACTGAATTTTTGAAGATATCACTGTAGAGTTTCTGGCCACATCTTCTCTGCAGTTAGGACCCCTAGTGACGTGGTGGTAGAGTCTTTTGAGGTCATACCCTATCCGAAAGAAGTATTTGAGAAGGATTTTGTATTTTAAAATTTTACCAGGTACTAAAGGGTACTAATTTAATGTGAATTACAATTATTAATATTACAAATAATCCTCTTGGAAAAGTCAACTTGAGGTTCTGATAGTTTTGGTTTGTCTTTGGGTGAGCAAAGAGCAGCCCGTAGCTAATCTCCATACTAAGATGATTGGAGACGTTACACTTAAGATAAAGCTGAAAATATCAATGTCTTAACTAATCATGGTACAAAATCATGGTATTTATAATATAAGAGTATAATAATCGTTCTCCATTGCTCCTTGTAACCGATCTCACTAACTAGGTTGGGGTGTCCCCATAAAAACAATCACAATGTTATCTAATCAAGATATGCTTACCATTTTCTTATAACATTTAATTAATTTAAAATTTGCACCCTGTATAATTATACTGTTTAGGAAAGAGTTTATTCAGGTTAGGATTATTTCTAGGTTCAATACAGAAAAGATCTAGGTCACTAAGTCCTTCTAAACAAATCTGAGTTGTTACTTAGCAATGTGGGTTCCTAGACGATCACATCTTTTTTAGGCAATACCTAGTTTAAGTTTAGATCTAAGTCCAAGGGAAAATTCAAGTCGGTTATCATGAAGTAGTACTTTGGTTAGGCTTATTATAATAGGATTAGGTTTTACTTATCATTAAGTTAAGTAGGATAGGCTAAGTTAAGTATGACTGATTGAATTATGTTGATAATAAGTTTAGGTATTTCTATGTCTCTGCTTATTAGAATACTAGATAAACCTCGAGTCTGTTGCAACCTAGGTTACTGTTAGGCGGTTCACAACATTAGTCCTAGACACTAGAGATCACGATTGGCCAAAACAACATCTTCAACTCAAAATAAAATCATAATTAAGTTTAGTTCATAGTAGATTTAAAACCTTTATTTAGTTAGGCAAATTAGTTTATGTCATCCGTTAGGGATTGTAGTTTAGTTAGGAATCTATTTCATCTAGTGCTTTAAATAGGATAGGTTTAGGATATAGTTTACAATTGGGTGCCGGTTGCCCAGGATCTAGTTTAGGATAAGATAGAAATTTTTACAATTTTGTGCGCATGACCAGGATAGATGTTTACAATATGGTGTTCCGTGACAAGGATTGTTAAGAAAATAGGGTTTGAAATGTTATGATTTTATTTTGAGTTGGAATCTAATTATTTAGCTAGCCTTTGGGCTACAATTTGTTGCTGTGAAAGAACGATATGCATTCTTGAGGTTAGCAGTAGGTGAGATGCAGGGAAAGATTTAGTTAGAAATGCAGGGTAAATAATTAGTTTATTTAAAAATGGGGGATATGCTTTAATTTTTGATAACATGGGTTAATTGTTTACATTCACAATAAGGTTATATTGGTATTTGATTTGGATTTTCACTTTGTCTAATGAGGCACTGTTCACTAGATATTTTATTGAGCACTGCACTGTAAATTTTGGTTCACTGGGGTTATTTGCTGTTTCACTAATTTGTTTCGACTGAGGGCTGCGTTTCAAGATTCCAGGTGATGAAGCAGAAGGGTTGTAGGGATTGCATTTTAGGGTGATCTTCGATGATTGGGTGAGGTGAATTTTCACTTTTCGAGTTTTCTTTTCGTTGCAGGCGCGTGGAGATTGGAAATTTAGTGTTTTGAATATTTCTTCTGTCATAGTAGTGTAGCGTAGAATGAAGATCTTGGAGTTTCGATGCCATGGGAGGACGCGCCGAGAAAGAAGCGTCAGGTTTTGAAATGGGTTCTGGTAGTTTTCTTTTTCGAGTAGATGATATATTCCTTGAGTAGATGGTTACAGGAGCGTGGAGTTTGGAATATTACGTTTTCAATCTCTTCTTTTTCGTTATCCATAGAGGCGTAACCGTGGGCGTAGTGTGGAGATGAAATTTTGGCGGGTTCTTGATGCTATAGGACGCTGGGGGAAGCGTTTTCTGTTAGAATTTCATGTTTTCTTCTTTTCAAGTAGACGGGAACGTAGGTTCTAAATCGAGATAGATTAACTTCTTCTTTTTCTTTATGTTTTCGTAGCAAAGATGGTAAATGTATGGATGCGTGACGAGGAAATTCTTGAAAGTTTGAAAGTTTTACGGCAAATCGGCCATGTTTTCTTTTCGCTTTGTTTTGTAAGTTTTGTAATTTTGTTGTTTGAAAAGAATGAATGAACGGAACGGAAGTTGATAAATTCTGAACGTATAAAAAATTTTATTGATTCTATTGGTTGATTGCAAAGTTCATTAGGACTACGTCTAATTTGATTGGCTAATAAGTACCTAAGCTAGACCCACTGACCAAGCGGCCAATAAGCGGAATGTCCAAGGGTGGAGAATAAAATTGTCATGATACCAGGGTTGGATTTAGGGACGTTGAAAGAGATAGTACAAAAAATTGAAAAGGATAGTATTTATAAAAAATTATAGTACACTTTATTTTTTTTGTAATTTAACATAATAGTCATTAGAATCAACACCATTCAAGGCAAAATTTACTCCTCTTCTACTAAGTTTATCAGTTCTTGAATATTACTATTAGTTCTATCATCATTTTTGGCATTTAATCTCATCAACATATCCTTAGTAGGAATAAAATCTGTAAAATTACCACTTTTGCTACCGCTTTAGATAGCGTCACAAGACAATAAAATGCCGTCTATGGATTGTTTTGCCAGTTTGTCTCGTATCTTAGTCTTGGTAAGGTTCACTTTACTGAATATTCGTTCGCACATGCACGGTCGAATATTCATATGACGAAAACTAAGCATTCGGGAGCAAACTTAAAATTATAGTATTTTAGCGTACTATCCTTAGTTGTGGATAGTATATAGTACAAAGAGCGAAATTATAGTATAAATACTATAATTATAGTACAAAATCCAACCCTGCATGATACTTACTTTTAAAGTCAATACTAGAATTGAAGTATTTAAATTATTATTTGAATAATGTAAAACTAAAATAAATCGAATTACTATTTGTGATTTACAAACTAATATTCAAATAATTTGAAATGTTTGTTATATTTAATTAAGTAGGTAAACGAATTGAATGACTGTTGACTGGAAGATTGAATGAATGAATCATTGGCGTTTTCTGTGAATGGGTGGTTTTTGTAATATAGTAAAAGTTTCGATAACTAGATGGCGCTGGTTGTTTCAAATGATACTATAATAATTATCGTAGAATCGGATTTACGTATAATTTTGTTGTCCAAAGTAGTCAGTAATTATGCTAAATAGATAAAAGAGGTAGCTTATTTATTTTATAATGGGAATAAGAAGTTAAAAGGGGAAATTTAAGAATTTCTTAGGTTTATTTTGATTTTAGGCATAGAAAGTTTCGCAGTAGAGCTTGGTAGATGGCGCTAGTTGTCCAAAAGAACTTCAAAAGAACTAAGACGTACAGGAAACGGATAACAAGATTAGTTTGTTTTTATTTCAATTAAACTAGAGTTTTGATTCAATAACGGTATACGAAACTGAACTTTCTTATAGTACAGTATTTTAGAATGATAAAATAGAATGGGATTTTATGTTTTCATAATTTTAGAAAGTAAAGGGATACTAAAATCATGCTAGACAACTTTAAGATAAAATGAAAACAATTTAGACAACCTTGTGGGATGCAATCAATCTTAGTTCAGTTCGGTGGACCTACGAGTGCAATGGAACTCGAAGTTCTCACTAGAAAGTCGTGCTAAAATATTAGTTTAGTAATGTCAAATCCAAAAAGCTTATACTTTATGGTCAAATCATAAGATTGGAAAGCCTATCTAAAACGCAGCTTTCTTAAGTGAAAAAGCAGTGTAGTGTAGATACTCACCATAGTTCCAGCCTTTTACTTACGGTTTCTGAACGAATTTCTGCTTTCCGGACGTGCAACCTTCTGTCATGCATTTGTCAAGTCTGTCACTAGAAGGCGGCGCGATAAAAGTTTTCAATTTGATAATTTTAGTGTAAAAAGTTGGTAAAAAAATTACAAAGTGAGCAAAAGTGTGTGCCGAAGTAGTGTATTTGAGCAGTGCACAGTAGTTCTACATTAAATATGAGTGATGATAACGAAACACTAATTGCTCAGAACATCGAGGTCGGCGGACCCGATGCATCGAGTTCAGATTCTTCTACCTCTTTTTCTGAAAGTGAGAGGCCCTTTAATAAGAGCAACATGATCCATGAATCGACGCCCTCATCAGTCAGGTCGGTTATTTATCAAAATATCTTTATGCAGAATCTGAGCCAGGTCGTGCTAAAATAGGACTCTATAGGTAGCATAGCATCATAGCATATACTCACGACAGTGTTTCTCGAGGGGATGGTCAGACATATTTAGTTAGGTTAGTTAAGGTCTTGTATTTAAATAAAAATAATATAGTAAAATGAAGTTTGTCTATGTTAGAATAGGTACAACAAACGATTCAATGGGGAATAATGTGATTGAAGTTAATAGTTTAGGACTATTTTAAAGTAAGTGTGGAAAACTAAAAGCATATCATATTAGGAAATAGTAACATGAGCTAGAGCTGAGCTGCGTTCAGGACCTACACCCTATGTGCACCCAGAGTGTACCCCGAGCGCAACTTTTCGCACTAAACACCTCACAGAGCCTCGGTGAAAGACGTTCTACCATAGAGCGAGTTGGAAAAACAACCGCACCCAAACGTCCTGAACGCAGGCCACTATCCATTTAGTAGAGCTTACAGATAACGTAGGGAGTGAAAGAGAATTATAAGTTTTGAGTCAAATATTAGAGTACCTAATCAAATAAAAAGAAAATTAGGTACAAATGAAATTGAATATTATGTTTCAAACATTATTGACTTTTAAACATGTTACAGCCATGTTGTGCTATTGGATAACACATTTACCTCGGTTTAGAAGAGTGCGGGTTCGAATCCTGCCCGAGACTGATTTTTTCAATCTTTAATTTGAATATTATGTTGTCTATTTTATCCTAGAAGTTAAGAACAAGAACCTACACCTAGAAGCATAACACGGTTCAGACTTTTATATCTTAGTGATAGGCATTGTCAGAGATTGATCAATGAGAGTTTGTTAATTGGGATTGAGGTGTCATTGTCATTGATTTAAATTAAATTAATTAAAGTAAAATGTTTTGAAAGGGGTAAAAGTATCTAAGTATGTTTTCACCAATTAAGATTTTAAATTTAACTAAATTATAGAAATAGGGATGGGTGAGAGATGATTGTACATTAAGATTAATAAGCATGAAAATTATTAAAGGTTTAAATAAGCAAAACATGGGGAGTAGGGTTTGTTATGTTATGAATCATAAATTAGTTAATTTCAATGCTGAGTAAATCAAGGGTGGAAAACAATAATAATAAGTTTATTCAGTCATAGTCATTTTTTATGAACAGAAGTAGGATTACCTTATACTTATAGGATTCTTTTTTAGGAAGAGTTTTTATACCAAGTACTTCAAAACTTCAAAAGTCATTCAAAAGGATTTCAGGAAATTTTTTATAAAGTAAAACTGAATTAAAATGGGCAGGTACAACCTGAAACAAAAGGTGATAGCAGAAAGTTTTATGATAACTGTCGGTAAATAATACATAGTATAGTATAATCACAGCCCGGACACTGCGTACAGGAATTTGGGGTTGACAGGATGACGTCAGCACATGCTAAACTAAGGAAATTTAACCTTGGGTCTTCTTCGTCGGTGACGAGTAGCCAGTGCGAGGTGACCAGAGGCGATAGAGAGATGAGGTGATGAGTTGTTGGAAGGAAGGGAGTGTCCGTACTGTATCTACTCATGGATGCTCTTTCTTATACTGTGGTATAGTTATAGAATAGGCATAGGAAAAGAAAGATTATAGAAGGATTTGGAATGTTAATGATTGTGAGAGTGAGACGGGATTATACATTGGACTTAGTGAGTGAGTGGGAGAGTGTCTGTGATGCTTGTCTTTATCTGGAAAGTATGGTCGGTGAATTTGATGTGGAAAAAAAAAGGGGCCCTTAGCTAACAAATATAGAGCACGAGAATGGTTTAGGGGTGTTATTTGTCATTCGGTCGCACTAGTGAAGGTCGTTCATATGGAATGAAGTAGTTGTCAGTAGAATGAGTGATGTTTTGAAGCTGAGTCAACATGGGTCTAGTTGGAGGTCTGCATTTCCTATGTCTTTTAGAGTTGTTATTTGTTAGATTAAATCATAATAAAAGAAAAAAAAACACTTCGTAAAGACATGTATTTGATAGTTACTACAAGTTACCTGATTGAACCAGAATGCGAGTTATTACGGCTTTAAAATTAATCCTAGTGTAGGGTTCTCTAGATTTAAGTATTGGTTCGGGGTTCTATCACGCGCGTATGTTGACTGCAATGGAAGTCTGTAGCATCATGTATCTCATGACATGAGTCACTAATAATATTAGATTTTCATACACTATTGTGTTAGCACACTTCCGGTAATAGATGGGTTTGAAACAAAAATACGAAAAATAATTAGTCTAGTACTTTCGCGCATTTGAATTAGTACTTGCTCGTTATAGTAAATATACTTTTAGGTATATGTTAATGTTTTAGTAGTTACGTTAGATACATCTAATGGTCAATCGTGCGTAAGGAGTCGAAGATAGGGGGGGAAGCGTTTTTCGGACTTCTCAGTCTGCGGGTCATAACGTTTAGGCAGAGTAAATTGTGGAGTTGTCATATAGGGTAGTTGATAACATTTAAGTATGATTATGTTTTATGTTATAGAAGAAAGTTAGAATTAATTGGAGTCGGGAGAAATAGGTATCTCTGTGAGATGGGTGCTTTTTGTTTCAAGGGTTATGAAGACTGAACATAAAATTTGAATGAATAGCAAGGGTCGATGTTGGGGTCTGAGCTTGGTAAAATGCAGGACGGTTCAGGTGAAATTTACTTTATCGAAAAAAAAAAGATTAAGGTTAGGGGGGAAGTGCGTCTTTCAGGGAGTAGTTTATTTAGGAATAGAACGTATTCAGCGAGGGGTGTCAGATTTCCTAATTATGAAGATTTTTAGGTTACCGATTAATTGTACTATTTTGAAAAAAAAAATTACCAAGCGAAGCAAACTCAAAGGTGTGATGCGCTTGCCTCTGGTGTCCTTAATTACTATGTACATTTTAAAATTTATTATTTTGGGGTATTCTTATTTATACCTACTATTATAATATATTTTATATTATTACTGTCAGATTGCCGAGACATAGGGTTGTTGCGTGACCTTTAGGAAACTTCACTGCTATTAGGGTTATTTGCACTATGGTTAGGTTAAGGTTAAGCATTAAACTAAAGGAGAAATGTTAAGGATACTGTGGGGTCGCGATTTTATTATCTTTTCGAATAAAAACAATAGTTAAAATAATAATAATAAAACCTAGAACTAAGGTTAAATAAAATTAAAATAAATATCCAACCATAAAGAAACGGAAAATCGCGGAAAATTTGGCTGTAAGGCTGATTCCACTTGCCTTATAGAAAATTAAGTTGATCTGTCAAAGGTCAGACTAAAATAGGTTATATTCACGGAAGAATTTTTATTAGTAAACAATAATAAATAAAAAAAATAAAAATAATAAAATGTTAACTTAAGAGTTATATTGGACATAAAGATTGAAGTAATATGTGAGTGATGATGACAAGAGTTATTAGTCATTAATTATTAGAATAATCGGGAATGGGGGAAGCAAATGTTCGAATTTCAAAAGGTATTTGAATCATTTATAATAATTTGATTTAGAACCTCTTTACAATGTAAAGATGACTTGTTCGGGATAAATTATATTTCTTTTACCTTTCGTGTCAATGATCTGTTGATTTCATTGGGGTTTTGATTGTAATGCAAAAGAGATGAATGTTGAAAAAAAAAGTATGTTGACAAACAGAATGTTTATGAGACATTAAAATCTTTATACCATATTATATATTATATTTTATTATTAAAAAAAAAACTTATCAGTATGAGGAATGTGGGCCTTTTGGAATTAGCAGAAATCAGGGACATGAAAATTAGGTTATTTGTATTCTGACTTGGACACATTACACCATACAAAAAGATTTCTTGTGTAGATCTGTTAGGAGGGTTTTAGTTGTCGCGACAGCTGTTTTTAATGGCTGGGACGATGATTAAGATTATTAATTAGTTACAGTAGAAAATACTGTCCACAAGAAAGCTTGTACTCCACTGGTAGGATATGCAAATACGAGAACACTCTACATTCTCCGTGCTTTTATTGGTTGTGAGACGGGAGAGAGTTTAGTGTGAGTTATGTTAATTGGTGCACAGATATTTTTGGAGGCTGTTAAATTAGTTAGGGAAACGGGGACTTATCGGGCACCCATATACTCAATTTCGCATAGAAAGAGATCGGTAATGGAATGTCTGGTTTGTTATCACAGGATTGTTGTATCTCACAAATATGATCCCTAGTCAGAACTGACGAAGTAGGCTGAAGCTAATTTTTGGGCATTAATTGATACTTATGTTGAAGCACTAAAAGTTATTTCTCTTATGATTGGTATTTGTGCGGTTTAAATACACACCACACTGAGAACATTTCAAGGAAGAATATTAATAAACTATTTTTTTGTTACTATTTTAAGTTAAGAAAAATTTAGCTCCGATTGAAATCCGAACCAATCTGATCAGCGAGTGAGATTCTAAAATCACTCCTGTTTGATCTGATTTTTATCTGCGTAAATTTTGGGGGAAGAAATGTACTGGTTTAGGTAGTCACCAGTAAAGAATATGCTACTCTCTAGTCATCAGACACATCTCAATATATTGCTTCAAACAAAAGAACCATAATTATAAAATAATTACTGTTAAAATTTAGCAAAACTCGAAGATAGAAGTTTTATTTAAAACTCAAATAATAATATTAACCAACTTTTTGAGAGAGGGAATTCATTTCATTCGATTTATTTAAAAAAAATAGAGGAAGAATTCGATATTTCAGACATAATTAACTAATATTTCATTAGAAAATTACTTTCATTATTAAAAATGGTAATATAAATCAAGCATCTTAAAAAAGGGCAAAACAATGGCGAAAATACGAGTTAGCAGAAAACAGCTGATACATCTAACGCATGCGTAGTTGATAATAGGTTCTAATGAGAGCGAACGTTGGCAAGATAGCTTGGGGACGCTGCGCGGAAAAGTTAAAAATGCAAGGAGTAAAAATTGGCGCGAGGAGGATTTCGCTAGCTAAAAATGAATCTTATGTCAGGGCAAGAAAGCTTAATTGACTAAGTTTTTACTATAGGTAGTCTGCGCATCGGGCTGTAAGACCATTTAATTAAGAAACTAAAATTATGGATAGTAGTACAAATGAAATTCATCTTTAATGAAAAGTAAATAGAGGTCAAATCTTTTATTAAGTAAATATCATCAGGCATAACTGAACGCAACTTTATTTTCATCAAGATAGAGCTCAATATTGTGTATTTGAAAGTCGAGGCAGGCTTGGTCATTGAGGATCGCAGGGAAATGGCGGACATCACGGAAACTACGGTTCGTGTGGATGCCACGGAGGTCAAGGAGTTCAGGGACGCGTGGGATTGAGTATAAATAGGCGGGAGTGATAGGAGATCGGGTCTTTCTTCAATTTTATTCTGAGAGCTCACTGTCTCGCTGCCGGATTGCGTTTTGATTTTAGTTAAATTTTCTAAGTATTTTTGGGAGGTTTTGTTTATAATTTGGGATAATTGTAAAGTAATTTAAGGGGAAGTTGTAAGCTTTCTTTATTGATTTTGGGATAAATTCTGGGAGTTTCATATTTTTAATCATTTGTTAAATTCATTTATTGGGGAGTTAATATTTAAATTGCGAGCTCGAGGAATCTTTTGGTACACGATGAAGTATCGTGGGTTTTTGGTGCTTTCACGACTAGCAGTGCTATACTGTGAAAGTGTCATTAACTTCCATTTTCATAGCCTGGCTTTGTGGTGCGCCGGCGATCGTTTTTTACCTACATAGCGATCTTTAGCCACCTGAGTTTTGTAACCTGGGCCAAATGCTGCTTGGTAATCCACCGTTCAAGAGGAGGATGTTCTTTAGGGAGCCAAGTACTTTGTTTCTGGAGTGCAAAATTCAGTCCCCTTTATTTATATATTTCACACACTTATATAACTCACCTTGGGGACTCCTGATCTCTAAGCTTCGGCCGCACGGAGTTCCCATAAAACACAAGTCCATAGGAACTAGGAACACAAGAGTTGACTTACTCGCACACCTAATTTAGCTATTTAGAAGGTTCTTCCCCAGACAACACGGGAAAACCTGCATTACACACCTACACGATTAAATGTAAATGTGGGGTCTGCCCCTAGCTTTGCAGATGCCCTTACACCGGGGTTATCTTAACACTAGGGAAACTTCTTTAGAATAGGAATATTTTAGACATTGGTTAGATTTTAAAGTCCGCGTTTTATTTTAGAAGTAGGCTAGGATAGGATAGGTAACTTTTCTAGATTATTGGGAGGGAACGATTAAAGTTTTCATAGGGAAATCATATTTCCTATACTTGTACAGTTAGAAGGAAAATATTGGTTTAGCTGATAATATCTTATTTACAATATTGGTTTCATGAAAGGAAAGAATGGTACTATGTTAAGAATAATTAGTATGAATTTTACATCAAAAGCTGATGACTTGTTAATAGAGAATGTTAAGCATACTATTAGGAAAGAAAACCTAATTTACTTGTTTTAGTTTCATAGAATATTTTCTATTTTTATCCCAGTTGTCTTATAGACTATAACAAACTGACTAAGACTAATGAATGAAAGTAAATTCACCTGTCCTCTTTATTTTAAATACTTACTCATACTTACTGAATTTTTGAAGATATCACTGTAGAGTTTCTGGCCACATCTTCTCTGCAGTTAGGACCCCTAGTGACGTGGTGGTAGAGTCTTTTGAGGTCATACCCTATCCGAAAGAAGTATTTGAGAAGGATTTTGTATTTTAAAATTTTACCAGGTACTAAAGGGTACTAATTTAATGTGAATTACAATTATTAATATTACAAATAATCCTCTTGGAAAAGTCAACTTGAGGTTCTGATAGTTTTGGTTTGTCTTTGGGTGAGCAAAGAGCAGCCCGTAGCTAATCTCCATACTAAGATGATTGGAGACGTTACACTTAAGATAAAGCTGAAAATATCAATGTCTTAACTAATCATGGTACAAAATCATGGTATTTATAATATAAGAGTATAATAATCGTTCTCCATTGCTCCTTGTAACCGATCTCACTAACTAGGTTGGGGTGTCCCCATAAAAACAATCACAATGTTATCTAATCAAGATATGCTTACCATTTTCTTATAACATTTAATTAATTTAAAATTTGCACCCTGTATAATTATACTGTTTAGGAAAGAGTTTATTCAGGTTAGGATTATTTCTAGGTTCAATACAGAAAAGATCTAGGTCACTAAGTCCTTCTAAACAAATCTGAGTTGTTACTTAGCAATGTGGGTTCCTAGACGATCACATCTTTTTTAGGCAATACCTAGTTTAAGTTTAGATCTAAGTCCAAGGGAAAATTCAAGTCGGTTATCATGAAGTAGTACTTTGGTTAGGCTTATTATAATAGGATTAGGTTTTACTTATCATTAAGTTAAGTAGGATAGGCTAAGTTAAGTATGACTGATTGAATTATGTTGATAATAAGTTTAGGTATTTCTATGTCTCTGCTTATTAGAATACTAGATAAACCTCGAGTCTGTTGCAACCTAGGTTACTGTTAGGCGGTTCACAACATTAGTCCTAGACACTAGAGATCACGATTGGCCAAAACAACATCTTCAACTCAAAATAAAATCATAATTAAGTTTAGTTCATAGTAGATTTAAAACCTTTATTTAGTTAGGCAAATTAGTTTATGTCATCCGTTAGGGATTGTAGTTTAGTTAGGAATCTATTTCATCTAGTGCTTTAAATAGGATAGGTTTAGGATATAGTTTACAATTGGGTGCCGGTTGCCCAGGATCTAGTTTAGGATAAGATAGAAATTTTTACAATTTTGTGCGCATGACCAGGATAGATGTTTACAATCTTCACAATAAATATTTGGGCTGGGATGATTCAGGTAAGTAATGTTCGAAAACAATTAGTGTCATGTTTTTTTGGTCTTTATTTTATATTTTTTACGGGCATACCCGGTGTTTAAAGAAACTAATTTCAGTTTTTTTTTGCATTCACAAAAAATTTTTACTGTAGGTAATCTGTAAATGGCAAAAGTGGTCGCGATAAAATAAAATAAAATAAAATATCTGTAATCCTTTCATTTTAAAATCTCTGACATATAAAATATTGTTATTAAGACACCTAATGGATTTCGATTCAGCCTTCTCAAAAAAACTTGACATACCGAATTGTGAAATAATATGCTAACACTTTGGACAGAATTAGTCACTGAACAACATATTTTGTTTGCACGTAAGGTAATATGGTAAGGTAATATGAAAGAAAATAGGTGTCGTTTATAATTAAAAATGATGTAAGAACCTTACATTGTTTAATTTTATTTTAAAGCTTTTTTATTTCCAGCAAAGTTGTCTATCTCTAAATACAGGCCCTTAAATGAAAAATTAGCAAAAGTAATTCATTAACTGGCTACAAAGATTGCGCTAAGACCTTTATTTCAAGGAGGGCTTGACTGGTCCACCGCGGCTCGACGCAAGTATTTTTTAATTCCGTCGCATTACCATTGTCTCAAGTTGATTTATGCGGTAGACGCTCCCGCCGCCTGTACGCAAATAGACCGAGATAATGGCCCTTTTTTAACACCTTAATTAAAAAGTGCTATAGTTAATTGATGAGAAAATGTACTTCAGTTTTTTTTCAACATTAATAAAGATTTGGGTGGAAAAACGTTTCTTTAAATATTGCTGAGCGCGGTTCAAATGATTGAATCAGGATTTAATTTGTGGTTCGCATTCTTTAATTTAAAATGGGTACTAAACCAATGAATTACAATAATAATTAATTAATTTGAATTAGTCTGAATTATTTTGAGATTTCTATGTAGGTAACCATTTTTTTTAAATATTTAAAAAAAATTGTCCAAGAACAATTTTTTTTCATACTTTACTTTGGTACTTATCAACTTTATTTACGAGTGTATAAATGTTGATATATACTAGGTATATCATACTTAGGCTGGCTTGCACCAAAAAGTATTTAAGCTTAAACATGTTTAAATATGATGCTGTCATTGTCATTAGTATAAGCAGCGTGAAAGACAGAGCGGTCACTAAATACGTTTAAGCCTAAATACGAAGCCGGGCATATTCTGTCAAGTCAATTGTATTTCACTGATTCTTGGTGAAGAGTTACTGATTGCCCAGCCCTTGAAGGTGACAAAAAAAAACGTTTTTTTTTCGGAGCATTGGCACAGATTATTTAATAGTTACTACCGTAACAGATAGTTCACTCAACCCAATTTTTCAAATTTAGAACATTGCGCTTCAGGAACGCAAACTAAAATGAGCCTTATGTCAATGAGCTACCATTGACCCCACAGTGGGGTCAGGCTGTCAAACGTACCTGAGCTGTGGAGTGAGACAGGCCTGGCATTGGATGGTTTTTGCGACAAATCAAAGTGTTGTGTTTTTATTTGTGATACCTATACACTTAACTACTCAAAATTTTGAAATTTTTGAAATTTTGCATTCAAGTTAATCCTAATTTACTTTGTAAAAACTTTTAGCTTATTCAGCAGTGCGCAGTAGGTATAAATTCATCTCCATTATTAACATTATAGGCATGTGGTAAAGGAAATTAATTATGACTCAGCATTCAACATAATAATTTAATTGCTCGGTGTGCTATGTTTAATAAATTATTTTTGTCCCAAAACTTATCTATGCGCTTCTTTTGTAAAAAGTTTACAGCTAACCGATAGCCCCCATAAAATGTGGTAGTAACGTGTGAGTTAATGTTCACGATATAAGGTCGGCCGGGACCCATCTCGCTCACGCTTATCGTTTATCTCCTGGGAGTGAGAGAGTAATAGCGGTAAGTGTCGCGTGTGTGTAGCGGTAGCGGTTGCTGCTAAATCTGATTAACATTGAAGATGTTTAGACTGGCTTGGGAATCTATAGACGCTACAAAAAACGATCGCAGATAATATACAGGGTAAAATTGATATCATTAGCCTCCTTTGAAACTAAGACCCTATAAGAAAAAAAATATTATACAAAACCATATTATAACATAGATATTTGAAAATCATCGGTATCGGGTTCAAATCCTGGTTTGATCATGAATATTATAATTGCGTGTTTATGCATTTGTTGCCTGATTCCTTTAAAAAACCGGCCAAGGACGAGTCGGGACTCGGGCAATTAGTGTTCCGTACTACCAGTTATTTAAACATAGGTCATTGAAGATACCACTATAAATGGACACTTACTTAGTATGTGGTCACATAGTAACTGAAGATCATTTTACACTGGAATCTCTGCTGTTAGTTTTTTGGATATAGAAAAAAAACTATCCAAGTTAGAGCCACCCTGATAATTTTCCCGCTATCTACACGTTATTTCTGATGTTTATGATTTTTTTTTAGATCTTAAACGGCTATATTTTTTTAAATAGAGGTGGGGACAGAAATTTCTCGGATTGAATTGAAAATTTTGTTAAACAAAGTTTTTATAAAAAAATTGAAAAGTATATTTTTAGACTCGTATTTTCATAAGCTTTTAATTGATACCCCACACCATAGGGTAAGAAATTTTTTTTTATTTACCCTTTCCTACTCCCCAAATTGCGCCCCAAAATAAAAATTTAGCTTTTTTACTTCATTCATGATATTGGACCACCAATTTCTATATCTGTACCGAGTTTCAACTTCCTATGTCTTACGGTCTCTGAGAAAAATGCCTGTGACAGATGGACGGACGGACGGACGGACGGACGGACGGACGGACGGACGGACAGACACCGAGCTGATTCCATAAGTGTTCCGTTTTTCCAATTTTGGTACGGAACACTAAAAATAGAAAAATCTAATCTTCTTCTTTTATCGAGTCGATGCCAAGTCATTCAAAAATTTTCCAGGCCACTCTAATCTGAAAACAGTGCGTTTTTTTTAAAGGAATGTGGCAACAGAAGCAAACACACAATTTTTTGGATTTGAATTCAAGGCCACCGGCCGATGAAAATTGTTGTGCCCTAACAGGGTCTCCCTGAGATGTACCTACTATAACCTATTTTTAAGATCTGTAAATTCTACCTCAAGCATGCAATAAAGTTTATGATTTATGATTTTCCAAATATGTATGTATGTATGTTATAAAATGGTCCTTTATAGAATATTTTTTCTTATTTTATCGCTGTCGTTTATGGTTTAGGTCACTATTGACATAACCGGCAGCGGTCTGCTCCGACTACAAAATTGATATTAATGAAATTGCTAATTTAGCCATTATTAATTAGTCAACAAACACAATCATCGATTCACTATTTTAATACTTAACTATGAACAGAACTTGTATATTTTTGAATGGACTATTAATTGGGTAGCCAATTATTTCAGTACATAATATCTGTATAATACATTATTTTATTTTACCATCAATAAGAGCGGCTTGCACCAAAAAGTATTTTGGCTTAAACATCACTTAAACATGTTTTAAAAAGTATGTGCAGTGTGAGAGACAGAGCGTTACTAAATACACGTTTAAGCTTTAATACTTGTTGGAGCCACCGCCAGGGTGCAAGGGGTGCGTGGCACCCGGGCGCAGGGACTTATGGGGCGCAAGCCGATCACTTCTATACCATAGACATTCATTGTTCTATACACATACTATGCGTAATCTACTATTTTTGAAAATTACTTAACAAACATTCCCATTTCCCATTTCCATTGCCCTTAGAAACCTTAGAACGATAATTGGTCTTCCATTATACCTATAAATATAGGCATAAGATATTGCTTACAAATACGGCTTAAGCAGCTTTCGGGACATTTGGCTTTCTCAGTTTAGATCTTATTACTGCAATAATTAAATTAATGTTCTAACAATACGTGCGGAAAATTCAGAGAGCGTGGGGCGTGAAATAAAACATAAATTTTGTTATTTTGGAAAGAGCGACGTGTTTTCGCTCCTCTGGGCGCCCAATATGGTTAAGGCGGCCCTGGCCACCGCCCTAAGTATACAATAGTGCATAGCAAAGTTTGTGAGCCCCGTTTTGTGAAACGGTCGTCGAAAGATGACAGTCGTGAATGTACTATACAGGGTGTAAATATAAATGCATTACATATTTAAAGGGGACCGTTCAGACCATCGAACTGAACAACTTTTACTAACTCGCGACCCGTACATAACAAAATAAAATCGCGAAAAATAATCTGCTCTTCCATACATTATGGCGAAAGTTCTTCAGTTGATGGTCTGAAGGCAGCACCCCTCTAAGTATGAAGCGCATTTAAGTTTAGACTCTGTATACCCCATCAATTAAAAACCTACTTGTTGTTATAAGGTTGGATTACTACGACGACACCCTTTCTATTACTGCGAATAAGTATTCTAAGCTACTATAATATTCTTAGCATTGACAGCCGTAATATTAAAGCCTAAATGCGTTTTTAATACGGTGCGGCATGGTTCATGTCAATCAAAAAATATACTTTTTTATGCAGTTAAGGTGGTTTCAGTCCATACAAACGTTTGACGCACAATACGCGTAGACGGAATTAATAAAAGTAATATTTTATATATGGAAAAATAGTTTAGAAAATCTAGATGTCGCGTATCAAATAACATTTGCAATTTATAATATAATTAGGAAGATATAAAGCTTTGAAAATTTTGTATGAAAAATTTCAAAGCTTTATATCTTCGTAATTATATTATAAATTGTAAATATTTATTTGATACGCGACATCTAGATTTTCTAAACTATTTTTCCATATATACAAAGTTACAATTGCGTATTGTGCGTCAAAGTTTTGTGTAAAATTGACCCCTCTGCAACCGCCTTAACATTTTTTTAAACCCTCAAACAAACATTAAAAAATGACTTGAGAAAAAAATAATCTTCAATAAAAACACATAACAAAATTTCAATTCTTCAATGGCATACACGACTCGGTTTCGTTTATTTCATTCGCGGGATTAATTGCAGGCTTTCAGAGTTCCCATCGACACACAGTTTAGCAAACATAAGGAGCCCTCGACTGCACACACGGGCTTTAAAACTGCATCCTAATTATGGGATTCCATGGAGCTACGTTGGTTTTGCTGGAGAAAACTAGACCGGTTTAAAAAAAATTACTTTCGTATTACTGAACAACTTTTGTTGGGTGCAAACTGATCAGAGCAAAAAAAAAATCTGCTGTTCCATACTAAACTGCAATGCCTACTCGACTCAGATGTATAATTGCAACGGCAGATTTTTTTATAGACTAATGAACAAAGAAAAAAAAGAAGGCAGAAAAAGAAGGAGAGAAAAGAGATTAAATCGATCTAGAATTTTTTAACTTTTCGTTATAATAACGACATGTTAATTTTTTTTTGAAATCTAGAAAAAAATACGGCTATTTTATTAGTGGGACAAATCAAAAATCTCCTCGCTTATAACGCTTTTTATACAGACTTCTAATAACTTATTATAAGAAAATTTAAAGATAGAGTTCTCAAGTAGTGTTACAGTAGATATCCCTTTGAGAGGTTAGCATTTCTTTCACCTATGAAACGTTTAAAGTGGGCCGCCAATTTGCCGGCGGTTGCCGACACAAGCCCACTCCGGCAAAAAACGCTAATTAAGGTAAATAATGTTTAAAATTAAAATAACACTCGAGGCTGCGAATCAAAGCGAGATTTCGAACGGCTGATGCGTTAAATGCGACCACTTTACTTTGTGATTTTTTTTAGCTGTTCCGTTTTGTCGTATCTTCTATGTGTTTTGGAGTTGTCAATTTGCTGTCACTTTGTAGTCGTATCAACTGTATGGCTGCATTTCAAAATTGAGGCGTTTTCTTCTCTTTATTAAACATACAATAAAAATAATAATGCGTCTGTACAAGGTGTTACAAAAATACAAATAAACATTTAAGGGGGTGGTTAAGAACATCAAACTGAACAACTTTCACTATTACCAATATCGAAATCGCGAAAAAAAATCTAATGTTCGATCATCATCATCATCATATCAGCCGATAGACGTCCACTGCTGGACATAGGTCTCCCCAAAATGGGGAGATTGGCCATAATCGCTGTAATGCGATGCGTTTGCGATGTTCCATATTAAACTACAGATCTACTCGAGCTAAATGTATGGGACAAAAGATTTTTTTTCACGATTTCGATGTTGGTCCTATAGTAAAAGTTGTCCAGTTTGATGGTCTCAACAATAAAAGTTTGAAATGTTTATTTTTACTTATGTAACACCCTGTAGAAAATGAAGCTGCGTTGACTAAGGCTAATAAGATACATGAACGCGCAATTATGATGCTAATCAACGCTCTCCTGCGCCGCCCCGTTGATCGCACGCGCACCTTGCATACTGATCAGTGATCGATTATCCACTACATGCTACTATGATGGCTCATACCTTTAATGTAGTCAATATTTGAACATTTAAATTAAATTAAATTAAAAATTATTTATTTGTCTCTTATTAAACAGTTACATAATACAATAAAATTTCATTTATGTAAGCTCGTTAACCATAACCAACTACACTGAAAAAATGCGAGCCTACTAAGACTCTTAATTAGCACCAACATAATTGAAATGACGTTATTATTGTTTACTAAAAACAAAAGATTGTTAGTTGTAACAATAAGCCGAATTCGTTTAACAAAGTTCTCTTAGTCGGAGAAGTCATGATGTTGACAGGCTCATATGGGTTCATGATGTTGGTTGAAGTAAACAAATTTTCAGTGTATGCTCCGATTGCGTCGATACATTTGTAACAGTATTTTCTTGAGTGAAAATAGACAATTATGATCTTAAACAATAATATAATCTAAAATTTTTAAACAATATTTATCAAACCAACTAGTTTAAAATAAAGAGCTCTTCCGTAAGTAAAAGCTAGTCAATTAGGTAAAGCAGAAGTCACAAACGTTAAAAAGGAGGGCTTGTTTTCTACTAACTCAAGCTTTAACTAATTTGCATTTGGAATTATGGACAGCGGTAAATTGTAAAATAAACATGTACTGAGGTAAAACAGCTCCAAGTGAAATATATAGCGTTACGTCTGAAATCACTTAACTAGCAATAATTAACTTTATTTACATTTTGCCTCCTGGCTATTGCGGAACCCTTTTTGAGGGCTGCCACTAGTTTAGTCAAAAAAGAAATTGAATAAGTCAATAAACATTAAAACAATTGAGACTAATTCTGATGATTTACGAACATAACCTGTATATTGCATGTTAAGGGTGGGTACTCTCTTCCTCTCTATCTCTTCTCTCATTACTCCTTGCTAGGTTAATAAAAGATTCCATCATTTCTCTCTACACTGAAAAAAAAAATATTGTTTACTTCAACCAAGACCTTGTTTATGATAATCATACATCATGAATCCATATGAGCCTGTCAACATCACATGACTTCTCTGACTAAGACAACTTTGTTAAACGAATTCGGCTTGTTATTACAACTACCATCTTTTGTTTTTAGTAAACAATAATAACGTCATTTTAATTATTTTGGTACTAATTAAGAGAAAATACTTCTTAGCTGGCTCGCATTTTTTTTCAGTGTATCTTAGGTAAATCCGTTTTAGTTGATCTAAGAAATGTCAATTTTAATGACATCCTCAAACCCCCTTCGATTACAATTGTGGCAGCCCCAATAAAAAATTAATATCGCTCACAGGCACATACATTGTAATGATTCCAAGTAAGCACTAGGTTTTTTGTTATGGGAACCATACAACAACCTAATATTAATATTATTGAAGTCTCCTTTTTTATTCAGGATGGGTTTGCTATTGACTTCAATCCAGTCTCCTACTGGTTTCCAAATGCTGGGTCACATTAGGAACATTGATCAGCATTATGGCTGAAAAAACTGATGCCATTTTCTTTTCTTTACTTCGCGGTCGATAGGTCTACGAAAAAATAGGTATAATTCTAATTTAAAGTATAGATTAACTACTATCATCCTGAAAAAGGATATCTAGACTAGAGCTTTAATGATACCCAACCTTCAGTGACTTCTTTTTCGGCAGGTGGCATCGCAAAACAGGGATAGTGTTCTTATAGCTAGTACGAAAATTATAATAAACGAGCTTTTACCCGCGACTTCGTCCGCATAAATTATATACCAGATTTTAAGTCAGATGATAAGCTATCAAACAAAAAAAGTTTCATCAAAATCGGTTCAGTACTTTTTGCGTGATACTCGAACAAACAAACACCCAAACAAACAAACAAACAAACAGACAAACAAAAATTCTAAAATTGGTGATTTGGAATCAGGGACAGGTAAAAACCATGTGGTAATTTTTTTTTGTAAATATCTTCAATGTACATTTCTGTTACAGTTTTATAATATTTCAATGTAACTTTCACAAAAAGTTTTATAGAGTTTACCAACCCTACCGTTTCTACAGGATGTGTAATTAAAACCATCCTTTACTGATTTATCGCGTCCACAATTTATTCCTTTATCTTTGCTCGGACCACTAATATATCTTTATTCAGTGGTGCTTTCCAGATGAAATTAGCGAATTTGCTCTTTGCTTTTAGCTTTTCCTCCTCGTGGTTAAAGGGTTGGGGGAAATATTTTTCACTTTTTCACTTTGATTTACGTTCTTGGCTGTCGGATGTGTTGCTTTGTAAACTTGGTTTAAGAATTTCTTTTGGAGTTTTCTTGTTGGTGAATTAAGAGAGATATTTTTTTGCGACGTCTACGTCTTAATAGAAAATATGTATAGGTAGGTACTATCGTTATACTTATGTGATGGGTTAATTGTTTTTGTTAATTATATCGTATATTTATGTACTCTGAGTTTGAGTTATGTAGCTTTCCAATGTTATGAATATTTTAACTTGTATTAGTTAAGTAAAAATATGTATATTTAATAAAGTATAACCTAATCCGAAAAGTAATATGTTATAATTATAAACAGCTTATAATTGTGTAGATGTTAAAGAAGTAAAAGCAGGATTGTAAGTAACAGTGGACGGCCTCTACCTACCCCAATGGGACATAGGGTGAGAGAGGTAATATGTACATATAGTTTAATTAAGTACGTATAGTTTAATTAAGAGAAACATTGAAATCTCGAAAAATCTCACGTTAAGGTCGCGTATACAGGGTGTAACAAAACACCCTAGTAATACTTAAGGGGGTGCTTCAGACCATCAATCTGAAAAACATTCACTATGGAGCCAAAGTCGAGAAAAAATAACAAAATCTGCCGTCCCATACATTTGAGTCGAGATGGTACTGCAGTTTTGTATGAAAGAGCGGATATTTTTTTCACGATTTCGATGTTAGCTCCATAGTGAAAGTTGTTCAGTTTGATGGTCTGAAGCACCCCCTTAAGTATTACTAGGGTGTTTTGTTACACCCTGTATAGATATCAACAATGTTTCTTTACTGCTGTTTTTTTTTTCGCGAATAAAAGTTGTTCAACTAGATCGTTGAACAGTACGTAAATTTTGCCAGTGATAGAAAAATTACTCGGTGTTTATTCAGGTTCCATGTCATCAGGAAGTATAAGGACCCGCTACAAGTTGCACCAAACAGTAGAAGATATATAATGTATTTATGATGAAAATGATTAAAGTCATCCACATCATCATATCAGTCGATAAGCGCCCACTGCTGGACGTAGGTCTCCCCCAAGGATCGCCACAACGACCGGTCCTGCCCTGCCCTCATCCAACGGGTTCCCGCCGCCCTCTGCATTGCGCTTAGGTAACTTTTAGGCTTTTTATGAGGCCTTGAGAGAGCGACCACGTCTCAGTTACATATGCCATCACTGGCAGTGCACCCTAAAAGAGAGACTTTTGTCTTGAGATACTGCGGTATTATTGTGACGAAAAGATACTAAGCAGCCGAGTTGGATTCGACGGTTGGCCTCTTTCTCGAAGTTATACGTACATACCTAACTGGGTAGTTATACTCCATGTAGGGAAATTGATTTAATAATGGAACTGTTAGAAAATCCCACAATAAAAATTAACTACACAGTAACTTTATAGCAATCAGAATGAGCATTTGACTATCAAAGCGTTTCACTATTCATAGCCGACCATTACCCAGTTATAATGGTCGAGAACACGCCCCGTATAAATCTACGGGGTGATTTATTAAATTTTTCATGAATCCAGCCGTGTCATGGCGAAGCTTGACTCGATAAGATTAATAATTCACAAGTTTACGGTGTTTAGTGAGGCGGTCTTGCATGGCAGCGCTGGCATTATCGTTGCGATCTCGCGGCGAAATGGCACCCGCTGTGTATCAGACTACTGGTAGAATGGGGTAACTTATTTTTTTCGTTTTGATATTAATATTTCGTATTGTAATGTATGTGTATTTGTTGGCGAAAGGCTTGCCACCTATCACCACTTTACTCGTCACTCGATCTTGTAACCTTCTACAATTATGCTAAACGTGAGCTTTGCTACGACTGTCTGCAATGAAGTTGGCAGTTTCTGTTTCTGACCAACCCGAAAAGTATTATGGTCGTGAGTTTATGTATGTATAATATATAATCGTGACTGAATGAAAACGGCCGGAAATAGAGTTTGGGGTTGCACCTTGGTAGAGGCCTATGTTCGGTAGTTCACAATGATAGACTGATATATTGATAATTAATTACGTATATTAATAAAAATACAGGGTGTAAGGGACAGTCCTCCGCAAACTGAAACGGTGAACTCAGACCATCAAACTGAACAACTTTCACTATGGAGACTACCTCAGGAAACACGAAAAAATCTGCTGTCCCATACAAAACTACCGTACCACCTACCCGACTCAAATGTATGGGACAGCTGATATTTTTTGCGCGTCCTGATGTAGGCTCCATAATGAAAATTGTTCAGTTCACCGTTTCAGTTTGCGGAGGGCTGTCTCTTACACCCTGTACAGTCGAGTAACAAACGATTAACTAATTCGTTCAGGCACCATCAAAAACTTTAAAAGCCTATGGTCTAAAACTGCAAAATTATTATACTGGAATTCTCCCTGGATACCAGCAACTATCTGCACACACAGCCATTTATCTATTCCATACATTCACGCTCGTCAATTCCGAGATGATCAGTCTCTTTCTCATAATTTAGTTTTCTTCAGTTACTTTTTTATCGCTGCACCTTACTGAATGCATCTAGAAGTGAAGGTTGTCGGTTGTGTTGTTATAACACGTAATATGCATTTAGCACGCAACTAAAGATAAAATGTCCCCTAAAAATACTATAATGTTGACGTCATAAGCATGAAAATCACTTGATAGGCAGGACTTCGTATGGTGGACGAACTATATTGCACAGTGGTTATTTAGACAGTGTTAATGTTCTACTGAAATGATTGAACGCGTTTAATAATTGTTCTGTGCTTTTGATATGGATATTAAGGGTTGTAGAAAGCTTGGAGTTACCCATTAAAAGTGATATTTAAAAGGATTGCCGCGTATGATTTTTATTACATTGAAAATTTTGTGAGTGTGTTTCTTTTTCAAACCGCGTCTAACCCACAGAGAAAATTATTCGAGGATCTAATCTAATTCAGAATGTCCTAATAAACCTTCTTTGTCATCGTATTTTTTTGCCGCTTTAAGGCGGTTGCAGAGGGGTCAATCCGTCAATTTTATACAAAACTTTGACGTACAATACGCGTAGACGGTATTAATATAAGTAACTTTGTATATATGGAAAAATAGGTTAGAAAATCTAGATGTCGCGTATTAAATTACATTTGCAATTTATAATATAATTACGAAGATATAAAGCTTTCAAATTTTTCATACAAAATTTTCAAAGCTTTATACCTTCGCAATTATATTATAAATCGCAAATATTATTTGATACGCGACATCTAGATTTTCTAAACTATTTTTCCATATATAAAATATTACTTTTATTAATTCCGTCTACGCTTATTGTGCGTCAAACGTTTGTATGGACTGAAACCACCTTAAGCGTTGCGGAAAGGTATGGATACTCAATGAATCATAAGGTCCTGGATTGAATTCGCTCACGATATGCTATGCACATACATACTTTATACCTATAATACCGACTGCTGTTTAACGGTGATGGAAAATCTCGTTAGGAAACCTGCATAAATACGCTGAAGAAGAACTTCTGATGCGAATGTGAAGTCTAATAATCCGCATTGGGCACGCGTGGTGGTCTGCAGTGCAACGTAAACAGGGTGTAACAAAACACACTAGTAATACTTAAGCGGGTGCTTTAGACCATCAAACTGAACAACTTTCACTATAGAGCCAACATCGAGACAAAATAAAAAAAATCTGCTGTCCCATACATTTTAGTCGAGTCGGTACTGCACTTTTGTATGGGACAACAGATTTATTTTTATTTTTTCTTGAACGAATTAGAGGTGTATTAGGCAGTCATCATTATAAAACTGACGAGATTTCACAGCAATAATACAACTACATACATACATAAACTCACGACCATAAACCCCTTAGAGTCGTCAGAAACTCTGCTACAACTATCAGCTACATTTATGCGTGAAGGTGTATAGCAAGGCAAATGAAATGACGCGTCAGGTAATGCTATGTAGGCCACATAGCATCGTCCACAAATTAGGTAAGTAACTTTTTATCTCTTAGTCGTCTCCTACGACACCCACGGGAAGAAAGTGGACCATTTAAAGCCGTAACCACGCGGCGGTGAAACAAAGTACAGTTTTAAACTAGGGGGCTGTTACGTAGTCAAATAAAACCGACGACAGGTCACAGCAACAATGACTCATACTTATTAAGTACATATTTGCTCGACAACGGTCCATTAATCAATTTTTGCATTTTTAATTCACCCCTCATTATTTGCCCGTGAATTTCATTTCCACTGTTGTTCGACCATTTTAAAATTTAAACTCGCTGCGGCTCCAAAACGCACATTTCCAAGTAATTTACAATTTATCATGTTCGCCTGCAAATGAGCAAATGTTTTTCGTTTGTTAAGCCACTTGTAATTAATATAAAATTAAATGTGTGGTAGTAGTACCTACGAATTAATATTCCTTTGAATCGAGATCAATACAGTATGCATTTGTGAAAATTAAGAGGATACCCCAGTACGCTTTTGAGTTAGTTGCTTTTTTCCCTTAGAATTGGGAGATAAAAGCAACTAAAATTATGGTTTTTTAGCCTTTTCTCAAAAACAAGTAGGTCTTTGAATACCAATAACTGCTCAACACAAAACCAGTAAGGTTTTGTCCATACAAACATATTCTCCTGTTTTCACCCTAGATAATCATAATAATAATCATTTATTCCTTGCTTGATTGTGTACAGTGAGTTCTTATCTTATATCAAACAATCTAGCTCGTCGAGGTGTGCAAGTTCAGTGTTAGTCGATTAGTTCAGTTAATTAGAAGATTCAGACATCCAGTAAACGAATTTACATACATACATACATATGCTCACGCCTATGTCCCACTACTGGGGTAGGCAGAGACAACAGATCGCCACATGCTACGGTTGACGAATATAAATAAACAAAAAAGCAAAACATACGGACATATCTCATATTATATTTGAAAGAATTATTAAAAACCGTTTAATTTTTTTTAGGAGGTAACAGAGGAATACGAAATGCTGATTTCGTCGAATCCGAGCTGCAGTTGTCTCTTACGCACTCTAGTTGGCATGGAAGTATGGGCGGACCTGATAAATACGTATACAGTCGGAAAAGTGACCTATTCTCCAAATTAGCATTTCAGGCCGCCTATCCTCTTAATTTCCAATAGGTACGGTACCTACGATTTCCAGCACAGAAGTGCGATTTTTGAAAATCATAAGAGCGACTTGGCAGTAGAAAATGTCAAAATTACTATGGAGATTATGCATCTTTCTACTGCCAAGTCGCTCGTATGATTTTCAAAAATCGCACTTCAGGTGCGTTTTCTGACCGCTTGTTTCAACGTATTTCAACATGCCTCGATAGATGTCGTTGACGTGACCAGGGTCCGAAGATGGTAATTTAGGCAAAAAAGTTAAAATAAATGCACGAGACACTCTGTCGTGTCGTTTTTATGTTTTCCTGTGTATTTACAAATCGGGTAGGCTGTATCGGGAACGCAGCCGCAGTGGAGTAGGTACGTGAAACCTCTTGTACAGAGTATTAATGGCTTCTATATCCTCTAAATAATGGTTAATAATACCGGTAACTGCTACACTTCCAATGTAATAATCGATCTTTTCATACATACCTATATATTTCGCTATATCTACAGGGTGAATTTGATATCATTAGCATCCTTTTAAACTAAGAGTCTACCCATCAAACTGAAAAACTTTTACTATGGGAGCAAACCGATCGGAGCAAAAAAAAAATCTGCTGTTGCATACATTTGTGTCGCGTAGGCATTGAAGTAAGTATGGAACAGCAGATTTTTTTGTTTCTCCGATCGGTTTGCTCCCATAGTGAAAGTTGTTCAGTTTGATAGGTAGACTACTAGACGAGTACTGCTACACGTCAACACTATTTTATTGTATTAATAGCAAAGTTCTATTATTAGGAACTTTTTTTTTTCTTTTTTAATTGCTTTCGGAAAATCGAAATAAATATAGTACAAAGCACTAAAAAAAAACTTTTTCATGTTTCTGCATTTATTTGTTGCACTAATTTTTTTTAAAATATTAAACAAAATTAAATAAATAGTGGCATGAAATGCTCAATAACCAATTCCCCAATTTTACGCGCCGGGTATTGAAGTGTCATTCTGGATCAGGGATTGTAACTCACTTAGCCTCCGTTAATTTCAACTGAAGTTTATTGAATTTTCAAAGTAGTAAACATTTTCATGACAAACAATTGTCATGTATTTTATATTTAGTTCTAAATAAAAGAGTTCCGTGACTGACTGACTAACTGACTGACTGACAGACAACGTACGTACAGCCTAAACCGCTGCAGATAGAAACACGTGGAATATAATTATATTCTACAGAGGATGTTGGGGTACACAAAGAAAGGATTTTTCGAAAATTGACCCCTAATGGGACGCGGACAAAAGCTCGTTTAGTTCTGAATTTAAAATGCATGACAATTTTGATGTGTCAACCTAGGACTGACCTAGGAGGACTAAATTTTTTTTAAATATCATTAATATTTGCAATTTCAAAGAAGGATTTTAAATAATTGTATTATTCTAATTTGATTTCACTAGATTTTGTTGTAGGGAGGATTTTGCTATACCTAAATAAATTAATGAAAAAACTCACAACCGCAAACATATACACTTTCGGAGTGGCTAAAACCCAAAAAAATTTAAACCATAAAACATCGAATAAAATCATTTACAATTTAAACCCTTGTTGCAATCTTACATTCTATTAATTTTCCATTTTGCGGGCATCTAAATGGGTAATGCCGCGTAAATACAAACGATCGTTCATCTCATGTAACCATTTTTGCGAGCATTTTGACGTGGGTCCTCTGTGTAATTGATAAAGGCAGGACGTGGACGGACCGCCATCCATGACATGTTGTATTTATGCGAATTTAAATGCTTCCGACTCGCGGAGTTTAAATCGGAATTAATCCCGCGTTTTTCGTGAACGTCCCTGTCGAAAATTTGATGGTCGTTATTTAATAATCAATCTGAAATCGTGTACATTTTTACTATGACTCTATATTTACCCCTATATCACGTAGAGTACCTAGGTTACGACTTGGAGTTTTTATACCCACTTTGTGCTGTGCTAAAAACTCTTGAACATTAGGGTCATCCATCAGATCGAATGCAAAACAGGGTAAAAATTTTATAATTGATTCTCTAGTCGAGTTGGTTTTTAAAAACTTTCGCATTTGATTCGCTGCGGTGACTAACCAGGCAAGATTGTGCTTGGGGTACTACTGTCTAGGAACATAGTATTTAGAAGGTACACTGAAAAAAATTTCACACTGGACAGACAGGTACACTGAAAAAAATTTCACAGTGGATGTTCTGAAGTTTCACAATATCTTTGACTACCCCCTCGGGGAATATAGTCGTGAGCATATGCTTATGCTTATGCTAATGAAACAATGCGAGCCAACTAAGAAGTATTTTCTCTTAATAAGCACAAAAATAATTAAAATGACGTTATTATTGTTTACTAAAAACAAAAGTAGGTAGTTGTAACAGCAAGCCGAATTCGTTTGACGAAGTTCTCTTAGTCAGAGAAGTCATGATGTTGACAGGCTCATATGGATTCATGATTATCATCAACAAGATCTTGGTTGAAGTAAACAATTTTTTTTTTCAGTGTACTAGTGTTCAGTATTAGTACCTACTAATCAAAACACAGACAAAATATTACGGAAACAATCTCTCCAAATTATAGCTGTAGACTATTTATGTACATAGAATAAGTTACTGAATTATTAACAAAAAAAGTTATGTAATGATATTAATTAATATAATTTTGTCTGGACTGTGCATTCCAATATTTAGTTGCCTTGCTCAAGAACATTTATTTTTTTACAACTATTTTATATTTTGTCATAAAAAAAATTATAGCATCCATCGAATACAGTCGAAAAATGGATCACTATCCATAAGCCATTTAGGGCTATGCACATCTTTTTAAAGATCTTAGAGTCGAGCAGATTGAAAATATTATTTCCTTCAGATCTTTAAAATCGTACTAAAGTCTAACCCACCGTAAAGGTTATAATGTAATGATAAGAGTTCAGACAGCGGCAGAGTTAACGCGTTCGCTGCGTAGTTGGTATTCTATGCAAATAGGAGACAAAACTTAAATCTTATCGGGAGTTAGCTGCACACGAATAATAATCCTCGCCGGGCGCAGGTGGGGTTGAACTCGCTCCACTTGCTTAAGAATTGTTTAAACTGTTTACTGAAGTTGTTGAATAATTATTGTTTTGATATTGGAAAAAGCTTTGTTCCTATTTATTATTGAAGAAATCATATCTACAGGGTGCTAGGGTAAACAGTTGCATTACTTTAAGGGGCGATTAAATCTAAATCTAAACTATTAAAACCTGTAACAGAAGTTTGTCTGTACATTGAAGATATTTACAAAAAAAGGATTACGATATGGTTTTTAGGTGTCCCTGATTCCAAATCACAAATTTTTTGTCTGTCTGTTTGTTTGTTCGTTTGTTTGTTTGTTTGGGTGTTTGTTTGTTCGAGTATCACGCAAAAACTACTGAACCGATTTTGATGAAACTTTTTTGTTTGATAGCTTATCATCTGACTTAAAATCTGGTATATAATTTATCTGGACGAAGTCGCGGGTAAAAACTCGTAAATAAATAACGCTCACAGGCACATACATTGTAATGATCACAAGTAGGTAAGCACTATAGGCTTTTTGTTATAGAAACCATACAACAACGGCACGAACATATAATATCCATGACCGAACTGGGATTCGAACCCAGGACCCTGGTTTGGCAGTCCGGCGTGGCAACCATTACACCAACCGGGTCGTCAAAGTCTAAGAAATCGTCTAACGAACGTTCTTAACAGGACTAAAGGTACCTACAAACTCTACCCAAATCAAAACACCTTAATAATCCTAACAACTTAATTGCTAACTTGTCTCGCGTAACTTTAAATACAATACACTATTAGGTATATACAATTCTGAACTTTAACACCTAAGAATTAAAGGGTCAAAACGTATAGCGTATTTGAGAGAATTTTGGATATGAACACAAACATGGTCTAACTTGAGCTGTCAAATTTGTTTAGCGGTAAGGGAAGGCTGCTTAAAGATAGCTGAACATACGAAGTCCCTTCACATGGTTCTTAAAACCACTGTATAAGTGTGAAAATAGGTTGGTCCGCGAAACATCTCCTGTAAAATTAACTTTAAGTTAAGGGAGGGCGCCGGCGGCGCGTATAACTAAGTGCTTACTTGACTACAACTAAATTGTAACGTTTGAGTTGTAAAATTAATGCCTCGATTTATGCATGGTGGTTAAAGTTATCGGTAGTCAATGTACCCTGTAGGCTTTAGGTCTAACAAAACTGTATTTAGTTGTGAGAGGGTCGGTTATGTTATAGGTTATAGAAGATGCTTTCAGAGAATTATACAGGGTGTAACAAAACACCCTAGTAATACTTAAAGGGGTGCTTCAGACCATCAAACTGAACAACTTTCACTACGGAGCCAACATTGAAATCGCGAAAAAAAAATTTGCTCTTTCATACAAAACTGCAGTACCTACCGTCTCGACTTAAATGTATGTAACGACATTTATTGTTTTTATTGTTTATTTTCTCTCGACTTTGGCTCCATAGTGAAAGTTGTTCAGATTGGTGGTCTGAAGCACCCCCTTAAGTATTATTAGGGTGTTTTGTTACACCCTGTATTTGAAAATGGCACACAGAGTTGAACTGTTGTATGTAACTACCATGGTACAACAATATACTGCGCCTGGTATTCTCTTCCGACCACGTGACTGACACAAGCCTACGTCATCATACCCTTTTACCATGTTTAGCGGCCATTTTTTTGTGACGTAGGCTTGTGTCAATCTCGGAATAGAAGACCTTGTTTTTTTGGACCATGGTAACTACTAACCACAAGAAGCCATAAACTATTATGACCAAAGATTATGACTATGACTACGACGAGATATGTGTTGTTAAGTACCAATATGGAAATTAGGCTATGATTTCTTCGCATGTGTGTGAGATTCACATTATTGTTAAAATAATCACAGTCAGAATCGACCGTTAATCTAATGGTATCTTTGCCCCTACGTCACTTGCAACAACGCAAGTAATTATGCAAAAAGTCATGATAGTTTTTTCCTCACACCTTCACTATCACTATCACTACATAGTACAAAACAAAGTCGCTTCCCGCTTTCTGTCTCTATGTATGCTTAGATCTTTAAAACTACGCAACGGATTTTGATGCGTTTTTTTTTTAAATAGATAGAGTGATTCAAGAGGAAGGTTTATATGTATATTTTAGTATCAGCATTCCACCCGTGCAAAGCCGGGGTGGGTCGCTAGTTTTAAATAAAAAAACGATGTGTCAAAAAGTGCTATGTTTTAGACATGACATCAGGAAGCTGGCATAGGTATTATAATATTAATATTTAACGTTCGTAGTTATGGTAGCTTTTTAAACGATCGTGATAATATTTAGAAAATTGACAAGTAATGCAAACATAACATAGGTACTAGTACCTAGTTGTTGTTGTGTGTTGATCATGAAACCTCTCAGAAATAGTTAAGTTGCTTAGGAAACTGGGTCTTACTCTGAGTAACGATCGAGTTACACAATGAGCATTTGACTGGTTTCCCTGGTCAAAGTTCGAGAGAAGCCACACAGGTGTGAGCGGAGACTAATTGCGAATAAAAAAAAAGTCATTCGATACGTTCGACTTTTGTATTTCAAAATTTGTTTTAAAGGTTCTTTGTTCTTTTGTTTAGGCTATTTTAGGGGGCTTTATTTTGGAGTTTTATTTTAAATAATTTAAACGAATATTTAGCCGAAAATATTATTGACTTTAAACGGTAAACTTGGTAGTTCAGTCTCTGGATTTGAGGACGAACAGAATAAAAAACACTATATTTTGTCACCTAACAAAGAAGTTAAAACGATGTAGTACTAAAGCGTACCTATAGCTATTTACAAAGTTACTACATACTAAACCCTCTGCTTCTGTAAACGATTATGTTCCTTGTCTATGGTTATAACGCTGCCTTCACCTATCGAACCCCTTTTCCTATAAAATCTAAGAATATTGCTTACCTTTAAAAACACCTGTGTTGATTACCTTATCCTTTTTATAAAAGGAAATATTTTTGTAAGGAAAGTGAACCTTCTGTTAGTTTCATATAAATTATATGTATAGGACATGTGAAAGAAATTGTACGATTTCTGGAATCATGCCGATAGACGTCAACTGCTGAACATAGGCCTCTACCAAGGATCACTACAATGACTGCGCTGTCCTCATCCAACGAGTTCACGCCGCTTTCACCAGGTCTTCGGTCTATCTTTTGGGGGGCATGACCACACTGCGCCTTCACATAAATTCATAGCATAGAATAGAGCCATTGATTCGCCTTCATTATAGGACAAACAGCCACGATATATCAGTAAAGTACCATACAACTTCTTGAATACTATGAGTAGTACACCAGTCGTGCGCAGCTCCATAACAAACAATCCAAATCAAACTGAACAACTTTCTCTATGGGACCAACATCGAAATAGCGAAAAAATAACTGGCCAAGTGCGTGTCGAACCACGCGCAGGCTTATCGTAACGCGTGCCATTCTCCTAACAAAATTTTCTGCCACTTTTTGCGGGGGGCGAGGTAACATGAAATTCGCAACTTTGGATTTTATTCCTCATAACTTTAGATTCTAATTTTGAATGTTAAAAATCATGAAAAGTAGTCTCGTGTGAACACCAAACGTTCTAAGTTCAAAATTATTGTTTCGCAATTATAGGCTGTCTCGTTTAGTGATAAGGTATAAAATTGAGTGTAAATGCACTGGATCAATTAGTCTAATACCGTGGCAGAGGGGAAATGCTACCGCAAGGCCAGTCCTTACTATTAAATTGTCTAAGCGCGCAGGATAGTTCCGTAGTGGCCCATCACAATATAATATGCTCTTAGAAGGAGGCTTTTTTTTATACTACGGTTTAACAGCTAATAAAGTCTAAAAAGTACATTATATACTATTATATATTATTTTATAAGTTGATCGACTATTACCAAGTAAACTTGTAAAGCCTACTTAGCGGTGATAGTTTGCCTTTTAATTTCATTGAAATTAAACTACAGCTTTCTAGTACTAAGCGTATCTTAGCTAAGCCGGGGACAGACGGACGGACGGACGGACGAACAGACGGACGGACATGGCGAAACTATAAGGGTTCCGTGTTGACTTCGGAACCCTAAAAATCTGCTGTCCCATACACTTGACTCGAGTCAGTTTGCAGTTTTGTATGGATCAGCAGATTTTTTTTTCGCGATTTTCATGTTGATCCTATAGAGAAAGTTGTTCAGTTTGATGGTCTGATCATCCCCTTAATAAAGTGTCAGCATATTAAGAAGGACGCTATATAAAAAAGTATTGACCCGGTTGGTGCAATGGTTACCACGCCGGACTACCAAACCAGGGGTCCTGGGTTCGAATCCCGGTTTGGTCATGGATGTCATGTTTGTGCAGTTGTTGTATGGTTTCCATAATAAAAAGCATATAGTGCTTGCTTGGGATCATTACAATGTATGTGTCTGTGAGCGTTATATATTACAGTTCTGAGAAAAATAAAACGCCCGCCCGCCACTTCTTCTGCATGCTTACATGCATGCTTCTGTACAAGTGCAACAGTATATAGTTGTTATGCCTAGGTCTCTCTTCAGGATGTAATCTTTTACCCTGCAGAATTTTATTAGGATAAGTTCAGCTGTTTAGCCTGGGGAAGGTTATAATTAAGAAACTACACACAGACAGACAAACTTTCAGACTTAACATAATTATTGACTGCTCTCGGGGAATATAGTCGTGAGCTTTATGTTATATTGTAAAACGTAAAAAAAAAAAACAGGGCCTCGCAAAAAGTCCACTAAACCATAAAACAGAATCAGCAAGTCGATAAGGGCCGTTTCACACTGCGTCATATTTTACAAAGTGCCCTAAGTTAGGCAGTTAACTCACACGGTTATGGCGCTGTTAACACGTGTTCTCTATATTGTTTGTGCTTCACATCCACCTAAATCATGGGGAAAGTTCAAGAAAAACTGTTATGTGATATTGATTTCTTTTTACCCCGCTATTTGACTTTCGTCAAGTTTTAAACTTGGATCGTTTAGACTAAGTCACAAGCACGAACGAGTAGACAACGTGAAGTTCTAAAGCATTTTTAAACTCTGTCCTTACGTCGCGAATAATAGTAACTACGATCACGAATCTTTACCACAACCTTTATTACATGGTACCTAATTATAATTAGCAAACCGAAAACAAAGGACACTGGGCAAAAATGTATGGTCACTGGTCCAAGAGCCCCCCGCTATTGTACAGATAGGCACAGTTAGAGGATACCCTAACGAACATGGTGTACAACGGGCATCAAAATATTTTCGAGAGAAAAAAAAATACAGGGTATTTGATTTTTATGTGCTTATTATAGGAAGAAATTATTTTTTAACATTATGGCCCAAAAGATGCAATCTCTTTCGGGGCGATCAGACACTTAGCAACAACAAAAAAAGGAAGAAGGCTCACGTGTACTATAATGTCAATTTCAGGATGGAATAATAACCAATGTCTTGTTTTGAGTTTACGAGATGCTAAGGCTTAAAGATTAACTTGGATTATTAATAATAAAAAACTATAATACTAACCATATTATGAAACAAGAAATTCAACCAGCATATAAAAATAGCTAACATTAGTATGAAAAGACGCTAAACAAACACAATGTATCTTTTTCTCTCTCGAAAAGATGTTGGTGGCACAAACAAAAAAAAATTCTATATTAAACCCCCTTTTAAACATAATATGCCACTTAGGTTCGCGTAGGTTAGGGGGTTCTTGGACCACTCCTGCCCACTGTCCTTTAGCCTATTATTATAACTACGCTACGGTACTTTATGTCCATTTGGCAGAGCGGAATCCAAACAGACGTCCCCAAATCTCTGCGCAATCGGTAAAAAATTAATAGAACAACCAATATTTTCCGGTGAGCTCGGAAACGAGCCAAAACGTATTTACGTGCAGCAGAAAAAAGACCTTAAACCATGGTTTATCAGTACTCCCGTCTGACATTTGCAAAATCCTGTGAGTCAAACCATTTTCATCGTTGTTACGTGGGTTTTAGAGCCATGGCCTGGGACTTCTAGCGTAGTATAGACTATAGCTGGTATTGTTATAAATGGCATAGGAAGCTCTGAATAGATGGTGCGAGCGTGCACTGAAAAAATGCTTAATTAATGGTCGGATGGTGCTACTGAAACGTTTATCATCTTAAGTGTTTTGACACTTGAAAAGGTGAGAAATTAGCTGGAAAAGGTATTGTCCTGAGATAGTTAGAATTTGTAATGCCTTAGGTAGTAGGTGGTTAGATAATATTTAAGGTTATAAAAAGTTTCTGCATTTTCAGACTGATTTCAAAAGTTTTTTTTTTACATTTAGTCATCTGTTGGTGTCACTAAGTTCTATGTACTAGCGAAGGTTAGCAGTCCAGCTCTACATATTACTCTTTTTGAAAATCTAAAAAAATAATTCCTTAGCAAAATACATTTGTTTGGTTATATTATAACCTTTGAACTTTATTTACAACAAAATAGATACAAATAAATACAAATATAACCCTTACCCTAAAATCCTTTGTTTTGTTATTTATTTATTATTAATTTATTTTATTTTATTTTATTGTATTTTATTGTAATAAATTATAATCATGATTGTATAACCAAACTATAATATATCTCCTACAAAAGAGTGTAAGTCAATGCCTACAAAGTTTAATTTAAACAATGTAACCTGACATAAAAGGAACCTCATAGTATTTCCGACGGGTCTTGATAAAACATATGACAAAGAATGGGTAACGTCGCCCCGAGCGACGGCCCTCACTTGAGATCACTTTGTAGCATTAAGCGGACCTTTATGGAAACCAAGTAGCTACTGGACAGACGTAGGACGTAACTATTTTATTCAAAATTAAATGACATTCTTACTTTCATGTCTAGTTTTAAATACAAATTGGCATAGTTATGATGTTTTCTTATTATTATCATCTTGCTTGGTGTCTTTTTTCGATGTAGTTACACACGGGGACACATCAAGCGATAAAAAACCAACATAAAGCTGGCCGCGCGTAGGTTGCATAACGTATAACGTCGGGCCAGCTTATGTTGGTTTTCTAAAGGTTGATGTATCGCCGTGTATTATTTGTTGTAAACCAATACTGTTGAATTGTTTCATTATTTCGTATTCGTGCCTCGTTATGATATTCGACCACATATCCACGTCGAGCGAGCGAGTCTGAAACCTGCGAAAGTCGAATTGCAGAAACGCCCTTTAGAGTTAAATTCTCCTTAAATCTCTTGCTAGCTTTTACTACGTCAACAAGACAAAAAGTGACAGCAAGAGATTTAATGGAGAATTAACTTTAAAGAGCGTTTCTGCAACTGAGTGTTAGTGACAGACATATAAGACTATGCTAAAAAGATTATCTAAGGTTGATAAAATTTGAATTTTATGCCAATTTTATACAGTTTTCTTTTAAGTTTACCCTAACCACTTAAAGTTACGTGAAATACTCTGTTTCATTTAAAGACGCCAGTAAGAATAAGTGTAGTGAAGCGTGAACGGGACTTGACAGTATCATATCTAAGGGAAGGCCTGGTTCCTAGCGAGTGGACGCCAAATGAAACTTTATTGGACGTTTTTCATTTGTGCGCGACCCTTCAAGGCTTCTGTGCATGGTCTCAAAGAAATGTCATGTTTTCTGGATTGGCTTTTGAAGAAATTGAAGTAAATGGTTTGTTTCTTTCGTGTACTTGTTACTTTAACATAAAATGAAAGAGAACCTAGAATTTAACAAAGTCACACTTAAATTAAACTATCGTTGCCAATCTCCATGAAAAATCACGTTGAAATCAGCAGTAGAAAATGAGTCAATTAGTTCTATTTTTGTATTCGTTCGGTCATGATTTTGAATACTACACTTCAGTTAATTATTCCACCGACAAAAGCTTGGCCCGTCAAATCAAATTTTATTTACCAGAACACATTTTACAACTTTAAAGATGTTACAGTATATTAATACAGACTGACTTATAATTATAATATACGGTTGTCCAGTAATCATGTATTCAGCCTGCTTGCTGGCGTGCAAATATTTTAATGTTATGTTATAATGTCAAAGGCGAAAAATTGAATACAATGTTAATGTTGCAATAATAAGATTAAGGATACAATTTAAATAACGTCAATACTAAAATAAAATATAAAGGTAATAAAGCGAAAATAGGAAATCTGTAGTTATGTCAAACAGATACACAGTGACTTAGGTATTATTAAAATAGAGTGTATTTTTTTAATTCAATAAAACAGCGCCCATTAAAAGTGATTACCTACTTACTCCCTAAAAGTGGTCAGAGTTCACACAAAAATATCATAACTCAACTAACAAACAACCTAGACGCATTCAGAATACTTTTAACAAAAGAAACATCACAATCCTCTGTACGAAATGAGTGAAACGTGAACTATTTCCGACTTCGGACGCACGCGGACGATTTCCGAAATGTGTTTACAATGGGCTTGCTGGACGTAACATATTTCATCATTGCTAAGAAATGCCTCTGACTTCGTAAAAATGCTTAGACACAAAACGGTACTGTACTCATGAAAATACTTTTAGGTTTTTATACATTTAGCGAAACCAAGAACACGATTTCTTCATTAAGTTTTGAATAAAGTGTGGACTTTTTTTAAAGATTTTTACTTCTTGGTGGAAAGTGAAAATGAAACCAAAGATGTATTAGGTTTTCAAGTAGGCTCAAGAACATTTTCTAATGACATAAATAAACAAACCGGCCAAGTGCGTGTCGGGCCACGCACAGGGTAGGGTTCCTTACATTTTAAACTCGCATTATTACGGCCAGAAATTTTAATTTTATATTCGTATCTTTTGAAATCATTGATCAAATATAAGAACTAGATAACTGCCTCCGTGGTCTAATGGTTAAGAGCTTTGGCTCTCGACACGGAGGTCGTGGGTTCGATTCCCACGGGGGACACCTAGTGATATGTCACTTTGTGCGTTTTTCCCCAGTTGGTTAGGACATTTCAGGCTGAATCACCTGATTGTCTGAAAAGAAAAATTATTCCGTGCTTCGGATGGCACGTGAAGCCATTGGTCCCGGCTACTATCTCTGGTGGTAGTAGTCGTTACATAAAAACCACGTCAGAGGCCGTAAGGCGGCCTGAAAAAACTCTGACACCAGGGCTCTGCCCACACGATAAGAAAGAAGATGAAAGAACTAGATACATAATCTCATATAAAATATTAACAAAATTCGAATAAGGTACATGTTTACTCTCAGAAGAAGGACCAATAGGACCTAATAAGACAAAAGTGACCTCAGATATTCTTTCGACGGCACTTTAGAATCTGTCATTTTTAGAGCGTTTGTATATCCAGTGGAATCGCGTTACAAGTCTGTTAGTAGGCGGTCACGTGTGGGGTACTCTCTGGCTTGCCATGTGGCTCCGCCATTTTTGTATCTCGAATGTGAACTACAAACTACTTGACGTTAGTAGAATTACAGTGCAAGGCATTAGAGACCGGCCATTATTTAAAAAAAAAGATGTGTATCAAGTTTTTATTATTGTCTACCAAAGTTTGGAATACATAAAATACCAAATAATAACAATCATGTAGAAAATGGTCCATAAATTATTTGCCGAACAGTAAATATAAACATGACTTGTGTGCACAACAGTACAAGAGTATCAAGACGACGTCCTGTCCACCCTACTTCCGGTCACTATATAATAAAGTTATTCTCCTCCTTTCGATAAACTCCGGTTTGTTCCGCGATAAATTATCCGCTCACATTTCGCGGAAGTTACCCTCCACTGCAAATATTGGCTTAACTCTGAAGAATGGCAAGTTTTTCTGAGATCCGTACAAATAAGTCGTGTTCGTATAATGATAAATAATATTTAATTTGGCTCAAGATGTCGTTCGCATGAAAATATCATTGGAGAAAAATTTCGTCACAAAACTGACTTTTTAATTTTAATATTAAAACTATTAGTAAAGTAGTAGTAGTTAGAAATAGTAAATTATTAATAAAGTATACCGTAGTTGATTGTTTAGTAAAAAGTACAGTTAATTAAAATGTATGTCGTAATTGCACTAAAACAGACACACATAGTGTATTAGGGTAAACAGTTGCATTACTTTAAGGGGTGATTGCACCCATGCTACTTAACAACATTCCCAAAAAACCTATAGGAAATTCGAAATGTTATTTTTTACTTTTCATACAAAACTTCGATCAGCTGCTTGCATTTAGTATGGGAAGTCCAAATTTTTTATAAAAATTTCCTATAGGTTTCTTAGGTAAAATTGTTCAGTATCATGGGTACAATCACCCCTTAAAGTAATGCAAAGAACTGTATAAGTCAATATAAGTCACAAAACCGATGCGACGGTCTTCACATTAATTCATAAAACAGTATATCTCAATAATAAAAGCCAAAATGTTCTGTATTATATTCAATTTTTATCAAACGCTCGATTCTTTGTGGGTGGCCTCAGTTAAATTGGTTGAAGTGCGGTCGCGTAGCGGACAGCCGTAGCCGTAGACCGTAGACACTGCTACGAGCTACGTCGCGCCGCGTATCTGCGTAGACCTAAGAAATGTACACACGGCGACAGATCAACCTACCCATAGTTCGACCTTATGTCCATGAACATAGAGTTCAACTATGGGTAGGTTGATCTGTCGCCGTGTGTACATCAGTGGTTTTCAATAGAAACACATAAAAAAAGAAGAAATTCATTACAGATTATTGAATGATGATTTTATCGTTGATTTAAAAACCATTTCGCAGTGCTAAATAACTGGTTTGCTTTTTATTCACATTTGCTTTGTAAACCTAATTAATTACTGTATACACCTACCAACTAATTTCTTGTTTTTTTTTTCGTATAAGTTCAAAATAACAAACAAAAAAAATCAAGCAATCAATCAATCAATCTAAAAAGTATTTAATAAAATCTCCAAACCTGAAATAATTTGTTTGATTATTATTTTGACTAAAGAGTTTCAAAACTTGTCGAGCTCCAATGATAGCGATAGGTCGAGTATTTTTACAAATGTTTTCCACCTGCCACTCTTCTTGAACTATATTATTTCTCATTAAGTATATACATAATTTACTTACAAACAGATAATTTAATTATAATAATAATAAAAAAAAAATTATGAACGTACACACGGCGTCATATCAAGTTACCCAAAACCAAAATAAGCTGGCCGCGCGTCGGCATAGTAATGTATAACGTCGCGCGGCCAGCTTATTTTGGTTTTGGGTAACTTGACGTGTCGCCGTGTGTACAAAGCAAAGTAATAATTATTAATATTACCCTGCTAATTTTTTTATTCTTTTTATTTATTTATAATTAATGGACTCTTGCTTGTGCGTCAGCATTGCATTTCCGCCAGTGTCAAGTAGTTTATTGGGAGTATCTATCCCAATCTCAGGGATTGTTTTTAATAAGAACAAGAAGAGATTGAGGATTGCGGAGCCTCGTGGCAGGCATAAACGCGACGGGCAAAAACTACGCGAGACGAGTGCTCGCGTCAGAACCTGCAACGTGACTCCTTTTTTTTTATACTTGTTGTTAGTAAAAACAAATAATAAAAGTCATGTCTAAACATTTCTAGCGCTCAATGTTTGCGGGAGATATCCCTGTATCTGATGGCGCGGCACTAATGCCGTATGAATGAAATTTACTGTCAATATCTGAGGCCCGCATGCGGCTTTGTGACGCAAACTGTCCTCTTTTATATCCACCATTATTCCTCTTTTTATTTTTCCCTTTGCATTTTTCAGTGTATTTATTTACGAGTGTCGTCGGCCCTTTATTTTATGGAATGCTTTTTCATTGGCTATTTGGATCCGGTTTTTACAACTAGGCAATCGATAGCTTGATGTATTGTTTCCGTTCATATCTGACCATCTATCTAGATTAAAATAGCAATGCGATACTGTGTTTTATGCATAATTTACATCGGGAGCTTGGTTGTTTTCTATTTCAATTCCGAATTAAATTAAATGATAACTATAATTTATGTTTAGAGTTTTAGAAACGAGGCCATTCAAATCAAAGGAATATTTGCGCAATCAGGTTACATAGTTTTCGGACGAACGAACTCAGGATATGTATAAAAAAATCACTAATCATTCATACATACCCATGTTTTCTGAAAGAGTACCCATTTATCCAAAGAAAAGTAGACTGAAAAGTTAATACTTATGTAATGTCCTAGGCAAGGGTGCGTTTGGGGGATGCAATGAAACCACGTAGTCTTTGTACAACGGTATATTCAGACTGCCAGATACAATGACAGGCGAGAGGCGCCGCGCATAACTACCCTACCATATTAATACTAAGTTACCTACACTACATCCCTCCCCACTAAATTCACAATAAACCCCGTTACTATCGTTATATATAATTACTCTAAGTATTATAACTAGTTAACCTATACAGTGATATTTTATGAATTAACCTAACACTTATAATTACACACCTTATCTAATCTACATTTACGTAATGGGCGAGACCGGGACGGTACAGTTCCTGCGGGAGACGAACCCGAAGGTAGATCGTGAGGACTTGTATCTAATGCGGCCATAGGCCCATCCTCTACGTCCTCCCCCCTCAACCGGCCACTGCGAGCCGGCGTCGCCGGCCGGACCGGCTGCTGCTCCAACTGGCTCTCTGCCTCTGATGCTAGTTCCGCGGAGGCTCCTACTGGACTCAAGGTTCGATCCCCTGAGCCAGACGGGAATACAAGGGAACTCCTAGACCTACGTTTCAGCTGATCGATGTGTCGGTGCACTTGTTTCCCATCTGTATCTAATACCCTGTAATTGTTTGTCCCCAAGGAATCCGATATAGTCCCTGGCACCCACTTGTCCCCTTTCAAATACTGGCGATACCAAACATCCTGACCTAATTGTACGCTCCTCTCTGCACCCCCTGCTGCGTCTACTTGACGCTTTTGAGCAGATTTTGCCTTTGTCTCCCTATCCGGTTTCAGAATATCTAACTTAGTCCTTAGTCGTCTCCCCATCAGCAACATGGCAGGACTCTCCCCGGTCGAAGTGTGCTCAGTATTTCGGTAATGTAATAAAAACGTGTGTAAAGCTCGATCTACACACTTTTTCTCTGTAACGGCTTTTTTAATGACTCGCTTCAACGTCCTAACTGCATTTTCTGCTGCTCCGTTTGACGACGGATGGTAAGGGGCAGTAAAAATGTGATCTATCCCTCCCTCTTTTAAGAACAACGAAAAGTCATTACTAGTAAATGGGGGACCGTTGTCCGATACCAACTGCTTCGGAATACCCCATCGACTCCACAGCTCGCTAAGTCTGTCTATAGTACTGCTCGCCGCCGTACTGGGAACGTGGAAAATTTCAAGCCATTTTGACATCGCATCTACGACCACTAGATAAGTTTTCCCGTAGATTGAGAGGAAATCCGCATGTAACCTAGTCCACGGACGTTGGGCCCATGGCCATGAACGCGGATTCTGCTTAGGCAGAGCATCGGAGTGCGCGGCACACGCGGCGCAGGTGCGGCAAGCAGCCTCCACTGCTTCGTCGAGGCCAGCCCACCAGACATAGCTACGCGCCAAAGCCTTTGACTTTACTATGCCCATGTGCGGCTCATGTATGATCTCCAAAACCCTACCTTTGCTCTTCTCCGGGATCACTACCCTATGGCCCCACATGATGCATCCCAATTCTTCATATAGCTCTAATTTTCTGTTAAAATATGGCTGCATGCCCTGGACCTCGCACTCCGATGGCCAACCATCGCGAATGAAACTCAGAATTCTACTTAAAATGGGATCCCTAGCTGTTTGTTTCCTTATTTCATTGTTATCTAACAATAACGCGTCCTGGGCGAAATGCAAATAAGTCTGCTCCGGAACTGAATCCTCCCTAGTACCGTTAGTATCCAACGGCAGCCGCGACAAACCATCCGCACAGTTGTCCTCTGACTTAACATACTCTATATCATAGTTATATGCCGACAAAATAGTAGCCCAGCGCTGCATGCGGCTGGCGGTCATTGTCGGTATACCCACGTTTGGGCCGAAGATGGATACGAGAGGTTTGTGGTCGGTACGCAAAATAAAACGGCGTCCAAACAGATATTGATGAAACTTCTTCATACAAAAGATAATCGCTAGTGCCTCCCTGTGAATTTGAGAGTAGTTCTTCTCAGCCTCGGTGAGCGTGCGCGAGGCATAGGCCACGGGCCGCTCGCCGGCGCCGTCCGGCCCCGGCTGCGCCAGCACGGCGCCCACGCCACGCGCCGACGCGTCGCACGTCACTATCAGCGGTCTGCGAGGGTCATAGTGCGCTAAGACCGCGGCACTTGTGAGCAACCTCTTTACCTCCACAAAGGCCCGCTGGCAGCACTTGTCCCAGTTCCACACGACACCTTTCCTCAAAAGATTATACAGCGGTACCAAAACGGTACTGATATTCTTAACAAATTTTGCAAAGAAGTTAACAAAACCAAGGAACGAACGCAACTCGTTCACATCTTGAGGACTCTGAATCTTTGTTATCGCTTCGACCTTCGTTTTATCTACTTTTATTCCCCTTTTCGATACAATGTATCCCAAATAAGATACCTCGTCCACTAGAAATACACATTTACTCTTTTTTAATTTTAGCCCACTGCTGGTCAACCTCTCCAAAACCGTTTCTAATGCTTGCATGTGTTCCGATTTAGTTTTCCCGCCAATAATCACGTCATCGAGAAATATCTGAATATTGGGAATATTTCCTAAAAGATTAGTCATTATGCGTTGGAAAATACCTACACTCGACGCTAAACCATACACTAGCCTATTGTACTGGAATAACCCACGATGAGTGTTAATGACAGTATACTTTCTCGAGTCATCTAAGGGTATTTGGTTATAAGCCTGAGATAAGTCTATCTTACTGAAATACTGAGCACCATTCAACCCTACCAACACGTCTTCTATCTTAGGTAAAGGGTAACGATCGATCAGCAGAACCGGGTTCAGAGTAGCCTTGTAATCCGCACATATCCTAAGCGTACCGTCAGCTTTATTAACCGGAACGAGAGGAGAGGCCCAGTCGGAGCAGTCCACGGGCTCGATGACGCCGGCGCGCAGCATGCCGTCGAGCTCGGCGTCGACGCGCTCGCGCAGCGCGTACGGCATGGGCCGCGCGCGGTGGAACACCGGCGCCGCGCCCTCCCGCACCCGCAGCGTCGCCTGCCCGCCCGTGTACCGTCCCAGTCCGCCGCTGAACAGCTCCTTATATCTGTCGAGCAGTTTACAAATTCCGTCATCTAAATGTACACAGTTGGTATTATTTACATAGTTACAACTAAATTTGGGTACATCCATATGCAACTCTGACAACCACTGCCGACCTAACAGGGACGTCGTCCCTCCGTCGATTATAAACAATTCGAGCTCTTTTTCTCGTTCTCCGTAACGAACCGTAGGCTTGATAATACCCAGTGGCCGCACCTTAGACCCGTCGTAAAATTTTAACACTGTCTCGTCACTCTGTATCTCTAAATGAGCAAAATAGCGTTCGTAAGTTACCCTACTGACACATGATATCGCCGTGCCAGTATCGATTTCCATTACTATGGTTTTATTATCTATAGAGATCGGAACACTCACTGCCTTATAATCGCTCAAACACAGGTGATTTAAGCCTTCCACGTCGTCGTCCTCCTCGCTCGACCCGCACCCGACGTCGCCGAAGTGGAAGCCGCCTCCCGCCGCCGCCCGGCGGCGCCCTGGCGCGCCCGCCGGGGTGCCCGCGCCCCACGCGGGGCACACTCGACGCAAATGACCCGTGCGCTGGCACTTGCTGCACACGAAGTCCCGATAACGACAGCCGCCGTAATCATGACTGCGCGACCCGCACGCCGTGCAGGCCTGGTACAGTTCCCGGCCGCCCTGGCCGCGTGGCGCGCCAGCCCCGCCGCTGGTGCCGAGCGCGCTCCTCCGGGCGCGGCCGCGCGCCGCCCCGCGTGCCCCCGCCGCCGCCGGCCGCTCCGGCACGAGCGCATGCACCGCGCTCGCCCCGTCGGTCTCCGCCGCCGGTCTCTCGACCGCCGCCGCGTCGCGCTCCGCCGCTTCCAATGAGCTGGCCAGCTTCACGGCGTCCGCGAAGGACAATTCGTCGCTCTCCGCAAAAAGTCTCTGCCTAATTACGTCACTTTTCAGACCACACACGAATTGATCCCGTAAATGAGACATTGACATTGACATTGAGACAGCCCGGTAGCACAGTCGGTAGTGAACCTGCCTGCTGTGCCGAGGGTCGCGGGTTCGAATCCCGTAAGGGACAAATATTTGTATGATGAATATGAATATTTGTACCCGAGTCATGGATGTTTGTATCTATATATGTATTCTATATCGTTGTCTAGTCATCGTAATACAAGTCCAGGCTAGATTCTGGTACTTTAAATGTGGCTAGATAATTTGTGTGACATTGTCCAAGATATAAAAAAAAAAAAATCTACATTCAATTTGTCTCCAAATTTACAATTCCGTGAAAGTCGTTTCAACTCCGCGACGTAATTAGCGATGTTTTCGTCGGAGATCTGCCTCCTTTGTCTGAACCGGTACCTTTCCGCTAATGCTAACGGCGTCGGTTGCAGGTGATTACGCAACAGCTCGTCGGCCCGCTCGAATGTTACCTCCGATGGTTTTTTCGGACTCGCTAAATTAGCTAGCAACTCGTATGCCTCATCCCCCATGGTCGCAATGAATATCGGTAATTTTACATCATCTTTGATACTATTTACTTTAAAATACATGTTCAATCTGTCGACGTATGACGACCACGTGTCGCACTTCACATCGAACTCGTTTAACTTGCCGATCGACATAGTTTCCGCACTTTTTCCGCACTTTTATTTATTGTCTACGTTATCACACGCGTAATTAATAGTTTTTATCAGCCCGTTGCCACTGTAATGTCCTAGGCAAGGGTGCGTTTGGGGGATGCAATGAAACCACGTAGTCTTTGTACAACGGTATATTCAGACTGCCAGATACAATGACAGGCGAGAGGCGCCGCGCATAACTACCCTACCATATTAATACTAAGTTACCTACACTACAACTTACAGATACATATTTACTGAGCATTCCCATAAACGAATACTTACAACGACGAGGACTTTATCCAAATTCTTATGTAAATTATGTTTCTATGGATGCTTATAGACATTAAAGTTCTAATAAGTTTTATAATCTACCACGTAATACTCCTGAAACACCTTACTCACCTGTGATAATACGTGTTCCAAGACAATGAATAGGAATATAAACTTACCTCAACTGGCTGTAAAACAATAAACATTAAAACCTCCACGTACCTATATCACCCCTATAATTTGTCCGGGATTATCTTTAGACGGTGCGAGGTGAATCCCAGCGATTAGTCACAAGTATCCCGGGATGAATTCCCGGAGACGGGATCCGAAGCTTATCGTGCTGGCGGGAATCGAACGAACTCCTGGTGAATACTGATTGCCTGGTACCTTGATTAAGTTTAGTATGCAGGTAAAGGTGTGGAATTATCAAGATTGACTTAATGTCTTACACGGATGATGATAAAGTCTGTTTAGAATTTATATTTTACTAGCTTTTTTGTTTGCGTAGACTTTAAAAGTCTGTGTTATTCCAGAAGTGCCAAATACCGTTTACATGCGATTGCGTTATAAAAATTCAAATATCGTTGCAAATTTTCACATTTATACTGTTAGTAGGATTCGGGAGATGATTCATGATTATGATACGATTATGAGGGTATTTTGGAGATCAATTTTTGAAGTTAAAATGTGACAAGTAGATCGTCTTTGAATGGGTAACCGCTTTCCTGATTTTTCATCTCGAATACCTTCTTGCTTCGGAGGGCAACCTTAGCAGTCTATCTTGAATAATGACTAAGAGCCTTTTCCAACACAGCGCTTTACACGTTTCCTCGGGAGGTTTTCCTGCACCGATTGAGAGAAGTCGTGCGGATTCGAACATGAAAACCTTTGATCGACGTGTCGATATCTTTCCAACCTCTGCTGCTACTGAAAGAACAATATTTATTTTATTCTACATGGTCCTTCTTAATAGGCTGACACCTTTTAAAGGGGTTGATCAGACCATCAAACTGAACAGCTTTCTCTATGGCACCAACATTGAAGTCGCGAAAAAAAATCTGCTGTCCTGTACATTTGGCTCGAGTAGGTTTGCAGTTTGGTATGGAAAAGCTGATTTTTTTTCGCGATTTCGATGTTGGTGCCATAGAGAAAGTTGTTCAGTTGGACGGTCTGATTAAACCCTTAAAAAGAATCCGCAAATTAAGAAGGACCCTATACAACGTGTTAATGAATTAACGCAAAACCTCATACACCCCAACTGATTTATAACAAAATAATTAGATTGAAACAATAATTTCATTATTTTGAAGTTAAAATTAAAAGTTATTCGCATTTTAAGTTTTGAGGCAAAAATGATTGGTTATCATTTCAGCAATGAATGAAAGCGCTCATACGTACTCATGGATACATTTTAATAATCTTGTTTGGTAGTAAGTCGGGTGAGTGTGCCTAGATGCGGAGGGTTGACGTTGGGTTCAGTAAATTTTAAATTTTAGACACAAATTAATTAATATTTTGAAAAAAATTACGTTGAAACCATGATAATTCGATTCTGCTCTCGATTCTAAACAAACTACTTTCTAGTTTTGCGTTAATTCATTAACACGTTGTATATTCTTTATCATTTGATCACTTATAATAATGGCATCTCAATCTTGAGATTATTTTCCTTAAAACTGGAACTATCTTAATTATAAAACAAGTGTCGGACGGATGTTATACCGTGCAGTGGGGGTACATCAGTAACACGCGGCAGAGACAGGGGTCGCCGGGCATCGAACCGCAAGCGCTGCGCACGACGACCCAGGCTAAATTAATTGCACAACTCACTGTTTCACATGTTGGCCACTGACTATGGGTGATTTAACTACTTTAGTAGTGGCCATGTTTATCACCACTAATTTCTGAATCTTTTGCACCTGTTTCTTTTGCAGTTTAGATAATCGCTTACAGCAATAACACCGTAAAAAGAAGTAATTACCGATAAATCGTTAAACACTAAAAATGAAGTGTTTAAACCAATTGTATTACTACGTGTCATATTTTAGCTCAATACTCGTAAAAATTGTTACAGATGAGAGTACTTGCTTAATTATACTTTGATTGAATCTCGACCATGTAGGTACTACATCTAAACTATTATAAAACTGTAACAAAAGTGTGTCTGTACATTGAAGATATTTACAAAAAAAAGATTACGATATGGTTTTGAGATGTCCCTGATTCCAAATCACCAATTTCTGTTTGTTTGTTTGTTTGGGTGTTTGTTTGTTCGAGTATCACGCAAAAACTACTGAACCGATTTTGATGAAACTTTTTTTGTTTGATAGCTTATCATCTGACTTAAAATCTTGTATATAATTTATGCGAACGAAGTCGCGGGTAAAAGCTCGTGTTCAATAAAAGTGCTTACCTGGAGTGCGATTTTTGAATCTCATTCGCTGAGTTCAGCAGTTGAAAATGTCAAAATTACTATGGAGATACGCATCTTTCTACAGCTGAATTTGACTTTAAAAAATCGCACTCCTGAAGTTTGATTTTTGAAAGTCAAATCAGCACAGCAGTAGAAAGATGCATATCTCCACAATAATTTTGACATTTTCAACTGCTGAACTCAGCGAATGAGATTCAAAAATCGCACTCCAGCAGCATAATATGCTGCTATCTTAAATATTATTTAAGAATTAAGGCTAAGTTAATCATAAGTTCTTGCTTTGTATTTATTTTTAACGTTTAAATTTGTTTTCATGTTATTTAGGTTATCAATGATTACGATTAGATTCGTTTTAAATTCACCGATTTCTATCCATTAAACTAAGTATTAAGTCATGATTATGAACTACTAATATTCAATAGTGATACTAATAATAATACCAACTATGAACTCATCTCTAGCACGATGTCACCGAACGCCGTCTCGATGTCCACAGGCACGATAATTACGGCACACCTCAGACGCGGGCCGCAATTAATTGTGGACCGCACGCAGCGGTCCGCGGGCCGCACGTTCGCCTGCGGTGTCCGCTGTCCTGGCCACCGATGCTTGGAATCCGGACTCTGATTGATCTCTAGGATGTTTGTGTATGCGTCTCTAATATTTTGGAGATATTAACACTCAGTTGCAGAAACGCTCATTAAATTAATCCTCCATTAAATCTCTTGATGTCACTTTTTATCTTGTTGATGTAGTAAAAGCTAGCAAGAAATTTAATGGAGGATTAACTCTAATGAGCGTTTCTGCAACTGAGTGTCAGTCTAATAGTAAGTACATTCGATGTATCTGTAGGTAAAAATCATACTTAGTGACGCAGAAAAGTTAAGGTACAACTTTTCTGCACTACCATTCGGCGTCACTCAGCGCTACCGACTCGTAGAAGTTGCTGCGTCACTTCTGCGCTAAATGTGGCAAAATCTACGGCCTGATCTACTTTTTGTTCATAGTTCCTAATTTTATTATCATACTTTTTTTTCGTATAAACATCTATTTTGATTACTTATTTTTGCTACGCGCGTAGTAATTTTCGTAGCAAAATCCGTAGCATTCAAACTATACTATCGTTTTCAAACTCAAGATGAGTAATTTTCAGACGGGTCGCAATTAAATAACGTTAAAATACCGGCACCTCTGGAATTTTCAATGCGTGCCATTATAACCCTAATTAATTTTATAGCAAACTACACATGTGCGTAAAATATCAATTAGAATCCCCGACGCAAAACAAAAGATATAGGGTCCCTAATGAATTCGTAATCTCTTTAATCTGTTCAATGAGAAATGGCGTTTTGCGAATAACGGCGCGCTCGCAAACAAATTAAACCTTACCCAAAAATGAATTTATCACGTAGGACGGCGGGGCTTTAGTTAACTATCCATTTGTACGAGTAGCTGGACAAATAACAAATATTGTCTCTTGTAGTACCTACGGGTAGATATGTTTTAGTTTGTCTTTGTTTAATGTTTTATTGTTTTAATGCGTAATACAGGGTGTAAGGGACAGCCCTCCGCAAACTGAAACGGTGAACTCAGACTATGAAACCGAACAACTTTTACTATGGAGCCTACTTTAGGAAACGCGAAAAAAATCAGCTGTTACATACAAAACTGCCGTACCTAGTACCTACCCTTCTCAAATGTATGGGACAGCTGTTTTATTTTGGCGTTTCCTGAGGTAGGCTCCATACAATCAATTCAAACCGTCAATTATTTATTTGCCATGGTTTCATGAATTCATGATCATAATATTCATAATAAATATATTATATTTTGTGTGAAAGACACTACCTACCTCTTCTTAGAATATAATTATTTTATATGAATAAATAAATAAATAACGCTCACAGGCACATACATTGTAATGATCCCAAGTAAGCCTCAGGCTTTTTGTTATGGGAATCATAGAACGGCGCAAACATAATTATAACATCCATGACCAGACCGGGATTCGAACCCAGGACCCTGGTTTGGCTGTCCGGCGTGGTAACCATTACACCAACCGGGTCGTCATGAAGGTAAGATTACATTATCTTCTTAATTTTATCAAATGACCAACGAAAAGGTTTGATAAGGACCGGAAGACCTGGGCTAAACTAAACCGGTTCAGAACTAACCACGGAAGGACCAACCATCACCTCTACAAGTGGGGCCTGAGGGAGTCACCAATGTGCGACTGCGGGGCACCTGACCAAACCCTCACCCACGTGGTAAATGAGTGTCATCTGCGCCGTTTCCCCGGTGGAATTGAGGAACTCCATAGGCTAACCCCGGCAGCGGAAGACTGGCTGAAGAATCTTGATCTCGAAATTTAGACTTCCCCGGATCCAAGCAGGAAGACAAAAATGCCATACGACATGATGATGATGACCAACGAAAGAAAAATTGTGCTCTGGAAAATCTAAAATGATAATAACGGTGTTCGTTAAAAATTTACATAATCTTGATCCTGTGATGAATAATTATATAGGGTATCTTATTACAAATCTTCTTTGACTAGTATTTCTTGTATTATAATATAAACTAGCTGTTGCCCGCCACTCCGTCTGCGTGGACCTTAAAAATGTAGGTATCCTATGAACATAATTCTATCAATCCAAATCCGTTCAGCCGTTTATGTGTGATTGAGTGACAAACATCTAAACGTACAAACATCCAAACGTTGTCATTTATAATATTACATAATGAGATGTGAGTCGCACAGATATTGATACCTTAGTCTGTAATAACAATAATTTAAAAGAGGAGTGGGTCGTCCGGCAGCCAGGTGGGTTGACGACATCTGGAAAAGTATTGGCAAGACCTGGATGCGACTGGCACGGGACCGAGAAGAATGGTAAAAGAGGGAGGAGGCCTATGCCCTGCAGTGGGTGGATACGGGCTGAAAATGATGATGATGATGATAAAATTTGGAAAATTAATGCATAATTAAAATTGCAACTTTGCAATCTGTCTATTGGATTTGTTAAGATAGTAACGTTTCTATTCTAACAGTCGTTTTTATAATTAGGCCAACTGAAATTTAAATTAACGAGAGCATTAATATGAAAGCCTTAATTAACATCAGATCCTTGCCATAGCCACCAACTGTCGCATGGTCACCTACAGTCCCAAATATTTTAATTTAACTGTGTCCGCAGACCACTGTCCATTCTGTGGCGTCAGATGGCGGTAGTGATTAATATGCCGGACGGAGATTGTTCATAGCGTGCTCCGTGAAGCTCTAGCTTGTTTTCTTTACTTTTTGTTATGGATATTTACGTAAATTTTCTGCCTTTGTTTGAAAACAAGAAACAAAAATTTGAAGATACATTTTTTTTCTTTAGGCCGCGTAAGTACTGAGGACTTAAATTCTAGAATCGGACGAAGTATATCGTGTTTAGTAACATATCATTCATATTAGAATTAAAAACGTGTGTGATGGTAAACACGGCTTCAGAATCGATAATTCAACCCTCTGTCTGAAAGTTGAACTAAAACAGTTTTATAGTTTCTAAAAATTGTTTTTCATGAAGTTTTAATTAGTACGTAAGCATCTAACATATATTAGGTAAACTCTAACATCACGTCAAGCTTAACATTAGTAGTTCAATGTTAAATCTTATGGGAACGAAATAAGAAAGGGGCAAAGTAAGTCAAGAGTTTTAAACTTAAAGTCTAAAACTAGAGGTTGAGTAACTTTTTGTTAACGGACACGCGACGCATCAACATCTATTTATTTCTGTTATTGTATGCAGATGCTTACCCATCTCTCTCGTAAATTATAATATTTTTAACATTTTGTGACCAGCTTTCAACGCCAACAAGCTAATCCTCGTGTAATTGCGTCTCATGTAGAGTCACCCAAATTGGTGAATGCGCCGCGTGTCCCTAACTGCTCACTCTATATCGTCGTTCTATATTATATTTGTAGCTCTAGGGGTAAAACATTACCTTGTTTTAATTATTATAATTTTAAATTTTACAATATAAAACAAAGTTGTATATGATGTAGCAAATAAATTGATTACAAAAATAACATTAACCAATGTTAAGTAAAAAAATTTATAGTTTTCTTATATTGAGTCTAATTAAAAAGTAAATTAAAACAGTGAAACCGTCATCTTGTTATCTGTTGATACATAGAGAAATAAAATGTGAGTTAAGACAGAAGTTTGAACAATAAATAATTGTTTCCCTAGACGTAATTGCCGTAATTTCATGAATAATTACCGCCACAGAGCAATTAAATAAATTACGCAAGGAATAACGGCCTCCTTCGGGCTTTAGTTTAAAGTTAGGGCGCGCCTGCTGCAGCTCTCAAAACATGCGCAATGTTAGCCTACTATGAAATAGCTGAGCTGCGAAACATTGTTTCAAAAAAACATTTACACACGAGTGATAAATTGTCAGGTCGCCCAATCTAAACACGTAACCGCAAATCGCGGTACAAAACGCGGTCGGCCTGAAAATTTCAAAAAGAGAATCGCTGCTGTCATACGCGATATGGCTCGCTTCCAAAAGCGGGGGGAGAGGAGGCGGCGGGAGGGTGTGCGTCCCCACATGGCCAGTTAGTTACGCCGCGAATTATAGGGGCCATTACGATTCATTAAGGCCAGTTAGGCTTAAACTGGTGTTTACCCACGCACACACGCACTTCAAACACACACTGGTAGACATTTTGCAACAGTTTGTATTGTTTTAGGCGTGCAAGAGAGAGACGACGAGATAAGAGAGGGTTCTCAATTTGAAATTTTAAGCTTCGCAATTGTGGGTGTAATTAGTGGCGGTCGTAACGAGCTTAGAGCTTTGGGTAGTGAAGTGTGAATTTTTGATTTTGCTAACAAGTTGACAATGTTGTATACTGTAAAATTTTCCAAAGAAGAAAAGTAGTTGTAGCAGCTTTCGCTATCGTAGAGTTTTTTCTACAGTAAAACGTTCCTAATTTGCTCCAAAATTGGCTCCACTTTTATAAACTATGTCGTAACTTTTAGAAAACAAGTAAACAGGATGCAAAGATTTTTTTCCGAAAATTGATCAACACTAATCCACGCGGTCCGAAGCTTTGTTAGCTAATGTTAAAAACGTAAAACTTTTTACTATAGTTTTCATTGGTATTGCTAGACCAAGAATAGTGTTACCCGATAATACGTTCAAGCAAATGCACTGGTCTTTGCGTGTGGGAAAAATTCAAATATTTTTTTACTGGAGCAATGTTATCCCCTAGGAGCAAAGTAGGAACATTTTACGGTATGTTAAATGCATAGGCAGCAATCATGAAAATAAAAATTAAAACGTCCAATTATGAATAAGCGTTCATTTAAAAGTATAGTTACAAACCTATCTTCAATAGGTACACTTTAATTCTTACTTAACACGACTTTGTCAAACTAATATAGCATAACCTATGTACCTTTGTTCTCAAGACAATAGGCATTCCCCATGGATACTCAAAAGACATTCAAAATATATTATATTATTCAGAATATTATTGACATTTCTCTAGCAGTCCCCAAACTCTGTCTAGTTTGACAGGTAGTAAGCCAAGTGAGCCCGTCGCCACTTTGTAAAACTTACATAACGTTATTTTAAAGCGATATTAATGTAAAACGGCGATTTTTCCGGCCCCTCACTATAATACAATGGCTTATGTAAATATCGGCCATAGTTGGAGGTTCGCCAGTATTGACACTATCGGAAACTACCCGAAGGCGACAAGATCTATACATTATAATTTATGATATACAACACGGCTTTGTTGAAATGAAGATTATACTGTTATTTTAGTGAAAATTATTACACATGTATTATATTATAACAAAAACAGGGTGTGCAAGTAGGACTGTAGGGTAGCTGATTGTTCTTTCCCGATTTCGATGTTGGTCCCATGGAAAAAGTTGTTCAGTTTTACTTTGATGGTCTGATCATTCTTTACAAAAAAAACCACAGCATATTAAGAAGGGCCGTAAACACATAATATAATAGAAACCTCCTTTGATCTCTACCATTTATTAGCGACTTGGTCATATTTTTGAAAGATTATAACCATATTTTACATGTAACCACTAATTTAACTTTAAAGGAGAACGCCCAATCCCATTTCGCCTCCAAAACTGATAAATTAGAATTTTATAAGAAATGCCAGGATAGAAAAGTATAATTTCCATTTCCTTGGGAAGCATGATATTCCTCCTACGCTGTGTATAATTTCAGCTATCATACGATTCATATGTGTCTTTGATCAGCTGCGAAACGACCCGAAACGAATACACCTCGTCACGTGGGCAATGTCTTTTCTTGAAATCACCACACATAGGTATCCTTGTGGATACCTATGTGTTGTAATATGCTGTGATTTCAAGAAAATGAATCAGTCAACACACACACGTCATGATCATCATCACGACATCCTAATAACAATCATTATCATCGTTAAATCATCTAAAATAACCCTAAAAGTTTTGAAAACGACTGAAAACTGTAAAACTGGTTCGTCATATAACTCTATCATAGTGAAGTCAAATCGAGCGTTTACATGACAGCTTGGCGCTACTACAACCATCGAAAAGAAACTCAACCTTATTGCTTTACAGAATAAAGTGAGTACAGAGTGCAGAGATAAATTGGTAAATGTAACATCTGGCAATTTGTAGGACTCTCCATAGCGCAGGTAAATAACTGAAGCGATCGTTTACCGATGCTTTTGACAGCCCGTTTTCCAAACATATTGCTATTTGCTAGTATTACTATTTAACTGACTTCAATAAAGGGAGGTTCTGTTTAACCCGTATTGTGTTGTATGTTCGCTATTTACACAAATTATTTCCATATTTCTGAGGACGTTTTAATATTAAGCGTTTTCAAATGATTTTGATCTATCAAGCATTGCATATCAAGATTCTGAATATGATTGGTATATTACGAATAATACCTCTGTCTACTTTCACGTGAAAAATAGCCGTGAGCATATTAAATAATCTATGGATATGCAAAACTGCCTTCTAAAAGAAGCCAAAAAAGCAGTGTATACAGGGTGTAAACTTAAAAACGTTACATACTTAAGGGGGACAAATATTGAAACTGCGAAGACGGTTATTCCATAGAACATTTCAACAGCCCCTCGACCTAAATGTATGGAACAGGAGATTTTTTTTCGTGATTTAATTGTTGGTCTCATAGTGGAAGTTGTTCAGTTTGATAGTCTGGGACACCCGCTTAACTATGTAAAGCATTAAAATATATATCCTATACAGTTAAAGGCTATGTGGACTATGGCCAAAATCCCCCAATCTAAATATATAAAAAAGAAGAAACTGACTGACTGAATGAATGACTGAATGACTGACTGACTGACATATCAACGCACAGCCCAAACCGCTGGGTCTAGAGATCCCAAAAGACAACCACCAACTCGGGCCATTTTTGTACTACCAACTTTTTCTACAGCGTTATAAAAATATGGGAATAATAGTTCGCATACTCATATTACTAAAACTAATTATTTCAACGTTATATTTTATGGTACAAACGAGATATCTTGAATTGAATTTGGATATTTTAGTTACGAAATGTAAAAAAATGGCGAAAAAAACACAAAACAAGTAGTCACAAACTATTTGAAAAAAGAAGGCCTTGACAATAAATTGATTGACATATTTTGACATTGACCACTTGACATTGACATAATTTTTTTTTTAGGTTTTATTTCTCTAATTCTCTATTAAGGCCCCTCACACAGGTGCGATTTCATCGAGCGATAATATCGCTGCGATTTTACAATTTTTATTTTCAGTACAGCATTGGCTTCTAATTTTTTGAACACGATTGGGTTTAATAGCAAAACTAACATTTAAACCAAGATCTGGTCCTAAAGCCAGGAATGTCTCCATATGAGGGAACTCTTTCTTTTTAGGAAAGCCTTTCTAGCGACAGTTACCAAAAGTATGTCTATCTCAGACTATACTTATTCATTCTCATTGGTGGGGCGGACGCGTGATGCTGATCGCAAAATCGCACACCTGTGTGGTAGGAGTAGGACATGCGACGCGGTCACAAAGACGCCGGGATATTATTGCTCGATAAAATCGCAACTGTGTGGGGGAGCCTTTAGTATAGGTAAATGGTGAAATAAAACAGTATTTGATTAAAAAACATAATTATTATTCATTTTCCACATCTTCTTTAACTATTATTTATCATCCAGATATTGTCTGGTATCGTGCCCAACCCATGTACCAGACTACCTTCAGTATGCCAACACCCCACAGTCCTTTTACCACTAACACTGCTACAAAAATAACACAAATGCTATCTTCCTACGACTGTATCACACTTTCATTAATAAGTAGGTATAAAGCAGAAAAACACAGAAAAACTAAAGCGCAGCCGAATCGAACAAAAACATCAGATAATTCCACTGGATAATTCAGAGAAAGTATTCTTCAGGTACTCTTTGATTCAGAGCCATTGCAGAGCAAAATTCAGATTGCGCTATCCATAAAGGAAGCAATGTGTAGTTTCACCTCCTTGAGGATTACCTTCTTGATGACGCTATCATTAACCAAGAAGTTTTACTACAGTAAAGATCGCTTTTTTATATTGCTAACTGCGCTATTTGTAATTACTTCGAGCTGTCATCAAATTACTTTAAATATTTTGTAACACGAAACGACTTTATTTGTAGCTATTATAGCAATTGGTTTGTATTTTTATTATATTTGTCTATATTAAAATGCGTATATAAAAGCTATCACATGCATATGCATGCATATCACAAATTGGCCTGACAGCCCATACATTGATGAATGATGTCTTTTGGCACGTAGGTTTCTTATAAAGTCTAGGGGTGCACTAAGAAAGGATTTTTCAAAATTCATCCCCTAAGGGGGTGAAACGGGGGTCCAAAGTTTGTATGGGGAAACGAGATTAGTTAGACTATTTTATTCGAAACTTCACGGGAGCACTCCTTTTGATAAATGAGTAAATAAGTGTTTCAGGTGTTTTCAGAATTCAACCCCGGAAAGGGGGAAATGGGGTGGCAAAGTCTGAAAATCTAGATGGGTATGGTTTTTATGGTTTATCAGGTCGCTGATTACGAAAACAACAATGATTTTAAAATCCAACGTGACGGACGTAATACGTGGACGTGGTATCATCCCCTGTGGGGGTGCGATGGAGTTAAAATGAAGAAACTGACTGAGTGACTGATATATCAACGCACAGCCCAAACCGCTGGGTCTAGACATTCCAAATGTGGCACGTAGGTACCTTATGTGGTCTAGGGGTGCACTAAGAAAGGATTTCTCAAAATTCACCCCCCGAGGGGGTGAAACGGGGGTCCGAAGTTTGTATGGGGAAACAAGATTAGTTGGACTATTTTAGTCGAAACTGCACAGGAGTACTCCTATTGATAAATGAGTAAACAAATGTTTCAGGTTTTTTTAGAATTCAACCCCTGAAAGGGGGAAATGGTCTGAACAAAGTCTGAAAATCATGATGGGTATTGTTTGTATGGTTTATGCGGTCGCTGATTACGAAAATTACAATGATTTTAAAATCCGACGTGGTGGACGTGAAATACCATTATGCCGTGTTAGGGTGCGATGGGGTTAAAATGTCTAAATATCATTATGGGCGTCATTTTTATGGTTTTTTGGGCCGTTAAGTAGAGTGTGAGTAGGGGGTGAGTAGGGGTACGTAAGTTATGAGTATGAGGAGGGGGTGCGAAAGTGGTATGTAGAGGGGGCAAGTATGGGGTGCGAAGGGGTGTATAGGGGGTGCGTAGGGGTGTGTAGGGGTGCGTAGGGGTGTGTAGGGGGTGCGTAGGGGGTTCGTAGGGGGTGCATAGGGGGTGCGTAGGGGGTGCGTAGAGGTGCGTAGGGGATGCGTAGGGGGAGCGTAGGGGGTGCGTAAAGGGATGCGTTGGCGTGTCTATGGGGTTCGAAGGGGGTGCGTAGGTGTGAGCACCCGGGGATTTGTAAGTGGTGAGTAGGGGGTGCGTAGAGGGGGTGAGTAAGGGTGCGTATAGGATGAGTAGGGGTGCATAGTAGTGTGCAGGGGGTACGTAGGGGGTGCGTAAGGGTTGCGTAGGGGATGCGTAGGGGGAGCATAGGGGTGCGTAGGGGGTGCGTAGGGGTGCATAGGGGTGCTTAGAGGGTGCGTCGGGGGTGCGTAGGGGGTGCGTAGGGGTGCGTAGGGGGTGCGTAGGGTGTGCGTAGGGGGTGCGTAGGGGGTGGGTAGGGGTGTGTATGGGGTAAGTAGGGGAGGGTAGGGGGTGCGTAAGTTGCGAATAGGGGGTGAGTAAGGATTCTTAGGGGGTGAGTAGGGGTGCGTAACTGATAAGAAGGGGGTGCATAGAGTGATGAGTGGGGGGTGTTCTTTTAGAAGTCACTAAAACAAGTCATTGCCCCAAAAAAACCCATAAATAAGTCCTAAGTCCACGCGTACGAAGTCGCGGGCAACAGCTAGTATCTAATAAAACTGGTCAAGTGCGAGTCGGGCTACTCGCGCACCGAAGCTTCCGTACCACACCGTTCCGTAACACAACATATTAACTTACAGAAAAGTTTTGTTTTCTCCGGGACCTTTAGCGCAAGACTGACTCAGACTTGGCCAGTTTTTATTATTTGTTAGTAGAGATTGCTCTATAATCGCATCAAGTTTGACACTTGTATGTATTACCGTTTTTACGATAGAGCGAGAAGAAAAACAGTCAAAAAACTAGTTTCTTGTATGAGGAGAGGAGCCTCCTTAACTTTTAATTTTTTATCATTTTTATTATTTGTTAGCAAATCCACCATAACGCACATTCTGTGAAAATGTCAACTGTCTAGATACGGTTCAAAAGTTACAGCCCTAAATAGGTAGAACACGCAGACGGACGGACAGCGTAGGCTTATGAATAGGGTCCCGTTTTCACCCTTTGGGTACGGAACTCTAAAAGTGCCACAACTAGTGCCATTGTACACTGTACACAATAAACAGTGTATTTCACGTTTTACCGCAGCATTGCACATAAAGGTACCGAATCCGACCTAAATGTCTGTCTGCACCTTAATTCCATAGCCTACTTAAACACTGCATTACAGAAACCTTGAAATAATCCAACAATTTACAGCTAAATAATACATTCCACTTAATTACCCAAAAAAAAATCAGGACCGTACCCTTAAAACGGCCGCTCATTTAAAATTGTCCCAACCAATTTATTACCTACCCAGACGCATTAACAAAAACCGGTCGAAAAAGAGGAAGTATTCTAAAAAAAAACGTAAAATCCGGGTCCAACTAAGCCCAGGGGCTATCTAATAACATTTATTACTCGTACAGTCCCCAGTGTCCACTTCCGGTTCCTGATAAACTGGCGCCATTTTTGCCGCCATATTTATTTATAGGTGGCGTTTCAGTGATAATGTGGATGTGCGAATCGTTCATTACATGAGCCGGAACGCAGCGGACCATTTATCGAATAGCGGTCGGCGATTGAAAGTAAATAATAATACAAACATGTTTTATCATCATTTTTCTGAATCACCAAACTTCGGTACATGGTCACAGAATGTTTATTTATACTTCAATCAGAATGTCTACTTTCTACCTCTGACAGTTCGCAGATACTTCACCTCGCACCGGTGTGGTATGTAGGCGTGTGTGCTACGGCATCTTGTTAATGTGGTGGTAATCGTGCGTTCATTCTATTGCGTTCCCAGGGTGTAAATGTATTCGAAAATGATGTCTGTCAGTCTGTTCGCGCAACGCATTCGACAGAAACCACTGGCTAGATTTTAAGTAAGCGTAGCATGGGACAACATCTGGGATGCTTTTTATCCCAGAAAATGGAAGTAATGAAACTACTTCTGGGGGATAATCAAAACACTGAATCGCCAGAATGGCTGGAATATTCACTGTTAGATGAGGACTATCGAAGTAGTTTGAAAAGTTTTCAGAAAAGTATAGTTTATATTATAGGGATTGAACTTTAAGTAACATTAAGTTTCCATGTCATTGCAAATGGCATCAATACGATTTGCGATAATCCAACGAAAAACCAAAATACCAACGAAATTTTAAGGCTATTTTGCATTACAGAAACAGAGATTTGAAACACTCTCACTTATTCTTAGAACTGCTTTTGTACCGTCCAAGATATAACGGAGTCGGATCTTTCTAATAAATAATTGGGTAATCAGAATTGGCCAGAAAGCTAATAAATAGAAATCAGAAAATCTTGTCGTCCTTATCTGGAATGAAGTATAGTTAACATATAATTGAGTAGTTCTCTAGTCTACCTACTAATTTGCTCACACGCAAAACAAACATCTAAATCCAAGGAGGATGATCTAACTACAATCTCATTAATCATATCGATGTGAACCGGCGAGTGCGATATACGATGGGTAGTTTTGTGCCGAGCACGCATGGCAAACTAATGACTCTGATCACGGTTATAAATGACGTGTTATGTTCCTGTTAAATCTATGTTTAATATCAACATTCTGATGTTACTCTGCAGTTTTGTACTTGTGAGTATTAATTTGTTTAGGTAAACCTGATTGTGGGAAAGATTGGTTCATTTTCAGTAATTCTGTAAATTGAATACTATTTTTAATAAAAGGATAAACTATAATAAAACCGGTCAAGTGCGAGTCGGGTACCACACCACCACAGAACACAACATTATTAACTTAGAAAAAAAAACTTTTTCTGTCCGGGACCTTTAGCGCAAGACCGACTCACACTTGGCCAGTTTTTAGTATTTGTTGTTATTCTGTAGAGTTTGCTCTATAATCACACTAAGTTTGACGCTTGTATATATTACCATTTTTACGATAGAGCGTGAAGAAAAAACGTTGATAAAAACTAGTTTCTTTTTGAGAACCCCCCTTAATTTTTAACTTTTTCATATTTTTATTATTTGTTAACAAATCCGCCGTAATAACGCATAATCTGATAAAATTTCAACTATCTAGCTATTACGGTTCAAAAATTACAGCCCTAAATAGGTAGGACAGACGGACGGACGGAGAGACGGAGAGACGGGCGGACGGACGGATGGCCGGACGGACAACGTAGGCTTAGTAATAGGGTCCCGTTTTCACCCTTTGGGTACGGAACCCTAATAAAAAGTATCGAAACGAGACGACGAAAAACAATGACATCACCATTCATGATTTGGTACAACTTTTCATACAAAGCTCGTGTTTTGACGTTTGATAAAGAGTTGCTGATGTGAATAGTTGGAAACTCGCGGATTGCAAGTGATAATTTTTTTATTCATACATATAATTTACAATGTTATTATGGAAATTATATTGAAGTAGCTTCAGTTTTGAATCAGAACAATGTAATCTGTGTTTATGAGTGCTATTTACTTTGATTTAGTTTTACATTGTTAGTAAAAACAATACAAGTAATCGAAATACCTATTTCAACTTAATTTGTAAGCTATTAACCTGTAACGTTTAAACAAGCTTTTTCTTCTTGCTTACGTTTTAAAATAAACAACGTGAGCTTAAGCTTTGATAGAAAATGTCATCCAAATACCTTTGTCATGCAATCTCTCCCATATTATAATTTAACACAATGTTTGTTTGAAGTGGACAGCTAAATCCTGGACATAAATTGCGAGGTCCCGCTATCCCGCGCTACTGTTAGCGAAATACGGGAAAGCGCCCGAGGGACGTTGTCCCGCACACAAATCATGATGTCTCTACTTAAGACAAGAGGTCTACGGCTAAGATATCATTGGATCTTTGATATTGTAACTATGGATGTGGTACGATTTGGATTTAATAGTCCAAACGATTTACGAAACACGAAGAAACTACAAAAGCCTTCAAGCTATTTTCATAGAATACTTTTATAGGTTTTTATAGGTCTAAACATACAAATTCTGAAAAAAAACGGCAGCTTTTGTTTTTATTCGAAATTATCTAAAAGTGGAATGGAGCTACAGCCGTTCAAAGGTCCGACCTTTGAACGGCTGTATCTCCTAAACCGATTCGCAGTTCATGTCAGTTTTTATACTGTTCACATAGCTACAGTGCATACTACAATAATATCATACGATCAGCCTTGCAGGCAGACCTGGTCCATCCCCATCACAGAGATGCTCTGCACCCCATAAACACTGATTCTGCTTTGCTGCTGATGGTTGCAAAAAGTACACTTATCTCTTATACTAATACTACAGACCTGATCTGAGTATTGGACCAATTTTGAAAAAGGTATTTTATTATTTCATAGATAATTGAAATATCAATCTACTCGACCCAAATGTATGAAGCAGATGATTTCTTCGCGAATACTTAATCGGGTAATACAGACCTGATCTGACTATTGGACTAATTTTGAAATAAGGAAAAATTTTGTTCTTGTTTCATAGATGATTGAAACTACTCGAACTAAATGTATGAATCAGATGATTTCTTTTCGCGATTTTAATATTGGTTCCATAATGAAAATTATTCAATGTGATGGTCTGAAGCACCCCTTTAACTATGTAACGCATTTAATTTTACACTATTTTCCGAGAAAATCGTCTGTGACAGATCGAAGATAAGTGTTCCATCTTGCCGATTTCGGTACGGAACTCTAAAGGCATACGAGTTACAATATGCATGATGCAAAAAAAAGTATTGGTACTCGCATAACAAAGAATGGTTCAGCAACACCTTTATAAAGTATATTCGAATTAAGAATATACGAAGATTTTAAATTAAACCAAAACTCAGGTAGAATTGAGCTCATTTAGTGTAATCCAATTCATCCGGGTGTCTTGTCCTCAAAGGGCCCCATCCATCCTCGTCGGCCCATGTGGCCCATGGGCGGCCCCTCGCCGAACATTAGCCGGCCCTTGTCTTTGCCACTTTGATTTGTGGACGCTAAGGAGAGATCAATCGCTCGTGGCTATGTTTACCTTTTGAGAGATTTGTTTAGTAGTTATTTTGATAAAGTGAGGTTGGGTTAAACATTACTATTATTATTATTTTGCATATCGTCCTCCGTAGATAGGAAGAGATCCAGATTTCACTAGAAGTTCTCAAAGTCCTGTGTGACATATACAGGGTGTACAATAAAATGGGACAGCTACTCAAAGGGGTGCTTCAGACCATCAAACTGAACAACTTTCTCTATGGGACCAATATCGAAATCGCGAAAAAAAAATCCGCTCTCCCATACAAAAAGAGAAAGTTGTTCAGTTGGATGGTCTAAAGCATCCCTTTAAGTAGCTGACTCATTTTATTGTACGCCCTGTAGTAAACCTGTCGCCACATTTGTAAGAAAATGGACTCAGTACACAAAAATAGAAGCATGTAAGTTTCGTTTCATTAATGAGATCTAAAAAAAACAGCTATCTCGTATTAACATTAAATTCCTACCTATTCATTCATTCATTCATTCCTATTGTTTTTTTTTTTGAGATCTCATAGTTCAGTTTTCGGAAGCGCTTTTAGGAAGCGCTAACACCCTGTATAATACAGGGTGTTAGGGTAAACAGTTGCATTACTTTAAGGGGTTATTGTAACCAATAGGAAATTCGCAAGAAAAAATTTCGTCGTTTCATACAAACATTCGATCAGTTGATTGCATTTAGTATGGAAAGCCGAAATTTTTTTTTCGAATTTCTATAGGTTTCATAGGGAAAATTGTTCAGTATCATGGGTATAATCACCCCTTAAAGTAATGCAACTGTTTACCCTAACGCCATGTTGCCAGTGAGCAAGCAATTGAAAAAAATCTAGCACTTGAGTCAGAAAATGTTTTCTGTGCAACCCACTGAATTCGTATTGGGCACGTGTGGTGAACCAATACAACAGCTCCTATAATGATCCTCATCACGAGTGTAGGCCTTAGTTCCATCTGTGAGGACTATAACATAGAGACTGGTAATGATGGCCAGATTTGAATTATGAATCTGAAAATAAGTACCTCTTGAACATGTACAGTAAGGACTTGAACTATAAATGTCGTTTGTAAATGTTTTCCAAAGGGAACATTTTGCATGAAAAATGCCGAAAATTAAAATGAAAAACCAACTTCCTAATGGGTTTAACGTGCTCACTGGTTGTCTCGCACAATTTATAAACGTCAGAGCCGTGACTGCCTGAAACCTGATTCATAATTAATGATAATATCCGGCAAATGCGGATTTTTCATCCAACGGAAAAAAATGCCGCGCGGCGGAAAAATAATCGCGGAAAGTCCTTAGTCATTTATGACGTTACCTACCGGACTCAACGGCCGTGGATACACTTTAGAGATTTGTTTTTAATGAAAGAGAAGTGAAATAGCACGAATCAACAATTTTTCAAAATTTAAAGTAAGTATTTCAACTATGAACTCAGTTTGACTACATGTCAACTAAAAATCATGATAATTCTTCTGTCCTTATCCCATTTTTGGGGTCGGTGGATAGGCCCAAAGAGCAATTTAGCTGAAGCATACAAAGTAGACGTTGCCAAGCACTTGGTAGGTCATTTCGGTATATATTTTTTGAATATTGCCTTTACCTGACGTTTCGTCAAAGTAAAGGCAATATTTACTAGCAATTGCTTTAACTTATTTTTCTTGGGCGCCCATTCTTTCATTTTACATTGATCAATCCATCAATCTTCCAAGCTCTCTTAACCGTCATATCCGACTGTAGTGTACAGCAATAAAGAGTAGTTAATGCGGAAAGCGCCGGTAGCGCCATCTATCGGCTGGTGCGGTCTGTGGTCAATATCTATCGTTCATTCGCTCGGTATTCGTGCACCGACCGCCGTGCTGTGCGGACGTGCGCTAGTCACATTACTAGTGAAGACTATATCTGTGTTTCATTATATACATCAACCTCAACCAACCCTTAGTAGAAATGTGTATTCTACATTGGCGACGACGGGATTCGAAATTCACGTGAGTAAAGTGTTTATCAGTTTGTTGAGGGTTGAAAATTAAAAAATACAAACGGTGCCAACGAAATAAAATCCACCAGTTAAGGAAGCTAAGCGAGTTATTTAAACACAATCGAAGACGGTTTCTACTGGCGTTTGTTTGTTGCCTAAAAAGTTACACAGTGTTAAAATATATTTCAAAAGAAAAGTAAAAATAGTTTTGTCCCGATTTTAAATCGTTTATTTGGAATTAACTTAATTATCTGGTTTCTGCTAGCATTGCTTTGTTTTTGCCTTTGCCTAGTGATAAAAATATATTTCAAAAGAAAAGAAAAAATAGTTTTTTGTCCCGATTTTAAATCGTTTATTTGGAATTATCTACATACTGTATTTCTTTTCCCACATGTCGACCATCGAATGCTGGAGGAAAGAGGGGAGACCAGACAGGAGGGAGGTGTGGGACAACACGGGACGGCGCGGCGCCTAGGATGAACAAATGTACGCCAGCGCCAGCTGTGGACATCAATCTTTAAGGTCACGTAATCATTCCTTATTACTTTAAACGATTGAAAGAATTTATTCAAGTCCGTAGCTCCAGGCTCACTGCCCGTCACACGTGACTGGACGGAGTTCCGGTGCTGGTGGGGCAAAGGTGTTCTGGGGTTTCTGAGTCTCTGACTGCTCCTCGGGGAGTGTACTCGTGAGCATATACTAATGCATGCTTGTAGTCCGTCATTATGCCCTAATGGGTATCCAAAATACGCGCATTAACCTCTCGTATGCCGGACGCAATAGAAATAAATGGTTTTCATCATGCTGATGCGCGTTCCTGCATACCAAAGGTTAAGAATAGTGTCTTGATTCGAGACAAACAGGATTAGGTAACCAAGATATGCCAAGTGAGTTTATTCCAATGGTTTTTTATACTTATATTGACACATTGTCATTTTTAAGTAATTGTCTTACTTCGTAGTTGTGATGGTCTCTAATAAAAGTTACTTATTACCATTATGCGTACCGAACATTCTACGTATAGAACATTCGGCGTAACCGATGTTCGGCGTAACGAACATTCGACGCCACGAACATTCGGCAAACGAACTTTCGGCGTAGCGAACATTCGGTGTAACGAACATTCGGCGTAACGAACATTCGGCGTCACGAACATTTGACGTAACGAACGTTCTGAGTAACGTACATTCGACTTAACGAACATTCGGCGAAACGAACATTTGGCGTAACGAACATTCTGATGTCACAAAAATTTAAGTTGTAATCCAAAGTTTTACGTTTTGAACGTTTTACTTATTGGACATTCTCAGTGTAGGTATGCGAGAACAATAATAATATACAACACTTTCGGAGCTTATTTGGTGGTACTAGTTCATGAAAATATTTCAATTCAAACATCAATAGTACCAACATAATTTCCGATCATCATCATCATCCGATTTGTTACCGGAACTTGTTTGACGTATTCTATACTTTATAGAACTTCAATTCAGTAACCTTACGTTGATCTTATCTTTGCAACATTGTTGTTAATGTCATAATTATGGATATAATTACTCCAGGTGAAACTAATTAGTTTCTTTGGCTATTTGAGCAAGGAATTTTATATTTTAAGGATCAATGTAAATTCAGACAATTATTTACAAAAAGTATTAGAAAATGAATAGGTGATTTCTTATTAAATTTAGTATTTCTGGAAATACCTACTCACATTTTAACAAGAAACACTTCATCTCAGTTGAGAGAAGATTAATAACTATATCATATTCAAGCATCATAACATTCATGACCAAACCGATAATACTGGTTAACAATTTTGTTCGCAGATTGTATGTTCCTAGATGTCACAGAAAAACCAGCCTTCAACAGGACGACTGCTAAGGCGCCGATTGAACCATACCTCCTTGCTTTAGTGCTTAATAAAGATAAAATGTCTCCAATTAATAGCTAAGAGGTTTGAAATGGTCAGGGTGATTACTCTCATATTGTCAGCTTGTAGCTGGTTAATGGTTAGTGCTTTGCCATGTACAACAAACAGTTACAAACAGTACAGTTGGTCATTCAATTGACATTGGCAGCTTTTAGCTGGTCATTCAATTGACATTAGAAACTTTAGCAGGTCATTCAATTGACATTAGCATCTTTCAGCTGGTCATTCAATTGACATAGGCAGCTTTTAGCTGATCATTCAATTGACATTAGAAACTTTTAGCTGGTAATTCAATTGACATTAGCATCTTTCAGCTGGTCATTTAATTGACATTAGCAACTTGTAGCTGGTTATTCAGTCATTCAATTGACATAGGCCGCTTTTAGCTGGTTATTCAATTGACATTAGAAACTTGTAGCTGGTCATTCAATTGACATTAGCATCTTTCAGCTGGTCATTTAATTGACATTAGCATCTTTCAGCTGGTCATTTAATTGACATTAGCAACTTGTAGCTGGTCATTCAATTGACATTAGCAACCTTCAGCTGTTCATTTAATTGACATTAGCAACTTGTAGCTGGTCATTCAATTGACATTTGCAACTTTTAGCTGGGCATCAAATGCTATCAAATTTACTATCAGCAGCTTGTAGTTGGTCATTCAGATGACAAGTCAAATAAATAAAATAATTATTAGCAACTTTCAGCTGGTCATTCAATTGAAAAAAAAAAACTGTTATTTCATTATCAGCACCTTGTAGTTGGTCATTCAAATGACAAGTCAAATAAATTATTATAAGCAGCTCGTAGTTGGTCATTCAGATGACAAGTCAAATAAGTAATTATTAGCAGCTTGTAGTTGGTTATTCCATTGACATTAATATAAGGAATTAATGACTTATTGCTCTTTCTTCTTTGCATAGATAAAATCTGTATCTTACCTAATCACTGCAGGCACTGCACTGTTAATTTATTCATTTGTATGTGTTAAAGTATACTACACTGTACTTGAACCAAATCGGTTAGTTATAAATTCATAATATTTTAAATAAAGAATATAATTTCAGTGCAAGCAAGTCAAAAAACAAAATGATTTGCAGTTCTGTAATAATATTACGCCACGCAATTAAGTTGAAACAACAGTTGCACTTAATTCATGTACATTGTAATTAAAAACAGCATTATTTTTTTTAAAGCCTACCAAATGATATAACTGTGTGTTTCGTAAAAGGAAAACATTATTAGTGTTTAAATAATAAGTAAGTAACTAATGTTTCAGATACATACCTAAGTATACCTTACATTAGACAATATTTTCATGAGTTTCATGACGTTACATGTAACTAACAACTAATTGCTAAATTGGTTATAGTTTATTTTATTGTTATTGTTATAGAAATTAATTATAATAACTTATTCACGGTTGAACGGCAGGAAATACTATGCCAATTTATAAAATTTATTTGGAATACTGCTTTAGTGACTGAATACTTATGTATAGCAGACAAAATAACTCATAGGGTAGACCACCATCAGACCCTTTGCTAAAACAATATTCGTGAGTACCAAGATAGCGGAATCAAATCTCAAGTTTCTAGTCTAGCATACTGTTGTAGTAGGCTAGACTTCTTTTTATTTTTGGTTTGGACGGAATGACTTACCAAATGGTGAGAGAATGACAAGCTTTTCAACCACAAAAATTTATTCCAATATTAGGAACAATCGAAGCATAGCATACCTAATGGGGTAGAACTTTTTACAGACAAAAGGGGAAATAGATGAATAAGACAGGGCGTTGGCTGAAATTGTGCTCGTGGCATAGAGCCCTAAATGAGAGCGACAGTAATGTGTGGACTCTGATTTTTTACTTGCCCGTAACATTAAATTGTGACCGCGTATTAAATTGCGAATCTTTTGAGTAATTGCAACACCGTCAAAGATCAGCATTAAAGTGGGTCAAAGAACATTTAATTAAATTATTACGATTATTATTTTATTTAGGTATCAGCATTTTATTTGTATAGGTTGAGTAAAATAGTATCTATTTATTAAACGGGTCCATTAAATTGAAACTGCTGATTTCTCAAAACTAGTCTAGTCGACTAACTAAAGGTAACTACTGAACATAGCTGGCAACGAAAGCGACCTAGTGTACCTTACTTAATATTGTTGTCAGTCAGCGTTATATCAGCATTCATGAAACTGTAAAATTATATGGGTTATAGGACATGCAACTATGAAGTTGTTAGCGAAAGCTAAAATATCATGCAACAATAAAATGATATGGGTTACAGAGCCATGCAACTATCAACTTTTTAGCAAAAGCTAAAGGGTCATGCAAATAAAATAGCTGTGAGCGCTTAATTGCAATGGCTGGCACCCGCCAGAATATTTTGAGTGCATAAGTGTATGTGCTTATCACAGATTCACTCTTTTGTCCTTACCTCCTTAATTTGATAAAACGGAAATGGATACGATCTTGAAGCAGTGACTTTGACTAGTAGTTAGCCAAAATAAATAAATAAGAGATAATAAAGATCTATGGAACGTTATTTTTGTAGGTTTACTTACACCTATCAATAGAAAAATATTTTTACAGGGAAGGGATAGTATAGAACAGAAGTAACAATAACTGAAATGTGTTAATATAATGAGATTGTAATTTCCATAAACATTGTTTATCGTTGAATTTGGTGTTTGACAATTTCAGATCAATATTTGATAAATATCTATTTTCTGTAAACAAATTAGTCTCAATAACTTATTCGTAATTTGTTTAATGTAATAGCACTGATAACAGTCAACACTGTATTGTAAATAAGATTTAAGAGATTAGCTAAACTGTGGAGTTTCTTGCGCCGCTTCTTCTCCACGGGCTATACCTTCCGAAGCGGTGGTAGATTCGAGTAAACGTAAAAAATAAATTAAAACAAGAAAGGGATGTAGGGTACAGCAATAAAGAGTAGTTAATGCGGAAAGCGCCGGTAGCGCCATCTATCGGCTGGTGCGGTCTGTGGTCAATATCTATCGTTCATTCGCTCGGTATTCGTGCACCGACCGCCGTGCTGTGCGGACGTGCGCTAGTCACATTACTAGTGAAGACTATATCTGTGTTTCATTATATACATCAACCTCAACCAACCCTTAGTAGAAATGTGTATTCTACACCGACTAACTCCTTTTTTATAGTTTCGCCATGTCTGTCCGTCCGTCTGTCTGTCTGTCCGAGGCTTAGCTCAGAGACGCTTAGTACATATTAGCTACGGAACCCTACACTGCGCGTGGCCCGACACGGACTTGGCCGGTTATTATTTATAGTTACATCAATTATAATTTTTCACACAATCCAACGAACGCGCTTTTACATGTAAAACTTAAAGTACCTTAACAAATTTTTGTGATAGCTTAATTATGTATTTTTTTTTAAAACAGACATGATGCAACATGCATATCGTCGCGTAATTCTAAATGTAAAACCAAACAAAAAATTGATTTGACACGTGTCCACTCGGCGTGACATCGGCTCCTGCGCCAGAACGGAAATACAGCCTTTAAAAAAAGCAACGCTCGCGACCGGAAGCGACGGGCAGGAAGACGACCACAGCGCCGCGTCGCCGGCACAAGGAATTAAAAATTAAACGAGGATCCGGTTCCGGACACCGTTATGTCTGTGTTTGTATTTGGATTTGGAAGGATTTGATGGACAAAGTGCATGTTTTAGAAATAAAGTGTATCGTTTCTTTTCTCTAATTTGCTGGCTACCATACCATGAAAACAAACGCAGCGTTATTAAAAATAACGATAAACCTATTTATTAAAACCATTTTCTCAAACATGCTTGGAAATGTGAGCATTATTTTGACAACCTTCTTCGAGATAAATCGAAATTGCTGTACTGGCCAAATACATGCGCGCAGCGGCCGGCAATGTTGTATGAAAATCCATATCTGTCGTGTTTTGCGGCCAAATAAATTACATACTAAACTCATATCTGTCGTGTAATTTAAAAATGGAACGAACTTTTACTCCGAAACATGGCGACCAAGGAGGTAACTCATCAAAGGTTTTATTTAAATTTCGAATTGGCTTTTAAATAGAAAGCTGTTTATAGAAAAAAAAAAAAAAACAAGTCATTGATTTTGAAAAGAGTTTTAATTTCCGCGAATTATTTGAGAAAATTTACTGTTTTTATTTCCGCGCATTATTTGAGAAAAGTACTATACAAGCCTTGCCCACAACTAGGCATTGATGGACGAACGTGTAAATGTGGGTGTATCTACTAACAACACTATGCACTTTTTGTCTGAAATAAATTAATTATTTTTATTTATTAAGTAAACGAGCTTTTTGCCAGGTTTCTAAAACGTATCAATAATCTTTAAAGTTTATTTTGATGTTTATTTCCGTTAGTATGCTTCGTCTAGCTTAGTCTAAGAGTCAAAAAAATGACGTCAAACAACTATTTTGAATTTTAAAAAAATTATTTGATTTGAGATTGAGTCTGAGAGTAGAGGTCGAGAATAATATGGATTATGACAAATCTAAATTAAAATTTATTTATTTGTGTATCACAGGTACTAAAGATGTTACAAAATTGTTGGTTCCTTTGTATTTCGCCAGAAGGCGTACAAAAGTTTTACAAGGATATCTCCGTGTAAAAATTTTGTATGTAATTTACAATAAAATTATAATTTTATTGTAACTTTATTATTATTTATTATTAACTATTATAATAGTCAAGCATAATGTAACATGGATTTAACATTAGTATCTTTCAAAATAAAGTAATTTAGATTTAAATTACAAATAAAACATTAAAATGTCAACAAATAATACACTACAAAGTTAAATTATATTTCAATTACAAATAAAATACAAATAAGTATAAATAAAATACAAACGAGAGTTCTACTTAAAAAAGTATCTGAATCTCGGCCTCAAACTGCCAGTATAAAAATTTACTTTCCTAGAGTGCGATTTTTGAATCTCATACGATGAACTCAGCAGTTGAAAATGTACGCATCTTTCTACTGCTGATTTGACTTTCAAAAATCGCACTCCTGAAGAATGATTTTTGAAAGTCAAATCAGCAGTAGAAAGATGCATATGTCCATAGTAATTTTGACATTTTCAACTGCTGAACTCAGCGAATGAGATTCAAAAATCGCACTCCTATTTACCTAAAAGATATGTTTGAGAATTGTTACATTCGAAATACGATACCAAACCAATCCACCATGGATTGGTTTGGTATCGTACGTACGTGGTACGATTTTGTGTTTATTTTATTCATAACAAAATTATAATTTCTGTTTGCCAATTATCACGAAATGTGATTTAAATGTTCCGAATATAAAAAATAAAACATAGTGATACAACATTCGTCGTTCAAAATGTGATTTAAATGTTCCGAATATAAAAAATAGGGAAAGTTGTTCATTATCATGTTGTACCCATGATAATGAAGAACTTTCCCTAAGAAACCTATAGGAATTTAGTAAAACTAATATGAACCCATACTAAATGCAATCAGCTGATCGAACCTTTGTATGAAAATACGTTTGTTTTTGTTGCGAATTTCCTATTGGTGTTTTAGGGAAAGTTATTCAGTATCATGGGTATAATAACCCCTTAATTTAAAGAAAGAAAGAAAGAAAAATCTTTATTCACCATTAAAGGCACACACGAAACAACAGAGTATATTAATAATAGTAGGTAGGTAGTAGCGGTGTGTGCCGCGACGGTGAATAGGACACGACTCAACGTAGTGCCTTACTTGGTAAGCATGGCGTTGATTTTCTGCCGTGCCTGACAGAGCAGGAGTGCAATTTCCGAATCTCACACTTTCAAAATCATGATCGAATGATGCATAATTTCCATAGTAATGTTGACTTTTCTAAATCAGCAGTGGATTTAAACGTGTGACTCAAAAATACCACTCCTGTGCTGTTGCTCTCCGCAAACCAACTGCGTGCTTAAAGGATACTTTAAAAGTTTAATTATGTAGTGTAATAAATAATTTATAATAAATCTAATGTAGGTATGTAGTATATAGTGTATGTATATAGTGTGTGTATGTGTATAATTTAGTGCAACTGTTTACCCTAACACCCTGTAATTACGATTAATACATATAACAACGTTAGTATAACTTTAGTCTAATTCTACTGATAATATGTTAGGCGATGAATTAGCAAATTAGAACTAAATCTTTTATGTCTGAAAACAAAACAAGTTGATAATATTTGAAGAACACAGCACACATATACATGTTTATCAGTTGAGTTTTGTGGAGGTAATACAGACACCTGTTATGTACCTCACAGGTAAGAGCCACGCTCACACAGGCATTGTCTTTTATATACAGTCACATATGAACGGAACCAATTATTATATTATACTAAAATGAAGAAGTGTGTCGCTCCGAGGATCTTAGTGGGCGTGCCGCATTGTGGGCGGAGCCTGAGAAGGACACTCCTTGAAGTTCTCTTTTTTACCTCACTGCGTATCTAGGTACACGACGACCATCCTACTAAGACCCCTGACACCTCGGACAGTTTCATTACTCTTATCTTCAGATACAAGTGAAGAGAGAGGAGGGGAAGGTCTAATTGACCTGGGCATGTTTATGTAAGCGGAGAAACAAAGCTCCGAACAACTTCAGTCGTTATCGCGTTTATAAAGTTTCCGAGACAATTCCATTTTATGGGGTGTTTTGCTTGAGATAAATTTTATTTCTTTTGTCTAGATGCTTTTTGTTTTAACGGCAGTACGTAAATATTTAGATAGGTATATCTTTTAATTTCGCCTCGACGTTCCACCATTTTCGTTTCTTTGTATTGCTAACAATTGTCGATTGTGACAATTTTACGTAGAAACTGCTTGTTTTATTTTCTAAATTGAGGAACATTAATACCACAATATTTTGATTAATATGTCACAAACATGCAATTCATCCATTTATCGATAGCAAACATTTCCATTATATTCCTGTTATGCAAAGCGAGAAAATCTCCATGTGAAGTCACATCTAGATTTTTCTCGTCTTTTCGGAAGTGGCATGCTAGGCCCACAATGAATACCTAAATAGAGATAATAATAGTCAGTTACTTATTAAAAAATTATGTACTCTTCCTGGTTTAAGGACAACATGTATGTATGTAGGTAACACAAAACGATATATTTCACTCTGTTATATCTAACTTAATTTTTATTTATGAAAAGAAGTGCAACTATTAAGTTTAAAAGGACGGATATTATTTCCGTTTACCAATAGCGTCATTTAATAATTCTCATTACTAAGAAAAATAGAAGCACTATTATTAGTTTTTGTTTTGACGCATTTGAAAACGATAATCCTTGCAACTAAATACGTTGGATCAAGTCTATAAATCTTCTATGATGAAAGAAGCGTCAAAAAGATTGATCATGGATCATAAATACACTTCGTTGCAGAGCTTATCTCTTACTGTTTATCTGAAATGAATAAGGATAGAAAGAAAAGAAAGATGTAATGAGTGATCGATGAAGAATAGGGGATGTTTTTCCGTGATCACACATGGTAGTTAGTTTCGTCGTTATTTCTTTGCACTGATGTACAGCTAAAGAGTTACTTACAGTTAAAGAGGTTACATAAACCCGGAAAACATACAGCAAAATAAATTAAATAATAATAAAATAGCATAACGGATAAAAAAAAAAAAAAAAAAAAAACCTTTTCCTCTTACAGCAACATTTAAAATTAATACATTATTTCGGTATTTATTAAGGTTTTTATTTTTAATTTATAAGAATTTAAAATATAAAAATAAAAAATTGTATTAATAGGTATCTAAAGACTGTGGGTACAATGTCAAAAGTTTATCCAAATATAATGAAATTAAAGTTGAAGAAATTAAATACGAATTTAAATACCAAATGGTGTTTTGAAAACAGAATGAAACATAAAATTTTGTTGCAAACCTAATGTCCAAACACAATCACAAATGGCATCGCATCACCTCGTATATGAACGGAAACCACATACAGACAGAATGGGCAACCTTATCTCCCCACTTCCTTTGGCGTGCAATTGAGCGGACACACCAAATGAGTTTGGGCTTCTAATGAAGATTACGACCTCATACTTACATACCTACTGGGTGCATTTGCTAAATGTTTCTACTTAAGTACCTATATTCACGGCATAAACACTTACCATTACGTATCCAGAGGCTACTAATTATTACAGGGTGTAACAAAAGACCATCAAACTAAACAACTTTCACTATGGAGCCAACATCAAGAAAAAAAAAAAATCAACTGTGCCATACAAAACTGCAGCACTGACTCGATTAAAATGTATGGAGCAGCAGATTTTTTTAATTTTTTCTCGTTGTTGGCTCCATAGTGAAAGTTGTTCAGTTTGATGGTCTGAAACACCCCCGTAAGTATTACTAGGGTATTTTGTTACACCCTGTATATTTACAGCATACTTCAGTGTGTACAAATAATAGGACTCCGGCAGTTCAGACCATTTAACTAGTAAAATTTAAGAAGCAAAAATTAAACTTCAAGACAATAATTATGACTATTTTAATCGACGCGCTGTGAAGTTTGGCGTATTTTTTTCACTTCCTTCTTCGATTCACGAACTTAACAACAAGGTACCTTATTTTCGTTTCTAAACATGAGCTGTTACTTATCATTCTATTCTTATTTTAAAACTGTGGCTCCATCGTAGTGTTGATGATGATGCTTGGCGTGGATCGGTACTTAATATTTGGTGATCTCAAAGTCAAAACAATTTATTATATATACCTAGGAGCTTGAAGCCCACTTATTGACTATCAAATCTTTTTTCAAGCTACCACCGCGTCGGAACGTGTAGTCACTGTAGAGAAAATGTGGCTAGAAACTCTACAACATAACACGACTTAACATAACCTCAAGGATTGTGCGTGGACAAAAACACACATTTACAAAACCACTACAAAATGGTGGAGCTTCGGGGCATGTAGGCGATTACCCAGTAACCGCCCTGAAACGCGACTCCTTAATATCATTAGTATTACAGAGACTTCGTGGTCTAATTTCTGACAAGCGGAGGTACGTTCTAAAATCAATTAAACACAATTTCCATCAAAACCATAACTCAATTCTAGGTCACATCACAATGAATCTACCCTCAAGTACATTCAATTTGGCACTTACACCCCATTATAACAAATTATCGATGTCACCTACATTACGACTACCCCAAAAATGTAGATAAGTGTGTGTAAAATGTTCCTGTGAACACACACGTGGGTGGTGTGCGTTATCTGTAAGATTCCGCTTCATTTCCCTCGTCCCACGCATGACGTATTATGTACGCAACCATAGACTCTGTTTATAACGAGCTTAACACACTCACAACATTATACTGTAGACCTATTTACATAAAAACACTAGAGCTATCAATAGTTTTTTCTTCCTGCTGGTTAAAAGCTTAAAAGTGTCATGTATGCAGATGTTTGTTTGATGTTTGAATTGTCGGTAGATCCAAAAAATAATCAGGTTTTTCAGTGTACTTATGTGGAAAAACATTATGGTTTATCAATCACTCTATAGGTGATTTGGGGGACACTATTTGTAAAAACGCGTCGCTTTTAATCAGCTGGAGTTTGTAGGTGATTTGAGGACACAACATTTTTCAAGTCAGGTCCTCGCCTTTAATCACCTAAAAACAGGTGATTTGTGGAGAACAAAAACTGAACTGAAGATTGACCTTAAACACCTGGGTTATCATTTCGTCAGATGATCATAGTACCTACACAGATGACTCACATATGATCACCTGGAGTTCGATTTTTGAAACTCATTCTTTGAACTCAGTAGTTGTAAATGTCAAAATTACTATGGATATAAGCATCTTTCTACTGCTGATTTGACATTCACAAATCATACTCCAGGGGTGCGATTTTTGAAAGTCAAATCAGCAGTAAAAATATGCATATCTTCATAGTAATATTGACATTTTCAACTGCTGAGTTCAACAAATGAGTTTCAAAAATCGCACTACTGGTTGATATCACCCAGGTGATTGAAGTGGAATAAACTTATTTTTTAATTTTCGCAGCTATATATAGGTTAATGCTTGAAGCTATGATATATGTGTTTGCGCCTACGAAAACACAATAAGCAATCACACTAATCGCAGCGATTGCTCCTTCAATGCGTCATAGATTTTTAGAACCGCAGCCTAAAAATCTACATGTCATCGTCCACTTTTTTTCCATCCGTCGAACCTACGACATCAAAATTATTTTATTCTGTTAACTATTTGCTAAATAGAAAGTTATACGTATTAACTGGAGTTTTATTCAAAAGTAATACTCCCATTTATGTCAGCTAAAGACATAAAGTGGCGACCGTTTGAAGAACGTGCGCTAAAAATCAGCACGGTCAAGACGAACAAAAGAACAAAGGATCTGCGAAGGCACGTGCTTGAGTCAACCATCAAGCCCTTGGAGCCAATCCAGCAGCCGCTGTAGCGAGGAATCGTGGTGCCTGAACTTTGGGAGTCGCGCGAGACGGGCAGAAAGGCAGCTAAAGCAGTTTCCCCGTGCTAAGAAGACATCAAATGAGATAAGTGCCCTTCCTTTGTTTCCCACACTCACTACCTATCGTACAAACCCTTCCGTATCCTAAAATACACAAAGATAGTTTAGCTCCTCCACTTGCGCAATTTAACGTAATTTTACTGCATACTCAACCGTTAACAATACATTTCAAATAAGTGCCTATTTACGTAAAGGTTAGATTGTCAAAGCAATTTTCTCGTTCAAAATCATTGTAAAATCTATAAATACCTAATTTCTAAAGCGCATAAATTCATAGTAATAATCTACAGAAGTGTTATTCTTGAATCGTGAGATTCGAAATCACGATCGAATTCACACAAACGTAATAGGTACAATTTAGGTTATTTTCTACTGGTGTGACTTTCTAGAATCGCACTCAGTTTGTATGTAACACAGTTTGTTAACATAGTATTGCCGAATATATTCCAGGATTGCATCGCGGCCGATAGCGTCGGTGCATACCTACCTACTTCTCATCATCAGTGCAAGCGAACCGGTTCCCTGGTCAACGGTAACGGTGTCGCCAAGCGAGGAGCGTGAGCTAACAATTTCATTATTATTCTAACTTATTCCTATTTTTTTCTGACAAACATTCATCTAAGTAAACGTCTAAATCATTGTAAACAAGCGCTATTTTAGTGTTTACGTTATTTTAACGTTATAGATTAACGTTATTGACCATCGTTATTTACTACCGTTATTCATTAACTTTGTACGTTTCATTGCAAGATAATAGTTGTTGGTTGCGGTCATAGTCATTTTATATTCATATAATCACGACCATAGTCCCTTTAGGAGTGGTCAGAAACGTCCTACAACTAAACATACTTAAAATATATATTTAAGCGTACATTTGAAGCGTAGTCAGTATTTTGTATTTATACGGCGGTATTTCACGACTACAGTCCCTTTCGGGGTGGTCAGATACTTTAAAACTTTACTTTTAAACGGTTTTTTCAGAGTTCAAAGCTCATTTAACCCTCCGTATCGTTAAATTCCGAACACGTTTAATTTCTAATTGTTTTTTTTTGTCACGGATCTGTGACAAATCTATACGAAGGGTTAAGTTGTAATTATTTTGGATTGTTTACAATGCAGTCCACTGAAAGTAGCAACAAAGCTAAGCTTAAGGATTTATTCACAAAACGTAGCTCATATAAGGGGCAGTTAACTAAATTTAAAAATTATGTAGATAAAATATCTAACCAAGAAAAAATGTCAAACATTGAGATAATTGAATTAACCCTCAAGCTTAGTAAACTAGAAGGTTTGTCAGCGAAATTTGATGACTTGCAATCTGAAATAGAGGTGTTAAACAGTGATCAAATAGATTTCGAGGTTAATGAGCGTGATAAAATTGAGCAGGATATAATAAGCAATATTGCTGCAGCAAAAAATATTATTGAGATTCAAAATAAGATTCAAAGATCATCAGAACAGCAACCCTCTCATGAAGCTCAATGTCGTCACGATCATGACCGCGACCTAGGTTTTAAATTACCACAAATGCAAATACCTAAATTCGACGGCGCGTATTTCCGCTGGCTTGAGTTCCGCGATACATTTACGTCAGTCATCCATACTAATACTAGAATTCCATCTATTCACAAATTTCACTATCTTTTGTCGTTTCTTGAAGGCGACGCCGCCAGAGTGGTCTCCAACCTTGAGGTTTCCGCAGATAACTATAAGGAAGCTTGGGATCTAATGCTTGAACGGTACGACAACAAAAGATTGCTTATCAATCACCATTTAAATTCCTTATTTAACATTCAATCGCTCACACGCGAATCTGAAAAGGCGTTGAGGTTCCTCGTCGATCACGTAGCCAAGAACTTGCGCGCTCTTTCTAGTCTCGGTCAACCGACTGACCAGTGGGACGTCCTGTTGATCTTCATGATATGCTCCAAGCTCGATGCTCGTACTCTCATGAAATGGGAAGAACAGCGTAATAGTTACGACGAGGTCCCTACGCTCGACCAATTCAAACAATTTTTAATCGATCGAGCCGATGTACTCGAATCGCTAAACCGAAACAAATATGAAAACAATGCTCTAAAGTTTACTAATCATACTCCACGTCCTACTCCTCCTGTATTTAATAATAACAATCAATCAAATAATCAGAGGCCGCCGCGCGCGCCCTATACAAAGACTTTTACTGGTTCGAACAATAATCCAGAACAGTCATCAGCGTTTATATGTATAATTTGTGATAAAGATCACAATATTTATGAGTGCCCAACATTTAAGTCTAAAAGTATTTCCGAGAGAGTAGCTGACGTCAAGAAATACAAGTTGTGTATTAATTGCTTGAGACAAGGTCATCCGGTTCACAAGTGTCGTATGGGTCCATGCCGAGAGTGTAAGATGAGACATAATAGTCTTCTGCATTTGCGGTTAGGCAGCTCAGGCAAGGGTGATGATGATGGTCAGTCTGGACCGGTAGTGACTTTTTGTAAGCCAAATGCTACGGAGGTGCTTCTCTCAACAGCGTTGATCACTGTATCGAATCCTATCACAAAGCGATCTGAAAAGGTACGTGCCCTTCTGGACTGTGGGAGTCAATCCTCTTTTATAACTAAATCTCTAAAGGAAAGATTATGTCTAGATTCAACTCCTATACATGCCTTAAATGTTATTGGAATTGGCAACAACTCTGCGAATAAAGTTGTAGAAAGTTGTTCAGCCCAAATAAGTTCAAGTTCTAAATCATTTGATGTGCTCCTGTCCTGCTTCGTGCTGGATGAGTTGACTGGCGAGTTGCCCAAGGCAGCCATAGACATAACGCAATTAAATTTGCCTAAAAATATACAATTGGCTGATCCTACTTTCTATAATCCCGCTCCCGTAGATGTTTTAATTGGAGCCGATGTTTTTTGGGATATAGTAGGCAGCGAACAACACTCACTCGGCTCTAACAGCCCTAAACTAATAAATTCAAAGCTAGGTTGGCTGATTTCTGGCCCTATTATTTCTAATCCTAGTAGTACTTATATTCATTGCAATCACGCAGTTACAACAAATACTAATAATTCATCCCACTATTCCGAAATTGATGAACTATTAACGAAATTTTGGCAGATCGAAGAGCTGCCCAAAAGGCAAATTTTAAGCGAAAGCGAGAAGGCATGTGAGGAGCACTACCAAACCCACACAACTCGCCTAGAAACTGGCCGATTTTGTGTTCGCTTGCCGTTAATTGATTCTCCGGACTGCCTTGGTAGTTCCTATTACGCTGCTAAAAGGCGTCTAATTAGTTTAGAAAGGAGATTCCAAAAACAACCTGATTTGAAATCTAACTATGTGGATTTCATTAAGGAGTATAGAGATTTGGGACATTTGTCCGAATCTCCAAAAGACATACCAATACCGTCCTATTTTTTATGTCACCATGCTGTTATAAAGGAGAGCAGCGAGTCTACTAAGCTCCGAGTGGTGTTCGACGGTTCAAATCCCTCCTCCTCCGGCTATTCTGTCAATGACATCCAAATGATCGGCCCAAATATGCAGAACTCTCTTTTCTCTATATTAATAAGAGCGCGCCAGTACAAGTACATCTTAACTGGAGATATAGAGAAGATGTATAGGCAAGTCGCAGTTCATGAACTGGACCGTAAATTGCAGCTTATTCTATGGAGAGAAGATGAGTCTGCGCCGATCAAAACGTGGCAACTAAATACTCTAACTTACGGCACCGCAAGTGCGAGTTATTTAAGCACACGATGTCTTTGGCAGATCGGGGAGGAGTGCACAGACAAAATTAAAAATATAATACAGATCGGGGAGGAGAGCACAGATAAAATTAAAACTATAATACAAAACGATTTTTACATTGACGATTTAATAACCGGATCAGATAGCGTAGAAGAATTGCGCTCTATAAAATCTTCTGTATCAAGGGCGTTACTAACAGGTTGTTTCAAACTGAGAAAGTTTAAGTCTAATGTGAGTGCCGTACTTGAAGGTTCTTCTTTAGATAATCAAGACAATTTGACAATAAGTGAATCGTCGAGCACCCTCGGATTGGGGTGGAATCCTAAATCTGATCATTTACATTTTCCCATTTCAATGCCTCCTCAAAACAAAGAAGTAACAAAACGCTTCATTCTTTCAAATTCATTCAAGATATTTGACCCTTTGGGATTATTAAGTCCATGTATCATTCAGCCTAAAATGCTGTTGCAAAAATTATGGTTAGAGAAAGTAGATTGGGACCAACCTGTACCACATGTTATCAGAAAAGCTTGGGATGAATTCGCTTTAAACTTACCTTACTTAGAAAAGTTACGAGTTCCGCGAACCGTCTTGGGTAACTCTGCAAAGGTTATCGAATTGCATTCCTTTAGCGATGCGTCTCAGTGTGCATACGGCGCTTGCATTTACATGAGGTCCTTAGATTCTAAAAATAATGTGACAGTGAAGCTTTTATGTGCCAAATCTAAGGTAGCCCCATTGAAGCCTACAACTATTCCGCGCCTCGAACTTTGTGCTGCGTTGCTTGCATCTAAGTTATGCACAACAGTAACAGAGTCGCTGAGACGTAAACCTACTCGTTATGTACATTGGTGTGATTCCAGCGTGGTATTGGGATGGCTTAATAGCAACCCAGGCAAGCTTAAAACTTTTGTGGCCAACAGGGTAGTCGAAATACTCGAAAACACAGATTCTTCTTCATGGCGTTACGTGCCCACTGCTGCAAATCCAGCTGACCTAATATCTCGTGGTGTCAATGCCAGTCAGCTACAAAATTTGGAGTTGTGGTGGTCAGGCCCTAGCTATCTATCTAAAAATGAGGCTGAATGGCCAGTTCTAAATCAGAAAAATGAAATACTCTTACCTGAAATCAAAACCATACTTACCTATACTTACCTTGGATTTACCGGGGAACCTATAATAGATTTTGAAAGACATTCTAGCTTGAACAAACTTAAACGATCTCTGGCTTATGTAAAAAGGTTCATTTACAATGTTCGGAACCCAACTAAAAAACTACTTAATGGGCTTGTCTACTGATGAGTTAGACGATTCTTTTCGATATCTTTGTAAAGTGGCTCAGAGTCAGTCATTCAAGCTGGAACAAGTCACCCTACACAAAGGGGAATCTTTAAATGCAAAATCCAAAATTTTGTCACTATCACCATTTTTAGATGATAGTGGTTTAATTAGAGTCGGCGGAAGAATAGATGCCTCCAATTACGCATACGACAAGAGGCACCCAATACTGCTAGATTCTTCACATCATCTAACTAAAATTATCTTTGAGCATGAACATTTACGAAATTTGCACGCTGGGCCCCAACTGTTGCTGTCTATCATTAGAGATAGTTTGTGGCCAATAAATGGTAGGCATCTTGCTCGTCGTACTGTTCATAAGTGTGTACGATGTAGACGTCTTCAGGGCAAAACCCTTTATCCTAAAATGGGAGACCTACCCTCTCAACGCATTAATCCCAACTTTCCTTTTCTTTCTGTGGGATTAGATTTCGCCGGCCCATTCCAAATCATAAATAGGAAGGGACGCGGTGCCAAAGTCATCAAGTGCTACCTATGTCTGTTTGTATGCCTAAGGTACAAGTGCCTGCATCTTGAGGCAGTTAGTGACTTGACTAAAAATTCATTTATTATGACGTTAAGACGATTTATTTCGAGACGGGGCAGGCCAGTGGAAATATTTTGTGACAATGGTCGAAATTTTGTGTCTGCAGCAAAAGAAATAAATCAGTTTCTAAAATCAAATGCTTCACCTCTGTTTGAGTTCGCAAGTCAACAGGGAATAAAGTTCGTTTTTTCGCCTGCATATGCTCCTCACTTCGGCGGCATCTGGGAGGCCGGGGTTAAATCCGCAAAGCATCACATTAAACGAGTAATGGGTAACACCCATCTAACCTTTGAGGAGATCTCAACTTTATTTGCGCAAGTGGAGGCAATTCTTAATAGCCGTCCTTTGTGCCCATTATCCACATCTCCTGACGACTTCCTTTCCCTCTCCCCAGGGCACTTTCTCATCGGAAGACCACTCACTGCTCTGCCAGCCCCTGCCCTGGAGAATATGAATGAGAATCGACTACAGCGCTACGCGCGTCTAGAACAAATTCGCCAACACTTTTGGCAAAGATGGCAACGAGAGTATATTTCTGAGCTACAGCAGCGGACGAAATGGAAGACAAACACTACCAACCTACAAATCGGAGATCTGGTGCTGCTGCAAGAAGACTATGTACCCCCATTATGCTGGCGGCTCGGCCGAGTTGTTCGTCTGTTTCCTGGACCTGACGGGATTTCCCGAGTAGCCGACATCCAAACAAATCGTGGCTGTATACGAAGACCTTTGGTCCGTCTCTGTCCATTGCCTTCGGCTGAGGATGTTAAAATTTAAGGATATTGAAAGACCAGCCTTTCAACGCGGGGGAGGATGTTTGCGCCTACGAAAACACAATAAGCAATCACACTAATCGCAGCGATTGCTCCTTCAATGCGTCATAGATTTTTAGAACCGCAGCCTAAAAATCTACATGTCATCGTCCACTTTTTTTCCATCCGTCGAACCTACGACATCAAAATTATTTTATTCTGTTAACTATTTGCTAAATAGAAAGTTATACGTATTAACTGGAGTTTTATTCAAAAGTAATACTCCCATTTATGTCAGCTAAAGACAATATGTATATTCTCTCATTCACTCATTGTTTATATTATACAAATAAACAATGAGTGATGAAGCTTTTACTATCGTACTTATACCAAGCATGCGTTACATGAATACAGGATGATGACGATGATGATGAAATCATGAATATTTGGTAATTTTCACAATCATTAAAATATCCGTTTTTATACAAGTAGAGTTAACTGTAAGTAGGTAGGTAGGTACTATAAAAAGGAATTTTCGTATTTATTATTAAATATGTTTCTCATTTAAAAGCTTAACTTTTCTCAACATATAATTTAACTAGATCTATAAAACAATTACATTCCGATACTTTAGATGATCCGCAGCAGTAAAAATAACCGCTCGCATAAAACGATGGTTGTAAAGAAGCTTTTACTTAAACTTCCCTTTATAGGCGATAACCGTAAAGTTCAAGAAGTTCCATGTTGGAACTCTTACACCTTTGTGATAAATGTGAAAATTGCTTGACTGTCAGGACATTCTTTTTGGAGCGAGCATTAAAGAGTTTGTCGAACGATAGGCGATATCTGTACGGTCCCCATCTGTCTTTATCACTAGGAAGTTAACTGGTATACTGTCGTGAGACGTCGAGATATCGGAGATGTAATACCTATCAATGTTGCCTGTATCGAAACCCTCTGATGCTATTTGTTTTCAAAATAAGAACGTTAATGCCTGTGCTCTCGGTTACTTATTATATCTTGGAACTGATGACACAAAATAGCTGATACCATATACAGGGTGTAAGGAACAGCCCTCCGCAGACTGAAACGGTGAATTCAGACCATCGAACTGAACAACTTTCACTATGGAGCCTACCTCAGGAAACGCGAAATCTGCTGTTTCATAAAAATACTGCTGTACCAACCCGACTCAAATGTACCTATGGGAACTGGGGCTTTTTTTTTTGCTTTGATCGGTTTGCTCCCATTGTAAAAGTTGTTCAGTTTGAGGGGTATAGACTCTTAGTTTTAAAATAAAAGGATGCCAGTAATATCAATTTCACCGTATAGAAGATACAAACATCCATGACTTTGGAACAAATATTCGCATTTATGATACAAATATTTGACCCTCAATGGATTCGAACCCGCGACCCTTTTCACAACAGACAGGTTCACTAGCGAATGAGCTATCGCGCCTTCCCCGTGTGTCACATTCTGATCATCATTAGTTTCAGCTTGTACCCGTAATACCTACGTTCCATTGCACATTCCTCCTTTCTCGTGTAGATGAGAGGAAGAGAGGGTTTAATCTACAAAGAATCGATTCTTGAGTCATATCATACTACAGGGTAAAATTTATATCATTAGCATCCTTTTAAACTAAGAGTCTACCCATCAAACTCAACAACTTTCACTATGGGAGTAAACCGATCGAAGCAACTAAAAGATCTGCTATCCCATACTAAACTGCAATGCCTACTCGACTCAAAGCAACAGCTGATTTTTTTGTTGCTCCGATCGGTTTACTCCCATAGTAAAAGTTGTTCAGTTTGATGGGTAGATCCTTAATTTAAAAGGATGCCAATTATATCAATTTCATCCTGTATATTGTTAAGTTAAGGGAAACACCCTGCTATGTCATCGTGTACACTACACAAACATCGACGAGCTTATTCAATTCCCACTTTAGATGTCTACCATCTCATTTACCGATAAGCGGTTAACATCAAAAGCCCACCCAAATATTCTTTTTTCTCGTCAAAACTGCGCCCCTCGCAAATGATCGAGGCTTATTATTTGGCGTGTGCACAAACATTTAGCGCCCTTATCGCGGCTATTAAAGATACGGCTTCATTACTTCGCTACGGAAAGGTTGTGGGATAGACCCGCTATTGTATTCTGCACCGTGTTTTGTTTGTGAGTTGTTCTTGTTTTTTTCAGACACTTATTTTCCTTGTTTATGTTTGTTGTTTTACTGTTATTTCAATTAGAAATTTTTGATGGATTCTACCTACCGTTGCCTTTACATTTATTTCTTTCACAATGCATTGTTTTATAGGTCTTTCATTTTAGTTTTAAACTTTCATTCATATTTAATGTTTCGTACGTACCTACTAAATTATATATAGGTACCTACGTAATAACGACTGCTCTCAAACGGTAAAGGAAAACATCGTGAGGAAATCTGCATACCTTGAAGAAGAAATCCTGATGCATATGTGAACTCTACCAATCCGATTTGGGCACGCGTGGTAGACTAACGCCCATACACTCGCCTTGAGGGAAGGCCTGTGCCCTGTAGTGGGACGTATACAGTTTGTAAAGGACAGCCCTCCGCAAACTGAAACGGTGAACTCAGACCATCAAACTAAACAACTTTCACTCTGGAGCCTACCTCAAGAAACGCGAAAAAAAAAAACAGCTGTCCTATACATTTGAGTCGGACAGTTTTGTATGGGACAGGTGATTTTTTTTCGCGTTTCCTGAGGTATGGCTCCATATTAAAAATTGTTCAGTTTGATGGTCTGAGTTTACTGTTTCAGTTTGCGGAGGGCTGCCCCTTACACCCTGTATAGGTTAATGATGATGATTTAATGTTTTGAAAACACTGTTATCATTTGGCGTATCAAGCGACGGTGTGTATGGAAAACAACGTTTTTATTTCATTATTATTGTATTAAACGAGGGTTTTACGTCATTTTTACGTTCCCACAGCGCCATTTAGATAAAAGAGCTGACGTTTATTTCCTTAACGATCGTCGGTAAGTATATAATGTTTGTGAACATCATAAAGTAATTGATATTCATAAATGTAACTTCAGTCAGTAATGTATTTTAAGAGGCTGAAATATCTAGTACCTAAGATGTCATTGATTTTATAGAATAGATGATTATAGTTCAACTGTTCTAAACTTTATGAAGTGAAAAAAAAACCGGCCAAGTACGAGTCGGGACTCGGGCAATCAGTGTTCCGTACTACCAGTTGTTTAACATGGGTCATTGATTGCAATCACTATAAATTGACACTTACTTAGTATGTGGTCACATAGTAACTGAAGATCATTTTACATTGGTGATAGTTTTTTAGGTATAGATAAAAAACTATCCAAGTTAGTGCCATCCTGATAATTTTCCCGCCATCTGTATGTTATTTCTGATGTTCATGATTTTTTCCAGAAATTATACGGCTATATTTTTTGAAATAGAGTTGGGGACAGCAATGTCTCGGATATAATTGAAAAAATTGAATCCATCAATAAAAATTTTGTTAAACAAAGTTTTACTAAATAATTTGAGAAATATACTTTAAGATTCGTCTTTTCATAAGCTTTCAATTGATACCCTACACCATAAGGTAGATTTTTTTTTTTTAATTTACCCTTTCTACCTCCCAAAATTGCCCCCCAATATAAATTAAGTTTTTTTTACTTCATGTATGATATTGGACCAGCAATTGCTATATCTGTACCGAGTTTCAGCTTCCGATGTCTTATGGTCTCTGAGAAAAATGCCTGTGATAGACGGACAGACACCGAGCTGATTCCATGAGTGTTCCGTTTTGCCAATTTTGGTACGGAACACTAAAAATCTCACTAAACTGAGAACATTGACTGTGAGCACAATACTAAAATAGCAAATAAAAATCACGCCGTTCATTACAACCCTGAAACCCTTATAAGTAAGAACTCAGAGTTTAATATAATTTAAACATAGGACAAACCACAAAAAGAGAATTAGCAATAGAAACTAATTCAAAACCTCTAGCTCGTTTAATCCGACACCCCGCCATTCGTCGGGGGCGTCATCAAAACTAAATTTTGGGAACGAGTCGCAATCCCATATCAAATAACGGGAGAAAATGACGAACAGAACAAACTTCACACATCCCAATGATAGTGGGACACACGGACAGCAAAATTGGACAACATAGGTGATATTGGTGTCCCTAAAAGTTTCAGAACGGATAAAAAATCATCCGGTACAATTATACGAGTAAATTAATGATCACATGATCATCATCATCAATCATGTAAGGGCTCTTATAGACGAGCGACTCTTTGCCGGCGTCGAGGGTCGCAGAGGCGTCGCGCTCATTCATTTTACAGTCGCGCGAACCTCCGCGACACATAGCGACCGCAAAGTATCGCTCGTCTGTAAGCGCTCTAAGGCGTGCAAATAGCCTCCGTATGCACGTAGTATAAGTAACTTAAGGCTACGTGAGTGTGGGATTATGCATTGCACCCACTCATTGACCCCTCTTATAAGACGGCAATGAACACACACTACAATCATTTAGAGATTTTAGAGTCTTTTCACACGCAGTGCTTTCAGCGTCGCGCTGGCAATGCAGCCTTGCGTTTCCATCAGAGCTGTGCGAGGAAGCTAAGTTGTGAGCGAGGAAAAAATCCTCCAATAAGAACGCTTCTATTTCCCTTATGACGTGATCGAGCGAGCGCGCTATTGGCGGAATGTTTCCTCAATCACCGCCTCGCTACCTCGCATAGCTCTGCTTCTTCCTCTGGTGGAAAGACACCCTTCCATGGCGCTTTAAAACATGATTCCAAACCGTTCTCACGTGACGCTTTATGCGCGTAAAGGGTTTTTCAAATGAATCATGTTGTCCGAACTCTGCAGCTGTGTCTAGGGCTAAACTCAAAAGTAAATCGTCAGATGAATATTGTTTCAAACGGAATTAAGCACGCGCCCGAGGGGCGGGATCACTTATAATTGTTATTTTATTCATAGAAACAACAGTTCAACTGTCCCAAGGGACGGTGGATAGGTGGGCAAATATTTTGTCACGTTGAGCACCTTTTAGTGTATGGTTGTTGTGAATGACGCGTCTTGTAGTCATTGCGTTTTTAAGGACGTTGATAGACATAGATTTCGCTAAAACAACCTCAAATTCAAAAGTTCTGTTCTTCAAAAAAATCTAATATAGACGGAAAATAACCCAAATGGAAGTTCATTGAATTTTATTGCACATTCCTGTGCAATCGCATGCACAGGAATGTATAATAACATAATATGATACAAATAAGCAAAACAAAATCTTTTTTCAAGGAAGAACCTTCAGTATAACTAGAGCTATAACGAATAGCATATACAGACAGAGAGTAGACTTTAATGCTTTACATATTTTAAGGGGTGCAGCAGCAGCAGTGAAACTTGTTCAGTTTGATGGTCTAAATCTACAGATTTAGACCATCAAACTGAACAAGTTTCAGAAAGGAACCGACATCGAAATCAACTCTTCCATACATTTGAGTCGACTAGCTCCATTAACTTTTTCTACAGGGTGTAACCTACAAACTGAACAACTTTTACTATGGAGCCAACTTCGAAATCGAGTTGAGTCGAGTCGGTACTGCAGTTTTGTATGAAACACGTGACTTTATTTCTCGATTTCGAAGTTGGTTCCATAGTTAAAGTTATTCAGTTTGATGGTCTGAAGCACCCCCTTAAGCATTACTCAGGGTGTTTTGCTACACCATGTAAAGAAAAGCAGTTTTTTTGCGATTTCGAAGTTGGTTCCATAGTGAAAGTTATTCAGTTTGATGGTCTGAAGCACCACTAAGACATGTAACGTATTTGTCACCCTGTATAGGTATTCTAAGTGAAGGGAGATAAAATTAAACTCGACTTGCTCTTCTCGTCGAGAATGTGCAAGTCACGGTTAACCTGCTGTCACCTGTAACCAAAAGATAACCATAATCCACAGAGCCGTCGGACTTTATCCGTAATCATCCCACAAATCCCGTATCATTAAGTATCGCTAAGAAAGCTATTCGCGGACCATTACCATGTTAATAACGTGGGGGAAGCGGCGATTAATCAACTTGACGTTTGTGGCAACCCTGGATAACTAACCTCAGTGGTACTGACAATTTATGCATTGCTTTGCTAGAGGTCTTGTTTGAAAGCGTTGTTACGTTTTAGAGATAAAGCAAATCTGTTATATTACTGATGTTTAAAATAACAAAGCGTTCCCAGAGAATGTGTTGGATCTAACTCATTTAAATTATAAACCCTCGAATATATAAAAATGTAACATAACATAATGTGGGTAATCTCGCGGAGGCTAGCGGCGACGGTCAAAAGCTGATATTTCTCCTTTTAATCCCTGTCAGATTATTTAAATTCCCACCTGCGAGCTCTTGCTCCGCCATTTCCCGCTGCTTTTTTTATTTAACAAAAATAAAATATAAAATATTCTCGTATTTGTTTTGGACGGACGGAATCCTTTAATTTTCGGCACGGCTGCGTGACGCTTACCCAACTGTCCGCCTGCAGTTTGCGGGACGCTTTGAGAAAAACATTTTCACATTTCATCATTGTTTTATAATAAAATGTTTTAAAACTTTTTTTTATGTCCACAACATTACAAAATTAATACGATAAATATACAAACCAATGTATTTATTATAAGGCCGGTTTTTGCCTGAAACCACCATACCAGAGTCGGTCGGTCGGGCGTGTAGCTAATCGCTATTTTGAACAAAAGAAGTGCTATTTTTTAAAGGCACTACACTACCTTCGTATAACGAGTACAGCATTAACTCCATACTTTTATTGACATTGTAGTATGCGAATTTAAATGTGTGAAATTCAACAGAAGCACTCAAGAATCGCGTTTAGTTCTGTAGTACTGACGAGTTGCACACCGTTATAGGTTACGGTCGGTGCCGACCGTATATTTGTTAACCGACTTCAAAAAAAGGAGGAAGTTTCTCAATTCGACCGTATATACAGGGTGTACAATAAAATAGGACAGCTACTTAAAGAGGTGCTTCAGACCATCAAACTGAACAACTTTCTCTATGGGACCAATATCGAAATCAGGAAAAAAATCTGCTGTCCCATACATTTCAGTCGAGTTATGTTTGCAGTTTTGTATGGGAGAGCGGAATTTTTTTTCGCGATTTCTATATTGGTCCCATAGAGAAAGTTGTTCAGTTTGATGGTCTGAAGCACCTCTTTAAGTAGCTGTCCTATTTTATTGTACAACCTGTATATGTGTATATATACATATATTTTTTTTTTGTTTGTTCGCGGATAACTTCGTCGTTTATGAACCGATTTTGATGATTCTTTTTTTGTTGGAAAGGAGATATCCCGTCCACTTAGAAAGAATAAAATCTCACTACCTATCACACTTACAGAGTTTGGGCTAGTGAAAGTTTACATTAGAATGTTCAGCAGTGCAATTCACTAAACATCGTCACAACCTTAAATTCGTCGTTGAAACAACGGCGAGCTTTATATTTCATGTGTCAAACTCATATAAAACCTCCGACGATCTGAAGGATGCGAGCTCGTCGATATTTTTGACAGCGATGTGACGCTTAGTGAATTGTACTACAGAATATATCTGATTAGTCTCGGAAAATATAGTCTAGTACCTACACGAACTATGCTTATGGTAAAAGTAGTAATTTCAATGCAATAAAATATTGTACAAGTATTAAGATTCTAATTTGTAAACCTGATAACAAATTCAGCATCCTGATATTGAAACTCTGGAAGATTTTTACTTTTAGTTAGACAAAAAAAGTTATAAATTATCATTACAACAATCGGACAATAGCAACGCTTTTCACCGAGCCTGTCCCAGCGGCGACTGAACCACTTCACAAAAAGAAAACTTGCAGTTAGTTGTCCGAAGCTTCGCCAACCCTGCTGGCTGTTCCATAATAACCTTCATTTGGTTACCCTACAAAAATTAATCAATTTGTCCATGAAATAAAAAAAATTTAAGTCTACAAATCTTGCGTTACATAATTACAAAAATTAACACATATCTACATAAACTCTCGACTAAAATCTTTTTTTGGGGTGGTCGCAAACTGTGCTACAACTACCAACTATCTTTTTAGGCGTACTGGGCCTCAATTGCGCTATTTTATACGGTTTTACCGTTCGGACGGAACATTTTTGGTTTTGGTTTAGATTTGGTTTAGCTGAAGTAATAATGCTCTCGCGATATTTTTTTCTGAACGGTTAAATCGCACAATACAGAAAATTTGATCGAACGGACATCAAACGTTACGCCAACGTATCTTCCGAAATAAAGCTAAATCGTTACCGTTAATATAATTTGCGCGATACGAATTGTACATAACGTAACGTTTTTGGTTGTGGTTTTGTTTTGGTAGTATCGTTCAAACTTAGGGCGATTGAGGCCCAGTTGACGTAAGGTTCAATTTTAGAACCGTGAATGGAATTACGTGGCTAGCCTTTCGTTTACAAAAACAATCCCTTAGTCGCCTCATACGATGGACCACTTTGGTGATATTCATTTCTAAGCCTGTTGAGAAATAATTTAGATCCTTTATGAATTTTATGATCAATTAACTGAGACTTCAAACAAGAGCATAGATGTATGATCAAAGAACACATACAAATCATATGATAGCTGAAATTATACACAGGATAGGAGAAATATCGTGCTTCCCAAGGAAATGGAAATTATACTTTTCTATCGTGGCATCTAAACTATTATAAAACTGTAACAGAAGTGTGTCTGTACATTGAAGATATTTACAAAAAAAAGATTACGATATGGTTTTTAGATGTCCCTGATTCAAAATCACAATTTTTTTTATTTTTGTCTGTTTGTTTGTTCGAGCATCACGCAAAAACTACTAAACCGATTTTGATGAAACTTTTTTAGTTTGATAGCTTATGATTTGACTTAAAATCTGGTATATAATTTATATGGTAGAAGTCGCTGTAAATGCTCGTATCGTATAAAATTCAAATTCAAATTTACCTGTTTTGTAGGCGAAACGGGATAGGGCGTTTTCTTTTTAGCTTATGTTATTCGTTATCAAAAAGTAAAAATACGAGTTTTTTCTATTCTCGTCAATGAGTGTTTTTCAGGCAATTTTCATGGGGATCGCTAAATGGCGCCACAACGCTGTTCCAATCAATATTGAACAAAAAAATTTTGGTCATTTATTTAAAAAGAGGGAAAAGACATAGGAAATAAAAAAGAGGCAAACAAAATATTTAAATTTAATATTTATATAATTTTTTACGAATCATTTGCATTATAAATCGGAAACTAATTAGTATATTTACATCTGAAAGGCTGTATGGGTCTGCGCTAGCTTTTCCTATGGAGTGATGATCATGCCATCTGCAGAGATTTAGAGAACTAAATAAAAAAGAAACACTCATTAAATGAGGACTATTGTAGAGACACGACTAAACATGAGAGAGCGGTCGCAAACCGTTTCGAGGCTGGAATGTAGCAATTGTTGCGACCGGCTTTATCCGGCGACTCTACCGTTTTATTTGCTTTACTCTACTTTAAATTCTTTCCCTCATTCGTGGTGCTTTGCTTTATGCGACTTTTTCGCGCACGCTCGTACCCCTGTACCGCGAGAACGTTTCATAATGAAAACAACTTTTTGAATTAACGTCGCTGTAAGGACCCGATGGAGTTTTTTCCGTTCAGCTTTGTATTGAAAATGTGAAACGAGTTAAGCTCAACGTTTTGTGAAAATTGCAATTTTCACTGTTTGAAACAGTTGCTTTTTATAGAATGAGTGAACACATGTTTCAGATGGAATGAAAAATTATTCCCATAATTCCCCATTTCACAATGATTTTGTGGATAATAGATAATATTTTTCGATTATTACTTTTTATCCCGCGTATAGCCTACTTCCTCTTACCCATATTCGTGAAAGGAGGCAATTGCCCTGCAGTGGGATCATACGGGTCATAAATAATGCTTTTTATTTTGTTCTTAAACTATAGCTTCATCACCATCATCAGCCTATAAACGTCCCAATGCAGGGCACAGGCCTACCCTTAGGGAGGGTGTATGGCAAACTATAGCTTATCTGTCAATATTATTACGGCGCAATTTCTAATAAAAAATGTACCTGCTGGAGGAATTCAACAAAATTATACAAAACTTTTTCAGTTCAATCCCATCGATCTATAATAGAAACAGGCGAGCCGATTGCGAACGACACCTCCAATTCAACGGGTTGCAAAATCGAGACCGCAACAAGGCAACCGATAAATCACCGCCAACTTCAAATAGAAATGTCATATTATTTCCACAAAAGATTTAACTCGAAAATAAATTATATTTTCCCCCTTTCTGTGCCATTGTTCACCGACGTGTGGAAGCCGCATTCACAGCGATATTTAAAAAACCATTAAGTGCACGCTTTTATAAAAATGCTGTAGAAACGTAATGGGCTAATCATCAGATGGCATTGTTCAATTGGTTGGTAATTGAAACAGACGTCTCCTTTCATTTATTTTTGAAGCCAAACCGCACTGTTCAGCTAATATAGAGATACCGATGGCAATGTCAAAAAAAGTGTGTATGATGCTGGCTGTTATGTCGAAATCGAAACTGAGTACCTAGCCAAAGTAACATTATATTGGCGTAGACGGTGACAGAATGTATGGATTTGACATTGGCGATCGAAACATTTTGACGTTTGATTTCGCCAACATACGTCAAGCAAGTCCATATATTTTTTTTATGTTTTCTATTGTCGTTAACTCTAATCGAAATATAATTTATCTAGGCCCCCTGATCTATTATCCAAAATACGGTCCACGTCTTTGTTAAAGGAAGTACGTGGTCAACTTGTTGCTTAGCTAGCTTTCCGAAGAACGGAGGTGCTCGAGATGAAACACCACTAACACGTTCACCCAGCAAAAGACATGCGTGGTTAGCGTTGTATAATTTTAGTTATTGTATTGTTTACCATCTAAGACATCACAAGCGTCACTATTTGTTATAGTGGGAGATCCGACCGTAAAATTATGCACCTATTTCTTAGGCGAACGAAATGTGATTCTAGTGTATGCTTACACAGGGATTAATTCAACGCCACCAAGTTGCCTAGAAAAATCTTGCCGCAAGTATCTTTTCCATTATGATTTGTGGTATAACTTTTTCCACCTGTCTGCTAGGGAAGTAAATGAGGTGCCATCGGAAAGACACCAGTCTAAAGAACTGGAAAAACTAGGGTTGCCACCTCTCAGTCTGCCGCAACTCTAGGGTTGCCGGGTTCAAAAATGACTTCTTTGAACCTGGCAACCCTATAGTTGCGGCAGATTGAGAGGTGGCAACCCTAGTTTTTCCAGTACTTTAAATCAGTCTCCTTCCGATGGCACCTCATTTACGTCCCTAACAGACAGGTGGAAAAAGTTATTCCACAAATCATAATGGAAAAGATACTTGCGGCAAGATTTTTCTAGGCAACTTGGTGGCGTTGAATTAATCCCTGTGTAAGCATACACTAGAATCACATTTCGTTCGCCTAAGAAATAGGTGCATAATTTTACGGTCGGATCTCGGACTATTAGCACATTTAGAATTTCATCAATTTTATAATGACATTCCTCTAGCTAGGAGTAGGTAGAGCCAATTTCTTAATTCGTAAGCATTCGTTCCTAAACAATACGATTTCGTAGAAGCATATTTTTCGTGCGCACGTGCTCAGCAACAAATCTGCGAATCGCGCCATAAATTCAGCGCTAGCCTGATTTACAGCCTCCCACTAAATGTTTGATTTGTGCTCGTAAATCGAGATGAGCGTTTGTCAGCCACACCGCTGATCCTTTCACGAGAAAAATAATGGGGGACAAAGGGGAACAAAACGGAATTAAAATTATAATTCCACATACAACGACACCTGTAATACTGCCCCGCAATTTATAAACGCAGTGGGTGCATTTTTTTCAAAATTGAGTTTATTACATATTTGGCATCCTCGCGATGAGATCTTTCGGAAAAAAAGACCCGTTTTTCGGTAAGTACCTTAGAAGGAGGTAAAGCAAAAACCATAAATGCAGTAAAGGCACCCTCGACATTGCGAACCCTATAAATGTGTGCAGTAAGTAATCTTACTGCTTATAAATAATGACAAATAATATTTTTTTCCAAACATACCATAGCATAAATGCAGTAGTTACGGTAAGGATTCTTCATACGTAACTATATTCATAAATGACTAGAGCACATCCTTAGTATAAATGCAGTGCAAACTCTTGCCGCGTTTATTTTTTATATGTTTTATACATTTTGTAATTCGACGTATTGCTTTCAGGATGTTAAAGGGCAGCCGAAATGCAATTATGTAAACCCCCATATGTGGGGTCGGAAATTAATAGTTTTCGAGATATTTTGAATTTAAGGTTTTTTACCAAAAACCCAATTTTTTCACACTTTTTCTTAAATAAAAAAAAATGCTTATTCTATGGCGTCGATTTGAATTTTAATTCATAGCTAACACTTTTTCCGAGATTTTTTCATAAATAAATGTCTGATCATACTGAGCAATTCAAAATAAATCGATAACAATGACGGTTAATTTTTGAAAAAAAAATACAAAATCTTGAAATCATGCGGTTTTTCTTTTGTATGAAAAGAAGTGTGCGTTTTACTGAAATAACTTCTTCGTTTTGTTAGCGTTCTAAAAAGGTATATTGTTTTAGAAAAAAATGGAATTACTATGTCAAAAAAGGTTTTTTACTTAGTACGTGATACTTAGAGGCAACATTCTCTTGGAGCAAATGTTACGATTTATTTTTAGATAACATTATTTATTAATTTAAGTCTACACATCTTACTCAGAGTGAGCCTCTCGGTTCCTTGAATCATGTCAATCGTCGAAATCTTGAAATCATGCGTTTTTCTCAAAAAATTGTATGAATAAAAGTGTGCGTTTTACTGAAATAACTTCTTCGTTTAGTTAGCTTTCTAAAAAGGTATAAAATGTTTTAGAAAATGTCAAAAAGCTTTTTTACTTAGTACGTGATACGTACTAAGTAAACTCCGCTGCATTTATTATGCGCTGCCTTAAGTCTTCTACGTCGTTTACTGAGGTTTGATAAACAAGGTCTTTTATTGTGTCCCCAGACATAAAAATTACATGAGATCAAGTCGGGACTTCTTGCAAGCCAAGGAGTGGCCTATGGAGTTTTCTAAAAAGGTATAAAATGTTTTAGAAAATGTCAAAAAGCTTTTTTACTTAGTACGTGATACGTAGAGGCAACATTCTCCTGGAGAAAAATTTAAATTTTTTTTTAGATAACATAATTTATTAATTTAAATCTACACATCTTACTCAGAGTGAGCCCCTCTGTTCCGAACACATACACGCAAGCACTTTCTTAGTTCATTTTTAGTTACTCTCGAAGTAAAAGTAAAATCTCATTACCTCCGCTGCATTTATTATGCGCTGCCTTAAGTCTTCTACGTCGTTTACTGAGGTTTGATAAACAAGGTCTTTCATGTTACCCCAGACACGAAAATTACATGGAGTCAAGTCGGGGCTTCTTTCAGACCATGAATTGGTCGTCCTCTACCAATCCATTTATTCGAATAAGTTGCAAGTCGGGCCAGCAACGTACCATAACCATTTTAGGGATTGGTAGAGGAAGGCCACTCCTTGGCTTGCAAGAAGTCCCGACTTGATCTCATGTAATTTTTATGTCTGGGGACACAATAAAAGACCTTGTTTATCAAACCTCAGTAAGCGACTTAGAAGACTTAAGGCAGCGCATAATAAACGCAGCGGAGGTAATGAGATTTTACCTTTACTTCAAGAGTAACCGAAAATGAACTAAGAAAGTGTTTGCGTGTATGTGTATGGAACCGAGGGGCTCACTCTGAGTAAGATGTGTAGATTTAAATTAATAAATAATGTTATCTAAAAAAAAATCGTAAAATTTTTCTCCAGGAGAATGTTGCCTCTACGTGTCACGTACTAAGTAAAAAACCTTTTTTGACATTGTAATTATAGTAAGGCCAATTTAATAGGTCACATTTGACATTTGTCAGTTTTAGCTTCATAGTGAGGTGACCTACTTAAAAAAGTGAATGACTCGATTCAGACTTCAATCATAAATGTGAATTGAATTCAGTTATTATGAAAAGATAAGGGTACTGTAATTTGATTTTAAAAATTCAGGCTTAACTTTTTTCAATTACTGTTACATATTTATTGTAATAATGACCAATAAAGGTACTTTAACGATTTACTTTCACTAATAAACCATTCTAAACAAAATTAACAATTTCTGTTCTAAAGAAGTCTAGTCATTCAAAAAATTCAAAATCAAAATTTTTTATTCAAAATAATATCACATAGATAGCTTTTTGACGTCATTTGTTGACTCTACCACCGCGTCGGAAGGTGTTTTGTTGAGAGAAGATGCGGCCAGAAACTCTACAACACACATCTTTTAAACAAAACAATATGTACAAAGTACAATTAAAATACAATATTGCATTACATAGTGTAACATTGTCAAGACCAGACATTTTGGTCATTCAAATAAACATCGAGTTTATAGTAACCTTTTTTACAGAGGACTTGTTTAACATGGGACTTAAACTTTTTGTCTGATAAGTTTAGAATATCCTCTGGTATCTTATTATAAAAGCCTATGCAGTGCCCCATGAAAGATGTGTTGACCTTACTGAGTCGAAAATGTGGAAATACTAATTTATGTTTATTTCTTGTATTGTAATTATGAACGTCACTGTTTTTGGGAAAGAGAGACAAATTTTTCCGAACGTATAAAATATTTTCGTAAATATATTGACTGTAGAAAGTCAAAATACCGATATCTTTAAAAAGATCTCGTAGTGAATCTCGACAAAGCAGATTATAAATGGCTCGAATTGCCCGCTTTTGAAGGATAAAGACAGCCTCAACATTTGTAGCACGGCCCCACAGCAAAATACCATAAGACATGATACTGTGGAAGTAGCTGAAGTATACAAGACTTGCAGTAGCTATATCAGTTAACTGTCTAATTTTTCGAACTGCATAAGCTACCGAGCTCAGCCTACCCGCTAGGGTTTCTATATGTGGACCCCATTGCAGCTTCGAGTCAATCTTTATCCCTAAAAATACAGTATTACTTGTAAAATGCAATATATCATTATCTAAAGTTATTTTATTTTCATTATTTATAACGTCATGGGCCAATAATGGGCCAGGGATTTGACTGATGATTTTTTAAATAAAATTACAGTACAGTACGACCGTAAAGTCTAGAAATTAAATAAATCGGAACTACGTAGGACGTATGCTGATCAAATCAGTTGCGTCCTACAAAAAGGGGAGGTGCGGAGTACTCGAAACCGACGGGCATGTATGAAGAGATGTATGGATGTGCATGAGGCAAAAGAGGTATGTAAAGATCGTAGTAAGTGGCGCGCCCTGGTCTCTGCCTACCCCACTGGGAAAGAGGCGTGACGTTATAGATAGATAGATAGACTTTTTCATTATCATGACAACATTATGGAAAACGTCAAACTGTCAATCACCAAAATTTCAAATGCAGTTTTATGCATTTCAAATAAAAATTTACCGTAAAATATTTGAATTTGTCCTCATTATTATTACTAATGGATAAAGTAACAAAAAGTGGTGCAAGTTTAGTAATTTACTACGTTATTTTCTGTTATGTTTGGAGGTATATCAAGCGGGGAAAATTGGAATAGATTGGATGTTGTTTACAAGCGATTTGTTGATATGGTAGGTATTTATTTACTCTCATGTTGCTTTTTAACAATAGTTTTCAGCGTAATTATATCAATTATCGTCAGTTATCATCTGAAAAATAATCATTTAGGGCATTTTCTTTCGAGTTTGGTTCGTTTGGGGTTATGATCGTTTGTTGATAAAACTGACGTTATTGTATGCGTGGACCGCATAATTTTGATCCTTGCATGTCATTCCTGCATGTTTAGTTTATCTTCACTGCGACTAGTTAATATTTTATCGATTACCTACTTTTTTTTTATCGTTTTCAGGAAACCATTTATATCGCAAAATTTTTCAGTCCGGAATGCATCGATAAAAAAACTGCCATGCCTAGAAATAGAAATCTTAAATAGAAGGAATGTAAATATCAAATCTACGAAAATACGAAAATAGTAAACATCGTATTCAAAAACAAATAATTTGAAAGTACAATATAAAGTAATATGCGTTTTCATTATTTTCTTCTAGATACATACAGATCTTTATACAGGAGGCGTACGTAGCATGTTACACGTGATATGGCTATATCATGCCTTTTTTTTCGTTCGTTCGCGCGCAAATAGAAAGAGAGCGAAGGTGTCTGTGAGGCAGAAAACTCCAGTACAGACTGCTGATCTACTTACTCTGTAAATGCATGTGTTTTGGAAAATAAATGTTTTATGTTTTTTTATTATGTGTGATAGCACTATATCACGCTGCCATGCTAGCCATGTAGTTGCCGAAATTTAAAATGTATATTGGGTGTAAAATGTAGCTGCTGTCAGAGCCAAATTTAGCTAAATATAGATAACGTTTTGCATAAACTTTCGGAGTAAATACAGCAAGTATCAAAATAGTTTAGGTCGTAGTGTAGTGTTGCCGTGTAAAGCGACAGTGGCGCCCTCATTTAATTTCTACTCTTTCTGGTCGGGCTGTACCTATAAGTACCTTCTCATACCTAATAACTGAATTCAATTCACATTTATGTTTGAAGTCTGAATCGAGTCATTCGCTTTTTAAAGCAGGTCACCTCACTATGAAGCCAAAAAGTGACAGACAGTGCTGCCAAGTTAGGCGATTTATCGCCTTTTAGGCTACATCAAGGGTTCTATCGGCGACCAAAAAATACAATTGGTGACCTGTCGCCATCTAGGCTTCGTATATCCCAAATTTAAATAGGCGATTTTGGGCTATATTAAGAAAAACTGACTTTTTCGGATTATTTTAAGAAAAATCTGAAATATTATACTTATTGTAAGTAAAATTATATGATTTTTTATCGCAGACTGCATAAACTGTACACTACAACAATCTATGTAACACATAGCGTACGTGTATGTTATGCGGTACAGCTATTTCTAAATTGTGAGTAGAGTTTGCAGTTGTAAAAAAAATATTTTTCCGGCACGAGCAGCCAATATACCATTATTTTGGCCAATTTACTGTATTTTTAGGCGACTTTAGGCTACATTACAGGGGGAAAAAATTAGGCGACTTTAGGCTACTTGGCCCGAGATTTTTGGCGATTCTGACTGGCTGGGACTTGGCAACACTGCTGACAGACGTCAAATGTGACCTATTAAATTGGCCTTACTTTACATTTTTTTCTAAAACATTTATACCTTTTTAGAAAGCTAACAAAACGAGGAAGTTATTTCAGTAAAACGCACACTTCTTTTCATACAAAAGAAAAACCGCATGATTTCAAAACTTTGTAATTTTTTTTTCAAAAATTAACCGTCTTTGTTATCGATTTATTTAAATTGCTCAGTATGATCAGACATTGATTTATGAAAAAATCTCGGAAAAAGTGTTAGCTATGAATTAAAATTCAAATCGACGCCATAGAATAAGCATATTTTTTTTTTATTTAAGAAAAATAGTGGTCCAGAATTTTTTAATTTCACTTTAATTTCACTTTAAAAAAATTATACTATCGACTTGCTGGATATAGTTTTGACACTTCTTTCTTATGAACGCAGTACAATACTTTACTGCATAGCTCAAATGCATTTTATGTGAAATTGCTACGCATAAGCGCAGTAAGCAACAAATTCACTGCATTCATGCGTTGTTTAATCCTGCTTTTAAACTAATGTGATTCTAGGTATAAAGTAATTTTGGATTACTTTAATGCTTAATTACTACAATTAAGTACATTTAATGCAAAATTTAAAATCTACACTGTTTTTTCTATATAAAAAGTGACTTCAAATAGACTAAAGGTTACTGTAGAATTCGTGGCACCACAAAACACGGTCGAATCTTTGAGCGCGTTTTACTCGAAACTATCAAACTGTTGGTTACTGCGTTTATAAATTGCACGGCAGAATATTTAAGTAGACTGAAAGTGAACCAGCTCGGGCATAAGAATATTAAAAACATTTATATTGGAGGGGTCCGACAGACATCCAGCAGTGGACATCTGTGGGCTGAGATGATGATGATACTGGAGGGGTAAAAAAGACAAAGTAATTAACAATTAGTAAAAGAAAAAATCGTTGCTGTCTCGTACTAGTAGGTGAAGGCACTTGAATTAAGGTACGGGATAGACAATTGCTCTATCAATAAGAGCGTGGATCTAAATAAGATTCTGATAATTAGTTATGGTAAAAAAAAACAAGATCTGTCTATTCTTTCCAATAATCGACTTCGATTATTAGTCTTCTGTCAGAAGAGAATTAATAGGACGTCGTTCTTGCTGTTCTCATTGCTGTTACTTCCTGGCAATTGCCCGTTAGAGCCCGGTTACACGTTCAGTATTTCGTCATTCTGGTCCATCAGTCTGGTCATGTTTATTTGATTTGAAGGGAAACTGATATACTGAAGCACCATGTTAGTCGGGTCAATCTCGAGTCAGTTTCCCTTCAAATCAAATATACATGACCAGACTGATGGACCAGAATGATGAAATACTGACCGTGTAACCTCCCTCTTAGAGTCAAAACGTAGTCGCGAGTCCAAACATCTTCTTAAAAATCTGGCAAGAATAATTGACCGGATTGTTGTGAATTTTTCGAAAATGACGAAGATGAAACAATTTTTAGTTAACTTAACATTATTTCTTTTCCATCTTCCAAAAACTATCTTGATTTTCTGTTTCGTTAGACAAATACAAATATCTACGCGTGTGTAATAGTTCAAAATAAACTAGCAACTTTAATTAGCAGCCTAATGCAGTACAAAACGAGTAAAATTTCGTCTCGAACTGGCATAAAGTCCTATTCAGTACAACTAATGTGTGCGAATGCGATAACGTGAAACTTATTGTTCACTGTTCGTCGTAGCTTTCACTACATACTCGCATGAATGCTTACCTAGTTGTATGGCTACAGTAATATACAGAGTGTCTACGGACAACGAGCTTCAATGGCAGGTATCGCTTCTACTTCTCAAGTAGACATTTTTTTACCCGACTGCGCCAGAAGGAGGGTTATGTTTTTCGAGCGTATGTTTGTATATATGTATGTATGTAAGTATGTATGTATGTATGTTTGTATGTCTATTTCTTTGGCACGGCCTACAGCCTAAACGGCTTGATGGATTTTGACGTATGAGGTGTCGTTAGATTCGTAAAAATCATGAAAGTGTCATAGGCTATATTATTTTGTTATGGCGTCTGCGAATTAAAAAAGGGTGTGAATAAAAAAAACTTTTTTTGTAAAAAATACAATATGGGTATCAAATGAAAGCTAATAAATAGACGATACCAAAAATGGTATGGTATGGTCGAAATGGTAGCATAAAAGTACTATAATATATATATATATATACAAAACTAAAAAGTATGAAATAAACTAAATTATTACGAAAAACAAAAAACACGACTGCATAAAAAAACTATTAACTGAAAAGAGAAAAACAATCTCTATCAGCTATAAGAACACTAAGCAAATATAATTTGAATGTTTTTAGGTAGGTATTGCAGGCGGGGACAAACCAAAGGTACGTAGGTAAAACGTTTTATAATTCTTCTTTGTCCCCGTTTGCGATACCTACCTAATAACATTCAAATTATATTTGCTTAGTGTTCTTATAGCTGATTAGTGATTATAGAGCTTTATGCAGTCGGGTTTTTTGTTTTTCGTAATAATTTATTGTTCTAAAACTGTTGAAAGTAATTTAGTTTTAATATCACGTCTCTTGGTCAAACATCAAGGCTCAATTTTAACAATATTTCTGACTACCACGAGTATGATTATTTCCCTGAGTTTATGTTATCTAAGACACTTAACCGGACGAGTTACACGTATAAACTCACAACCATAATCTTTTTAAATCCAGGAATTTTGCTTACAACTACCTTTTTAAGCGTACAGATGTAGCAAGGCTCACATTAAAGAAATATAAATAAAACAGTGTACATCAGGTATTGTAGCAGTTCTGGTTCTTGTCGTCTCTACCTACCCCAGCGGTAAACAGGCGCAAGAATATTTACGTACTTATATGTGACGTTGCCTTGGAAAAGGGACCTCGTTGTCGGTATGGATTAAGTTTGCTATTTCGTATTACGCTAAACACAATCTGCATCAAATTTCAAGACTTTGGAGTACCGTTTAGGTTTTGATGATCAACGAGGGCAACGTGAAGGCAGGGCTAAGCTCCGATAAAGGGGGTGAGGTGCGGGGTCTGAGGGGAGATCGCGAGCAATTCGTTCGAATTTTGAATTTAAATATTAGAGTGTTCAATAATTCTTCAAGATGCCACAGTATACCAACATGTCATATAATTGATACCAGTTGAACAACACCAATAACAAAGTTAAAGTTATTTATAGGTACTATTGTAGGCTATTGGCATAAGTAATTCTTTGATGAAGATCTGATGAATGGCTTTGGAAACAGGTAAATGGAACTCCTCAACAGTTGAAAACAAATCATTGGCAATTGAATAAGTTGTTTGAAATCATCAATTATATGCTATAAGTGAGCCTTGCTAAAACTACACGCTTCAAAAGACGGTTAATAGTTGGGGTTAGGTGACAATTCGCCAGCAAAAAATAAAAAACACAAAAAATATATATATTAAATAATAAAGTCCCAACGAACTCCTAGGAAGATTCGCTACGAGCTCCTTGCCACCTTGCTAGCGACCGGAATCGAACTCGCGCCAACCGCAACAAACCGCCGCTCTGCTCTGGAGGCGAGTACCGAGACCACTCGACCAACTGGTGCTGCGCTGGACTCGGCAAAAAAAGGCATGCCTTGCCACAACTACGCTTTACAGACGCTTAGGATGAGTCATACTGACTCTAAAGTGGACACTTTTCTTCAATCTGACATCGGATTCGTGTTCAGGGTCCACGCGGACCCTCAGATATTGATTTTGGAAGCAATCGGTTGAGAAACACAAATTGAAAATACCAGTGAGCAGTTTTTGTAACAGTTATTCAGCTCCATCATTAAATAGGTACTTGTTACAAAACTGTAAAGAAAAGCACTCATCGAGATGATTTTAACGAGCTAAAATTCGATGAGTATACTATTAGCCATCCAAGAGTTCCACTAGCCACCTTCCAGCTCCATCACCAGATCAGCTGGATAATACCATATTATTGTATTGTCATCAGAATCACATGCACCTGCAGAGTCTTTAATGGATATAACGCACCCCCGAACGAATAAAGGTGTAAAGTGCCATATCACCCTTTTCACTTTTATTCCATGTTTGGAATCTACAGCCTTCAATAATACACGTCCTAAATTTTTACTAAGCAGCTATGGTGCATATTCATAAAATTATACGGGAAGACATCTTTTTTTTTTATTAACTATGGGTTTGCTCTTGACCTCAATCCAGTCCTCAGGACGAAGATGGGGTCGTAGATGTAGCGAGCTTACCCAGAAGATGCCTATTCACTCGTACTTTAAAGGAATTCGGGTTGTAAGTAATCGGAAATACTGACGCAGGTAAGGCATTCCACTCCTTGGCTGTGCGCATTATAAAAGATTCAGAAAGGCGCTTGGTGCGGATATGTGGGATGTCAACCAAGAAGGGGTGATATCCCGCGGTGCGTCTGGAAGTCCGATAGTAGAAAGGGGAAGGTGGGATGAGCTCATGCAGCTCAAGGGCACACTCACCGAAGTACAATCTGTAGAAGACCGACAAGCAGGCCACTCTGCGGCGGTGGGCTAGGCTATGAAGCTTGGCCTCCACCAGCTTACTATCGCCAATGAGCCTCCTGGCTCTGCGTTCAACCGAGTCGAGTGCGGCAAGTTGATACTTGGCTGAGCCATCCCACAGGTGGCAGCAGTACTCCATACATGATCGGACCTGAGCTTTATACAATACTAAGAGCTGTCCAGGAGTGAAGTACCGCTTCACCTTGTTTAAGATGCCCAGCTTTTTGGCCGCAGTTTGAGCCTTAGACTCGATGTCAGCGCCGAAGTTGAGTTTCGTGGTCAAGCTTATACCCAGAAGCCCAAGACTGTCGGAAACAGGGACAGATGTACCCCGGAAAGTAGGAGTCAGATTAAACGGACTCCTTTTTGCGGTGAACAGACAAGCCTGTGTTTTGGTGGCGTTGAAGTTGACTAAATTATTGTCACCCCACTGGGAGACAAAACTTAAAGTCAAGTTTGTCCGCTCAACCATGGCCTCCCTCTGCGAGCGTATTTTATCCCCGCTGGCCCCTGCACCAGATACATATCTCTCCATGACAGTACTGTCATCTGCATACCCAACAATACCTGACACAAGGAGGTCATTGATGTGCAGCAGGAAAAGTGTCGCGGAGAGAACAGACCCTTGAGGAACTCCAGCATCAATTGCCATAAGGTCAGAAGAGCAGCTGTCAATGACAACTCTAATCGACCGTTCTCTCAAGAAATCAGATATCCAGCTGCAAAGACCAGCGGGGATGCCATAAGCGGGAAGCTTGTTCAGCAAACTAGCGTGCCATATCCTGTCAAAGGCCTTCGAGATGTCAAGTGATACAGCCAGTGCTTCACCGTGCTTCTCAATGGCCTCGCCCCAGCAGTACGTGACATACACAAGAAGATCCCCAGTTGATCGCCCCTGGCGGAAGCCATATTGGCGATCACTGAGTAGATCATTGTCTTCTAGGTATGACAGCAACTTACTGTTAAGTACTCTTTCCATGACTTTACAGAGAATGGAAGTAATGGCGGTAGGGCGGTAGTTACAGATATGAGTTTACTATGTAATTTAGTTGGCCGCAAAACACGACAGATATGGATTTTCATACAACATTGCCGGCCGCTGCACGCATGTATTTGGCCAGTACAGCAATTTCGATTTATCTCGAAGAAGGTTGTCAAAATAATGCTCACATTTCCAAGCATGTTTGAGAAAAATTAATATTTACGTGAGCGCCTTCTAGGGTCAAAAAACGCAGTCACCTTTTCAGTCTAATCACCGGCTATTGAAGCATCAAAACTAATGCAGGGCGCTTTGAAAGGCGGGAGTAGCACTCGCACGAGCGATCAGTGCCGGTTGCGTTCGCTAAAATTAATTTGCGCGGTCATCAGAATTTTTCAAATGTTACTCGCACGATCGATACGTCTCGGGTGTAAAGGGATAGTGTGCGGCTGCCGCGCGAGATAATGCTCGATGGTTTGCCACGCGAAGTCGGTACGCACCTGTAAATCAACAATCTTGATTGTTTTGCCATTTGTGGCACCGCCCAAAATTGTTCGCTTTTTTTAACCGACGAAAACAAAACAAAAACGGTGGAGGTTTTCAAGTCGACGCGTATACAGGGTGTAACAAAACGCCCTAGTAATACTTAACTGGGTGCTTCAGACCATCAAACTGAACAACTTTCACTATGGGGGCAACATCGAGAAAAAATTAAAAAAATCTGTTATCCCATACAAAAGTGCAGCACCGACTCGACTAAAATGTATGAGACAGCAGATTTTTTTTTTTCTTGATGTTGGCTCCATAGTGAAAGTTGTTCAGTTTGATGGTCTGAAGCACCCCCTTAAGTATTACTAGGGTGTTTTGTTACACCCTGTATATATATATATTTTTTTTTATGTATGTACGCATAACTTTTTACGGAGTAATCTGATTTTGATATTTTTTTTTTGTTTAGTAGGTCAAAAATTAAAACCGACTTCAAAACTCAAAAAGTAAAAAATAATAAATATTACAGCCGATGAATTTTACGTAAGCATATATTAAGAATATCATTTTGTTTTATTGTAGTCGGTGTCAAGCCTAGCCAAAAAATTATTGCAAGCTCAGTCTCGAATCGTACAGGCTTGACAGCGACTTCGATAAAACAAAATGATATTCTTATAGATGCTAACGTAAAATTCATCGGCTGCAATATTTATTATTTTTAGGTACTTTTTGAAATTTGAAGTCGGTTTTTAATTTTTTGTTAAAAAATTTTTATTCAGTACAAAATCTGTTGGTATATTTTAAATAAAATAGTCTAAATTGTAAATATTAAAGCAATTTTTATTACAGTATTTTTTTTTAATTGTAGTGTACTTTCTTTGTACAGTGGGAAATAAAAGTATAAAATGAGAAAATACCTAAGCTAAACTCGCAAGACGATCCCTTTTCAGAAAATGTAAGTATCCGCTCTTGGATTCAAGGAACCCTACTGTTTTCCACGAAACCCTAAGATACACTTTGGGAACCGCTTACCTCTTAGGATGCCTCGCTATGCGCTACAAAAACAACTTTACCTACATCAGTTTAGCAATTCGTAGCACCACGAGTCATTTTGGTGTTGTCCTACTGAAAGCTATATTCGTGAACTGTGGCACTATGATGGAACTGTCATTTTGCCTACATAAATTACAATTCAAAAAAAAATTTACAAATTAGTTATATCTACAATAATCACAGCTATTATTTACAATTTGAGCAATATTAGAAATATTTATATAGATATTAATACAGAAAAAAGCCGGAAATGTTGTAAAATAAGACGTGAAATTTGAAGAAAAGTTTGACATAGGTCTTACCTCTACAAGCGCTGCCGCGCTTCTAAAATGGCGTATCGCATCGGCAAAATGGCGAGACGCTCGAAATTTCGTAGATATTTTGGAATTGTGTTGAAGTATATAAAGTAAAGTAAACGAAATATACCTAGCTGCCAAGCTTATGTTATGGCCAAGATAATAGTATATTTTATTTGCGTAAATACAGTTTCTTCTAGATATAAAATGATATTAAAAGTAAGAAAGAGGGGTAACTTCGGGATGTTTTTCTATCTAGCCAAATTGTTCCAATCGTGTACTGAATAACCTTCCTGCCTAGGAAATATCCCCAACTATAATATATATTTCATTCAAATCAAAATTATTTCATTTTGAATGGAAAAAACGTAATCGAAAAAGCGATTTTTTACGAGTTTATAAACTCATTACGCCTTAATAAAATCTAAATTAGCGTCGCTATAAATATAAAATTAGGTACATGTTATTAGATCCTACCTATCTTCAAAAATTTAGTTCTCAGGTACTAACCAGACCGAAGACGAACGTTGAAAAATACGCCAAATCGCATCGTAAAAAGGTGCCCCACTCGTTCGCTTCCAGATAAGATACCTACACATAAGTTAAGAAAACATATACAAAGGGCGATGTATGGTTAGTTGTTAGAATATTAAAATTCTGATATCAAACCAAATGTAGAGTCAACTTTAAAACATAGTGACAAAACTACAAGGGTACAAGTTTCACGTTGAATGGGGTGGCGCGGGCGCGGGCGCGGGCGGGTGGCACGAATAAATACGGTAAATAGCAGTCGTGTGGCTGCAATGTCGTTAATTCGACGATTTAAATCGGAAACACGCGATAAATTTGCCGTTTAGCTTTTGAATTCAAATGTCGACCGCCACCGAATTGTAAGTTGATAGCCGTTTTAAGTTGAGTTTAATTTTACAATGTTTTTTTATTAGTCGCTTTTCTTTTTTACTGATGTTTATTATTAGTTCGCAAGATGGTAGTTGTAGCAAAGTTTCTGACCACGACCATTATGGTAGTTAGTTTCATCATCACCATATCAGCCGATAAACGTCCACTGCTGGACATAGGCCTCCCCCAAAATGGGGGGATAATGTATATTGTTTTATAACCAAAACTAAACTATACCAACTTAGTATGTAAGTAGTACTTTACTTACTACCTAATAACTATTAATTTAAACGTAAATCGTAAAATCGTAACGTAAAATGTAAAACATAAATGGTCACTTGGAAGAAATCGCTGTCAGTGATGTGTTAAGACAGCCATTTATAACTTTTTACGTTACTTCATTTATTTTCGTTGTGGAATTGAAGAATACTTCCCCGATTACCAAATAAGTATTCGTTTTTTGTAGGTACAATATTTTTATATCATTATGGTCTTCGTCTTTTAAAATCATGAAAGAACATACTATAAATGTTGACACTCAATACTAAATAAGAGAGACAACCAAACCTAATATTGATAGGCCTGATTTTGAAACACCCCTCGTCCGCGAGTTTTTGTTCGTTATTTATGGCGCAGGAGATATCGATAGAGCCGACGGCGATATCATGAAATATTAAACACATTACAAGTGGCATATAGGCCGGAAGATGAGGTAAGAAAAAACGTTCAGTTTCATTTGGTTTCTGGACGTTTGAATTGTGTGGATGTCCTATGGTATTTGTAGTTTTAAAGTGGTAAAGAAAAAATATAAATAACTTCTACTTCTTATAAATAGACAGAAGAGGATTACTTTAGAATATTTTGATCTCTTTCGTGCTGAGAAGGTTACACCGTTATGTTACTACATGTGCCTAATAAATAGCTTGAGTATAATTAGTGTTAATAGGTAAGTAGTTACATTGATTGTGATGCAGTAGTGTAGTACCTAACACAATCCCATTGGACGAACAAAAATAATCATGGTCACAGTATAAGAAAGAGTATTTCGTGGCAAAACAACAGGACCGAGATCTAAGAGAAATTGCTGATAGACAACTCCTTCAATTTGAGATGGATATAACAGGGTTCAAAATGTAATGGAGGGCCTTAAAAAAATTTGAATTGTTTAGACTCTAATGTCACTTTACGCTTTCCGGGTTGTAAAAACTGAATTATAAAAAAATAAATTGTTTACTTCATACACATTAACACACACAGTAGTGCAGTATAAATCTTCGTTAATAACTTATTTCTATTGAGATGTTTCTTATATTTTATATAGAATGTCCACATAAAACTTTCCTCGGAAGAGAATAAAGTCGGCGGTACCGCAATAGTATCTCGTTTACGAATCACACAAGTTTATTCGTTCACTTTTATCGCAACTCTCGAGCCGGGGCGCGTTAGTGAAAATGATTTATACGATTTATCATAAATAACTTATTCCGATTCCATTTGGAAAACTATTGTGTAATGCTCTTTTCACCCCGTGTAATACAGTATGGAGGAAATTAGATTTTTTTGTTGTATTAAACATCAGCCGTAAATAAGGTGTATGTCTTTTACTTACCTATAAAATATTAAGGGTTTGGGATTTTAAAATGTGATGTGGGGTTAAAAGTTTGCTTTTCAGTGTTCCGTACCAAAAATTTTCATATGGAATATTTATGGAATCACCCTCGGTGTATGTCTGTCTGTCTATCACACACATTTTTCTCGGAGACCGTATGACATAAAAAGCCTGAAACTTTTGACATAAAGAACTTGGCATAATTACATAAATGCAGTCAAAAAAGCTATACAGGGTGTTAGGGTAAACAGTTGCATTACTTTAAGGGGTGATTGTACCCATGATACTGAATAACTTTCCCAAAGAAACCAATAGGAAATTCACAAAAAAAACCTTTGTTTTTTCATACAAACGATCAGCTGATAGCATTTAGTATGGAAAGACGAAAAAACAAATTGTGAATTTCCTACAGGTTTCTGTGGGAAAGTTGTTCATTATCATGGGTACAATCACCCCTTAAAGTAATGCAACTGTTTACCCTAACAACCTGTAGTCACAGTTGCTTGTCTGTGTCTATAGATGTGTCTGTTTTGCTGTCTGTCTGTCTGTTTTGTCTTGTAATATATACAACGTGTTAATGAATTAACGCAAAACTAGAAACTAGTTTGTTTAAAATCGAGAGCAGAGTCAAATTATCATGTTTTCAACATAGGTAATTTTTTTCAACATTTTTTTTTTTTTTGCAAAATTTAAAATTTTCTTAACCCGATGTCAACCCACCGCACGGGTACACTCACCCTACTAACTACCAAAACAAGATTATAAAAATTTATCCTTGAGCACGTTACCGCTTTCACTGCTGAAATGATACATACATACATACATATCCTCACGCCTGTCTCCCACTGGGGTAGGCAGAGAAAACGGAACGCCACTTGCTACGATCCTGACATACCTCTCTAGCTTCCTCCACATTCATAAGACCTTTCATGCATGCTCGTCGGTTTCGGGTAGATCTGACCTACGTCGCCAATTTGGTCCGTATAAAATGTACTGAAATGATAACAAATCATTTTTGCCTCAAAACTTAAAATGCGAATAACTTTAAATTTTAATTATCTAAATAATTAAATTATTGTTTCAATCTAATTATTTTGTTATAAATCAGTTGGGGTGTATGAGGTTTTGCGCTAATTCATTAACACGATGTATATATTTTTTTTTTTATAAAAAAAGTATTACGCTTACTTTTTCGCATTTTTAACAATACCTACTTACAATTACTACTAAAAGAATTTAACATGATACAAAGTTAATTTAAAATGATTTATAATTTCTGCTTATGCCAACTCTTACAATAGAAAGGTCAGAACAACGTAAGAACGCGGCATATTTCCACAAAACACTTTACCTTATACAAAGAGTTGTGGACACGGATGTATAATAAAGTATCGATAGGTCCCTCTCAGAGCTCGTAATATTATTGTAATCTACATATTATTCCAATAAGTGGGTTTCCTTCAGCCAATATTGCGCTCGGGAGTGAAGTACGGACCCCAAGAGCGGTAAGTTTTTACCTTTTATTGTTTTATTTATAACTTTGTGATTGATGACGGCTGAGCCCGAACTTGGCTTCATAAATATTGAGGCGAGAACTCACGCTGCGAAATAGTTTTGCTAGGAATCTTTTTGCAAACGCTCGCTCCCTGCAGTCTTTTGTTTTCTTTACGTGTTGGTAAAGCGAAAATTGTATCTGAATTGAATGAAGATAAATAATTGTCGGTTGGTAAAAATACAGTACCTCAAATCATAGCTAAGCATTATGTATACACTACACTACACTAGTATCATGATTTCACAAATCATAGTATTTAGGGTTCGGTACCCAAAGGGTGAAAACGGGACCCTATTACTAAGCCTACGTTGTCCGTCAGTCCTTCCGTCCGTCTGTCCTACCTATTTAGGGCTGTAACATTTGAATCATAATAGATTTTCACAGTATGTGCGTTATTATAGCGGATTTGTCAAAAAATAATACAAATTTCAAAAAGTTAAAAATTAAGGGAAGACAAGAAACTAATTTTTATTAACGTTTTTTCTTTTCGCTCTATCGTAAAAACGTTAATACATACAAAAGTGAAACTTGGTGTGATTATAGAGCAAACTCTACAGTATAACAACAAATAATAAAAACTTGCCAAGTGTGAGTCGGTCTCGTGCTAAAAGACCCGGAGATAATTTTTTTTTAAAGTTAATTATGTTGTGTGGTGGTGTGGTAGGTACGGAACCCTCGGTGCGCGAGTAGTCTCGCACTTGACCTGTTTTCTTAATTTTTGGAGTCTAATGGATCAATGAAAGACAAAAAACTAGTTTTACAACCCAAAAACGAATCGATTTTTAGTAGCGAGCGCCGCCGTTTGAAAAAGCTAGTGTAGCAATAAAAACGTAGAGCCTCTAATTTACATAAATAGCGCGACTTCGTATTTAAAGTTTAATACTATTTATTTTAAGTAAATTCATTAGTTTTCCAATACCTTTCGTGTTTTCACAGTTTTAAGCAACGCTCGTGCTTGGCGACCACAAATAGTGCGTTATCAGTGGCCATCGACGGAAGCCACAACGGTGCCGGTGGCCGAATGTACGCGGACAATTCAATTTGCATAGGCGTTTATCGTTATTGTTTTGTTTTTGGTTTGGAATAGCTCGGATTTATAGCTCGCTGATGAAATTAAAAACTCGAATTTAAATATTGGTGGAACTAAACCGGATAGCTAGGTACTCGAATTCGTAGCCGTGTAATTCGGAATACGTTTAATCTACAATATGTTGTTTACGTATTTTATAGTTAGGTATAGGTATGTTATGTCATGAAAAATTAACAAATGGAGAGAAACATCTGCTTCTATACATTGCATAAGATAGCGAATCTTGAAATAATATCGGAATACAACAGAACAATGCCAATATCAGATAAATATTTGTTTCTTGAGACTCTTAACTCTTAAGACTATGCTTTGTAAAGTACTAGCGACCCGCTCCGGCTTCGCACGGGTGCAATGCTGATATGTAGTGATATACATATAAACCTTTCCCTTGAATCACTCTATGTATTTAAAAAAACGCATCAAAATCCGTTGCGTAGTTTTAAAGATCTAAGCATACATAGGGACAGACACACAGCGGGAAGCGACTTTGTTTTATACTATGTAGTGATTCGAGTCCCTCCTTTAAAACTAGTCATGAGGATGAATAGTAATCCAGGAATACTCATTCAGTTTAATTTTAGAGTCTTACTATGCTTCTTAACAGTCTAAATCATCATCATAGTCTCTTAAAATTTCCTGTGATCATAGTCATCGAATGTGTTGTAATAGGCTGATTTATTTATTTATCGTCTATTTTGTTTTAATAGAGCCCTGGTAAATTAATAAACATGTTCTCTATATATCTGTCTAGTATACTTACATTAAATAAAATATAGACTAAAATTTTTGTATAAGACTCTTGAAAATTTCCATTTCCCAGCTATTTCCAAAGTGACACAGCTATCACCATAAAGGTGCCACAACAAAGCGTTCAACACGATAGGGCGAGCATATCTCTTAAATGACGGCGACCATAAAGTGGCATTCACAAAGAGACGTCCGCGCGGCCCGACGGCCGATATCACAATGCGGCAAACGACGGTGGAGCTTCCTGTTCCGGCCGCGGCGCCACAGTCGTGCAGATTTATGCCCGTCGCTTCCTCCCGACGTATGCGTGCGACTACCCTCCACTCATTTACACAAAACTCGAGTTTTTCAAGCACCTGTATTACATGAATGCCGTCGGAAGTACGGTTTTTGCTATTTGGCTGCCGTGTGTTTATATTCTATGGTGTTTTGAGACTTATGCGAAGCTACTACCATTGAAATAAAGATAAAAGGAATAAATATACGTAGATTTTAAATTATGTGTTATTTATAAACACCGAACCTGAAAACTGTAGGTATATCTATTACAGCCATTTTAAATGTACCTAACGTTTTAATTAAAAACTCCATTTTTGAAGTTTATTTGTACAAGTCAAAAAAAAACCTTTTCAATTCTAGAGAGAACTGTTTTCCCACTTGCATTTAAAATTGTAGTGCTATGAAAAAAAATTCTTTTACGTGTAATAATAATAAATAAACAAAATAAAAGATACCTTCCTACTTAGGTACAGCAAAATAACGTATTAAAATTTAAACATGTTAAAAGGTTTAACATCAGACGTGAAATAACAAAGTTAACTTAACGAGTTAATGTTAATAAAATATTCGTGAACCGGGTGCAAAGGTTTACGAAAGTAAACGGGATAATCCTGTCTGATATTTTAACAGGAAGATGTGTTGCTTTGATATATGCGTGTAACTAGATATGTTACATTTGACTGCTACGAAATTAACATGACGTGTTGTATTTTATTTTCTATGGTACGTTTGAAATGGTACTGAATTCAATTTCAAGTTTCAACTTTCATGGTAAAGAGATAAGAGGCCTTAGCCTCAGGTTAAGTTTGAAGAGCTGTCAACTGAAGGATTCATCATCGTCCCACTGGAGGGCACAGGTGGACTATAACAGTCCACCATGTGTGCCCAATGCCGATTAATAGATTTATTATATCATAATTTATATGCAGAAGAAGTTTTAGGATTGATACTGAAAATATAAAATTGAGAGATATAATTTTTCTTGGAATTCACGTATTCTATGGATTCATCGACGCGGTAAACTGATGGCAATTTGACAGGTTCTTTAAGTTGCTCGTTGATTTTTCTGAAAGTATCCCCACTAATATCTACGAAACTATCGTAGATATCTAACAAGAGAGCGTCAGGGTGTGAGGAGAGGAGTATAGAGGCTCGTACATAATAGAGCGGCGGCCGCGAACGTTCTGCGTTTCCGAATATCTTAGCAGCTGTACCGCTATCACGTCACTCTTGCCAGGTACCGGCTCCCTAGGACGAATGGAAGAAGGGATAACAATCAGTTTGAAATAACTATGACTGAGGTACCTAGGGATATCGTTAACTAGCTGTACCCCTGACAGTGTATCGTGCAGACCACAGAATTTATTTATTGTGTTTTTCATAATTATACTCGTTCTCTTGTCCATGTCCATGCTCAAAACAATATAAAAAAAACAAATACAATCAATATATTTTATTTTGGGATTTACCGATGCAAAATAATATTTTTTAATATACAATAATTATAGTCATATTATTTTATTTGTCTTACTATTGTTAAGTTAGGTTAAGTAATAACTTTGTGGGTACATATTTTTTTTATTGTTTTGATTATATTCTGTGCTTACTAACAAATGAACCATTTAAGTTGTCTGAAAATGATTGATTATTTATACATTATTTAATTTTATAAAGTCACAAAACGCACGACACTTTGTGCTATTATGCTGTTTTTGTGTACAATAAAGAATCTAAGAAACGTCCTTTTATCTTGCTATAATTTCAACCATTAGGGTTGTTGGACGTTTTATAAAACGTTTTTCTTCGTCGGGATACTTATAATCAAAATCGACGTATCAAACCGGCAGCTAAACAGTTCTCAAGCAAAGTTTCATATAAATTTTGTACAACAAACCTTAGCTGACGTTAACTTCGTATCTTTGTCTGATGCTCACGTGAGGGGGGTGCAGGGTGGGGGGTGGTTAGAGGGGGAGCAGAATTCCAACTAGCTTTGTGAATCAATCAGGAATTAATTGCGAGCCCTCAGAGTCGAGTGGAGTTGATTCACGGTACTCGATGGTATCACTTTTAGTATTCAAACTATATTTATTCTTTCTTTTATAGGATTCTCGACAAGTTTTGGTAAATTGTGCTATGTAGTGTTTGCATTTCTCAAAGATTTGGAAAAGAATTCAATTACATGGCAATTTGGCAAAGAGTTGAAAACACAACTGTTATATAATTATCACATGCGTCCAAATAACGTGACTTCGTTGAAAATAAAACAAAAATATTTTATACAACTCTTAATTAGAACATGAAGCTTGTAGCGACATGTAACTCCTTTAACTTTTTTAATTAAATTAGTTTTATGACGCGGAAAATAATACTGCTAAGTGCAAGATTTAAATACGCGGCGTAAGTGTTCCGTAACAAACCGCAAAACATCATGTTTTTTACAAATACCTTTATTAACAAAAAGAATAAGTCAGTAGACAGTACACATGATACAATAGACAGAATCTCAGGAATGCTTTACGATTAATCGGCATAAATTACTGTACTGTACTCCTTGTATCTTCTCTCTGTATTTTATTACTTATGTTTTATTTTGGTGTAAAATAAAGTGAAGATTAATTTATCTGCGGTCACGGGCAAATTCTCCTACCTATTTATATTATGTATATTTTAAAAACTCATGTTTTTTATGCCTGCATTTTGAATCCTACACAATAACATTGTGTTTTTTTCAGCTTTCTACCTATACCTACATCAAAAATTTTTAGAGTCAATTTTATTTGACCGACAAACTGACGGGCTCAAGTGGCCCGTTTTTCAATTTTTTTATGCGGGGCACTAAAAATACTATGCGAGTACTTATAATACATAAACATTTTATAGGTGAAGCCAAACGGTTTCGAAACTTACAGCAAAGTTTGAAACTTTATTAACAGTACCATTGTTTATTCGAAAGGTACTCCGCGAACGACGTCAAAGGAAAAGTTTCAAGTGGTTTGTAATAGAATCGTTTGTACCGATGAACGTTTGAGCTAATTTTGAAATTAGTAAATTATTTCGAAACAATACACCACTTTTTGGAGCAGTTAAATTCAACTTCGGCTTATATTTTTCCATAGTTTCTGTTCAGGAATTTGATATCAAATGAAAACGTCTGGGAACATTATAAGTAGTTCCCAATGTAGGGCAAAGGACTACTCTCGCTAAAAATCTGTAGTGAGAGGCTGTGGTCAATTTGACATCAATTTCGAATAGAATAGATTTCAAAATATTGTGGTTCTCGAATTATTTTTTTCTCTCATGTTTCTGACCACCCCAATAAGGAGTATGGTCACGAATTTATGTATGTACATTTGAAATGTGGAATAAATGATTATGTACAAACTGTTACAATAACCGTTAGTATATGTATAATATATATTTTTTTATTATTACAGATGGGTTTGCTTTTGACCTCAATCCAGTCCTCATGACAAAGATAGGGTCGAAGATGTAGCGAGCTTACCCAGAAGAAGCCTATTCACTCGTACTTTCTTTAAAGTCCACATCCCGAATTCCTTTAAATTCGGGTTATAAGCGTTCGGAAATACTGACGCAGGCAGGGCATTCCACTTCTAGGCAGCGCGCATTTCTTCTTATTCCCATAACCATTCTCACTAGTTCAATACGATAGTTCCACGTCTCCAATATAACACTAGTTCCTTCGCATTCGCACACACACATACACACAAAAAAGATTATTATTTATAAGACTTTAATAACATGTGTGTGTGTGTGTGTACCAGTCTAAGAGCAAGGATCTCCTTTATTCTAAAGGCATAGAGGAAGCCATACCATTTTGCAAGAATGTCCACTTTTTTGACGTTTGTATTTGAGTGTGTGGTGTCGAGTAGTATAGACAAATGAAACCAATTAGACCAAAGTGACAACTGCTCTAATATTTAAGGTCACTTTTCACACACACTAGCACAACAGTGACAAGTGAAAAGTGGACAGCCGCATAAACAAAGATCTATAGTTCCGTCTCCTTCTACTAATAAAGGTACGGCATAAGAGAAAAGAGACTAACTACAACCGTAAATTGATGCGGTCTCTATGCTTTAGAATAAAAGAGATCCTTGCTCTTAGGTACCAGTGTACCTATACGTGCGTGTGTACTTATAGTTAGTTCCATCATAAACTAACGATTACTTCCAACCATAAATAAAATACTGATATACCTATGTACAAAACAAGCCCACCCATAAAGCTGAGCTAGGTGGAACAAATGGAATTCAACTATAGTTTCCACCTGAGTATCCGTTGCTAAGTTACGGCATTCCACGCTGAAGTGGCTCTTTGCTAAGCTCTGAGTTTAGACAGGTCTAACTTGACACAAAGCGTGCCTTGCCGTCTGGTTACTGTGAAGTTTACGGACTGTCTCATCAAGTTGTTTTCATGTTTATATTGGATTACAAATATAAAATCAGTTTAAGATTAATTACAATGTTACACCGCTGTGGGTATAAAATATACTATAACACCTATGTATTATATTGCTGTCGATACTATTTTTCGTTATAAATAAACAATGAAAATGGTAATAAAATATTAGACGACAGACTTTCCACAGAGCTAGAAAAGGATTCCCCTTTTATCTAATGCACTATCTTCTAAACACCAAATTCATAACGAAAATCCCAAATCTAAACTATTATGAAACTGTAACAAAAGTGTGTCTGTACATTGAAGATATTTACAAAAAAAAAGATTACGATATGCTTTTTAGGCTTCCCTGATTCCAAATCACAAATTTTGGAATTTGGACTTTTTGTCTGTCTGTTTGTTTGTTTGTTTGTTTGTTTATTTGTATTTATAAGGTATTTTTATTACGTAACAATGTCACAAATTACAATAATAAATTACAAAAAAATTCCAAACAATCTATTTTAAATTCGGCAACATGCCTCGTCCAAAGGAGTACAGTCAAAAAAAATCCACGTCAAGCTTCGTCACAAGAAATTACAGGAAAAAAAAAAGCCGAAATGCACACTCTAAATGGGCCTCTCGTCATTAAACGTACCCGGCACAAAGGATCCCATCACACCAGCTGCGTTTATTTGTTTGTTTGTTTATTTGTGTGTTTGTTTGTTCTAGCATCACGCAAAAACTACTGAACCGATTTTGATGAAACTTCTTTTGTTTGATAGCTCATGATCTGACTTAAAATCTGGTAAATAATTTTGCGGACGAAGTCGCAGGTAAAAGCTCGTTGTTAATAAAACCATTATCATCTATACTTCATTCCAAATAAGGATGAAAAAATATTCCGATTCCTATTTAGCTTTCTGGCCCACTTTTTTAATTTAATCAAAGACAGATTAAGATTAGCAATTTTTTTACCAGTCTCTGGCAAATTCATTTACCTGCAAGATGAATTATCAGTAACTAAAGCTGTTCTAAAAACAAGTGAGAGTGTTTCAAAATTCTTATCTATCTGTTTCTGTAATTCGAAATAGCCTTTTAATTTCGTTGCTATTTGGAATGGTGTACATGATACACATGATATCAGCTATCACTGATTGTCACGCTCGCTCTCGCTTTTAACCTTATTTAGATCTCGACATACGAAGATAACCGACGATCATTATAACATCCGTTATACTGTGCTACCTATGTGTTTACTATTAATTGGTTAAGTGGGATCGCACTTAGCCCTGAGCGGTCTATACTAAGGGTGAGCTGGCCCTTTCGCTAACTCCTTGTAAGAGAGATAAGCACAGTTTGTTGTTCAACTCTGAGCCTTCTGCCTAAGATAACATAGGGCAATTAGCATTTACTTTGTTAATGTTTAATACCCTAAGGCTAAAATAGTTCGAATAAATTACTTAAATGTAAAAGTATTCCTAGTTGCAACAAGATCCATGTAATAACTACCAAAAAAAACAAATTAATGGAATGAAACATGGTCTATCGTTCGTGCTCGTGCCAAAACTTCCACTCCCACAAAATAATGATGGACTCCAACATCCACATAACACTCACATAAAAATAAAATAAAAATCCTTTTAAAGTTACCATGTCCAGTTAGAAATTGGGCTACGCAATGACCTATTTGAAGTTTTGTGAATAGTCGGTCGCGAATAGATGGGAAATATTGGTATACAAAGGCGGTCTGAAAAAACTCTGACACCAGGGCTCTGCCCACACGATAAGAAGAAGATTGGTATACAGAGTGTTAGGGTACCCAGTTGCATTACTTTAAAGAGTTTAAAGGGTGATTATACCCATGATACTGAACAACTTTCCCTAAGAATCGTATAGGAAATTCGCAAACATTTTTGTTGAGTTTCCATTCTAAATGCAAAAGCGAACGTTAGTATGAAAAGTAGTTTTTTTTTTGCGAATTCCCCTATAGGAAATCCCTTAGGGAAAGTTGTTCAGTACAATGGGTAAAATAATCACCACCACCACCTAACGCCGACCTTTTGTACCTGATAGTATCTGTTTCTAAGAAAACGGAGGTGGTATATGAATATTTAATCGTTCCGTAATTACACTAATTATGTATAAACATGCGAGTAAGAAACTCAAAAGAGGGCTTTGACGTGGATCTCGCTGACGTCTTCTAATCACATCTATTATTCAGATCTTTGAAAATTTGCAAAACAACGAACGTTAATAATGTAACTACAAATGTGTTCATGTGTAAAACTTTTGTTGTAGATAAATATATGCGTTTCCTCCAAAACGAAATTATCAAAAAAAGGATGAGTTTTTGGAAAAAGTAAAAATTTTGCAAAAGTGTTAATCTTCTTCTTCTTATCGTGTGAGCAGAGCCCTGGTGTCAGAGTTTTTTTCAGACCGCCTTTCGGCCTCTGACGTGGTTTTTATGTAACGACTACTACCACTAGAGATAGTAGCCGGGACCAACGGCTTAACGTGCCATCCGAAGCACGGGATCACTTCTCTTTTCAGACAATCAGGTGATTCAGCCTGCAATGTCCTAACCAACTGGGGAAAAACGCACAAAGTGTCATATCACTAGGTGTCCCCCGTGGGAATCGGACCCACGACCTCCGTATCGAGAGCCAATGCTCTTAACCATTAGACCACGGAGGCAGGAAAGTGTTAATAGAATCTTTACATGTGAAATAATTAAAAATATAGGTATATTATATTTAATGTTTAGAGTCAGATTGAGTAGGTAATAGGGTGTGATGAGTGTGATGACAGTTGTATTACTTTAAAGGGTGATTTTACTCATGATACTGAACAACTTACCCCAAGGAACCTGAGATAAAATTGTCAAAAAAACCTTAGATCCGCTGATAGCATTTAATCAGGCTAGATCACGCGGAGATGGAAATCTACATTCTAGCCTCAGGCAATTGACAAGAGTGGATTTACTAGATCTATGGACAAAGGACAATCAATCAATTTATTAATACTAAATCACAATCCCAACAATAATATAATTCACATCACGTCGTTAGATGTACCTCAGAAAGCCAATCCGCAATAATTTTCACTCAAATCTGACGTAAACATGACCGATATTCTCAAGGCAATTTGCATGTCCGTTGCCTCTCTGAATAAATTAGAGATACCTCTGAAGGTAGGGCCTCTATGAATATGTAAGACAATGGCTTCCAAATCTTAGACTCCAATTAGAATAGGGTCATTAAGCCCATAGTTGATTACATCTGCCTGAGAGAAGAATTGCTAATGGATATGCATTGAAATTATTCTACCTACTGTTCAATTCAGAAATTGTTTAATCCTGAAAAAGATTTCTCTATTTTGTTTTAAAGCAGCCTAAATTCTTGATAAATTGGAAAATCTGTTGTCCTAATCAATTACTATAAAAGAAAAAATGTATTCAGTGATTTGATTAGGCTAAAATTTAACCTTACTACGACTTACCTATTTGTTTTACGTAAAACTATACTCGTAAACTTCTAAAAACGATTTACTTGCGTAAATTGACCGAAACACGAAAAACCGCAACATACCTATCATATAAATAGCCCTAGCATAGGTGTATCGATATCGGATATTCGGTCAGTAACCAAGCGGTCAGTTTACGTCGAGGCTGACTACCACTTAGTCGCTGCCGGTCACCGTAATCTCGTTATGTCGTTTAATCGATTCGCCGCAGCTTGAAAGTAGATGTCTGCAGCTTCTGTATCGGGTTACATGTTAATTATACGAAGCATTCTCACCTCAGGCGAAGGATATTAATTTTCTTTTAAAATATCAGGAAAAATTTTGTGATACCTGCTTAGTACATTTTTTACTTGAAAAAATAAATTTCATTCTTAGGAACATGCATCCTCGTTCGTTTCATAAATTTTTGGTCCAAATGTGAAAGTCAACAAAAACTAATTCTATATTCTTTTAGAAGTTGTCCGTCTAAGCATTTATCATTATGGCATGACAGCTGTAGCTGTAAGTTTTAATTACCTACATTAAAAGTGTATGAAAAAGCAGAATTTCCAAACTTAAATAAAACCAAGGATAATCAAAATCAAATCAAATAATCATTTATTTCAGACCATAGATGATCCATAATAGCGTTAGTAAGGGCTTAAAAAAAATGGTCTTACAGCTTTGGTACCATACTAATACTCATAAATGCTGAGACTGATAATGATAAGTTCTAACAGGATATAGGTAATTTCATCGGAAAAAAGGCAAGTTTTTCTAACCCAAAAAAAACCAAGGACAATGGCCCTAATATCTTCGTTTGCTTAGACGGACAAGTTCTAACAGAAAATCGTTTTTTTTTTTGCCGGCCCTTTACATTTGGGACCAAAATAGAGACCATACAAGATACCATTTAACTTTAAATTCTGTTGCAAATTTTTTGTCACTCGCACAGTCGCAAACAAAAAATAAAACTGACTTAGCGTCATGTGTTTTCTAACGAGCTAATTATTCCGGGATGTGAGCGCGTCGAGCGGTCTGTACCATAAATATCAAAAGCAAACACGGTATTAGCACCGGTCACGCTGCAACTGTTTGTCTACGGCCTAAAACAACATGCGTTTGCGACCGCCGACTAAATTTGTTACCGGCGGTCATTCGCTGACTCAGTGCCCGCCACTGACTGGACGTACTGATGAGTACAAAAGTGGTATTGGTTGGTTGGTGGTTGAATAAAGATTAAAAAAAAACTAAAATGTATTTACTTAATGTAGAGGCTTCAAGCGTTCTTATTAAATGCCAAATCTATTTATAACTCGCCTGAATCAAAAACTATATAGTCAAAAGTATGATGATCAAATGTTTACTTCTATCTGAACTTCCTATATTTGTACTTCGTATGATTAAAGACTTCATAAATAGACTATCTTACTTGATTGACAGGTAATCCATACTTTTATCGATCTCCCTCGTGATATTATAGAAATAGTGGACACCAAATCAGACAGTATAAGTAGTACAGTATAATCAGACAGTAGTAATCAGAAAATTATAATATTATTATTGTTATTTTGAGTAACAGAGAACAATTTTTCAAATAAGAATTACTTTTGATCATGACTGTACAGGTTTGTGACTGTGCATAAACAGAATGGAAAGGTGAAATACTTTTATTAAAATAATATTTTATATCGCAATTAAAAGTAACGAAATAATTTTATTCTTATAGAGATATTATTTTAGGAGATGTTAATCTGATCTGTTGATTTTGTTTGGGTTAATTTGTTTAATCTTTTTCTATTTCCAGAGGGGATGGATTAAATTAAGTTAGGCACTGAATAATTATTTTGTGGGTTACTTTTATTGTAGTTCAATTACGATTTATATATACCAAACAATATTTGTTAAAAATTCCATTTTGAAATATCTAAAAGCTAGGTTTTGCATATCGTCGCCCGGTAGTGAAAACCTCGTATAGCACAAATTCTGTGTTTTTATTTGATATATTTTTTTTTAAATATATAATCGTTTATTTCTTTTTTCTTATAACGTTGTGTTTTACTTATATGCGAGGTTTCCATTACAAGGCGACGATATGTAGTAATATTTCACATTAAATATAATGCTAGATGTGAATGTTATTTAATGATTACACAAAACCAGATTAATGCAGATTTTCGAAACAGTATCATTCTGCACAACGGTTTTAAGTACAATTTAATGCGTATTTATACACATTGTGTCCGAACGAATTCAAAATGACACAAAACAACAAACAAACGCAAATCATCACTGTCCGGGTCGTGTCGTGTCGATTTTAGCTAATGTCCCCGTGTCAACATATTGCGGCACAGTGTGGACGCCGCCTAAACAAACAATCATTATTGTGACATGCCGCCCGCACCGCACGTGATCGCTGCCTTAAATACAGCTATCGATAGGTTATGTTGCTACGAGCCTACGAGCATTGCTACGCGCTACGACGATGTGACTACGACATACTTTTTGAATCTACATGAATCTTAGACATGAATATTTTCAGTAGAATACCATTATCATAATGATTATTTTAGCTTTAAATATTAAATAAATCGAATGACACCTATATTTCAATAAAAAATTATGTTGTGGTTTCGACTTAGAATGGAGCATCCCATTTCTTGCCATGGGTGTCGTACGAGACGACTAAGAGATAAGGTTCTTTACGCGATTTTTTCTGGGCAAAGGCTAGACACCCTATAGCCTTATAGGGTGTCTATATATACACTTGACATGTCACGCAATTCCATCCTGAAACCTTGCTACAACTGCACGCTTAAATTGATAGTTGGTAGTTATAGCATAATTTCTGATGACCTTCTTGGTGATCAAGGTCGTAAAGAAGTTTGGCGGAAGGCCATATAATGTGAGACCCAGACATATAGGTCCCATACATGAATGAAACTTAGTAATACGTGTAGAGTGAAATAAAACTAACAAAAAAGGAAATTGGGTGTAATCTGTAGAAGTTGGGGGAAAGGTATTTCTCCTTATGATACCTTTTGTATCAAGTGTCTGAAACTCATAATCTTTCTTATTAGATAGCCCACTCAATCTTTTACGCATTCATTGTGTTTGTTTTAATGAAAATTCACGATAATCGTACAATATTATGATAATCGAATCAAATGAAATCACACGCACTATCAGTTCAATAAAGCCAAATACGTTCCGTAACGTCCAAAAACTACCTCAGTGATAATATTAGCTGAAAAAAGATGTCATGGTTGCGTTTTGCTACTGCTTTTTGGATGATTTGTCTATTTTACTAGTAATTTCTACTTTTGAACCCGGACTTCTAGAGATAAGGAAGTTTTTTTTTTAAAAATGCCTTAATTTTTTCTGTTTAAAATAATTATGACCGCCGCGCCGTCCTGAAGGGCTTTTAGTTTTCGTAAAAATGGCTGGGTCTAAATTCGCCAAAGTTCTTTATATAAGCATGAATGTAGACGAAGTTCTAAAACAACACTTGTTATCAAATTAAAGATTGAAAATTTCGTTCCCTGGCTAGTGGGCTCGGTGGCGAAATTGGATAACGCAATTCCCCGGTTTGGAAGAGTGCGGGTTCAAGTCCCGCCCGAGACTTAATTTTTCAATCTTTAATTTGATTTGAAATAGCACAACATGGCTGTAACATGTTTAAAATCAATAATATTTGAAACACTTGTTATGTAGGGCAGGGAATTCGATTTGCACTTGGTTTTTCTGTTCATGCATTTCACATAACACCGTCGAAGCATACCACTGAAGAAATTCTTTCTCCTTAACTGCATTGCTGTGTCGTTGAAAACTGTATGCCAATAAATCATATTACTACGAAATAAAATTTGTCAGCAAGTGCATTGTTTCAGATTAGGAATGCAGCGGGCCTGCACCGCTGCACCGCCCCGCCCGCGCCGGTCCGATGCAAGGCTTGCAACACAAGCCGCCGTCGCACCAACGCGACGAGAATGACTGATTGCAAGCACGTGCCTCCAAAATCGTCTCCTCGCTTAGAATTTTAGAGCTTCAGCATTCTACATAATCATCAAACTATACAAGGTGTTAGGGTAAACAGTTGCATTACTTTAAGAGGTGATTGTACCCATGATACTGAACAATTTTCCCTAAGAAACCTATAGGAAATTCGCAAAAATACGACTTATCATACAAACGTTCGATCAGATGATTGCATTTATGTGTGGAAAGACCGATTTTTTTTTGTGAATTTCCTAAAGTTTTCAAAGTGAGGGAAAGTTTTTCAAGTATCAAGTTTAAGAGGTGACCCTTAAAGTATATGCAACTGCTTACCTTAACACACTGTATACCGATTTATGTGATGGTTACCACACCGGACGGCTAAACTAGATGTCCTGGGTTCGAATCCCGGTTCGGTCGTGTATTTTATATTGCTTGTCGTTGTCTCGTTTCTTAATTAAAAGCTTAGTAGCTTCGGTGTGGTATTAAAACGTATGTATATGCATGAGTGAGAGCGGTAGTTATCAGAGTGTAAAATTAAATGCTTTACCTACATACTTTATGGAGTGATTCAGACCATAAACTGAACACCCTTTTCTACGAGACCAACTTTGAAATCTTGGAAAAGAAAATCAGCTGTTCCATACATCTGAGTAGAGCAGCGATTGACGCTTTCTATGAAACAGCTGATTATTATTTCTCGATTTTAATGTTTATCCCATAGCGAAAATTGTTCAGTTTGATGATCTGAAACACGCATTTCTTTTTATTCTGACATTATATTAAATTATAAAATATACAATATTTCGGCCTACGTTAATTTTGATGGAGATAGAATCAGGTGCAGTATTATTTATTTTAGAACACATTCGATATAATAAAGAATGTAACTCGTACAGCAGCATTCCCTAAACTGTGAAATAAGCCGCAATATTTCAATAATATTCTCGTTGATAACAAGTCAGATTTTATTAAACTGAATAAAAACCAAAGCACACAAAAAATACACAAAATACAAAGTATGCTTCGTTCGTCTAGATCTAGAAAACATCAGCCACTTAGCATTCCTGGCCCAAAACGTGGTCCTTATACTTAAAATATTTATATACTGTTTATCTAGTATTGTCTCGGTTACTTACCCAAACTTGTAACAAAATATAAACAAAGCATCCTTTAACTTCCCACACCGCTGTTTTCCCTTGAGATCCTCCTAACTTTCCACTGACCCTCAAACTTAGCCAGTAAATACTGAAGCCGCTCAAACTATCAAAAACTTAAGCACTATTCCCACTTGTGCTCAACCCCTGCTTAGAGCGAGAATAACTGACCAGCTGGGGACTTTCGGCATTACGTTCATTAATTAAATGTACTTTCCATGTTAGTTAATACACATGTGATGTATGTGATGCTTTGATCTTAACGCTATTTGAACGGCTTCCTAACTTTACTACTTAATTTATGAGTCACTTATTTTACTTACATTACAGTTCGACGCACATTGTTGTTTTGGTCTTGGTACAGTGCTCCTAGCGGTTACGTTGTGGACTCATTTTATAACAATAACAGATGTGCACATAAACTATAGGGTACTGCAAATATTATAGGGAAAACGCATGGCAGGCCGTCTGAAAACTATTGCACGGAGAAAAAATCTAGCCTACTAGATTCTTTTAGTAATAACTTAACATAACAAATAACATACAGAAACAAAAACAGAATAAAAATGAATAATACACAAACACACACACACAGACACACACACTTGACATATAAGGGCCAGGAACAGATTAATATAATTAGGTGACAACCATTCCTTTTGGCAGACCTTGCTAGAAAATTAGTTGCTAAACTAAAAGTAATTTTCCATATGCTATGAATAAATTAGGTATCTGTTTTGCTTAGGTTTCAGGTTATAAGGTATCTAGAATATAATGTTCTTACGCCCGTATTTTTAGTTGCTTTCTTGACATTTCCTCTCTCGAGTGGAGGACGTTCTTGACATAATTTGTATGACAAAAATGACAAAAACGTCCTCGACTCGAGTGAGAAGGCCCCAAGAAAACAACATTGAATATGGGTGTTAGTCTTGTTCACATATGCTTGAAACTATAAATCCTAATAGAAGCTAACTACACCTTCAATTACTTACCTATCCCAAACGGATGTACCTAAGTTCATACCAAAACGTCAAACACAATTTCCTAACTCCAAACTTACTCTGCCGGTCTCAACATAGCAACATCAAATTCTTAACCTGTCAAAGTAGAACTTAGCTCCAGGAATTATATTTAGCTTGGCTGGAGTAACAGATTGGGGCGTAGCAGGCCCGGTGGCATTGCACGAGCCACTCCCAAATTCAATTAATCATAGTTTCGGATTAGTTCCCTCTTTGACGATCTGTGGCTAGACGTGACTGTCTTGCCTAATCGAACTTCAATATCTGTTTTAATATTCAATTGCATTTCAATGTTTCGTTTGCTTTGTATCATTTTCTTAGACCAGTAGGTAATTTGATTCAAAAATATTAATTACTGCATTTACCCAAAAAATCAGAAGTCCGTAACGTCACCTACTATTTTTGTAACTGATCTCTGTGCTTCACAAGTCGTGTCGGTTCAATGGAAAGTTAACATCCCTAGTAGATATCTCAAAATAATTTCATCACAAATAACTGAAGTATAAACAAGATTATCATCAACAAATTCTTGGCGATTTCAAAGTTCTAATAGCCACTGGTCAGTAAAGGCTAACTAGTTAATTTAAAACGCCCCTGACTGTAGACTGTAGCCCCTCGGGAGTCGAACCCCGGACATTGGGTAAGTAGCAGATTTATTAAGAGGCTACTCCTTAATTCCGGCGGGCAAACTTGGCTTTAAAATTAAATCACGCTTTAGTTTCCAACTAAGCCTTCTAAATCGAACTTTGTCTGTTGCTGATACTGGCTTCCCCTTTAGGGCGGTTAGAATTGTTTGAACTGTATATAATTTGTTTATTTATTTGTTGCTATTGAAGACGTTTATCATCGATTGTTAAATAGGTAGATTTAACAAAAAATAACTATGTGAAATCTAAAAAAAAAGACATCACGTCAAAAATGAAACGTACCCACAGTCAGCAGCAATAAGTTGTATACACTTTTGTTCTATGTCGTAGTACTAAAGTGTGTACAACTTATTGCTGCTGACTGTACATGGCAGGAAAATTATCAGGCTGCCACTAACTTGGATAGTTTTATTTGTATTATGTAAAAACTACTACCAGTGTAAATATGATCTTCAGATAATATGTGACGACATACTTATTAAGTGTCAGTTTACAGTGGTTGTTACACCAACGACCCATATTAAACATATTACAGCATGGAACACTAATCGCCCAAGTCTTGACTCACACTTAAACGTTTTTTTAAATAATGCGATACATACACATGCGAGGATAAATTTAATTTAATTTTAATCTAATGTTGTTAATAATATATTGTTTTAGTGCATGCTGTATTTTCCTTTAATTGCTTGTACGACCTTTAAGATAAATAAATTACTAATAATGATTTGTTTTGGTGAAACAATTGTTAGGAAAACAATAACGCAGTATCATTTCGATGTATGGTTGGAATCAAAAGCATTTAAAGGTTCAGGATTCAACGGTTTTTGGTTTGAAGCAAATAAATAATAGTAGCCAAAAATAGCAAACTCACAAAATCTTGTAACAAATCAAAAACCAAACAGAAAGAAACTTTTCTAAGTTAGAACTGTATTTCTTTCTGACCACGAGACGAGACTGCCAGCCGGAGTTTCCTGTGAGAAACAACAAAACGGAACCACCAACGACTTCCGGTGCCTGTAACTGTATTCAGACAGACTTGCTTTTTGCTCAACTTTGTGTTTTTCACTATTATGATATAAGTTATTTATAATTCAATGCACGAAAAACTATATAAGTATGAATAGAACTACGTTACATGCAATAGCGGTATTACCTAAGTCGAGTTACATCTTGGGCACTCCATTGAACGATCTCACGATACTAGTATAGTACTACCACAGATTATTTAATTGGTACTACTATAGAAACAAGAGCGTTAGGCACACGTGCCATTCCGTTCAGACGCCCACATCGACTGTGTATATAAGGTCTAACAAAATTAGCTGAAATTATTTTAAGGGGATGATCAGACCAGATTTTTTTTTCTCACGATTTCGATCTTGGTCCCATAGAGAAAGTTGTTCAGTTTGATGGTCTGATCATCTCCTTAAAATAATTTCAGCTAATTTTGTAAGACATTACATACTTCTAGCTCGGTTCTAAAAAGACCCCTGAAGTACGGGGTAAGGTGCGGTATCTGAAGTTAGTGGCTGGTAATGATCATCAGAATGGTCATTACCAGCCACTAACTTCAGATACCGTATTTAGTACTATTTTATATAGTGTTCGGCAGACTATAGGGCAAGGAGGAATGGCGGGTAGGAGAGATCGTTTAGAACCAATTTGCGCATTAAAAATTTTTGTGGGACTTTGCACATACGAGTAGATATAATTATTTGTGTTTTCTTTTTAAAGTTATTATCCAACATTGGATGACCACGGTGTATGAATCTGGAGAAAGCAAGAGATACTGCTACACGTATTATCTTTGTGTGAAAATACTTAAAGTGGTCATTGTGTCTGCCTGCCCTTTTGAGAAAAAGGCGTAAGTTCATTTTATTATGCTTTACACCTGTTATCACTTTTCTCTAAACCATAAAGTCACCCTCAGCGGTAGACTTACCTAAACCAACAAATAAATAACCGTTAGTAGACATTATAACTAAACAACTTACTAAGCAGTACTGCTATCTGAACTAGTACAACTAAAACAGAACAAGTTATAACAAGGCAACATTAAATAAACAATCCGGTACAATATTGATTTCAGTTTAACTCCAACAATGTAATCAGCCCTAATTTGTCTAAAGTTTGGACAAGGAGGTCATAATTAATGGCTTATCGTAACTGTGGTTAAAATAACTGGCTGTTAGGAAATATTATCTAAGTACAATACTTAATCTTCTTGTTCTTATCGTGTGGGCAGCAAGCCCTGGTGTCAGAGTTTTTTCAGACCGCCTTACGGCCTCCGACGTGGTTTTTATGTAACGACTACACCCACCAGAGATAGTAGCCGGGACCAACGGCTTAACGTGCCATCCGAAGCACGGAATAATTTTCCTTTGAAAAACGCACAAAGTGACATATCACTAGATGTCCCCCGTGGGAATCGAACCCATGGGGTCAATGTCGAGAGCCCAGTGCTCTTAACCATTAGACCACGGAGGCACGGAGCAGGCAGGCAGAGAGCAGACAGTACTTAATAATAAATGATAATCTACAATTTTTTTTATTTCTGTCTGACCATAATATTTTCAATCTGCGATTAACGCAGTTGCTTCGTGTCGATATGGTGTCGATGTACCCCTTGCATGTATAACTGATATAAAAGTCGATAGCGATACTTCACCGCTGAAAAGGAAATACAAATTTTTTGCTAAAAAATTAAAACCGACTTCGAAACTGCAAAATACAGATATAATAGAACTAACATATTATGTAAAATTGCCACCTTTATGAGCGCCTATAATTGGAGTTGCTCTCAAGTCAATGTGATACGCAACTGGGCTTGAAGTAATTTTTGTCAATATAAAATTAATGAATGATAGATTCGAATATAAAAAACATAACTTTTACAATTAGTTCAAATTCGGTGTAATTTTTTGTAAAAAAAAAATTATCATCTTTAGAATAAAAAACGAATCATCCATATCGATCAACAAATGCCGAAGTTATCGCCTAACATAGTCCCTACGTAAAGACCATACTCGTACACAGAAGAATTGAGAACCTCCTCCTTTTTGTTGAAGTCTGTTAAAGAAGTGCTGCTAAGAAAATGGAACTCATAGGACTCTTATACCTACTTACCTACACCCTGACAGATTCTACACACATCAGATTTGAAAATTAATGTGATATTACTATTAAATTGAAAACAATGACGTCAGACTTGACGTAAGACAATGCAAGAAACAGAGGGTACCATGCTGTTATCGCAGTTAATTTCCTGAGAGAGCAAACAATGCCCCAGTTGCTACAATATGAATAGTTCTTGACATGATGTACGAATACCCAAACATGCTCCCACTGAAATCGAATATCAAATACCAAGCACCAACGTTGTAGGTACCTAAATCCTTATCCGATAGATCCTTAAGAAACTAAATAACACCTTCAAAATTATACAGGTTGGAAAAAAAACCTGTGGAAGCCTTAAAGGGTTGCTTCAGACCATCAAACTGAACAACTTTCACTAGCCAACATTGAAATGGAGAAAAAAAAAGAGAGCTGTTCCATACAAAACTGCGCAAACATAACTCGACCGAAATACTCAAAAAAAAAAAGAATGACTTCCTATCAATTTAAAAAATAACACTTTAGACCCCATTATTAGGTGTCGTATGAAGCGACTAAGGGATACTATTTCTTAAACAGTGTTTCTATGAGCAAATACTAGCCTATCACCACTTGACACGTTAATTCATTCCGGCCTGAAACTTTCATTATGCTGAAAATTGCTAAAACTGCAATCAAAGAGATGGTTAGTACCTAGTTGCAGAAAATTTCTAGCCATCCTCATAGGGAACTATGGTCGTGAGTTTATATATTTATTATGATTATTAAAGATTCATTCAGTAAATTATAATGTTACAGAAACAATGACATTTAATATTAAGCACATTATACACTTGACAATCAAAGCAACTAGACCGAATTAACACTAAATACTATCTGCACCGAGCAGCTTGCCTGGATCAAGTCCTTAGCCTACGGATTCAGACTGAAATATGGACTTGATAGACCTTAACACAACCTTATTTAATGAAAAATACACCGAACGTTAAGTCAATTACAAAATCCAGTTAAAGTTTCATGTTTTTCATTAATAAACATTTAACTTTGAAATACGCCAACTATTTTCAGTAGTATCCACTAAAATTTTTATCCAACTGAATATTTCAATATCACATGTAAATCGAATCGTAAAATTCTCCAATATCGTACACTTTATAACACTGTAAAAGGGAATACACACTCAACGTATAATCAAATACGCCAACGTCGAGAGTTGAGTTGAAATAGAATTTTTTCGCTCTTAAAAATTGCGATCACGTTTCTAATATAGTGAAAACAATATTCTAGTGACCGGGTGATTTCTGAACAGATGCTTGCCCTTCCAATATTATGTACGGAGGTAGGGCAAACTTTTTCATAGCTCTGAAATATGAGTGTCACATAAAATGTTTAGGTTGTGTTCTGGGTTTTTTATTAAAAGCCCTTTTTTATTATTTACTACGACTATTTAATGATCTTTGATTTTATAAAGTTGCCAGTGTTGCCGTGCGCATAAAATAATTTTCACACCACCCGCTAGAAAATGGAACATTATACGTCATGTAACTCGAACCTAAAGCAAGTCATTATAGCCCTGGGCCTAGCCGGGCAATAATATTGTACTGAATTTCATTATAACCCGCTGGTCAATAATGAGATTTGAATATGGAACCGCATCCACAGATTATTTACGACCCTTACTTAAAATTCGTATGAAAACTTATCATGGAGACAGGCACCAAAAAGAACTTAATTCGAAATTTGAACTGGCCACCACGAGTATTGAACACAAAAAAAGAAAAAAAGGCGCGAATGCTGCATAAGGCTATCTAGTAATAGATACTCTTTCTTGTACTGTGATAAGGCTGCATATCTCTGTACCTATTGCTACGAACAAAGTAATAAAAAAATATTACATTGTACAAACTGGAGTGCGATTTTTGAATCTCATTCGCTGATATCAGCAGTTGAAAATGTACTATGTATGTGTTGCTATAGAGATACGCATCTTTCTACAGCTGATTTGACTTTCAAAAATCGCACTCCTGGAGTATGATTTTTTAATGTCAAATCAGCAGTAGAAAGATTAATAGCAATATTGACATTTTCAACTGCTGAGTTCAAAGAATGAGTTTCAAAAATCGCACTCCTGGTCTAATGTTTCAAATAAGTACTTAAGTATACTATTGAACTCTAATACTTTGTTATAAACTCTAATAAAATAATTGGTTCGTTACGCTCGGGATTCAATATCGCGCCCGTGATGAAAGACACTGCTTTATCCCCTTGGTACATAATCTACTATTATCGATGTGTATAGAATGTCCTTGTTTATCAAGGTTTGTTTTTTCTTTTCAGTAAACGTTTTTCGATAATCTACTTAGCTCGGCAATTAATCATCAAAATGTGTGGTATTACATTTTAATTTTTTGCGTATAAATGCATAAATTATACATTCGATTTCTTTCTCAGCGATAACGTTGCGCTATCGTAATTTAGAATCACATACATCGCTCAATTTGCGTTTTTTAATGCTCTACGGAGGGGTGTTTCAAATACCTCGTATCGATTCAGCGATATAAAAAACCACATTAATCTGTACTATCTCGGCTATATTATTTAATGACGCGTCATTTCGCGGTTATTTGTAACATTTATGGCGGGTATAGACTGGCGTTCAATGATGCATTTTTAGATAAGAATTTTATATCGAACGTGATGTCGTTATTATGATACGAGTCTACACTAAGTGATTTTTTCCATGCAAATAAAATGGAAATATTTCTTTTTAATAAAATGTACAAAGCAAGTGTGAATGGAATAGTTGAAAGGCGTTGCCGTAGAATCCGTAGATGCATGTACGCTGATCAAATCGGATGCGTATTGAAGAAGGCCCAAGTAAAATATACCCGGAACCTTAGCGGAACAAGCCCGGAACCGACGAGCATGTATGAACAGACGACGTATGGATGTTGAATAGGGGAGATATGTGTGTCAGAATAGTAGCTTGTGGCGATCTATTGTCTCTGCCTACCCTGTGGGGACATAGGCGTGAGCATATGTATGTAAATAAAATAGAAATGAACAAAGAAGGTTGGTTAAGTTTACTAACTATAACCATTTATCACGCAATACGATTATTCCACAAAACAGTTTCCTTAGGACGCCGGACGATTTGCATGAAATATAAAGGTGACCGCACACATAGTTGGACGTTGTTTATGGCGGTCAGCGAGCCCCGTTGTTTTGTTTGCTCCCCTTTCGCATTCCTGTCTTCGTTCCTTTATTGTCTTACTTTCCGCTTATGACATCGAATAAATTTATATTTTGTGCAATTGCTTACAAAGAGACATTTGCGTTTTGGTAAATAGTTTTGAATGGTTGGCTTTTAAATATAACGGCGTTAACGTGCCCCCAGATTAATGTCGTGTTTTATACAAACTACAATAAACTGTTTGATAATAATTATAATATAAAATTAAATTAATCAAACAATTGACTGTCTTTATGAAAAATTTGAGTTCTCTATTTTGCAGTTGATTTAAGAATTAGTAAAAAACGATAGAACGTCGAGTAATCCCTGGGTAATCAGTTCATCAGGTGATAGTACGCCAGTGTTAAAATGGAAAAACTTATTTACGGATTAAAAATAAATCGCTTTATGGAAGAATAACTCTAAACAAAAGCAACATAATTTTTGGCACCCTTTGAAAAATGACATTTTGTATGAGTTTTGGCGGCAAGGTGTAGTTTTTAAGGAACAAATTTCGAACACTGTGTACTTTTTTTGGGGTCACTTTTTGAGCTTGATTTACATTTCTATACATTCTTATTCGTAGCTTTCAGGTAGCTCCAAATAACCGCGTATTTCACGTCATTTCAGTTCCGTTTCATCTCACCGCCATTATTCGATTATATCGACAACTGTCAATCGACTGTCATATTCGGAACAATCGACGCTCGATCACACTTCTCTTTCTAATGAGGGGAGACGTATTGAACTTCAGAATTATTAAAAAACCATTAGAGTTCACCCCTTATAAGAAGCCCCTTTAATAAAATCTTATGCCAAAGACGTAAATATGATATTGGCTTGATTCCTGAGACTTGCGTAGAACGAACGTTAGATGTGGGGCAAAGTGGTTGATGGATGGACTCTTGAATCCGATCCATTTCAATTTTAGCGTCCGTTGTCTCTTCATAAAGGGTGAGTGTCCCTGTGAGCGTCCCGGGGGTATGGTAATATGTTTTAAGTCGACCGTGGTCGGTTTTGTTCGCTAAATATGTTGAAAAATAAGGGTTTCAAATAATAAAAGGTTAAAAAAATCAATTACCTACTTGTTACATTAGCTCGAGTTTGTAAGCGAGGCATCCGGTCGGTCGTCATACTAGATACCCTATCTTACATTAGTTGCGTCAACAATTCAATACATCAAACCAATTGTATTGTACGTATAAAAACTTCGGACAATATAGGCGCTGTTCAAATTATTCGATAAATCCCGGGATTGACCTGCTTGGCAAATATAACATTAAATTTCTTCTTTTATTCGAGTTCCGAGTACAGATACATCCTATGTGTATTATATTATCATAATTATATGGAAAAGTGAAAACCATATTATAATCGTAATTTTTTTTGTCTTAGATCAAAGTTCACCCATTTTTTCGTAACATCTAAAATGATGATAACATCAGAACATTACGGTTATAATGTTGTAATAACGGTGAGAACATAACTTACACGTAACAAGGAGTGATGAGCTGATAAATCACATCTATTCGCCGATTTATACAGCAATAAACCAGGAAGAACTGCGCTGTAAATATGTTGCATTATCAACTCTTTGTCATGTTTTATTTTGAACTGAGAATTGTAGCTGTAATAGGGAAGTTCACCTTATTTTTGTGAGCATATGTTATCACAACGTGTTAATAAATTAGCGCAAAACCTCATACACCCCAAATGATTTATAACAGAAGAATAAGATTGAAATAATAATTTCATTATTTTGATAGTTAACTTTTAAAGTTATTCACATTTTAAGTTTTGAGGCAAAAATGATTTGTTATCATTTCAGCAATGAATGAAAGCGCTAACGTACTCGTGGATATATTTTAATAATCTTGTTTTGGTAGTAAGTACCCTACTTGCTACCCGTGTGTGCCCGTGCGGTGGTTTGACATCGGGTTCAGTAAATTTTAAATTTTACAAACAAATTATTTAATATTTTGAAAAAAAAAATACCTATGTTGAAACCATGATAATTCGATTCTGCTTTCGATTCTAAACAAACTACTTTCTAGTTTTGCATTAATTCATTAACACGTTGTATTATGTTTCTTTTTTTTTTCTCAAATATGGTGAACATTTTATGTAACCAACCACATGTACAGAGTATTTCCTTATTTTTTTTACTTTAACATTGGCATTTAAAGTTATATCATGCTACGTGACTACGCCAGCCGTAGAGTATCTACGACGCGACGTAAGCTACGTTGTCTACGAACGCTAAAAACCCAGGCAGTTAACTCGACTCCACTGTATAAAATAACCATCTGTGGAAACCGCCGCTTATCCCTTGGAAAAACTCTCTTTGTGTGGATAACTCGGTCTACATCCCTCTTATGATATGTTTATGTACTTTTAGATTTTATGTGGACGTTCTAACGCCGAGCACGAATTTTATTGGGTTTATAGAATTTTATGACCCCATATTCTATGAAGTGGCCGCTGTTTTTCATTGTATATTGAATCTGATGTGGTGCAGCCGCGCTAAACTGTCGATAGGGAAAGAATAATGTACACTTATGCAGGATGTAAGGAAAAGTTTCATTAACCTTTAAACCACATACTCTACCCATCAAACTGAACAACTTTTACTATGGGAGTAAACATGTCAGACAGAGCAAAAATAAATCAGCTGTTCCATACTAAACTGCAACTACTCCTACTCCTACTCGACTCAAAATGTATGAGACAAATGGTTTTTTTTAAAGTGAAAACTTTTTTAGTGGAGTTGTGCACTTTTTGGGATGGGTAAAAAATGTTAAACTCGCGTCAGGACCGTGACGTCACGTAACCTGATCGAAAATTCGTAAGCATAGGTATAGTCAGACCGTGACGTCACGTGACGTAAGACGTAAGATCTCCTAGTTTTCACTTCTGCCGGCACTCCCGGAGTGCAACCCGTTGTTTTTTTTTTTGTTCTGGCAGATTTGCTCCCATAGTAAAAGTTGTTCAGTTTGATGGGTAGAGTATGTAGTTTAAAGGTTAATGATACTTTTCCACACCCTGGATACTTGCATCAATATTTCATAGATAGTCAATAAACAAGGACGTCAATGTCGTCAAACAAAAAAGTGACTGACAAATATTGAAGCTGAAAATCGCAGCGAAACTACGTTTGAAGCGAGCTCTAACGGTTTGACGGCGCACTTAATGTATTTATACCGGGCACCGGGCAGCGGCATCTGTGGCTAATGATATCGCTGGACCAGCTCCCCCCACCCCTCCACTCTCCCACCTCCCACCACCGATAGCCCCCATGACTCGGTCATTAGTTAAACACGCACAGCCGCCCGCATGTCGCAAGTTTATCTTCAGCTAAACTGTAGGTATGTGGACTCGATTAGCCCTTTGATCAAATAATCCGGCGATAAAATAGGGTTTGTGGAAATTAAATTACATTAAATGTCATTGTTGTGCTCTGGCGGTGAAATGGGAGCTGATGAGATTGTAGATTAGTTGACCCAGCTATACAAACGTGGACTTCAAATAAGTATATGAAATTACTGATTATACAGTTGAACTGTTGAACGACTGAAGTTTAAAGTTAATTAAGTATTATTGTATAATCAGATCGTCTATTATATTGCAGTACCTACCTAAAGAACGAGAACAATTTTTCTGTTCTATCGATTTTAAAGTCCTCTTTACTTTCATGTGCCTATTTAGACGAGCGACACTTTGAGGTCGCCGTGTGTCGCGGAGGATCGCGCGACCATAAAATGAATGAGCGCGAGACGCTCTGCGACCCACTGCCACAGTAAAGTGTCGCTCGTCTGTAAGAGCCCTTAGGGTGTCAGGGTGTAATAATGCTAATACTAAAACATAGGAAAAGAAAACCTTTCCCTATCTAAGTATCAAAGTTTACAGTTAGAACATAAAGTTTGCTATTTCAGAGTGATTTTCGGAAATACTCGTACATGTTAAAATTTCTAAGTAAACCAGTAGTCGAGGAGGGGGTGTGTGGACAGTGGAGTGGACAGACATAGTTAGTCCGGAAGACACGCTCGTTACTCGCAGGTGGCGTGCAAGATAAACCACCGGTTAGTTTAATTGGCGGTCACCTACGCGCCGTGCTACCGCTTCGTACCTTTCGTTTGGTTCTCAAATATGTCTTAAACATTCAGATGTACAAAAAAAATGCCTTTAAGTAGGTACTTTCGAAGAAAGTGTTATAATCACTAAAATACAACATATTCATAAAGTACAAATACAGGTACACAGTGTATCAGTGCGGTGCAGTGAACGCAAATAAATATTGTATTGAATTTAAAAAAAATTATACAGGGTAAAATTGATATCATTGGCATCCTTTAAAACTTAAAGTCTACCCCCATCAAACTGATCAACTTTGATTGTGGGAGCAAACCGTAGCAAAAAAGAACAGCTATTGCATACACACTGAAAAAATGATCAACCAAATTAGTGTTAAATTATTGTAACAAAATGTAAGTTTGAAGTGGCAATACCAATGTACCATAGATTGTCTATGCATTAAAAAAATAATGTCTGTCGTATCCGGAAAGTCAACGCGTTTTAATAGGTTATGGGCAAATTATCCATATTTCAAGTAAATTACAGTTGAAATTGTTGAACTTTTCGAGAAATCATGGCAGCGAATTATATTCAAAGTGTTCCGAAGTTGAAAGGCAGGGAAAATTATGATGAGTGGAGTTTTGCAGTCGAGAATTTGTTGGTGCTCGAAGGCATGGTGAACTACATCAAAATGGAGCCAGATGCCAGTTTTGAATCAAAACCGACTGAAGATGCAAAAACCAAGGCAAAGCTAATTTTGACGATTGATCCGGGATTGTACGTGCACATCAAGGAAACAAAGACATGTTACGATTTGTGGGAAAAACTGAAAAGCATGTTCGACGATTCAGGTTTTTCTAGGAAAATAACCTTGCTACGACGTTTAATCTCGTTGCGACAAGAAAATTGCGAGACCATGACTTCATATGTAACGCAAGTGGTCGAAACAGCTCAGAGATTAAAGGGCACAGGATTTGCAATCACGGATGAATGGATTGGATCATTATTATTAGCAGGTTTGCCAGATAGATTTTCGCCGATGATCATGGCAATCGAACACTCAGGCATCAAGATTACCACAGATGCAATAAAATCGAAGTTAATCGATATGGAGGTTTCAAATAACGACACGGATTCCAGTGGCGCTGCATTTGCTGCAAACAAAATGCACCAAAAACAAAAAAGCAAACATGGTGGCACGCCAAAAGTGACAGGTGAAAAGATCATACTATGCCACAGATGTAAGCAAGTTGGTCATTATAGAAACCAGTGTCCATTATTGTACGAGCAGAAAAACAAGCAATCAAATGCTTTTAGTGTGGTATTTCTAAATGGAGAATATAATAAAAGTGAATGGTACGTGGACTCCGGCGCAAGTGTACATATGACAGCAAATAAGACGTGGATAAACAATGCAAATTTCACACCGAGTTTATCAGAGATCACCGTCGCGAACAATATGAAAGTGCCAGTTTTATGTTCCGGAGACGTACATATATCGACTGATTGTAACTACAATATCACAGTAACAAATGTGCTATGCGTGCCAAGCCTGACCACAAATTTGTTGTCGGTAAGTGAACTAATCAAAAATGGAAATAGAGTAGTTTTTGAAGATAGTCACTGTTATATTCGCAACAAGCAGAATGAGCTGGTGGCCACAGCAGAATCAAGCAACGGAGTATACAAGCTACAGATAAAAGTGGCAGATTGTATATGGGCAGCACCAGCTATAGCAAGTGCAGAGCTTTGGCACAGGCGGCTAGCACATATCAACAGTAACGATTTAAATAAAATGAAGAGCGGCATTGTGGATGGATTGTTTTATCCTGATTCCAGTGACATGATGAAGGAAAAGTGTGTAACATGTTGCGAAGGTAAACAGATGAGGTTACCATTTTCACATGTAGGACAGAGGAGTACAGAAACACTACAGTTAATACATGCGGATGTATGTGGTGCTATGGAAACAAAATCCATAGCCGGAGCTCAGTATTTTTTACTGTTGATTGATGATTTTAGTCGTATGACTTTCATATACTTCCTAAAGTATAAGAGTGAAGTGTACAAAAAATTCAAGGACTTCAAAGCAATGGTAGAAAACCAGCAGAATAAAAGAATAAAGATACTACGCACAGACAACGGAGGCGAGTTTTGCAGTGGCGAAATGGAGAATTACTTAGTCAAAGAAGGAATTATCCACCAGAAGACAAATGCATACACACCAGAACAAAACGGTGTGTGTGAACGAGCAAATAGAACTGTTGTCGAGAAAGCAAGATGCTTACTCTTTGATGCAAAGTTAGAAAAACATTTCTGGGCGGAAGCAGCAAACACGGCAGTGTATTTAAAAAACCGCTCTATTACTTCAAGTTTGGGAAATAAAACACCCTATGAAGCATGGTACGGTAAGAAACCAGACTTAGGTCATATCCGTCTGTTTGGAAGTCCCGTGATGGTACACATTCCCAAAGAAAAAAGATTAAAATGGGATAGAAAAGCTGAACAGTATATCCTTGTAGGATTTTCAGAAACAGTGAAAGGTTTCGTGTATATGATCCAAGAACAAATGATGTCACTGTGAAGAGAGATGTCATAGTGATGGAAGAAAAAATTAAAAAATATGCATACGATGAAGAAGAAAATGTGATCTGGATGCAGAATGATATTCAAGAAAATAATGAAGAGAAATCAGATACACATGAGTCCCCAGGAACAAATGAAGAGTGCCGAGATTCAGTGGGGGAGACTCTAGTTGATGAATCTCTGCTTGATTTAAGTTCAACATCTGTGTATACAGATCCAAACAGTGAAACCGAACATGACACCCTAACAACTTCGAATATCGAGGCAGATATTACAAGCACTGACCTGCAATCAGTTCCTGAAGTTGATGAGAGCAAGAGACAAAGAAGAAATCCGGAACGCTATGGTTGGAACATGTGTGTATCCAGTTCAAGTCCAGAAATTGAGCAAATAGTTTGCTCAGAAGCGCTGAACGGACCAGAGGCTAAGCAATGGAGACAGGCCATGCAAGAGGAGCTCCAGTCCTTCGAGGACAATGATGCGTGGGAGCTCGTCGATGTTCCAAGTGGTGGGTCAATTGTGCAGTGTAAGTGGGTGTTTAATAAAAAACTAGATGTGAATGACAAAGTGCGGTATCGGGCCAGACTTGTGGCAAAAGGTTTTACACAGCGACGTGGCATCGATTACGAGGACACTTTTTCTCCCGTTGTGAAACATTCCACTCTAAGAATGTTGTTCGCACTCAGTGTCCAGTGGGACATGGACATCACACACCTGGATGTGACAACCGCATTTTTAAATGGACATTTGAAGGAGAATATTTTTATGTCAATTCCAGAAGGTTTTGTAGGTGAGAGTAATGGAAAAGTTTTAAAGCTCAAAAGGGCTATCTACGGATTAAAACAATCTTCATTGGTATGGTATGAAAAAGTCAGAGACTCCTTATGTAATTTAGGTTTTAAAATTAGTAAGTTTGAACCTTGCTTGTTTACAAAAATTTCTGGAAATATTAAAATTATTGTAACTGTTTACGTCGATGATTTTTTGATATTCTCAAATAGTACTAAAGAGACTGAAAAACTGAAAACTGTACTAAGTTCTAAATTTAAATTGAAAGATTTAGGTTCTGTTAGGCGTTACCTGGGAATGAGAATTAATGTAAATAAAAAATATAAAACCATAACAGTAGATCAACAGGAATATATAGAAATATAATATATCTCTATATATTCCTATAATATATATAGGAATATATAGAGCAATTATTGTCGAGGTTTGATATGTCAGATTGTAAAGCTATACACACTCCCATTGAAAGTAAATTGAACATTGAAAAATCTGAATCATGTACAATAAACATTCCATATCAAAATCTGATTGGAAGCCTTATGTATTTGGCTGTTCTAACTAGGCCTGATATAGCATATTCCCTAAGCTATCTTAGCCAGTTTAATAACTGCTATAATGAAAATCATTTTAATTATGCTAAACGAGTGTTGCAATATTTGCAAAGAACTAAGCATTATTGTTTAAAATACAGCAAGGAGAGTGTAGAGCTGAAAGGTTTCGTTGATGCAGACTGGGCTAGCGATAGTCTAGATCGTAAGTCTTACACTGGGTTCTGCTTTACCATGAATGGTTCTGTGATTTCATGGCAGAGTAGAAAACAGAAGACGGTTTCTTTGTCTAGCACCGAGGCAGAATATGTTGCTTTATCGGAGGCATCTAGGGAAGCCGTTTATCTAAGAAACTTGATGTATGAGATTACCGGTAAACAATGTGTTGTTAAATTGCAGTGTGATAATCAAAGCGCATTAAAATTGGCAACAAGTCATCAGGCACACAATAGGTCGAAACATATTGATGTTCGCTTTCACTATGTTAGAGACGCAATCAAAAATAAATTAATTGAAATTGAATACATTTCAACTGACGAAATGCCCGCTGACTTGTTAACCAAAGGTCTATCATTTGTTAAGCATTACAAGTTTATGGAAATGATAGGAATCAAAGCTAAGTAAAAGTTTTTATTTTGTTAAGTGGGGATGTTAAATTATTGTAACAAAATGTAAGTTTGAAGTGGCAATACCAATGTACCATAGATTGTCTATGCATTAAAAAAATAAAGTCTGTCGTATCCGGAAAGTCAACGCGTTTTAATAATTAGTGTTAAATATAACAAAAGTTCTATTGTGTCACGTTCACTGCCCGCGAATGTGTTAAAAGAATGCTAATGATATCATTTTCATCCTGTATAGGCTGCTACAAAATACGTTGAATTACGTAAATTATTATTACAATAGATCTATCTCATGCACTTAGAGTTGCATATGTGACCTAAAATATCATTGTAGGATTTTTTGGCAAACTGTTTGTAATTCATCCAAAATAGCTATATTAATTGTAGAGCAAAATAACAATCTAAAAAAGATAATTGAACTGTACGTCAGGTTATAAGAAAGCTTTGTATCAACAAGACAGAGTAAAAGTTATAAGTAATATCGTTTTAATTTCAATAAACTTTTCCGTTATATCAATTCTAACTCGAGTTCGAAATAAGAGCGACCCAATAGGTATCCTTTGCGGCGGTCACTCGATTAATACTAACATTAATCTCAGCTGCCCCCGGGTTGAAGGGGACTTTAATTTATGCCGTCATTTTGACAATTGATGGGTGACCCAAGATATTTCTTTTTACTGTAAACAAACAGCAGCAAAGGATATTTCAACAGATTTATTTTGCGTGTGGTTTTGCGTCTCTCGTGTTCTTTCTTTTGTTACAAATCTAAACATTTAATTAAACACATTTTGAGTCGACGCAATGAGCAACTCTAACTTTGAATCCAAAAGCGATTGACTCACTTTTTATTTACTAGTTTCTTCATAGTGTGGATTTTAAACAAATAACTATAGACCTGTTACAGGAACCAGAGCATTCTTTTAGTGTGAATAACAATTCGTTTTCACCATTAAGACATGGTTTAGACCAAAATAACATAGAACTAGAGCGAGCATTCTTTCTAAAGCAGTAGAGGCAACTGTTCGGGGGCTTTTCCGGCGTTTACATTTAACGAACGAGAATTCTATAAAAAAATTGATGTACACTTGCGAAATGGAACATCAAAGAATGCACGTTCTTTGTTTATACCAAAAGCGCGGATGAGCATTCGCTAGTTTGGTCACAATCCACCTTTAGATACCTACCTATCTTTTTGCTAAGGCTCGCATGTTTATTTAGCAGCAAACATTACTTCGAACAAAACAAACAGGCTGTTTAAAACATGAACGGGCATGGTTCCTAATGAGTGCCCTGGTCGGCTTAAAGGCAAGGCATGCGTGAATCCCGGGCACTGCAGTGCTCCTGACGGCCGCGCCGCACGAATATTAATTCCATGCCACATCTAGCAGACTTCACTTGCAGTTTGCAGGCCGTGACAGTTGCAATGCTTGGCGTACCTAGTAAAAACCTTTACGTGTTGTCATAGCTTTGTTTTTGTTTTTTTAGGTATTTGAATATACAGGATGTTAGGTTAGGGTAAACAGTTGCATTACTTTAAGGGTTGATTGTACTCATGATACTGAACAACTTTCCCTAAGAAACCTATAGGATACTCTTAAAAAGTTTTTGGACTTCCCATAATAAATGCAATCAGCTAATCGAACGTTTGTACCTAATATGAAAGGTCGATTTTTTTTTAATGCGAATTTCCTATTGGTTTCTTAGGGAAAGTTGTTCAGTATCATGGGAACAATCACCCCTTAAAGTAATGCAACTGCTTACCCTAACACCCTGTGTAATGATCACGATGTATTTTTTTTTAATAATTAAATGTTTCTTTATTTCTTCTCCTTATCGGTTCCTGGCGTGAGCTCTAATGTGGCTCGCCAATTTTTTTTTCTTATTTCGAAATACTGTTCGTTAAGATTTTGGTAAAATTTATATGAGTAAATTATTAAATAAGTCGTAATTAATAATGTCACCAAACCGTTTTCATCAAAAACTCATTAATACCTTCACGATATTAGTTTTGGCCCTTAACATTATAAATTCGAAGTTGACACAGAGGGACAAAACTGATATGGAATAAATTTTCAACTTAATTTAACTAGACAAACACAATGGGCCGAATAAAGGGCCAAACTTTATTTTAGTGTCGAGGTGGAAACTAATGATAAGGTAGTTAGTGTAACATCGATGTATAAATAAAACTATTTAAGTACTTCAAGTATTATCACAGAGTACTACAATTACTGTATTATATTTATTATACTACCAATTTTACATTTTAGAACATAAAAAAAAGTCATAGGAAAATTACGTATAATGGCAAAATTGTAAAATCATTAATTAGGAAAAGTTTACATAAGAATAGACTTGGACTACTTATACATTATGAAATAGTCCCGTGACTGAATGACAGAAAACGCACAGAACCACTGAAGATATAAACATGACATTTCGAAAATATTTTCCGAAATCCACGCGGACGAAGCCGCGGGCAAAAGCAAACGTACTTACTATACCTATATTGCAACAGACTGAGACGGTAACCTAATCTCTAAATTTTTCAACATTAATATTACATTGAGACAACAATATAATCATCATCGTCAGCTTAATCAACCTAAATCGTGTCAATGCAAAGCAGAGACCTCGACTCAAGAATAACGATGAGATACTATCAACACGGTCAACCTTCCAAAGTCAGCCTTGTCGATGATCATTCCAAACAGGCCCTGCACCCGGACTTTCGATGTTCGATATTGTTTCGGTCCGTACTTCATAGTAATAGAGTTGACATTGGAACGAAAATGTTCACGCAATTGCAAAGGTCGAACGTGCGGGTAGACCCTCAGGTTACCGGATAACTAAGATGCCATATCCAAATGTAATGTTAAAATGTTTCCTTCACGCATCTATCGCTTGGGCGCGATTTTGCGCTCGAATGTACTCCCGCATCTGTCGCCTGCATGTCGCCTGTGCGTCCGCGCTCACTGGCACACTGAAATCCTTTTATAATATTTTAATACAGCTAACTTTAGAAATAAACGCGAATTTGATGTAGATAAGTATAAATTAAACTAAAATTTATCACAGGATAAATTATAAAACATACACAGCTAACGCGATGCCAAAAATAAATAATGTTGCAAAATCGGCGATAAGCAACAAAACCCAAAATTTGAACTTCAAAGAATAGCACTATACCTACCTTCTAACTAGTCTTAATATTGCCGTTTAATATTCAACTTGTAATTTATAAACTTTACATATTATCATCATTCTCGAGTTCAGATTTTTCTAAACACTAATCAATAATCATACAGACACGAATATTAAAAGATGAACACTACCGTGATTAGTATACTAAAACTAAACCATAGAAAGTTATTCAGCCCCGGATCTAGGATTTTTCCCACGGAGGCCAGGTTCACGTTAATTTAGTTTAGTTTAGTTAGTTTGATCGTTGCAATAATACTTACTTACCATAGATATATTATAACTTACTTACCTAAAACTTAGAGGGAGCGAAGCGAGCTCGAGATTTTACAGCAATATGATTAGCTCGTCGCAATAGTTATGATCCAAAATATGGATCGAATTCTGCAATGGGTATGACTACATGACTAGGAAGCTTTAATACAATAAAAAGCCAGGGGCCGAATTTTTTTTGCAATATATTCAAGTCATTGCTGTAAATTATTTGTCAAACTCTTGATTTTGGCGCTCCTCTAATCTGCCGCCCGGGGCGTGGGCCCCGTTTAGACCCCCCCTAGATCCGGGGTTAAAGTCAATGTATCTGATACCAAAAATATTTAATTCCCTTCCACAAGATTTAGATTTAGATATAAATAAAAGTAGTCTTAAATCGTTTAAAAGAGCCCTAAAAAGGCACATTCTGAAAGGTCTGTGAGTAAATTATGTTGTTATTTTATCTGTTTAAAGTATTTATGTTAACTTGAGGTCATTGTACCGTCGCGGAACCTAACTACACTAGTGGTTAAGTTTTAGGTAACGATAACTAAATCCTTTACGCATTTACGAATAAAACCGCTGTACGGTTGGGTTCCGCGAATGTACCTACCTACCTTACTTGTTTGTACCATTAATTTTATTAGCGTTTAGTGTTATGATTGTTAATTGTTTGTAAATGTTATCAAGAGCTCATTGTATGCCGACAAACTGTTATGCAGTTTGGCATAAAATGTATCTGTGTAATGTACTGTGTTTTGTGAGAAAATAAATAATAATAAATAGTCATTGACTAAACCGTAATTAATTTATCAAAACAAAAAAACAACATACAAGGAAGGCGGGTTTGCTGGCTCTTTAGAGATAAGCTCGCCCTTTGTACATGTCTACTTTAATTGTTTTGTCTGTTGTACTATAAAGTGTTAAATAAATAAATAAATAAACATAGATAAATTTTGGCTAGTGAAAGCTTTTATTGAAAGTTGCAAATTGTGAATCAAACAGGTATTAAAGCCGAAAAGGCTATAATTTAATCAACGTGAAATACAGTGGTTCTGTGCATCTGATAGTTTCAGTTATGAAACCGCAGACTGCCGTGTTCAATTTACAACGTAACTGATGGATAATTTTATTATTTAGATTTCGTTTGCATGTTTTGATTCGGCTTTCAATTTATCGTGTAAATATTATATTAAAAACTCTTTTTGCTTTATTTACCTTTCGCGTTAATATAAATCATAAACGTTAGGTAGTCCGATTACATTATTATCATTATAATGTAAACAAGCTTGTGTTATTGTTCAAACAATTATTTATGTTCGTGAGATAGCTTTAGTACTTACGAGCTTTTACCCGCGACTTCGTCCGCATAAATTATATACTTACCAGATTTTAAGTCAGATGATAAGCTATCAAACAAAAAAAGTTTCATCAAAATCGGTTCAGTAGTTTTTGCGTGATACTCGAACAAACAAACACCCAAACAAACAAACAAGCAAACAAACAAGCAGACAGACAAAATATAAAAAAATTTGTGATTTGGAATCAGGGACACCTAAAAACCATACCGTAATATTTTTTTGGAAATATCTTCAATGTACAGACAGACACACTTCTCTTACAGTTTTATAATAGTTTAGATATACCTATCCTGTCTCATCCTTACCTTACCTACCCGTAGGTTAGCATTCCTTCTGGTTACTGGTGAGTCTGGTTCAATCCATTCCGCCGCATGCTGCATGCTCTCAAAGGCTTAGAGCATAATGCTCTAATGCTTAGAGTCTAAGCAAAGAGTCCCGCAAATTTTTCTTTTAGCTCTGCACAAGCACAGACTTAGTTGATATATTAGGTATTGCTAGCTAGTGTAACATGCAGGTATACAGGGGGTCCAAAAACCAACGTCAAGCCGAAAACGGTTGATAGGCCAGGTGGTGACAGTTATCAGAAAAATAAAAAATAAAATCTAAGATTAGTACTTTCCATAATTTTTTTTTTTTTAATTTACACCCTGTGATGATCTTTTAAGTACTATGACTACAAATCTTTACTTTTCAATTTTTTTTTGTGTGTGGTGTAACCCTGAATAACCTTTCTGTCATCTACAGTCTGAAATTAAAACACAACTGCCTCAGTTTTAAAGAAAATATCACTTTTTGCCCCACCATACACTAAAAATTATTACATCGCCCAACTTTAACTAACTGTACTGAAAAAAAAATGTACTGTGCTATTTCGGCAAGTGACTTTAAAAGATGGTGTATTTAGTCAGGATTCTAAAAAGGTATAATACTAGCTAGATTATTTATTAACTAAGAACACATAATTTTTTTTTCAAAAGAGACCCGATTTTAAGCTAATTCTTTTTACATAGTTAAAATGGTTCTAATCACGTTAGGCTTTCTCTAAGTCCCTAATTGCCAGGTACAAGTTTGAATGAGATGGATAGTGACCTACGTGCATTAGAACCATTTTAACGATGTAAAAAGAATTAGCTTAAAATCGGGTCTCTTTTGAAAAAAAAATTATGTGTTCTTAGTTAATAAATAATCTAGCTAGTATTATACCTTTTTAGAATCCTGACTAAATACACCATCTTTTAAAGTCACTTGCCGAAATAGCACAGTACATTTTTTTTTCAGTACAGTTAGTTAAAGTTGGGCGATGTAATAATTTTTAGTGCATGGTGGGGCAAAAAGTGATATTTTCTTTAAAACTGAGGCAGTTGTGTTTTAATTTCAGAATGTAGATGACAGAAGTGTTATTCAGGGTTACACCACACATAAAAAAAAATTGAAAAGTAAAGATTTGTAGTCATAGTACTTAAAAGATCATCACAGGGTGTAAATTTAAAAAAAAAAAATTTTTTATGGATAGTACTAATCTTAGATTTTTTTTTTATTTTTCTGATGACTGTCACCACCTGGCCTATCAACCGTTTTCGGCTTGACGTTGGTTTTTGGGACACCCTGTATATGTACTCCTAACGTTGGGCTGGGAAGATCTAGAAAGCCCTATACTGGATCGGCCGAGGTGAAGAGAGCCTCAACTTTCGAGAGATCAGGAATATACTTAGTTCCTGTTGGTAGGTGACAGGACATAATGGTTAGTTTTAAGGTAATCTAAGACTTTTTGAGTTAAATAAAAAGATTTAAAAAAAATCATCAACTAAATTCTAAACTTGCCAGATAAAAGTTTAAGGAGTACTATGTAATACTATAAACTCGATGATTATATGAATGACCAAAATGTCTGATCTTTATACAAAGTTACACTATGTAATTCAAAATTGCATTTTGTAACAGTACTTCGTATACATATTGTATATAGTTTTGTTCAAAAGATGTGTGTTGTAGAGTTTCTGGCCGCATCTTCTCTACAATGGAACACCTTCCGACGCGGTGTAGTGGTAGAGACAAAAAATTACTTCAAAAAGCTATCTTAAATGATTTTTTTTTATATAAAAAATTATGAGTTTGTGTTCAATCAGTTCTGTTCTTAACTGTTTCTTAAATTTAATTTGCACCCAGCACACAGCCGGATCTAGGGAGAGTTTACCGAATAAGAAACATCAAAAGTTATTGCTTTAATAGTAATTTAATTTCAGTAAAAAATAATATAGTTATAGTTTACCAAAATTAAAACATTCGATACAAATAAACTTTTGTTTTCCCCAATGTTTAAACCACACTATCAGTTTTCAAAGCACTGCATTATTTATGGGCCAAACCACATTAGGAAACAAAATGAAACTGTTCATTACAGCACTACAAACACTACACTACCAACAAAAGTAACTTTTAGTTTAGTTCCGCCATACATTTTCATTCGGCAATAACAACTCTGGGGGATGTAATTAATAAAGCTAATATGATTAGTAGTTGTTCTCTTCGAAGTTGGAGACGCGGTGCAAATGTTTGGAAAGCGATGCTTGAATGAGCAATGTTGAGGTCGAGTTTTGTATGTATTTGACTTGACAGGATATAATCTGCCAAAAGTAGGCCAAAAGACAATACGGGATTTTATATGGAAGGTGGCGCCTTATTTTTTGGCGCGGGTTTACTTTATTCTAAACTAAAATCCTACCAAAAACATTCTGTAAAAAACTAGCCAAGTCTCGATGGAGCTACTAGTTTATCTCTAAAAAGTAATGAAATCTAGACAAAGTCGTGCCAAGTCTAAGGTTCCTTACTGCGATTTCTTTATTATTATAGTTAATTTTGTGTGACTTGGCCGTTGAAGGGTACACAAGGGTATAAAACCAGGTGCTCCATGACACCATTGCACCAAATTATATTTTAATTTTTAATCTTTTACTTAGACCAAAGTAACATTTTTGAACTATACCTAGTTACCGGATGAAAATTATAATAAAAACCGGTACAATAAATACCAACTGAATTTCAACTTTTTACGCGAGAATCAATGTGCGTCCGTATCAGACATTTTTTGGCTAGATATCCATTGTCAATAAACAAATCAGCATCAATCTGCGGGTAGGTGACGTGACGGCAGGCTCGGCGCGGGGCCCAAGTGGCGTAAATAATTGATAAATTGCCCCCACCTCCCCGAAGTGACCCAGCTCACCCCGACTCCCCCTCACTCCGCTCCTGAACCCAAACTTGCGATTTACGACCGTTTAATTGTAGCTTAATTCCCAAACTAGTCTTAGTTCTCGTGAAATATAGTTCGCTGTGGAACCTTGATTTGGTTGTTTGTTATTATTGTGGTTCGATTAATGATTCGTTAAATTCCGTTTCTGATATTAGCTATACAGGGTGTAACAAAACACCCTAGTAATATTTAAAGGGGTGTTTTAGACCCTCAAACTGACCAACTTTTTGTGAATAAAAATCTGCTCTTCCATACGAAACTGCAAACCTGTAGCCTGAAGCCAAATGTATTGATTGACAGCTGATCAGCTGAATGGCAAAATTACTGTAGAGATACGCATCTTTCTACTGCTGATTTGACTTTCAAAAATCATACTTCAGGACTGCGATTTTTGAAAGTCAAATCAACAGTAGAAAGATGCGTATCTCCATAGTAGCTTTGACATTTTCAACTGCTGAACTCAGCGAATGAAATTCAAAAATCGCACTCCTGATCATCCCCTTTAAAAAGTGTCAGCATATTAAGAAGGAACCTGCATAAGATTACACCATACAAAAGCATGTTACGGTACGCTTTTCTTCCCAATGAATAGTCGGGCTTAAATTAAATTTACACTCTCACAAAAATCATTAACACACTGTCTATAGAACTAGCCGCTACCTTCTTCGTTATAGCTATACTTACATACACCAGGGCCTCAATCGCCCTAAGTTTGAACGATACTACCAAAACAAAACCACAACCTAAAACGTTACGTTATGCACAATTCGTATCGCGCAAATTATATTAACGGTAACGATTTAGCTTTATTTCGGAAGATACGTTGGCGTAATGTTTGATGTCCGTTCGATCGAATTTTCTGTATTGTGCGATTTAACCGTTCAGAAAAAAAATCGCTTTTTTACTTCAGCTTAAACAAATCTAAACCAAAACTAAACCAAAACCAAAACCAAACCAAAACCGTATAAAATTGCGCAATTCAGGCCCAGGTGACAAACCCTCTCCTTACCGAATCCCTTCAGTAACTTGTAAACAAAACAAGAAGTTCAGCTAAGGTCCCCATCCGTCATTTAGCCGAGTCCCACCGGTGGGCTTGCGGTGACATCGGTCTACGTCAACACCGCGGCCACAAGTCGCCAAGTCGCAGATGGCTCTTGGGCACAAGACTGATCGTATTGTTTATTTCAGTAGTGTGTTTGCAGTAGGTAAGTTTTGGGATGGCAGAAGATGTTCTACAATAAATGGTATTACCACAGATAATACTTTCATTCTTATGAAGAAGAAAATGAGGATTCATTTTCAGACCAAAGGGTACTTTAATCTTAATTGGTCTAAATCTATAGGTCTATAATACGACAAATAACAAGACAAATAAGCACAAAACCCTTTGAATAAATAAAAATAGTTTCTAAACTCACACTGCTTTTTGTTTTATTAGTTAAAAAAGTTTATGTACAGGATGGTATAATGGTAGGTACTACATCGAGATGGGTTAGCAAAACTATGAATAAGAGATAGAAAAATATGTTCTAAAGAACGATTTAGTAAATAGGGATATGAAAAACTGTTTTTTTTCTCATTCAATTCCCGAGCAGTGTATTTTTTTAAATCTATTTAGTTTATTATATTATTTTAGTTTTTCCTTAGACCAGATTTTCTCTCTTATAGCTTTGGAGTTCCCCATAGTGACTCATCTCGATGCGCCATCGTATGTAGATCATTTAAGTTAAATACTCATTTATTTCAGACAAAAATCCATAATTTTGTTAGTAGGTTGATTAGTAACAATGTTTATTTAAAATTATGTTAGTGTATGTTATTTTATTTAAGAATCTGAATAAGATTTACAGGGTGAAATTGATATCATTGGCATCCTTTCAAACTAAGAGTCTACCCATCAAACCGAACAACTTTTACTATGGGAGCAAACCGATCGGAGCAAAAGAAATCTGCTGTTCCATACTAAACTGCACCGCCTACTCGACTCAAATGTATGCAACTGCAGATTTTTCTTTTGCTCCGATCGGTTGGCTCCTTTTGTAAAAGTTGTTCAGTTTGATGGGTAGACTCTTAGTTTAAAAGGATGCTAATGATATCAATTTCACCCTGTAGTTACTTACGTTTTAAGTAAAAGCTTAAAAATACTCAGCAATAATATACCTAGGTAGGTAATTAAGACAGAACTGTGAACGCGATGTCTCCTAAACTGCAAGTGTTGCCAGGATTTACGGGGTCCATTCATAACGCCCGTGCTTTATTACCCCCAACACTTTGTTGTGACTACATTAACACAATGTGTGGCATTGCGAACAATGTCCTTAGATTACTTGTAGCTCCTCAGTTGTGACATTCACCAGATTTGTGTGCATAAATGGTGTGTGTCGGTGTACCTATTAAATAAATTAAATAAAATTAATAAATAAGTCGGTTTTGTAAAGCAGTGTTTATAATTTATGATTATAAATTAAATATTTTGTTTTGTGTTGTTTTGTGATAGTGTTTTGTGATTATAAAATAATAAAAAAATTGGTTGTCTGCATTTTCTGTAAAGTCGGTTTACGGACGATAGTTTTACGTGATAAGTCATAATTTATGATTATAAATTAAATATTTTGTTTTGTGTTGTTTTGTGATTGTGTTTTGTGATTATAAAATAATAAAAAAATTGGTTGTCTGCAATTTCTGTAAGGTCGGTTTACGGACGATAGTTTTAAGTGATAACGTCATAAAGAAACATTGTCGAATATTCGAATTGCTAGCTCTGACGTCACGCGAGAAAGAGAGATTTGTTCCGCGCTCTCGCTTGCACGCTCAGGCTTAAGGTGGACTTCCGATGCCAGCGGCCGATGCGACTAACGCGCGCGTCTGACGCGAGGTTCTGTCATATATGACAGAACCTCGCGTCAGACGCGCGCGGCCGACGACAGACCTCACTTCCGAGGTCAGCGACTGACGCGTGCCTATTGTGCAGAGTGTTATCACTTTATGGTATTTTCCCCGAAATTTAGAGTATGTTTTTATGTTTCGGTGCTTAAACAAAAACATAAAAACACAAACAAAAAAACCAATACATATTTTAATAATAGAATATTTGATTGATTGACAGATTGATAGGTTTAGAGAAAATATGAATGCATTTTTTTTTACAGGGTTTATGATAAAATACATTTTTGGGAGTAATTAGACCCTTGGCTTTTTAACCTGAACATGGATCGCTGTGTAGCTAATAATTATGTAGGCAAGAGAGATTTTCCGATAAAAGAAAAAGTAGTTTCAAGTGGCTCGATAGATGGTGTTATCGCAACGTGGATGAGCAACCTTGCAGATAATAAAATACAAATAAAATAGTTAAATTTAAGCAAATTTTCGGTAAAAACTTCGTAATATTTCTGGCAAACATTCTTGTTCTGCGTGACGTCAGAGCATAGCCGCGCGCGGCCGCGGCCGATGCGACAGACATCGGCCGCGCGCGTCTGACGCGCGCGTCAGTCGCTGGCATCGGAAGCGGCGCCATACGTTTTCATAGTAACTAGTATAGCCGCATCGGCCGTCGGCCGCGAGCCGCGCGCGTCAGACGCGTCGGCCGCTAGCATCGGAAGTCCACCTTTAGGTGGACCGTGACACTTTTTCGTGCGTGCAGCCGGTTCATCGATTTATAAGACGTCATCACGTTAAAAACACATCTACAGGAGTGCGATTTTTGAATCTCATTCGCTGAGTTCAGCAGTTGTAAATGTCAAAATTACTGTGGAGATACGCATCTTACTACTGCTGTTTCGACTTTCAAAAATTGCACTCCTGAAGTATGATTTTTGAAAGTCAAATCAGCAGTAGAAAGATGCGTATCTCCACAGTAATTTTGACATTTTCAACTGCCGAAGTCAGCAAATTAGATTCAAAAATCGCACTCCAGGGTGGAATTGATATCATTAGCATCCTTTTAAACTAAGAGTCTACCCATCAAACTGAACAACTTTTACTATGGGATCAAAAAAATAATTTGTTGTTCCATACTAAACTGAAATGCCTACTCGACTCAAATGTATGCAACAGCTGTTTTTTTTTTTGCTCTGATCGTTTTGGTCCCATGGTAAAAGTTGTTCAGTTTGATGGGTGTAGTAATGATTGATACCAATTTCAACCTGTATAATATTATTTCCAGTTGTTTGACTGTAGAATGTATAACATTAATCTGTCTCTTTGGTAGAATTTAAGATGTTACTCTAAAAGTTTTTGTAAAGCAAATTCTATTATACTACCTCGGATCAAGTAAATAAATGATTTATTTGTTGAATAACTGCTTGTTAAATTGAATAATAATGAGATCCCACTTTCCGCATATAAACTCGTATAAACTTCAATAAACCATAGGTGACCAAAATATCGAAATAAAAATTGGAAAATGTAAAATGCACCAGGCATCGTAACAAAATAGTAAAACGGATGCAATTAACCAGAATTCCAGTTACCATGCAAACGAAGAATCCAATCATGTTAACATTTCCTAGTAACTAGCGATAATTAAATTATTTCCAGAAATAATTAAATTATACGCGGTACGAAGCTAATTAAACTACAGCTCTATCTTCATTACGCGTAGCGCCGGCTATTTAACTGGCCTATAGAATTGTCCCTATGTCCGGTAATTAAAAGTTTGACCAAAAAAAACCTGCAGTGCGGTCTTCCAAATTGTTTCACGATAGTTTTTGACCTTACCTACTCGGTTTGGATTGGATGTAATTTTCCTATACTTAAGTATTTCCTGAATTTCCTTTTTATAAGCTCCATTTCCATAAAATATTTTTTATATGTGGGACCTTGTTGTCAGCATCTGACCATCAATTTGTCTCTATGTATAAATCAAATTCTTAATTGGCTGCAAATTTTTCAAAAAGCAAGTAAATAGATAATTATTTTAAAAAAGTAATATCATTAAAAAAATACCTTATTACCTACCTGAAATTTTTGAAACAGCTGTAATTTCTTTCGCGTTTATTTAGGTTTGTTTTATAGAGAAAGATGTTCAGTATGATGGTCTTATTTCACCATTTCCGTATTTGCCAGGCTATCCCTTACATCCTTAGCTTTACACCCAGTATTTAACCAAAATAATAACGTTTGACTTCTTCCGCATACTGGTACACATAGGTACTGTAATTAAGGTATGTGTCCTATTCCATATCGATTCCCAGGAAAATTGCTGGAAAACCGCTCAACTATTTCAAACATTTCTTTTCTAGGGTTTTTAATTTACGCACTTAGGCATTTTAGGCATTACTAACAGTTAACTTTTACGACATGATATTCAAGCATTTTTTTTAAATAAAAATTTTACACTCCACTCAAAAAGGCTCACTTGCCAAATGCCTACTATAGTTAAAACTAATGATACCAAAATATCTAGTAGGCCTGTACCTAATAATGATATTTATTAATAAACAGATAAGAAATGAAATGATCCATTTGTGTTAGTAACAGGGTTTGACTGAACTATGGTAACCTAAACATTAAAGAACAGATTTTACTCATTGATTGCAGCTAGGCGCGGCGCGGCGGGCCCGTCAGCTGCTGTAAGCCAAGTCTTTTACACCAGTCGTTCAAACAGAGGCGTTCGAAGCTAACTTAAGCCTTTTGTTCCTTAATTCCTCGATGAACGCCGTGCTTTCTCAATGAGCGTACACTGATCACTAAGAAAACACATTTTACAGAAATGCCCCTTTAAAGGGCTTGATAAACAGTCATTTAATTTATCTCTACTATCTTACTTTCAAAACATATAGGGTCCTTTTTAATATGCTGACACTTTTTGATGAGACCGTTAAATTGAACAACTTTCTCTATGGCACCATCATCGAAATCGCTGTCCCATACAAAACTGCAATCCTACTTGAACCAGCATGGGACAGCAGATACTTTTTTCGCGACTTCGATGTTGGTCCCACAGATAAAGTTGTTCAGTTTGATGGTCTGATCATGTCCTTAAAAAAGTGTCAGCATATAAAGAAGGACGCTGTATACTCACGCCTTTTCCCACTGGAATAGGCAAATGCAATAGATCGCCACATATACTACTATTCTACAACACATCAGTCTGTCGCCTCTTCAAAATCCATAAGTCTCTCCAATTTTCATGTTGTGCATGTATCTGTATTTTCTAAATAAAAACGTTAACTGCCTCTGTGGTCTAATGGTTATGAGCATTGGCTCTCGACACGGAGGTCGTGGGTTCGATTCCCACGGGTGACACCTAGTGAAATGTCACTGTGCGTTTTTCCCCAGTTGGTTAGGACATTGCAGGCTGAATCACATGATTGTCTGAAAAGAAAGATGATTCCGTGCTTCGGATGGCACGTTAAGCCGTTGGTCCCGGCTACTGTCTCTGATGGTAGTAGTCGTTACATAAAAACCATATCAGAGGCCGTAAGGCGGTCTGAAAAAACTCTGACACCAGGAGTGCGATTTTTGAATCTCATTCGCTGAGTTCAGCAGTTGAAAATGTCAAAATTACTGTGGAGATATGCATCTTTCTACTGCTGATTTCACTTTCAAAAATCATACTTCAGGAGTGCGATTTTTGAAAGCCAAATCAGCAGTAGAAAGATGCGTATCTCCACAGTAATTTTGACATTTTCAACTGCTGAACTCAGCGAATGAGATTCAAAAATCGCACTTCAGGGCTCTGCCCACACGATAAGAAGAAATGATACGTTTGACTACGAAAGGTGTCGAGCTGTAAAAATAAATTGTTAGTAAAGATAAAGTACCTTACCTTAATTATAAATTAACATCTCAACATTATTACTACATACTTGGGGCCTGTTTCACCACTTTTTAAAGTTCTTGTAAATAAGCAAGTATGAAGTGATGATGACACGGCGCTTATTTATAAGGTGTGCGGCAAGTATGAAGTGATGATGACACGGCGCTTATTTATAAGGTGTGCGGTGTACTCGTACCATAAGAGCCCCGTATTGTTTTGACGTCATCAGTCACGACTCACGAGACGCGAAAATCGTAACAATACCGGATTAACAGGAGAAGCCTTTATAAATATTCATTTTGCCTGTATTAAATTCCAGGGCCGTTTGAGTTTGTTTGCGCGACAGATGTGCTCAACTTCGAGTTTTGGGATGAACGTAGACAGACGATCCTTGTTTTGTTAAGAAGATAATGTAGAAGAAATTGTTTCATAAATTATTGTTTCTATTTTAACTTGTTATCTTCCACGTTAAAATATTCTAATAAATTTATGTATGAATACTACGAAGAAACATTTAATAAAATCACAGTCCTTTTAGAGCAAAAAACTTAAAAAAAATGTTTGTTTAAACTGCAAGCACACCGTCTACTTTATTAAATACGAGCTTTTTCCCGCGACTTCGTCCGCATAAATTATATACCAGATTTTAAGTCAGATGATAAACTATCAAACAAAAAAGTTTCATCAAAATCGGTTCAGTAGTTTTTGCATGATACTCGAACAAACAAACACACAAACAAACAAACAGACAGACAAACAAATAAACAAACAAACAGACAGACAAAAATCCAAAAATAGGGTCATTTGGAATCAGGGACAGATAAAAACCATGTCGCAATTTTTTTTTTTGTAAATATCTTCAATGTACAGACACATTTCTGTTACTTACAGTTTTATAATAGTTTAGATTACTCTACGGTTTTAACAAATTAATTAAATGAAATCACAGGTCCGGCACTTCAAACAACGTTTTAGATTTGACATGATGACGTTCGCACATGCGCACTTTGCGAAAATTGTGCATGACATATGTGTAGGGTTGACTTAACACGCATCGTATGAACTACATTATACATTTCGTTACTTTTTATAGTTCATTCTGTTATTAAAATAGTTTTTAAGCTAAAGAATCGCAGAAAATGTGAATTTAGCGTTATTTTCCAACGTTTATTTTTACTGTGAGGAGAAAAATAAAATATATTTTATGTAGTCAAATCCAAGGGGTGCGCGCGCCTGACTGCCTTCCCTTGCTCGGCTTCCCTCAAGTTACCACAGATAGTCTGAGGGGAGGTGAGGTATCTGAAGTCAGAGGGGGGCGGGGAGTGGCCGTTCTGTATGTAGAACTATATACTATTACCTATTCTGTGATGAAATTCAAGAACCCAACTTGTACTTCATTATCTATGAATAAATAAAATAAAATCAACATAATTTTAGGCACCTCTTGAAAAATTACATGTTGATGTTGTATGAGTTTTGGCGGCAAGGTAGAGTTTTTAAAGAACAAAAGAACATGCTCGGTATAGTTTCTTTGGTGCCATTTTTTGAGCTTGATTTACCCTATAGAATACTATACAGGGTGTTAGGGTAAACAGTTGCATTGTACCTATGATACTGAACAACTTTCCCTAAGAAACCCATAGGAAATTCGGAAAAAAAATTTTGGACTTCCCATACTAAATGCAATCAGCTGATCGAAGTTTTGTATGAAAATCTGAAATTTTATTTTGAGAATTTCCTATAGGTTTCCATGGGAAAGTTGTTCAGTATCATGGGTTATATAGTGGCATTACTTTAAGGGGTGATTGTTCACCCCTTAAAGTAATGCAACTGTTTACCCTAACACCCTGTATACAATGTTCTTGGATTTACATTTCTTAGCATAGGTATTCTAGACTATGTTGACTATGTTGTTGTTGTTCTCATTGTTTTATTCCATTTTTGACAGTTACGCAGTTATTATTTAATCGCGGTAAAAGAACCCGTTAATTCTAAATTAAGTTACATTTAACTAATCTTTTTTACGTGTAAACAAAAAATAATGTATTTTAAAGTTGTTGTACTATTAGAACAGGTACTAATTCAAATTATTTTATAAGATAGTACATACTTTTTTAAACAATTTTAGTAAAGTAGACAGGTAACTAACTAAATAGCTGGATCGTTCGCAACCAGTGTTGCCAGCCGGATCTTGTCAAAAGTAACCGGAAATAGATAAAAAAATTACCTTGTGGTGTGAAAAGTTACCTTTCATATTTTTGTACCAGTAAATCCAGTAATAAGGTATTAAAAGTTGATAGACAGATGTTGTTAAACAATTTAGTAGCGTTTTCCATTTTTAAGTAACATTTTTTTATACGATTCATTGATCGAGCGAGTACCTAAGTGAGAAAACTAAAAAGTCATTTGTGATTTGGTACACATTAGTGCAAGAGAGAAAAACGTATTTTTAGGAGTTGCACTCACTATAATATGTTACGAACGTTTTGCGTTTAAAACATAGCAAAAAATATGAAAAAGCGTTCAGTTTCATGGAAAAATGAGCATTTTAAAATTGATTATACAAATTACGAAAAATCACCTCATAGTAACTTTTTGAATCATGTAACCTAAATGAAACCTGACGGAGTTTAAAATCACCTAAAAGGTTAAAAATGTAACCTTCTGGCAACACTGTTCGCAACGCAACGCAACGTGATGTACTTTCAGCATGAATAGTGGCTGCTGGCTGGTCTATAGTGAGGTAGTGGAGCGCACTATCGCGGTATCTTCACGCTCGGCCGAGTGGAAGCGTTCTGCTTCATCTGCCGCGCGGATCGGCTGCGCGGCTCCGCGCTACGCACTTCACTAGTCTGTCTGTCTGTCACACTGTTTGAGGGAAATTTTAAAGAAGTTTTGTGGAGTTTGATAACTATGATGGCCAGGTATATAGTAAGTAGAATTATAGGTAGGTAGCCAGGTTTTTAGCGTTCCGTAGTCAAAAAAGGAACCCTTATATTTTCGACCGTTCTGTCTGTCTGTATGCCCCGCTTCATTTCTCGGGTGTCGTCGTTAGATGGTGATGAAGGTAATTAAATGGCGCTATTGATTGCTTTTGTAGATTCGTTAAGTTATCTAAGCTATGTAAGGCTAAGAATAATAAGCTTTTCATATAATGACGAAATCCTTTATCGTGGGCGAGTTTTTTTAACTGTTCGAAACACCAAAACTTTCAAGTAACATTTCTCTCTTTGTTTACTTTCATAATAAAACGAAAAGTAATTTTATTTATTTATGTCTCTAGCCTAATCTAGATTTGCTCACAAAGTAAGATTAACTTATAAAAAACATGCTGAAACTTTCATACTTTAAACTTACGGTCGTCATCCCTTTCGGGGTGGTAAAAACTGTACCTACTACAACTACAAACTACCTGCAACCCGGGTGCAATTATACCCAAGGTTTACTTCATAATTATAGTACTCGTTGTTGAAACATAGCTGTCAATAAAAACTTACAAGTTGTTAAAGAGATTTGTTAAACGATTCTAGAATTAGTTACAAAAGATGCAGATATGCAGCAAAGAAGCGTGTGTGTATATCTCTTCGTTTTTTTTCTTTTTTTGGTGAAGATTGGCTTTCGCACAATTTCATAGACGAAAATTGTTTACGGTACAATAATTTACACAAAATTGACAGCGCAGTAACCGCGAAAAAGCAACTGGCCACTACCACAGTATACGTACGGACACTCCCTTCCTCCCACCAACTTGTTACCCCTCTATCGCCCTCTGGTTACCCCGCACTTTACTCGTTACCTAAGAAGAGGACTTAAGGTTCAATTTCTTTGGTTTCGCATGTGCTGACGTCATCTTGTCAATTTCAATTTATTGTATGCAGTGTCCGGGCTGTGCCATTACTGTAAAAAAAAGAAGATGTAGAACTCTAGACAGATACTCTTTCTTATACTGTGCTATCACCGCTTGCGCTTGTGTCTGCCGCTAAACTGTTCTCACAGTTTGGCAGAGCGTATTGTAATCAAACTTCTTTGTACTCTTTTTGTCTACTAAATAAATAATATTTATCGAGCAAAACAGGAGCAGGAACATTATGGAGATCATGGAGGCCCATAGGCAATAAAAGATTTTACTAAACATTTGTCACATATCGTTTCGGGAGGTCATGGACCCCTAATTAAAGTTGTCACTCAAAATTCCTATCACATAACGTGTCATGAATCGTGCCAAATGCGGCATAATTAATACAAAATGATCGAATCATTAATCAAGCATCAATATTGAATCAGTTGGAAGTAGCCACGAATGCTCCAGAAAGCTACTTATGTTCACGCACGGCCTCCTGAATTTCAACATCAGCACGTAAATCGCTGCCTCGTACTGTTTACAAATAATTAATTGTCGAATGCAACTGCGGCCATTCATATTGGCATAATAAATGCTCTGCCATATTGTATCCACGCAAATAAATACCACTATATTCATAACAGACCAATCTAAACTCTATTGTGTAACAAATAATGTGGATTGTCGGATATATAATTTTTGGTTGCAAACGTGGTCTGGATAGTACGAATTGAACATTTTCGAATGGTCGTATAGGACGAATTTTAAAAACAAATTAATTTTATTCATTGGACATAGAGAATATATTGGCTTGGATTAGTTAAACGATTATCTACAGATTTGTAGGTCCTAACTTATCCTGAAAGACAATAGTAATTTGAACTTTAATTGTACAAGTAAAGGTTGAAAATATTTTGGGAGGGTGAGGGTGAATGTGGGACAGTGTTGCATAGTAGTGCAAGGGGTGATACAGGGTGGTGGATTCGGTGCAACGCGTGCCCGTGAATAATGCGTCGCTAACGGCCGATTAACGTCCTGTATCAAAATCGACCGTTTTCGAATTGGCCCTCAACGGCTTCAATGACAAAAATAACTCTTGAAATCTTGACCCTATGTTTATACAGGGTCCAACTTAGTATGCTGGATTTTTTACGGGATGATCAGACCATCACACTGAACAATTTTCTTTATAGGATCAAAATCAATAAAAAAAAAACTGCTGTCCCATACATTTCGTTCGAGTAGGATTGCAGTTTTGTATCAAATAGCTATATTTTTTCGCGATTTCGATTTTGTTTCCAAACCGTCACTGAGAGAAAAACTTATCCAGAAATTAAAAAACCGTTTTGTTACTGGCGTAAAAACTAATTTATAGTTATGAATACTAAAGTTCTGCTGTCATTACTGGCAGAAGCAATTTTTTACACTAGTTTAGTATTATTAAAATGTAATCCCTACAAACTAGTTTTAGTAAAGTAAAATATTACATAATAAAGTAATTCTTGCATAAATAGTGTAAGTTTCACTTTACTTTAGTTATTTCCAAAATCATATTAACTATGATTAGTAATCACAATTGTAATTTTGAATAGACAGTTTTAATAAAAGTAGAGAATCAAAAGGTATAGTTAATTCTGCAACTGCTTTGTTTTTGCAATAAATAACGTCGTGTTAATTAAAACACTCGTTTGTAATAACAAGTGTTTACCTGTTAATTCTATTTTTTTTTTTTAATAATTTTGACCAAACTCCTTTGTAATTCCTAGTGTTCCCATAGTTCTTTTTACAACACTTGTCTTTTATAACCAGCTTATAATTAGTTATATTTACTACAAACATTTCATCGTAATAACTGCACGGAATTTTGTCATTTCTAGTTTCTCCTTTCTTCTTTCAATAAGCCATTTTTGTGATTTTAAACAAATTAATTTTGTATTTAATACCAGTTCGGTAATATTAAAAACTTTTTGTGATTGCTGACTTTCTGAATTGCCATATTAACTTCATTTCGTTTTCACCTCCCGGCCGGATTAGACAAATCGTAATCATCTCTAAAGTGATCATAACAGTAACAGTGAAGTGAAGTGTTTTATTAAATTAATTGTCCTAAATTTGGAATCGTTGAGTGTCTTGAACTAAATATAAAAAAAAATATATAATAATATGATGGCAACTAAAGTTCCAGCCAGATAAATCTGAAAACGGACATGGATCAGCTCACAAGCAGTTTACTGACAAACTTGGGACTAAATGTTTATGTCAGAGCTTTTTGTGGTAAGTAAAGTGTGTGCATTTATTCATTTATGGTGTGATAGGTAGGTAGGTACGTACTAATGTAATTTTATAGGCAAGATCAAGGAAGGAAAAGATCTATGATCTATGTTATCTCTTACTAACCATATCATTTCTGCCAAAAGTGCATAGAAGTAAATATAATTATTTCTGTCCTTCATGTCATATATCTATTTTCTTCTCAACCTGACATGAATGTTTAAAAAATTCACTTGACCGCCCTTTAATATTTATTAATCATTGCAGAAGGCAAGGAAGATGCTGGGATACTAAGGCTTCTATCAGATGATGAGACATCCCAGGTTATACCAGTACCTGGAGACAGGGCTAGATTTAAAGTTAACCTAGCCAATTGGAAGCAACCAATCGACAATTTAAATAACGTAGACCCCTGGACTCAACACCAAATGTGAGTTCTTTCCCATTTATTCCCTAAATAGAATTTTGGAGTTGGATGCCATCTTTGGCTATACTGATCTATTAACTGCCAGACATCCTGGCATTATTATTTTTATTGGCTGGATTATTTATTTAATCGTTATTTTTTCAGAACCCACGTCGCCTGATGCTTTAAATAATGCCAGTCTGCTACAGCTACCGTTCTGGACTTCCAGCGTGCCATTAAAGGACAAAAGGAAATCACTGTGGCTTTTAAATTATGTAGGTACTTAGATAGTTGTAAAAACTGAAATGAAAATAAACTACATTAACTATTATCTTAAGTTTTATTTGAACACAATTACCTATATCTTATAATTTAGTGGAGTTGTTATAACAAATCGTTTTACTAGGTATCACAACTTTCTCCTGTATTCTTTATTCTGTATTTCTTTACAGCATATACATAATAATATGTATATACACTTTTATACAAGGTGTTTTTCAGTAGCTAGGAAAGAACGCAATAACCTGAATACTGATACGTTCTTGCTAGCAACTGAAAAAGTACTGTAGAAACATGTACATGTTATGTACAAGGTGTAACAAAACACCCTAGTAATACTTAAGGGGGTGCTTCAGACCATTAAACTGAATAACTTTCACTATGGACCCAACTTTGAAATCGAATAAAAGTTGGGTCCTTAGTAAAAGTTATTCAGTTTGATGGGCTGAAGCACTCCCTAAAGTATTACTAGGGTGTTTTGTTACACCCTGTATTATGTTGTAAAGAATACAGGAGAAAGTTGTGATATCTAGTATAACGATTTGTTATAACAATGCTTCAATCTTGTAAAAATTACTCATTGTTTAGTAATATCAAGTAGGAACTCATTCGAAACTGTTAAAGTACAAGCTAAAAATTAGACTACATTTTCTAAAAAAACACTAAAGTGTTTAGTAATAACAAGCACTATGTTTCGAAATTATAAAAGTGCAATGTAGTATTTACAAAATATTCAATTGCATTTAAATAATCGTTTAGTAAAATCAAGTAAGACATCGTAGATATCGTAAAGTAGTTTCTAAAATTCAGTTTAAAGACAACTAGTAAGTGCTATCGTTTTATTTGTAGATAATGAACGACTACATGTTTTTACAAAACGGTTTGTATATTCTGTACATGAAAAATTTGGAGGATTACTGTTTCATTTTAGAAATTACAAAACACTTTGTCTTAACTGTGACGTCATCATGATGTCATCGTTTTGAGGATTAGTATTGTGCGTTAAAAATTACTAAACGCTCACTACACTAATTACTAAATAAAATAACTAAAAACGACTCCTTATTATTACAAAACTTTTGTTGTCGTGGGATCTGCAAATATTTATTTAATAATTAGTGAATTTTTGTAATAACAAGTGAAGTTTTCCAGCATGTTAAAGAAGTACCCTATAATAAGAGCTCCGTTCGGTATGTCGAATAACCCTTTGCCGATGAACGATTCGCCAAGAGCTCCCACTTCACAAATATCTTCTATGAAACTTTACATGTAACATATTTACACGGAGAAAAATTTCTGTGACAGCAGTTTTATTTTGTAGGCTGTACTAGAAAAAGTGTTGTTGTAAATCTAATTCTCGTAAATTTAACTAAAATTTACTTTCAACAGCACATTTTCTAGTAAAGTCTACTAAAAAAAAATACCGGTTACAACTATTTAATTTTAGTAGACTTTACTAGAAAATGTGTTGTTGAAAGTAAATTTTAGTTAAATTTACGAGAATTAGATTTACAACAACACTTTTTCTAGTACAGCCTACAAAATAAAACTGCTGTCACAGAATTTTTTCTCCGTGTACACATTTACTCCGCTCTGGTACAGTACAACCAAAACCCAAATCGTATATTTCCCATACGGACTGAAATTTAAATGGCCTAGTCTTTTAGGTACTATATTTAGGTATGTTTGCATCTAACTATCCATATTAATCTATGATCAAATTATATCATCCACTGGGTATTACGATCACCTAAGTATATCGTATTTAGTAACTGGATATCAACTAAGGATTAAAGTAGATGCCAAACGGTAAATCAATGAAGCCTGTCTAGTCAGGTTAATCAAATGTATCCTATCCGCTGGGGTTTAGGAATATGCAGCTGGTACAGTCGCATGAAAGGATGCAATAGTCATGTGAGGAACTTTTGGTACATTCATACATTTGATTCACGGCCGTGAATTCGGGGGCGTCATATATTTTTATACAGCTATCAACCTGATTGTTAATCACCGTAGGGTGCAATTATACGCATAGGTTCATATTGAGCTTTTAATACAAAAAAGGAATTAAATATACCTACATTAGATTATTGTCAGGTGAAAGAAAAAAATTGACCTATTTTCTATAATGAAGTCTAAGTCGTGTTTTGTCCAGTTTAGTAATTTAGTCTTTAGGTTTTTTTATTATTTAATTAATATTTTCTAACATTTAGTTAATTGTTATGGAAGGAGACAGAGTGGAACAGGTGAATGAATTTGTATATCTGGGAAGTTTGTTTAAGAGAGATGGAAAGTGTGACGGGGATGTGGAGCGAAGAGTGACTGCGGGAAATAAGGTAAATGGGGCCCTGCACGCCGTGGTGAGTAGCCGGTCTGTATCAAAAAGGGCACGTCTGGCTATTCACAACGGTGTGTTGGTACCTACGCTAATGTATGGGAGTGAATGTTGGGTATGGAATAAAAGGAATGAAAGTCGAGTGAATGCAGTTGAAATGCGCTCCTTACGAAGTATGTGTGGTATTACTTTGGTTGATCGAATCAAGAACAGTGTGATAAGGGATTGGTGTAAGTTGAAGGATGATATAGTAACAAGGATTGAGAGGGGTATGCTTAGATGGTTTGGTCACGTAGAGAGAATGAATGAAAGAAGACTTACGAATGAAATTTATCGAGCACAGGTCAGTGGAAGTGTTGGGAGAGGCCGTCCGAGGAAAACATACCACGATCAAATCAATGATCTTTTCCGAAAAGGACAAGTGCGTAGCACCCTCAATCGACGGAAGTGCATGAAAAGATGTATGAATGTCAATGAGGCTAGAGAAGTGTGTCAGAGTCGTAGCGTGTGGCGATCTGTGGTCTCTGCCTACCCCCTTGGGACAATGGCGTGAGCTTATGTATGTATGTATGTAGTTAGGTTATGTTTAAGTATAGGTACATTTTTGAGCCTATATTGAGGCTATTTGAGATCAATGTCATCGGCAATTAGATTAGAGTTATAAAGAGTTAAGGCTTTTTTTAAAACAGACAGTATAAGAGCAGATTCTTAAAATCAATTATTAATAATTAATTAAACTTTTCCTAAAACAATATTATTTAGTTCCTGATTAAATTCAACACAAAATGATGAATGTTGTGTTCTCGTTTGTACACGGTAATACCAGGGCCATGTGAGCACATTCCAAGCATAGTAGAGCTCGGGCGGAATTATTCCCCGGCTCAATGAAACAAGCTTAATACGCCTTCGACGTCCCACTACAAACTACATCCACACTCTCATACCAGGTAACATTATACTTATAGTACCTATGTACTTATGTTACCTATAGGGTGTAAGAGGTCAAGTATCAGTAACCTTTAAACCACGTACTCTACCCGTCAAACTGAAAAACCTTCGTGCAAACCTGTCAGAGCAAAAAAAATCAGCTGTTCTATACTAAACTGCAATATCCATACGACTCCAATGTGTGATAGCAGATTTTTTTGTTCTGACATGTACTCTCCCATAGAGAAAGAAACTGAAAGTTGTTCAGTTTGATGGGTAGAGTATGTGGTTTAAAGGTTAATGATACTTTTCCTTACAACCTGTATACTTAGGTACACATATTTAACACGAGCATTTACCCGCGACTTCATACGCAAAAATTATATACCAGATTTTAAGTCAGATCATAAGCTATCAAACAAAAAAGTTTCATCAAAATCGGTTCAGTAGTTTTTGCGTGATGCTCGATCAAACAAACAAACACACAAACAAACAAACAGACACACAAAAAATCCAAAATTTGTGATTTAGAATCAGGGACACCTATAAAAACCATATCGTAATCTTTTTTTTGTAAATATCTTCAATGTACAGACACACTTCTGTTACAGTTTTATAATAGTTTAGATAACATTTTGTAGACACAATTCTCTCCCTTTATAATTGAAACCAAGGTGTTCACCTGAAGAAAAACACCGTAAAGAATATAAATACGGTCTTTCATCATCTAAACACAATTGCCCCATAAAAACGCATTTCGACGACAGAGAAAAATGACAGTCATCATTCCAACACCATTTTATGGGCACAATTTCTTTCGCATAAAAATAAAAATCGGCGCGTCTTTATAAAAACATCTCTTCAATTGTCATTCATGGCAGCGAAGCGCGTATTTGTCACCCGCCATGTCGCGGATCGCGTTCCAAATATAAAAATGCAATTTTAAACAAAAATCCCGCCGCTGGATTCGAACCCTCACAATAAAAAGTAAATGCGTTGCAAACGCAGAAACTTTAAACATATCCACGCTGTTTTATTCCACAGCATTTTTCGCGTTGCTTCGCGATGAGCTTTTATGAAAAGCTTCAGGACAAAAGGTACTTTAAGTCTTGTGCATCTGTAAATCTAAATACCTACACTGAAAAAAATGCGAGCCAACTAAGAAGTATTTTCTCTTAACTAGCACCAAAATAATTGAAATTACGTTATTATTGTTTACTAAAAACAATTAAAGATGGTATTTTCAAAAACAAGCCGAATACGTTTAACAAAGTTCTCTTTGTCAGTGAAGTCATGATGTTGACAGGCTCATATGGATGATTATCATAAACAAGATCTTGGTTGAAGTAAACAATATTTTTTTTTTCAGTGTACCTGATCTGATGCTAATGTTAACTTTACGAAAAACTATACAGGGTGTTAGGGTAAACAGTTGCATTACTTTAAGGGGTGATTGTTCTTCATTCCATATTAGAAACCGATAGGAAACTCGCAAAAACTTTTTTAGACTTTCCAAACTAAATGCAATCAGCTGATCGATCGTTTGTATGAAAAGTCAAAAAAAAAATTGCGAATTTCCACATTTCTTAGAGAATGTTGTTCAGTATTACGGGTACAATATCCCCTTAAAGTAATTCATCTGTTTACTCTAACACCCCGTATAGGTATTTCGTTCCATATAAGGACGAAAATATTTTTCGATTCCTATTTAGCTTTCTGGCCAATTCTGATTAGCAAATAATTATTATTTATTTATCAGACAGATATAGGTACTATTCGACATTTATCTTGGACTCTACTAAAGCTGTTCAAGAATAAGAGAATATTGTTTCAAATCTCTGTTTCTGTCATTAAAAATAGCCTTAAAATGTCGTGTCGTGTCGTGTGTTTGCTATTTGGAATGGAGTATAGAAAAGTTTCCATAGTGTAGGTATGCTTCGTCTAAATTGTCTAATGTTCGTAAGTATGCTATAAATGAAACCATCGTCCTCAATGGATTGCAGTGAAAATATTGAGTATCTATCGAAGTTTTTTTAATGCTTCAATAATGAGATGATATTTTTAATGAGATACCTATACCACAGCCCGGACACTGCATACAAAAATTTGAAATTGACAAGATGACGTCAGCACATGCGAAACCAAAGAAATTGAACCGTCTTCTTCTGTAACAAGTAACCAGTGCGAGGTAACCAGAGGGCGATAGAGGGGATGAGGTAAAAAGTTGGTGGGAGAAAGGGAGTGTCCGTACTGTATCTAGTAATAGATACTCTTTCTTATTCTGTGTGTCTATCTTTGACTACCCAGACAACTCACTTGGAGAATATGTTAGCGTATGCTATTGCTAAGCTATACAATTTTAAAGAAGGTACTCCTAATACGCATTTAATTCCTCATGAATTCATAAATTCGACAATTCTGAAAACCAGTTTACAATTTCAGTAGTCATAAAACAACAAATAAATCCAACAACACTTTTTCAAACACCACAAATATCAGAAACAAATAGAATTGTCAATAAATTTTGGTATCGAAATCAAACCTGTCTCAAGGGAGGAGCTTACCTGAATTTGGTATTCACTGCGTCGTCAAGAAGACATCAGCAGGCAAAGTAGCAAAATATTATAATAGCATAATGGTGTCAGGTGGCGTTGTTCTGTAGGGCTACGGTTCACCTTCACCGAGGTTTCGAGGGATTGACGAATTATGGTGTCGATAGATTCAGATATTGACTGCAAGTCATAAAATATCGATAGCATTATAACAAAAATTATTTGTCGTAGGACAAATAACAATTCTTTTTCCTATCGTGTGGGAAAGCCCTGGTGTCAGAGTTTTTTCAGACCGCCTTATGGCCTCTGACGTGGTTTTTTATTTGTAACGAATACTACTACCACCAGAGAGATAAATAACAATAAAAGACATTGCATATGATAGCTGAATTTATACACAGGCTAAGAGGAATATAGTGCTTCTCAAGAAAATGGAAATCCTTTTCTATCGTGGCAATTCTATTCTTATAAAATTCAAATTCAAATTTTATAATAATTTAGCATCTACGTAAATCAATAAAGTTTAAGTCTTAAAAAGTAAAGACATTTAAGTCTTATCAAATCTTATGAATAAAGTAGCAGTGAATCATAATATTTATATTTATCAATAGTACGACAAATTGCTATTGAACATTATGTTAAAAATATTTAATAAACATATAACAATAATTTATAAACATTAGTTACGTTCTAATTCGGTAAAATTAATTACTACGAGAGCAGTTCTGTTACTTGCACAACACAAAGTAACTCACAAAATAAGAACATTCGATAAAACTCAGGACACCACTAGTCTGAAATGTCGCCGTCGGTCGGCGTCGCGACGGCGGCGCGGCGGTCGGGCGGGACGCCGTACACTCTAAGCGGGGTTTAGGCTCGTGATATGAAAGCGAAGTGACGTCACTCAACTCTTCAGTACTCACCCTGTACATACCCAAGGCAGGATTTCTCAAACTTTTTGCCTTTCATTTTATGTACCTAGTACCTAGTACTTACCTAATGCTGGATTAGCCACCACCGATCCGTTGATAAAAACAAGCCTTACAACAAAAGACGAACGGACGGACGGACTACAAATACAGCTCCAGTCTCCTAAAATCGTACATTGAATGTAAATGGAAGAAATTAGGGTCACCATGTCGTCAAGCATGGCGAGGAGGACATCTTTTCATTAGTCGCGTACCACAAAATTTTCAAAGATGCAATTCAATTAAAAGTGAATAAAATGCTCATTGTATCTACTCTAAGATAACCTACTAAGATAACCACGGAGTACCACCACAAAACAGAACAACAAAACAGATCGCCAAGTGAGATTTGTTTGACAATCCAACGGATGTAGTCCGTGTGTGTCCGTGTGTAGTCGGTGTGTCTTTGAAAACTAAAAAAAGTAGGCCGAATTAAAACGGTAACTTTAGCTAACGCGACCTAGGCAGGTACAATACTTACCTACATTACCCCATTTTCAGTTTGAGAACCCCTAACTTGTAGTATTAAAGCGAATCCTGTAGAGTTTTATTGCTCGTCGGATTGTTGTGTGCTTAGTTTTATTGCCGCTCGGTGTTTAGATACCGACTCTGTGGCGCGAATGCCAAACAGACAGGAATATTCATGTATGAGAAAATCTACGCTACCGAAACTACCCTTTTACGACTGTTGTCTGAACTTTGAAAATTCGAGCATGATGCTCATCTGAAATGTTAGTTAGATTTGTCGTACAAGGTTTGCAAGAATTTCAAGCTGTTCACAAAAGACCGAGAAGTTTTTTATTGTATAAAAGTGAAAAGCTGTAACTGGCCATTCTATTAGCACTATAAGTTGGCAAGGTAACCAAAGAACACAAAAAGATAAAACCGTGTCTCCAGAATCGAAATAGTCGACTTTTCATACAAATCGGCTTTGTATGCAAAATCTCACAAATAACATCATCATGTCAATGTCCAACCAAAAATACAACAATGTCATGACATGAAGCAGTCACAAAAATTAATTCAAACCTACCGAGGACTTCAAAATGTTTACTTTAATAATGGTGATTAGCTAAAAACGTAAGCCTGTATGAAAATGGCAATTAAGAATGAAAAATGATCATTACCGTTTATAATTAAAAAGCCCCCCACATATTAGAATATACTATTCAGGCCCACTCTGACTTTGATTAATATTTCGTTATGACAGTTCTATGTCATGGAAGACATAACAAAATGCTCATTAATATTTCAGTATAATTTTCTTATCGTTACATGTTTCTCCTGTTTTATCCACGAGTTTTATATTGCTCCTAATCACTCTTAAGTCTTTATATTATTATACTTATTACTTAGTTCATAAAGCTGAACAGCATTATTATTATAAGGTTTTTGAAATAAGCAAACATGTTTTCTTACTTTTCGAAAAAAAAAAGAGATTAGGTACAAAATTAATGTTACCGGACATTAAACATTTGTATTACCTATAATATGTGAGACTAGCTTCTGCCCACTACTTTTGTTCGCGTGAAATTAGAATATCGTAAAACCTTTCTTAGCCCACCCCTACATCCTCAGTATACCTCTTGTTTCTATCTTCAGCGGCTTAGGCTGTGTCAGTCACGAAACTGCTTTATAAGGTATAAATTACGATAAGTTTTGTATCAAATACTGCTCATTAATCATTTCTAGTGATTTTCAAGTTTAGCGTATAAGTTACAAAAAGGTTGTACCTACCTACACAGGGTGAAATTGATACCATTAGCATCCTTTTAAACTAAGGGTCTACCCATCAAAGTGAACAACTTTTATTATGGGAGCAAACCGATCGGAGCAAAAATAAAATCAGCTGTTGCATACATTTGGGTCGAATATAGGCATTGCAGTTTAGTATGGAACAGCTGATTTTATTTTTGCTCCGATTGGTTTGCTCCCATCGTAAAAGTTGTTCAGTTTGATGGGTAGACTCTTAGTTTAAAAGGATGCTAATGATATCAATTTCACCCCGTATATATTCCACATGTCCAATCAAAAATACAAGATAAACCATATTGTTTTCCAAAATGAATATAGTGAACGGATATACATAATCCGTATCAGTCAAGTTTAAATGGCAGTGGCAAACGAGAATGTCAACTTGTAATCTATGTAATTAAGTGAATGTCAGGGGTTTACAGAAATGCCGCCCACGCCCTGCGCGTAGCTGGAGGCCTTTTGTGAAACACGATTATGATATAAACACTTTGAATGTAGACAACGAAAATAAAACCGGTCAAGTGCGAGACGGGCTACTCGCGCACCGCGGGTTCCGTACCACACCACCACAGAACACAACATTATTAACTTAGAAAATAAACTTTTTTTGTCCGGGACCTTTAGCGCGAGACCGACTCACACTTGGCCGGTTCTTAGTATTTGTTGTTATTCTGTAGAGTTTTTTCTATAATCACACTAAGTTTGACGCTGGTATGTGTTACCGTTTTTACTATAGAGCGTGAAGAAAAAACGTTGATAAAAACTAGTTTCTTGTTGAAAACCCCCCTTAATTTTTAACTTTCTGCCATTTTTATTATTTGTTAACAAATCTGCCGCAATAACGCATAATCTGAGAAAATTTCAACTATCTAGCTATTACGGTTCAAAAGTTACAGCCCTAAATAGGTAGGACAGACGGACGGACAGACGGACAGACGGACAGACGGACGGACGGACGGACAACGTAGGCTTAGTAATAGGGTCCCGTTTTCACCCTTTGGGTACGGAACCCTAAAAACACTAAACGATGCGTTAACAAATAAATGCGAAACCAGGCCCTGTACCCGCACTTTCGAAGTTCACTATATCGCCACTGTTTCCGTCCGCACTTCATTGGAATAGAGTTGACATTGGAACGAAAATGTTCACGCAATTGCGAAGTTCGAATCCCGGAGTAGACCCCCTGGGGTCTTAGTACTACCCGATTCAATCAGTATCAAATGGGCATGGTGTTTTTTGGCAGTTCTTAGCGATAGCGATTTAACAGACAATAAAGTATGATGATCACAGAAACAAAATGTTACTTAATACGTTACCGAACTTGTAAACGATATAATCGGAAGCTTACAAAATAGCTCTACATTCAAATTAAAGATTGCTAAATTTAAGTAGGTATCAGACTGTTCTTGAATCCGCATATGTAGGGTTGCCAAACCGGATATATTTGCCTTTTTTCGGTCCTATCAAGAAGTTGAGAATACCTGCAGTGAAGCTGATATTAGTCGCCCCTTACATTTCATCCATCTGGGTTGGTGCTGTTCGATTATTATGTGACACGGTCTCTAGCGACTATAAAGGAAAAGGTTTCCTATGCAGTCATAGTATGCAGTGTTTTTGTCTGCGAAAGACTACCACTTTGACATGGACACTTCATTCTATCTCCTGAAAAACTTAAAGTAAATTAGGAACTATGTGGTCGTAAGTTTCATAATATATTAGTTATTTAGTAGTCATTTATTTGCACAGTTGCAATATATTATGTCTTATTTATGATTATGAATCTACTTACATGCATGCATACCGAAAAGATTAGCTATTGCGTTCATACGAAAGCATTTCTGTCATAGCCATATCATAAAACTATTTCATAATCATAATCACAATCACTACACCCATGAAGTGTCAGAACAAACTGCAAGAATAAATCAACATATTTGAAGACGTCAGCAGTCGCGAACACTCCGGAGACAGCAGACTTCGCGAATTAATTCCTACTAAATGAATTATCTTACACAAGAACTCTCGTGACATCACTCTTAAAGCCCAGATTATGCAGACGAAAATGGCTAAGTTGGTGGGACTTTGTAAAATAGACGGAGTATAAATGAATTATTCGTTCCCGCCGAGGTGGCGCCCTCTATTGACGGAGTAAACTTCGCTAAATAGTTTCGTTCCCACTGCTATTATTGTTGGCAACTGTCGCGTGAGTTAGGCGGTGTGACTTCGACACAATAGTTTAGCGGAGGTAGCTTTGAATTTACCTCTAGTTAGGGGGTTGATGGGCTGTGAAACACCTAGGTCCTATACCTACATACGTAGAAAATTATTTGCATTCATCGCACCTTCAAACTAAACTAGCGTGGTAATCAGTTGTGCTATTGTGTAAATTGGTACTTATTAGATTATAGACAGTTGCATGCTTTTTACCCGACTGCGCCAGAAGGAGGGTTATGTTTTTTTACCCAACGGCCCCAGAAGGAGCGTTATTGACATTATCACACTATGGTTGATCGGAAAAACGTATTTTCCAAAATAATGTCAATGTGATTTCGATCAATGATCGCATAGACGGAGTCAGTCCATCAGTATGGTTAAACTAGTGTCAGATAACCCACTGACTGATGGAATGAAGCCCCCCAGACTGAATATCTAAACTATTATAAAACTGTAACAGAAATGTGTCTGTACATTGAAGACATTTACAAAAAAAAAAATACGACATACAATACATTTTTACCTGTCCCTGATTCCAAATCACCAATTTTTGGATTTTTTGTCTGTCTGTTTGTTTGTTTGTTTGTTTGTTTGTTTATTTGTTTGTTTGTTTGGGTGTTTGTTTGTTCGAGTATCACGCAAAAACTACTGAACCGATTTTGATGAAACTTTTTTTGTTTGATAGCTTATCATCTGACTTAAAATCTGGTATATAATTTAGCGGACGAAGTCGCGAGTAAAAGCTCGTACCAAATAAGATTGGTCTCCTTCCGATGGCACATCATTTACTACCCAAACAGATAGGGGCAAATGTTGGAAAAAATTGTACCAAAATCATACTGGTTGCGGCAAGATTTTTTGACGTTGAATGAATGAACCCCTGTGTAATCGTTCACTTAAATCACATTTTGTTCACCAAACAAATAGGTGCACAATGTTACGGTTGGATCTTAATATACAGGATGTAACAAAACACCCTAGTAATACTTAAGGAGGTGCTTCAGACCATCAAACTGAACAACTTTCACTGAGCGAGAACTTTCACTATGGAGCCAACATCCAGAAAAAAAAAATCTGCTGTCCCATACATTTGAGTCGAGTCGGTATCGGTATTGCAGTTTTGTATGAAACAGTTGATTTTCATTTCGAGATTTCGAAGTTGGCTCCATAGTGAAAGTTGCTCGGTTTGATGGTCTGAAGCACCCCCTTAAGTATTACTAGGGTGTTTCGTAACATCCTGTAGAAGGATTTTTAAATATGGACTGATGGACTAGACTGGCGCAAGACTGAGCGTGCTGGATCGACTAATTTTATACTTAAGGCTGCACCGAGCCTATTGTGCTGCCCCCAATCGTATTTTTTTTATATCTTAACAATTAAACAATATTTCCAAAAAACAAGAATGCCACATTGTAGTCATTGCTCATTTTCAATTTATCGGATTTGTTTTTATAATGTTAGTAGTTATTATCGTTAAAACAGGTTTTAACGATAATAGCTACAAGCATGAAACATAATAATTCGTAGTGTTTCGATATATTGAAAGCCAATCAGGACTACAATGTGACATTCTTGTTTTTTGGAAATGTTGTTTAATTGTTTAGAAATAAAAAAAATACGATTGGGGGCAGCACAATAGGCTCGGTAGGCTCTTAAGTAATTTAATACTTAATTATTTAAAAATCTAAAATTTTCGGATCATTTTTCGAACGTTTTTGTCTAACATAATATTTTCATTTTGGGTTTGCATGTACCTACCTAACTATTACCGTCCTTTTAATTAAACAAAAACATATTTATGTATTTAACCCTGACTCTGAAAGTTATAAAAATTTTATGAAAATGTTGTGAAACAATACATTGTTTCATAACATAATTGTACGGCTGCGTTTTGTTTACATTATTTGCAATTAACGCCTATTCATTTCTTTTTTCCTTTTCCTTTGTGTTACGTCACGCACCTATTCAAACACGAATATCTCAATCGTTGTTTGTTATGTTTTATTTAATAGAATGACGTTTATTCACGTTTCATACAAAACTTCTTTTGTAGTGATTTTATACAGGTTGAAATTGATATCATAGCACCCTTTTAAACTAAAGGTCTACCCATCAAACTGAACCACTTTTACTATGGGTGCAAAACGATCGGAACAAAAAATCAGCTGTTCCATATTAAATTGCAATGCCTACTCGACTCAAATGTATGTGCAACAGCAGATTTTGTTTGCTCTGATCGGTCGAAAATTAGTAAAAGTAAAGTAAAATAGTAAAAGATGTTAACAGTTTGATGGGTAGACTCTTAATTTAAGATGCTAATGATTATTATATTATACAGGGTGTAAGTGACAGCCTAGCACATACTGGAACGGCAAAATCAGACCATCAAACTGAACAAATTTCACTATGGAGCCTAACTCAGGAAACGCGAAAAAAAATCTGCTGTCCCATACAAAATTGCTGTACCTACCCGACTAAAATGTATGGGACAGCTGATTTTCTTTCGCGTTTCCTGAGGTAGGCTCCATAGTGAAAGTTGTTCAGTTTGATGGTCTGAGTTCACCATTTCAGTATTTGCTAGGCTGTCACTTACACCCTGTATAATTTCATCCTGTAGACAAAAAGCTAGTCTTAATATCACCACTCAACACGTTATTTAACCCTTTTACCCTGAAAGACCCTAAATATACTAAAAGCGAACCATGTACAGCGACTTCGCTTATCATTAGCACCCTTTTAAACTGAGAGTCTATCCATCAAACTGAACAACTTTAACTATGGGAGCAAACCGATCGGGGAAAATAAAAAATCTGCTGTTCCATACTAAACTGCAATGTCGACGCGCGAGTTCGCGACTCAAATGTATGCAACAGCCAAAGTCAAAGTCAAAAATAATTTATTCAATATAGGAGCTTGAAGCACACTTATTAAACGTCAAATCTTTTTTTGAAGCTACCACACCGCGTCGGAACGTATTGTCGCTGTAGAGAAGATGCGGCCAGAAACGACCATCTGATTTTATTTTTGCTCCGATCGGTTTGCTGCCATAGTAAAAGTTGTTCAGTTCTATGGGTAGACTCTTAGTTTAAAAGGGTGCTAATGATATCAATTTCACCCTGTATAAACTTAAATGTCTAATTCACAGTCTTTAGAGACGCTTAGGCGTCTATAGTCTTTAATGTTATCTAAAATATTTGTTATAAGTAGTAAGTTCAAACAATTGAAACCTCACCTTATAGAATAATATCTGCATCCAAGTTAAAGTGTCCCTGGAGTAAAGCAGCTTACGCCTTCGTCTCTCGAATCCCGACACCTCTCCTTAAATCCGAATACTCAATTAATATGTTAATGTATATGAAGATATGACAAGGGTGTACGGTGCACGATGCACTAAAACCCAGAGCAATTGCAGTAAAACCCTTACTAATTTGAACACTGCGATTTTGAGATGTAGAATTTTGCAATGCGCAAAGCACTGGAAATATATTAGAAATTAATATGTAGTGAGAATAATAATTTTGTTATAATAAATTTATACCAAAATCCTATACAGAAAACAATATACAGCTGTAAGGAATAGTATCATTATTTAATATTTACCTTTAAACCACATACTCTATCCATCAAACTGAACAACTTTTACTATGGGAGCAAACCAATAAGGTACTTTAAATGAAATCAATAATTTAAGTTGTGATAAAAATGCAACCAAGGAGACTTTAATCATTAAATTTTTCTAATGTTAACTGGCTGTTAAACGTGGAAAAAAATTTGTGGATGCCATTAAGTAATATTTTTTTTATTTTTTCCTTTTTACTAAATGGCTCTCCATTCAGTTTTTCTCAAAGTTTGCAGCCATTTTTCTGGAGAGCTTGTTGGTACAAGAAGAATATTATTATTTAAATGCATAGAAAATTTTTTGGTAAGTAAATTTTTATCAAATGTTTTTAATTCAGATTTTAACCTGTATAACCACTACACAGTACATAAATGGAGGTCAAGAGATTGTTAATTCACATGTCGTAACAGCTGACGTGCAAAAACGCGTTTGAAAACTGGAGCATTCCTTTCACAAGCCGAATGCGTACCCGTGTGTTGCCAACAAACATATACCTTCGATAGCTCAGTTGGTAGAGCGGTGGACTGTAGCTGGTATTAACTGTCATCCATAGGTCGCTGGTTCAAATCCGGCTCGAAGGAGTTCAATTTTTTTATAATTATTTTTCCAACAGTAGTTTGTTTGTAAAGGCATATATTATAGGCAGCAAATCAAAACGTTAATGCCTCTATAGAAAATGTATGCTATTATTTAGGTATAGCTATTTTGAATTTTAAGTAAAAAATTATATATTTATCTGCCATTCGATTTATCGACGTCTGAGATGACCTGGCCCTGTACCCGGACTTTCGATGTTCGATATATCGCCACTGTTTCGGTCCGCACTTCATTGTAATAGAGTTGACATTGGAACGAAAACGGTCACGCAATTGCGAAGTCCAAATGTGCGGGTAAAGGCCCTGTGCAGCGATCAAACGATAGATCTGGGCCTCTACCCGCACATTCGAACTTCGCAATTGCGTGAAAGTTTTCGTTCCAATATCAACTCTATTACAATGAAGAGCGGACTGAAATAGTGGCGATATATCGAAAATCGAAAGTCCGGGTACAGGCCCGGCCCTGTACCGCTCTTCATTGTAATAGAGTTGATATTGGAACGAAAACTTTCACGCAATTGCGAAGTTCGAATGTGCGGGTAGAGGCCCTGGGTGCATTCGATGATAATTTGATAGAGATGGCTCAAACCAAACCAGGGTACTAGCATATGAATAGTAATATTTGTTTGTTCGTATGTTTGTTCTTTTGTTTAAAATATGTGTGTTGCAAGCATAAAGTTACATCTTCTCTACAACGGACTCAACGGAGTGGTAGAATCAAAAAATGACGTCAGACAGATCTATGTGCAAAGACTTATAATTGTAACGAGCTTTTACCCGCGACTTCGTCCGCATAAATTATATACCAGATTTTAAGTCAGATGATAAGCTATCAAACAAAAGTTTCATCAAAATCGGTTCAGTAGTTTTTGCGTGATACTCGAACAAACAAATACCCAAACAAATAAACAAACATACAAACAAACAAACAGACAGACAAAAAATCCAAAAATTTGTGATTTGGAATCAGGGACGGGTAAAAACAATGTCGTAATTTTTTTTTTTTTGTAAGTATTTTCAATGTACAGACACATTTGACGACCCGGTTGGTGTAATGGTTACCACGCCGGACTGCCAAACCAGGGTCCTGGGTTCGAATCCCGGTTCGGTCATGGATGTTATATGTTTGTGCCGTTGTTGTATGGTACCCATAACAAAAAGCCTATGGCTTACTTGGGATCATTACAATGTATGTGCCTGTGAGCGTCATTTATTTATTTATTTATTTCTATTAAGTACAGTTTTATAATAGTTTAGATATAATTAAGTCTATGTCTGTGTTTGGTCTATGTGGTATTATTATGAACATAAAAAAAATTAGTTCAAGTTTATAGGCAGTCTTATCTCATGAAAAGCTTTGAGAGCGATCACATGAAATTAATCAACAATGACAGTATTTATGAGAAAAATATATCAAAATACAGGGTGTAACAAAACACCCTAGTAATACTCAAGGGGGAGCTTCAGACCATCAAACTTAACAACTCTCACTATGGAGCCACCATCGAGAAAAAATAAAATAAAATCAGCTGTCCCATACAAAAGTGTAGTACCGACTCGACTAAAATGTATGGGACAGCATATTTTTTTTATTTTTTCTCGATGTTGGCTTCATAGTGAAAGTTGTTCAGTTTGATGGTCTGAAGCTCCCCCTTAAGTATTACTAGGGTGTTTAGTTACACCCTGTATAGATAAGTACCTATTTTTCTTGAAAATGCCGACAAAATTAGGTAAGTATGTCAAGATTTTTTTTCTGAGGGCTGAACCGAAAATTTTTTCGAGATAATTCGGTATGTCATTTTTTTTTTTTTGGAGTGCTGAATCGAAAACCGTTTCAAGATAATTGTCCCAATAACAATATTTTCTCTCAGATATTACAAAATGAAAGGATTACTGACATTTTTAATAAAATAACCAGAACTGTAATCTCTTGGTAAACTAAAAAAAAAGTAACTACTTAAAATATCTGGCCTATATTTCTATAAATTTATTTTGATAAACTCGATAAATCGCAAGAAAATTAAATCAGTGTCTTAAAATGATGTTTACTTTTCGTAAAAAAAAAAAAAAACATTAAGGACAAAAAAAAACTTGACATAGGTACCGAATTCCTTGACACTTCCAAAGTAAGAGATAAGGAGGAAGCAGGAAGTTGGAATAGGTATTGTCGGAAGTCTAAAATAAAATGGCAAAAGGAGTAGACCGACACAAATAGTAGGTAGGTTAGGCAGGAGGGCTAGGCAGGAGGATTGATATCAGAAAGTTAAATCTATTCTGTGCATGCCCTCATTATTATTATTATTGTCGGTATTGTTATAGATAAAGACTTAAACTAATTTCTTAAAAAAAAAAAAAAATTGTATTCAAAAATTAAAATCAGACCAGGAGAGCGATTTTTGAAACTCATTCGCTGAGTTCAGCAGTTGAAAATGTCAAAATTACTATGGAGATATGCAACTTTCTACTGCTGATTTGACTTTCAAAAATCATACTTCAGGAGTGCGATTTTTGAAAGTCAAATCAGCAGTAGAAAGATGCGTATCTCCATAGTAATTTTGACATTTTCAACTGCTGAACTCGGCGAATGAGATTCAAAAATCGCACTCCTGTAACGTACTTTTGAATTAGTTAACGTCACGCAGCAACTGTGGATCTCTCGCTAAACTCTTTAAGGAGTTTTGGAGAGAAATTGTTTATTCTAGATTATATTTTTTTTTGTAAAAGTTAAATTAATTAAAAAAAAAGGTATATTTTATCAATACCTTTCCAAGTTAACCTAACCTAACCTAACCTAAAAATATATTTCCATGGATAAACATGAATTCCTTCGAGCCGGATTTGAACCAGCGACCTATGGATAACAATTATACCAACTACAGTCCACCGCTCTACCAACTGAGCTATCGAAGGCACACAAAAAATTGCGAATATACTCTTAACTAACTCTTAATAACAACTAGAACGAGGCTTAACTTTCACTGGCCTTGTTTATATCGTTGCGTTGGAAATATTATTCAAAATCTTAACCAATTACATATGTTGCCGGTTTTTAAGAGGATGACCACGCCATCAAACTGAACAACAACAACTTTCTCTGAGACCAAAGTCAAAATCGAGAAAAAAAATCAGCTGTCTCATAACTTTGAGTCAGGATTGCAGTTTTTTTATTATTTTTTTATTTTATTTATTTGACACACAAAACAGGAAACAATTAGTGAAATAATAACACAAGAACATAATATGTATATGCTATATTATAGCTTAAATCTAGATTGCAACCCTAAACATGCATGTACAGAAACATTAAAAATTGCGACTTAAAACTTAGATAAGTATAATTTATTGGGACCCCCTCTATTTTTTTTTCTTTTTGTTTTTTATTATTTGTTACCAAATCCAAAATAATAAAACACGTTCTATGAAAATTTCATCTCTCTACCTATTAGGGTTCAATAGATACGAGACGGACGGACGGACAGCGTCGTCGGCTTACAAATAGGGCCTCGTTGGCTCCCTTTGGGAACGGAGCCCTAAAAATTAATACATACTAAAAAATGTGACATCATCTTCACTATCACTTACAAAATACCCTTCCCGTTTACTAACATGATACTCCAACCTACATAACATGATATTGGATTCTCTCAACAGGAGCTAGAGTAGAGCCCAAATTTGACCACAAGTAAATATTCTCTTACCTCTCCTCACCTCTCGGTCAAAATGTGAATTCCTTTCGATATTTGTATTTAGTGTTTCCCATTATCATCCCCAGCTTCTGAAGAAGCAAAATCGCCAATGTTGTATCATCCCTAATTTCTTAGTGAAACCGGTCAAGTGCGAGTCGGGCTACTCGCGCACCGAGGGTTCCGTACCACACCATCACAGAACACAACATTATTAACTTAGGAAAAAAACTTTTTTGTCCGGGACCTTTAGCGCGAGACCGACTCACAATTGGCCGGTTTTTAGTATTTGTCGTTATTCTGTAGAGTTTGTTCTATAATCACACTAAGTTTGACGCTTGTATGTATTACCGTTTTTACGATAGAGCGTGAAGAAAAAACGTTGATAAAAACTAGTTTCTTATTGAGAACCCCCTTAATTTTTAACTTTTTGACATTTTTATTATTTGTTAACAAATCCGCCGTAATATCGCATAATCTGAGAAAATTTCACCTATCTAGCTATTACGGTTCAAAAGTTACAGCCCTAAATAGGTAGGACAGACGGACGGACGGACGGACGGACGGACAGACGGACAGACGGACAGACGGACAAACGGACAGACGGACGGACGGACGGACGGACGGACGGACGGACGGACGGACAACATAGGCTTAGTAATAGGGTCCCGTTTTCACCCTTTGGGTACGGAACCCTAAAAAGGATCCTTCGAGCCGGATTTGAACCAGCGACCTATGGATGACAGTTAATACCAGCTACAGTCCACCGCTCTACCAACTGAGCTATCGAAGGTATATATACTGCGGCGAAAGTAGCGACCATGATCGCAATGTTTACAATTATGTTATCATTAGATAACAAAACATTTAATTAAAAGCTATTGTTTTTGTTTCATTGTTATGGGCGAAAATAATACCTGAAAACACGTTTCAGAAGTCGGTACGAGACATTCACGGCCTCGTGTAAATTTAAATACTTACGTATATTATATGCGTTCAAAGTTTGATATTCTATGATAGTTTTGTGGTTTGCAATGAGATCTGCAGTAAAAACTTTCCTTAATAAAAATGTATCTTTCTCTCATAAAAACACTTTTTAGTTGACCCAAGAATAATGTATAATATTAAACGACATGTTTAGATTTTATATACTCGGATTCATAATTCGGTGACAAATTTTGACATATAACTTAATCATAAGGTTACTTAGGTATAGAACAAAATCCTGATTGTATGAAATGCCCTAGATTGTATGGGCTTCAAGGATATAATGCCCTAGCTTCATACTATTTTGGATATCGAAGCTAGTTAGGCAGTGCCAAACGCCAGTCATTCCATTCTCTTAGGTTACTTAGGCACGTTAAAACTGGTCGTCTTTAATGAAGTTGACTTTAGGTACATTATATTTAATTACGGCCTAATCGCTAAATAGTCGTAGGAAGTACTGATTATCTATGAATCGCTATAGTTATATTTGCGCCAGAAGAGTCGATAACATTATTTCCATACCTGCAGGAGTGATCCTGGAACCAGTCTCAATTTAGGTAATAAGCGGAATTTCAGAGAACAGAAAATATATGAGAGAATAAAAAATCCCTTCCTTAATTACCTATGTACCTCACTCAATATTTTAAAAGAGAAGTCTACAAATACTATACTGAAACTAACTACACCATAAGACAAAGTTTGATGGCAAATTATTGATTATGTACATACATACATAAAGCTCACGCCATTGTTCCATGGGGGTAGGCAAAGACCATGGACCGCCACACGCTACGACTTTAGAACACCAATACAGGATGTAACAAAACACCCTAGTAATACTTAAGGGGGTGCTTCAGAACATCAAACTGAACAACTTTCACTATGGGGTCAGCATGGAGAAAAAAAAAATCTGCTGTCCCATACAAAACTGCAGTACCGACTCGACTAAAATGTATGGGACAGCAGATTTTCTTTATTTTTTCTCGATGTTGGCTCCATAGTGAAAGTTGTTCAGTTTGATGGTCTGAAGCACCCCCTTAAGTATTACTAGGGTGTTTTGTTACACCCTGTATAGCCTCATTCATATAATATAAATCGTTTCATGCACTTCCGTCGATTGAGGGTGCTACGCACTTGTCCTTTCCTCAAAAAATCATTGATTTGATCATGACAGTTTTCCTCAGACGGCCTCTCCCAACACTTCCGCTCACCTTTGCTTGATATATTTTATTCGTAAGTCTTCTTTTATTCATTCTCTCTACGTGACCGAACCATCTAAGCATACTCCTCAATCCTAGTTACCACATCATCCTTCAACTTACACCAATCCCTGATCACACTGACCTTGATTAGGTCAACTAAACCCAAGGAACACGTAAGCTATATAGGGTCCTTCTTAATATGCTGACACTTTTTAAGGGGATGATCAGACCGTCAAACTGAACAACTTCCTCTATGGGACCAACATCGAAATCGCGTAAAAAAAATCATCACTTCCATTCCATACAAAACTGCAAACCTACTCGGAGCCAAACGTATGGGACAACTGTTTTTTTTTTTCGCGATTTCGATGTTGATTCCATAGAGAAAGTTGTTCAGTTTAATAGTCTGGTCATCGCCTTAAAAAAGTGTCAGCATATTAAGAAGGACCCTGTATAGCAGCTGTACAGTAGCCGCATAAAGGAAATTTCCTTTATGCAGCTACTGTGCTGCTGCTATATAGCTTGCGTGTTCCTTGAGAAGTTATGTGACCTAAAAATACTCTTTAATGGATAAAATATAAAATTCCTTCGAGCCGGATTTGAACCAGCGACCTATGGATAACAGTTAATACCAGCTACAGTCCACCGCTCTACCAACTGAGCTATCGAAGGTACACATAAAATGGTGAAATAGTGATTAACAACAATTTTACAATATAATTACCGGAGTAAATACTTTAGCGAAAGTTACATAGAAAGCCGGATTAAGTAACCCGCTCATTATTATAATTAATATTTATATTGTTGTAGTTGAATTTTAATTAATGCACATATTTTCGAGTTTTAACTAATAGTAATTTGGCTTTTCATTTATTACTGTTCCGTCAATTAGTATTTAAATACGTATCCTACAGGATGTTAACTAGTATAGACAGTTGCTTTACTAAAAAGGGTGATTGTAGGTATAGAAATTGACGAAGCTTGTTGCAGATATATGGGATGTATTTATTGACGAAGCCTGTTGTGGATATGAGTGGTGTACCTATTACCTTTGACGAAGCCTGTTGTGGATGTGAGTGGTGTACCTATTACCTTTGACGAAGCCTGTTGTGGATGTGAGTGTTGTACCTATTGCCTTTGACGAAGCCTGTCGTGGATGTGAGTGGTGTACCTATTACCTTTGACGAAGCCTGTTGTGGATGTGAGTGGTGTACCTATTACCTTTGACGAAGCCTGTTGTGGATGTGAGTGGTGTACCTATTACCTTTGACGAAGCCTGTTGTGGATGTGAGTGGTGTACCTATTACCTTTGACGAAGCCTGTTGTGGATGTGAGTGGTGTACCTATTTACCTGTGACGAAGCCTGTTGTGGATGTGAATGTTGTACCTATTGCCTTTGACGAAGCCTGTCGTGGATACGCACTTTGTACTTTTCGTTTTAAAAGGGTGATTGTACTCATGATTCTGAAAAACGTTTCCCAGGGAACCTAAGGAAATTAGCGAATAGAAATTGGCATTTGGAACTTTGCCATACGTTTGTACAGTACGACCGTAAAGTCTAGAAATTAAATAAATCGGAACTAAACTTTTTCATTATCATGACAACATTATGGTAAATGTCAAACTGTCAATCACCAAAATTTCAAATGCAGTTTTATGCATTTCAAATAAAAATTTACCGTAAAATATTTGAATTTGTCCTAATTATTATTACTAATGGATAAAGTAACAAAAAGTGGTGCAAGTTTAGTAATTTACTACGTTATTTTCTGTTATGTTTGGAGGTATATCAAGCGGGGAAAATTGGAATAGATTGGATGTTGTTTACAAGCGATTTGCTGATATGGTTGGTATTTATTTACTCTCATGTTGCTTTTTAACAATTGTTTTCAGCGTAATTATATCAATTATCGTCAGTTATCATCTGAAAAATAATCATTTAGGGCATTTTCTTTCGAGTTTGGTTCGTTTGGGGTTATGATCGGTTGTTGATAAAACTGACGTTATTGTATGTGTACCGCATAATTTTGATCCTTGCATGTCATTCCTGCATGTTTAGTTTATCTTCACTGCGACTAGTTAATATTTTATCGATTACCTACTTTTTTTTTATCGTTTTCAGGAAAACATTTATATCGCAAAATTTTTCTGTCCGGAATGCATCGATAAAAAAACTGCCATGCCTAGAAATGGAAATCTTAAATAGAAGGAATGTAAATATCAGATCTACGAAAATAGTAAACATCGTATTCAAAAACAAATAATTTGAAAGTACAATATAAAGTAATATGCGTTTTCATTATTTTCTTCTAGAACTAGAATACAGGAGGCGTACGTAGCATGTTACACGTGATATGGCTATATCATGCCTTTTATTTCGTTCGTTCGCGCGCAAATAGAAAGAGAGCGTAGGTGTGATAGCACTATATCACGCTGCTATGCTAGCTATGTAGTTGCCGAAATTTGAAATGTATATTGGGTGTAAAATTTAGCTGCTGTCAAAGCCAAATTTAGCTAAACATAGATAACGTTTTGCATAAACTTTGGGAGTAAATACAGCAAGTATCAAAATAGTTTAGGTCGTAGTGTAGTGTTGCCGTGTAAAGCGACAGTGGCGCCCTCATTTAATTTCTACTCTTTCTGGTCGGGCTGTATGAAAAGGTATATTATTTATTGCGATTGTCCCTTTGGTTCCTTGCGGAAAGTTGTTCCGTGTTCAAGTTTAAAGAGTTTAAATTAATGCAATTACTGTCTCTATACAAGTCGAAAGATGAAATAGATTATCTGTAAAAGTGACCTAAGATGACATATTTATCGCGTTTACTTGTTTTGTCACCTTCTTTATCATCCAAGGTTACTAATTCACTTTAGGTAAGAACATTATAGGTATTACTAGACGGGTGTTTAAAACACTGCCCCGAATTTGTTCGCGCAGACGAAACTCGGGTGCATTATATCGTGTTAGTACCGACTACCGACTAATCTAAACTATTATAAAACTGTAACAGAAGTGTATCTGCACATTGAAGATATTTACAAAAAAAAGATTACGATATGGTTTTCAGGTGTCCTGATTCCAAATCACAAATTTTTGGATTTTTTGTCTGTTTGTTTGTTTGTTTGTATGTTTGTTTGTTCGAGTATCACGCAAAAACTACTGAATCGATTTTGATGAAACTTTTTTTGTTTGATAGCTTATGATCTGACTTAAAATCTGGTATATAATTTATGCGGACGAAGTCGCGGGTAAATGCTCGTATCTTCTAATTTCAGTAAACTTCATCCGAATATGTTCAGTAGTTTATGTGATGTGTCCAATCCAAGATATAAAAAAGACAACAATAGAGGTACCATAAATTATCTCAATGCATTTATTATATCACTAATCCTTCACCCTCGCATAATTCTAATTGCATTTGAAAATACTTCTATACCGGATGATTGGTTCAGATCAACAAACTGAACAACTTTTACTATGGGAGCAAACATGAAAACGTAAAAAAAATTGCTGTCTCATAAATTTGAGTCGAGTAGACATTACAGATTGCAGTTTAGTATGGAACAGCTTTTTTTTTTCTATTTCAGGTTTGCTCCCATAGTAAGTAAAAGTTTTTCAGTTTGATGGTCTGCACCACCTCTGAAAGTTTCGAAAGGGTACAATTTTATCATAATATGTAAATTGTACCTAGATAATATACTTAACTTTAGTAGTGGTACTTGACTGGATACCGCAGAATTTACCATTGCACGCATTCAAACGTAGCCCGGAAGTCGTCTGACGTGTCGTCTAGTGCTTAGACAGACTTTCTACCACACCGCTATACTCACTGCGACTCTAAAGAACATTTACATAACCATTGCTTCCTATTGTTTCTACTATCTAGTTTCTACAGAAGCCGAGCAGGCATTGAAAATGGAATATAACATTAGCTCAGTTTTGAAATTTGTTTTTAAATGAGTAACTTGGTCGCCACGTTCCTAATTTGAATAGAAACTGTCGCGGCGGCCAGCGATAGTAGCGCCGTTTCCGACCCGTCCCACGGTATCGGACCACCCCCTTGTACGAAACGACCCTTAACGACTTTTCAAAGAATTTAAATGGTGAGTTACATCGTTTACTCACGTAAATCGATGTTGAAATTCTTGTGTACTTAGTGTTCGTTTGTACTTATAAATGTTTGGAAAAATGTTAATATCCACGGAAATTATGTTTATTATTTATTAGCCGTACGATCTAAAAACTAGATCGTTGTCTAGTCATCATAGAACTAGTCTGGGCTATTGCTAGCTAGTGGTATAGATAATTTTTATACAATGTTAAGACATTTTATTGTTAGGTAGTATATTGGTTTTATTTGTTAAGCAAAGTATAATTTTATCTCTACATACAACTGACCAGGTTTACAATTTTTACAGCCGGTGTACTTATTATTGTCATGAAATCGAACAACTTTCTTTATGAGACTAACATCGAAATCGCGAAAAAAATATCGACTGTCCATATACCTATATTCGAACCAAATGGGTCGAGTAGGATTGCAGTTTTGTATGGAGCAACTGTTTTTTTTCGCGTTTTCTATGTTGTCTCCATAGAGAAAGTTGTACAGTTTGACATAGTCTGATCATCCTCTTAAAATACCGTCAGCATATTATGTTTCACTCTGTATAAAACACAATAATTACCTATATCTACCTACCATTTTATCATTTAATGAGCAAATTGGACTAGCATCACAGATTTTATACAATTTATAATCTGGCTTGTCGACATTCGTTATGAGAAAAATCAAGTAACCGCCATTACGAACACCTGTGGCCTAATGATTTCTTCTTCAAAAATTGTTTCAAATGTAAACATTATTCAAGCATTATGTTAATATTTTGCGCAGCTACACCTACCGTTCTCATCTAAAATAACTAAGTTTGAGCCACTTCGGGCGAAACTTTAATTTATGTATCAAACATTTACGTCGATTTGACAGCAATCATACGAAAGGGCACCTTTCAAAGATCAAACACGAGCTCGTCAAATAATTCAGGGACCCAACACTTAGCATAAGGTCAAACTGACATTTCGTACAACATTTACGTCGACGCCAATTCATAATGTCATAAGGAAACAGGCGTCACGCAACATTAGCTTTAGTGATGTCCTTTGATGTGTCAAATGTATCGATGTACATACACACATATACGGGATAAAACTACCGTTTCTTTTTTTTACGTTCTGATTACTTTCGTTCCTTAATTTTTTTAATATTATAGATACTTAGAGAATTAGAGGTCAATCGGAGTCTGTAAAAACTATTGTAAAGATAAGATAAATACACTTAATTTGCAAACCAATATGAAAATACAGAAAAAAAAGAAAAAATTTATACCTAAAGCATAATTTGATCAATTTAATTTTTTTTAATAATTTTTTTTTCCTATCCTATTTTTTCCCACTGCTGGGCAAAGGCCTCCCCTTTAATCATTTAATTAATTTTTATTAATTTCAATCTTGATTGATTGATTCACTTAAATAGCAATTTTCACCTCATAGCTGACAGCCGGCTGCATCTAATAGAAATGGGTTAAATTACAGGTAGCATAGCGGTAGTAGCTACATGGGTTAAAACGTAGCTAATTTTGTATTGCAACTTCTTTTAAGAAAGTTTTCTACTTGAAATTGAGCTTAAAATCCAAAATGCTTACCAAAAAAAAATCTTTGTTGCTTACATTGTTTCCTACTTGCAAATAATTTAGGTTGTCCAACCTATGTTGCCCAACATCAGAGTGATTTATTCAAAATAAATTATTCCTTCGAGCCGGATTTGAACCAGCGACCTATGGATGACAGTTAATACCAGCTACAGTCCACCGCTCTACCAACTGAGCTATCGAAGGTATATATACTGCAGCGAAAGTAGCGACCATGTTCGCAATGTTTACAATTATGTAATCATTAGATAACAAAATTGTTTTAGTTTCATTGTTATAGGTAGCATGCTGTTATTTAACTTTGCAGCTGTGTTATGTAATGTGTATAATTGTATTTTTTATAGTGAAAACTTATCGAATCGGTAAGAGCATCCTTATTTCACGTCACAAATGGGGTAGAGGCACTCAAGTCAGAATCAACCTGTCGTAGCCACTGAAATATTAATGCCAAACTTAGAAAAGAATGCCTGATTTAATAATTAAAACTTGTAATTTTTAACTGCTTCTAAACATGAAACAGAAATGAAATTAATGTTTTCTCAAACGGCATCGTGGGGTACCTACAGTATTTAAATCTTTATCTTAGTGTAAAAAGTGCTGTTAAAAGTTTTCTTTTTTAGGGTTCCGTACCCAAAGGGTAAAAACGGGACCCTATTACTAAGCCTACGTTGTCCGTCCGTCCGTCCGTCCGTCCGTCTGTCCGTCTGCCCGTCTGTCCGTCTGTCCGTCCGTCTGTCCTACCTATTTAGGGCTGTAACTTTTGAACCGTAATAGCTAGATAGTTGAAATTTTCGCAGATTATGCGTTATTATGGCGGATTTGTTAACAATTAATAAAAATTTCAAAAAGTTAAAAATTAAGGGGGGTTCTCAACAAGAAACTAGTTTTTATCAACGTTTTTTCTTCACGCTCTACCGTAAAATCGGTAATACATACAAGCGTCAAACTTAGTGTGATTATAGAGTAAACTCTACAGAATAACAACAAATACTAAAAACCGGCCAAGTGTGAGTCGGTCTCGCGCTAAAGGTCCAGGACAAAAAAAAAAATTTCTAAGTTAATAATGTTGTGTTCTGTGGTGGTATGGTACGGAACCCTCGGTGCGCGAGCAGCCCGACTCGCACTTGACCGGTTTTTATTTATTTGTCATTCAGGGTATAACAGATTGGTGCAGTCATATTTAAAGGGGTGCAATATCAGACACTCATGGAAAAAATCAGCTGGTCCATACAAAATTGCAATACTCGATTCAAAATTATGATAATATATCGATTTTTTTTCTCGATTTCTATGTTTCCATAGTGCTAGTTGTTCAGTTTGCTGAATTACAATGGAGCCTTTTATGGTCAGAGGTGTGCACCCTTTAAATAATTATAACCACACCTTTTTGTTAAACCCTGTATAAGTTAGTAAAATACTGGTTTTGGTACACCAAAACCAGACTGATACAAGTAAGACTTATTTTGTTCAGTCTACAATCAATCGGGGACAAAACGGCTTAATTTAAAACGTCGAACAAATCTTTTCAAGTCATATCAATCAAAAATGCTTCCGCTAATTTACGAGGGTAACTAATTTAGTCAATCTCCCATTAAATCCCCCTTTCTTAGCGACTCTTCTCCTCGGAAGGCGCATAAAACGCGCGAAAACCTAATGCCATTTCACGCCGGAGTAAACCTTTCTCTGAGAGTTAGCGTCTATTTAAACTCGGCTTAACTTAATCGATCGAGAAGGCCCTTAATTATGGCTTTATCTTAGAAGCAATGAGGATCGAAGCGAACGGATTTGAGTTGACTTGAATTAGCAGGCACGTTTAAAGTTTGCGTATCTACCGGCTTAAGGATATTCTACCGTTGGCGCGCTCCATACAAACGTAGTATGGTGATATTTTCAATACTATCTAATTAAAGTCAATGAAATTTTTCAAAAACAATCAAGTAACTAATCTCTATGTCGGTATGAAGTCAGATTTTCGTTAAAATATACAGTTTCAATGCTAGGATTAATTTAAGATTTGTATGGAAATATTTGTGGCACTGTAACTTTAAAACTATAAATTTTATCGAAAATCTGACTTCATACCGACATAGAAATTAGTTACTAGATTGTTTTTGAAAAATTTCATTGACTTTAATTGGATAGTATTGAAAATATCACCATACTACGTTTGTATGGAGCGCGCCAACGGTAGAATTGTAGCACTGGACTAAGTTTTGATACAAAAATAAATTGATCAAAACGTTTAACAAACTACTAGGCTGTTATTTAGTACAATATGAATACACAGGGTCCAACTTAATATGCTGACAGTTTTTAAGAAGATGATCAGACCGTCAAACTGACCAACTTTCTCTATGGCACCAACATAAAAATCGCAAAAAAAATTTGCTGTCCCATACATTTGGCTCGAGTAGGTTTGCAGTTTTGTATGGAATAGACCCTAAAGAAAGTGTCAGCACAATAAGAAGGACCCTATATAAAATCCATAAATTGTATAAATGATGTATGGTTTTATACCGTTTTTCCATCTATCCCATCATTTCGTTTTGAATCATAAATATTATGCGAAAAGTTTCAACTAAGTACACGCTTAAGAAGCTAGTGGTACCTACCTATAGTGGTAACGTTTCTTTTAATCGAATGGAAATGTTCATGTTTTATATTATGACCAAAAACAGTCAGCATGCAAAGGACCCTGCGCTGTCTATGCAGAAAACATGTAGAGGAAGCTAGGGTTATAGCGATAAATTGATAACAGTAATCCATTCCATTCCATTGCCCATTCCTCGCATAAGTGACATAATTACTCAGCAAATAAGAGGAGTCTCGTCTAACGCATAACTGTGACGTTAATCGTAAGCCGAGAAGGTTTGTCTATGCGAGTTAGCGTTAAACCGCTAACCTGCAGTGTCTCCGATATATTAATATTCATAATCGTCGCCGCAACGCTCGCTCCAACGTTATTCTGGAACGCTGAGAGGAAATTCGAGATGTTAATTTAATTTGACAAATTCTGGAAGATAATATTGGGCTATAATAATTTTTAGCTTATCTCAAAGGTGGTGGAATCGCGTTATGTTTATCTTTAAGATTGGGACAAAGTTTATCAATGTTACAAAACATTGAAATACTTACGAGTCAAGTCACGTTTATACGCAGACACTTTGAAAATACACGTCTTTATTATAGTTCTTATCTTATACTTACGCCAACACAATTCGTTTCTATACTTTTCAATAGCAACACGAAAAATCACATCGGGTACTAAATAAAGATAATAATCAAAAAGAAAAGAGTCAGTCAAAACGAAATCCGCGCTTTATAAGGATCGTGTGACTTGCACTTCGGTGCTGCCCGGCGGGACCACAAACCCTAATTATGTCTGAAACAATACCCGCCTTATTTTTACCCATTTTGTGCTCAATCATAATTACCCCGCCTTCCTCTGGGAAGCATTGTTACGGAAAATCATCGCCAACCTTCCACTCCGCTTATTATGATACGACGAATTATTTACCTTTGAGGTTTCATTGAAATCAGCTGAGTGTGTCTTCAGCTTTTAGAAAAAGGGTTTTCTTTTGTAACTCTGATGACATTTGTATAGGTAAGTTTTACCCATACTGATTACTTAGATAGGAAAAACAATTTACGATGGCAATTATGGATTAATAATACTTATCTTATCTAGGAACATCAATAAATAAAATATTTTATTAATAAACTGGAAACCTACAATTATCCAATTAAGTCTAACGTTGCACCACAATAAAACAGTGATTCAATAAAAGCCTATGAAATCAAACAACAGCTCAATAAAAGCGCACAATTACCTACGTCTCCCATATTTATCTTTTTCCCCGATATAAATGCTTTGTGGGGGAACAATGGCCGCGGGGTTGGGAAGTGGAGGGCGAAGGGGGGAAGCTTTATAATTTTTTAATTAATGCCGCTGAAAATATCAAAGTCATTGGGCGTGCCACCTGCTAGTGGGGAATGCTATTAAATTTTGATAGACTTTTTTCATAAAGCGTTCCACTCTTTTGGGGTACAAACGCTGTGGTTTGCCTTACTTATTGCATTTATTATTACGTAGATAAAATGATTTATTATACTTGCGAAGGTACGGTATGGATTCTTGCTGTGTAAATTAGAACAATACAATTTGTTGATGCTGTAAACACATCAAGGCTGAAAATCACGACGACGCGACGGCTGACGACCGACAAGGTCTAGCGTCCTAAGCTTCTTGGTCCCAAACATCTTCTTATAGGACTTGATGTATATGGTGTAACAAAACAGTTCAGCTGTCCGCTTTCTATATCAAGTCCCTATAAAAATTATTACTTTCACGAAGTGCCCAATGTTCCGAGAATGTCTCTACAATGCAATGATTCAAGTTATTCTATTCAATTCAATGATATTATTTAAACGAAAATTCTCTTGCTGTTTCAAATTCACTACCTTCAAATAATGTAGCCGTTTAGCCAAATGTAGTTATTTAATTGGAATTAACTTCAGCTCGTTGAAACTCTACTTTGAGAAAATGTCGCGGTGAAAATCAGTCATAAGGAAAACCCGAAGGAAAACAACCGTGTAAAGGATTTCCTGCTTGGCGAGATACCTTTAATTGTTACACGTTTTTCGGATGAGTGATTATGTTTTTGGGTCATTATCGAAACATACATAATTTGTCTTGAACGTACCTAAAGGTTCTCCAGTTCATCTATATTTATAGTTATAGATAAAAATGACAACGAATATATATTTTCTAAAAAGACAATTTAAGTTTTGCGTTCATTGCCATTAGTATAGGTACACAATTCATTTTAGACAATGTCTGGATACTGTAGGTACCTACTGCAGCTAAAATACATTTATTCATATGCATTTAAACGAAAGGGGAATGTGTCGGACAATATTGGATAAAATATTATTACATGGACAATGTCAAGCGAAAATTAGCGTTATTAGCACATCGATTAAATTGCCTCTCGAATTCATTTTAGGTATAGGTACCTACCTAATTGATTTCATACTCTTTGTCAATGAGTGTAGACCCCTCGTTTTGATTGTTCTGTGACATCGAGTATATCGTTCGCTGGTATTGTAATTATATTTTCGAATCCACTTTTAATTTTCAATTTTCATTATTTCAGATGTTTTTTAGGGCTATAGGGCTATAGGGTAGCAAGTCGAAATTTTCATAGAAAAAAGTAAGTAGTCATAGTTTAGTTATTAATGTTATTATTTTGTATTTGGACCTCCCACCACCTATACCTACAACAAACGTGTTTTTTTAATATTTGTTGTATATTTGCAGTACAAGTATCAAATGTTTACATTCTAAGGTGTGTACATTCTAAGGTAATACAACAAACAAACAGTCAAGTGTGTTTCGGGCTTGCGCTAAAGATCCCGGGGAAAAAACATTTTTTACTAATATTGTTATACTTACTTAAGGTGGTTGCAGAGGGGTCAATTTTATTCAACCTTTGTTTGTTTAGTCAAACTTTGACGCACAATACGCGTAGACGGTATTAATATAAGTAACTTTGTATACATATATGGAAAAATAGGTTATAAAATCTAGATGTCGCGTATCAAATAACATTTGCAATTTATAATAAAATTACGAAGATATAAAGCTTTGAAAATTTTGTATGAAAAATTTCAAAGCCTTATATCTTCGTAATTTTATTATAAATTGCAAATGTTATTTGATACGCGACATCTAGATTCTTAAACTATTTTTCCATGTATAAAATATTATTCCAAATATATTTTATAAATTCCGTCTACGCGTATTGTGGTTCAAACGTTTATATATGAACTGAAACTACCTTAATGGTTATAATGAAATAACAATCACAATATGGATACAACGTAACTTACACCTGAATACAAGTTAGGAAATGAACGCAATCAAAACCGTAATTTCCGTTCAGACCATAAAACCGACAAGTTGCAAGTCAATTCATAATTACAGTACTTCAATAATTGCTATGCCAACAGTGCCTGGTGCCTGGTCAGTGGCTAACAACTGGCGTGCCGTGAAAACTTTTAAAAACCAAGTTTCATGTTACTAAAACACGTTGAAACCCTTCCGTTTTGAAGGTGAGCAATTACAAGGTCTGCAATATTTAAATCACGTGTTTGAAAATACTTACCTATTATTAGTAAAAGTTTTTTAACGACACTAATACAAATTAGCTAAATTGCTTTACAATAAGCTTACTCTAAAATATTCCGTTGTAAACGCAGGGCCGGGCCACATTTTGCTGGTTTTTAGAAGCTATCTTCTCGTTATTTGAAAGACATACAATTACAAATTAATGAAAAATATAGCTTGTAGGTATTATCTTCAAAATCTCGGCCTTATTTGCTATGAAGTGTATTTCTTATTTTTCTACAAAATACATAATTATGAACCCTGTGTTCAAAGGAAAGCTAAATATTGGAAAAAATCTGTATTATGTGCATCTACTTACTTTATACGTTGAAGTCACTTTTACTGGTGATACAATGGTGTATCATTGTATAGACAATATTGAGATCTAAAAATGCTATGAAATAATTTTTTTTTAAGATCAATATTTAATGAGTTAATTAGATAATTGTAAAATTTGGTGCGAATTCCTATGATTTTAGAATTGGATTTCCTTGGATTAGAAGGCACCACAGTCAAAAAATGAAGGACAAGCCAGTTAAAAACAGGAATACCTATTAAAATGACATAGTTTAGTAGAGGTGCGGCCGCTCTGAAAGGGTCAAGGTAGTTCGGTCAGGGAAACCTCTTAACATATCCGAGTATGGTGGAGCAAGCGGTCGCCCCGTACTAAACCCGTATTGAACTGCTGCTGGCTCTTACGAATATGGAGAAGAGTAAGATGAGGCCCTGTACCCTGCAGTGAGCTGTATAGCGGTTTATGATAATGATGATGTACTAAATTTAAAGTCATAAAATTAAGTACTATCATGAAAAATATGAATGAGAATATTTAAGAACAATCATTCATGGAATTTTATTATAATTATAGGATCCTTCTAAATTCTGGCGGTTTTTAAGGGGATGTTTAGATTACCAAACTAAATAACTTTCTCTATTGGACCAACGAACGTTGCAATTGGGAAAAATAATCATACAAAACTGCAATACTACACGACCCAAATTTATAGGACATGTTGCAACCCTGTATAGGTAGGTACAGTAGATATAGAGCCAGTTACCAACTTTCATTTTCTATACTATAAAACAGTTCTGTTGACTGACGGGTTTACAGAATATAATATTCTAAGAGGATGTAGTCTCTAGAAAGAATTTTTGAAAATCAACGCCTAGGGGGGGGATGAAATGGGTTAAATAATATATACGTTTGTAGGTATGCCATAAAATAGTACCTTGCATGTTGCAACCTGAAACTTAGGTAGTTAGTAATAAGCACTTAGGTATGTACTCTTCAATATACCTAAGTAATGAAACAAGTAATTTTAACATTTTTTAACAACCCAGCCCCACACTCCCTGGGCTAGCAATAAACTACAAGCACTCCAGGTTGAGTGGGTAACCCTTGATTTTTTGTATGGTACCTACGTTTTATGCTGTTTGGTGATTATTGTAGGTATAATTTTACATCATCGTGAACCATGTCTAAGAGAATAAGTATATAGCTATCTATGCTAACAATTATGTTTTTATTAGCTCGGGTAGATATCAAGAAAACAATAGTTAAACTTATCCTTGTCTCTTTTCTCAAAGTGCCATGAAAATCTCGGTTTTATCTACACCATTTAATTGTAGGCAGGCGAGTTATCTCGAGGTTCCCTCGATTGCGGCTCATAAAATGTTACAACCCTTTTGTTTTGGACCGTTCATAGCGATTGTCGCTTGTAGAGTAGGCTCAACATTTTCTTTGTTTACGAGAAATTACGTGATTTGAAAAGTTCAGTCGGGTATGCGAAATAAACCACAGCATAGGGTTACCGGTAAACTACACAACAGAACAGGGTATTTTACTGAATGATTTGCTGAGGTCGATCGCGCTAATTTTAGGGGGGGATAAATAACGGATTTATTTCTACCAAAGATATTTTAAATCTTGTATTATGGTTATACTTAACGAACTTTTGCCCACGACTTCGTCCGCACCTATAATCGAAGCGAGATAAAATATATATGCATTTTAAGTTTGAAAATCGATCCGGTAGTTCCCGGAACGTAATACTCGAACAAAAAAAACAAACACACACATACAAAAAATTAAAAAGCGGTGATTTGGCGTAAGAGACACCTATAACGTGGTGTAAACGCCATAATATCGTAACTTTTTTGAATTAACTCCGGACGCGAAACGAGGGGTGTTATAGTTATAAGTTTGACGCCTATGTCGGTCTGTCTGTCTGTCTGTGGCATCGTAGCTCCCAAACTGGTGGACCGATTTCAATGCGTTTTTTTTATAAAAAGCTAATTTTAGCGGGAGTGTTCTTAGCTTTGTTTCATGAAAATAGGTTCAGCAGTTTTCAAGTAACTTTAAAAATTACGAAATAACATTAAATTACAGATTTAAAAACCCCCCCAACAACGGCAAAAACAATAATTTAAAAGTGAAAAATAATTCGGTCGGTTTCGGTTATTTTAGGAGTACGCAAATGTATGTTTTATTTTCCACCTCTCTTTAAGATATTTTAGGTCTATTAATGGGTCGGGCACCGCAAGTGATTGTGGAATAAAAAAATCAATGGTCATTTCATAGCGATCCCCCTACGCATTAATTGACCTAAAACCCTAAAACGTGTTAAAAAGAGTTAAAAAGTACCTACAAACATTTGCTTACTCCAAAAATAATAGGTGACAGCATTATTTTTCACTTTTCTATGTTTGTTTTTGACGTTGGGGGTTTTTTGGAAATAATCTTCAATGGATTCTTTCGATGACGCGTGGCCAGAGCATGCCCAAGACAGAGGTGGTTTGAGGATTAAAGGGGAGGCTTTTGCCCAGCAGTGGGATGAAATAGGCTAGTAAAAAAAATCCTCAATGTACAGACACACTTCTGTTAAAAATCTTTTCATATCGGTATGGTTATTGGATTTACTATGCATATTTTTTAAAAGTTGGTTCAAAGAATACAAGTGTAGGTAGGTGCTTAAATTCCAGACAACAATCGTGTTATGAAGCAGCTTTACCAGCTATCATAAACACGTACGCAACCTATTTGAATAATTTAGTTTTGCCGCGAATTTTCGAACATCCTGTTCCGTTCCAAATCCCTACACGCCATAAAATAAGTTTGATATGTGATTGAAACGTGATCTCTAACTATACAATGTTTTTATTTTTTATACGTTTTTACAGTACACATTTTTTTATATCTGAAATTGGTAAAATGCCTTTAGCGAATTAAGTAAAAAAGACCTTAATGTTTTTTTGACCAAATAGCATCAACTGCCAGTACTGGCAACATAAACAAAAAGAGTTGATGCTATTCAATATAATGCTATCAAATAGAGAAAATTTAAAAACCCCTAATTAAGACCAATGACAGAGGTCACTATTTTTTTTTTTAAATACACAATACAACAACAACAACAACAACAACAACAACAACAACTTAGAATCCAATGTAGCTAGCTAGTTTACCATTCTTGTATACCTTCACTTCTTTTAGATAAACGACAAAAATAAACAAACTAGGTAAACCGAAGCAGAATCGTAACACAATACCTATGGTACCTACTATGAGAGAATCAAATAAAAAACTTTCGACCTTTGATTTGAATCCAACAAAATAGGTAGACATAAAATTCACGCGCGGGTGTCGATTTGATAGAGCTTTGTGAAAAAATCTCTCGCTCTATATGTGAAACGCTGTGCGAATTAATATGACGCGTGCCTTCCGCGGTTCCGGGATAGTGATGCGCTTCATCAAACAAAATAATATATCGATATTTGTATTATAAGAGGTTTCCCTGACCGAACGACCTTGACTCTTTCAGAGCCGCCTATTAATCTACTTCATTTTAGTAGGTATACCTATTTTTGACTGGCTTGTCCTTCATTATGTCACTGTGGCACATTCTAATCCAAGGAAATCGTAACCAAATTTAACAATTATCTAATTAACTCATTAAATAACGGTCTTAAAAAAAAATTACTTCATACCAATTTTAGATCTTAATATTTTCTACACAATGGCGTGTGTCGAAAGTAAAAGTTACTTCAATTTATTTATAAAGAAGATGCACATCCAATATTTAGGCTTTCCTTTAAACATAGGTTTCATATGTATTTTATAGAAAAATAAGAAATACACTTCATAGCAAATAAAGCCGAGATGGTGAAGACCATTGCTATATTTTTCATAAATTTTTATGTCTTTCAAATAACGAGAAGATAGCTTCTAAAAACCAGCAAAATATGGCTCGGCCCTGCGTTTACCTATAGGGAGCCTCTTAAGCAACTAACCAATTATTAGAACTACGTTTTAGGGGACGGGTTATTCTTATAATCGGATTCGGTTGGGCATATAGGTGGATATAATGTTCCGGAAATGACTGAAGAGTAAACTTAGTAAAGCTATGTAGGTAGGTATGGTAGAGGTATGTAATCGATTTTGATTTCAAGACAGGTGGTCAATGTTTTTCAGCACACATTACACAAAAACATAGAACAAAATGGCGTCGTCCCATACAATTAAAATTAAAAAAAGATGGCGATCGACCAAAAGCGAAGCTATGATTTGTTTTCTTCGTAAAAAACATTAACAGGAGTCACGCCCTTAGGTAACCAATTTGCGTAGATTAGCAAATAAATAGAGTACGAGACTGTAGATCCCACAGGCAAACCAATAAATCCGTTTTGTGGGGCAACAGTAAAAGCTTAGATTATTGATTGGTCTTCGCACAAAGAACAAGAGGTAAGAGTAAACGCTTAATAATAAAACAACAGATAAAAATCATCAAAATGATGCAGGTTGTATGAAACTTATAATTATAAGCTAAGCTAGACTTAATTGCTGCTAGAGTGGAATTTTAAATAGTATACTAGATTCTAAATAACGTCGCTTTACCTACTTACGCTGCTAGCCTAAAGTTTGCCGACATGCATTGCTATTGTGGGTAGGGACGCTATTTTATGAGGTTATCATCGGCCATCTCTATCGCGAATAAAAGCGAATAAAAACCCAACAATAGTTGGAATTGACATTTTCGAACCAAACACGTCGCTTTCTGGTCTAGCAGACCTAAAGCAGACTGTCCGTTCATGACAACATGGAATTCTTTATTGATAATATTTGCTATTGAAAATTAAGCAAACACAGCAAACACAATTTCATTTCATAGGTAAACTAAGGCTACAGTATAAGAAAGAGTATCTATTACTAGATACAGTACGGACACTCCCTTCCTCCCACCAACTTTTTACCTCACCCCCTCTATCGCCCTCTGGTTACCTCGCACTGGTTACTCGTTACCTAAGAAGAAGACATAAGGTTCAATTTCTTTGGTTTCGCATGTGCTAACGTCATCGTGTTAAATTCAATTTTTTGTATGCAGTGTCCGGGCTGTGCTAAGGCACTAAAATGTGATGTGCGCCTTTAGTAAGTGATGCCTTTCTAAGCTCAGTAAGATGCCTCTATTTTAAGCAGAATTACAAGCACCTCCTGTTACCTATGGCCAATTACATTGAACATTAGTCCTCACCGCAAAAACACATCCACATTTCAACAAAAACAAACGTGAGGATTGCCTCTGAACGGCGATAATTTGTCAGGTGCTTCAGATCAAAGAATACTTTGTTACAGAGCCGACATAATTATGATTCGTTGTAAGTAATTTTACACTTTTACAAATGTGTAAGAAATGAAGAAAATGAAAGATGAATAGTAAACATTACATTTACAAAAATTTTCAGGATTAAAATAGTTATCGTAAAGTCATATCATAAGCATAACTCATAAGCTCTGTTATGATAACAGACAGGGAAATAAATAATTAAGTATGAGAACTAGGACAGAAAGCCGAAAACTTAGAGGTACTTAGTTTTCACCTCCATTTCCGTGTGTACCTACAATAAAGCGTTAAAATAAAATAAAAAATAGGTACCTACCTGACCAAGTCAGCCCACTAGCTGATGTAAAGCTGTTGGTAAATGACGAGGACAATTTATTTATTTACCTTTACCTATTTATGCTTAATGCACTTTAGGTAAGTATACAATAATATTAAGAGAATCCTTATGTAACATTCTTATCACTTTGTTATTAATAACTAGTGTTATATGTTCAAATGTTTGCATATTTACTATATTTAGGTTAAATTACAATAAAATACTACATTATATCTAAGTTTCTAAGTCGCAATTTTTAATGTTTCTGTACATGCATGTTTAGGGTTGCAATCTAGATTTAAGCTATAATGTTCTTGTGTTATTATTTCATTGATTGTTTCCTGTTTTGTGTGTCAAATAAATAAATTAAATAAATACCTACCTATCGTTCTCCCAGAAACAAATCGCCATAAGTACCTACATTTAAGGCTTAATTAATAACGCTGTTATCGATGGAAGAATTTGGCTTTTCAGGATTATCTAGTTATTGTCTATATCCTTTAACATTTACACATCTGGTTTTCTCAGCACGCGTTAAGGTTGATGAGAGAACAACACAGTCCTTTTCCCTTTTATTTTGATCTTTGTCCAACCGCGTGGGAACAATCCACATCGGTGCCGTCCCGTTGCCCCCGCTAACGTCTTCTTCAAGGGGGATGAAATATCTAAACGCGAGTCTCTTAATGGCTCTCATTTATTTCTCTCCCGAATCTCGCACTGAGCGCTCGTAATTATTGCGTTTCCAGTAGGGTTATTAAGTTTTGCTTCGGTTAAAATGAGAAATGGTAGCATTTATTCGATGTTCAACTTGATATCTTTGAGCAGCAAGGGTTGAAAATTTCATTTTAGATGATGTAATTAAATTAATTGTGGTGTGCAACGGTATTAAAGTAAATTGTGTATCATTAACGTTATACCGTGCGCGACAATTTATTTAGTTACTTTGTTTTCTAACCCTGAAACTTGCTAAAATATCCCCCTGCAATCAATTAGGTAGTAAAACAAAACAGCTCGAAACTTTATACAGATTAGATCAGACAAATGGCGTATCTAATTGTCTGCCCTAATCCTTGTCGATAGCGATCTGTCGAACAGTCAGCTATTCGGATTCTTTTCCCATTCATCCCTTAGTAAGTGGGCTACTTATCTGTTCGAGGAAACAGACATGATGAATAATTACTTAACGGTAGTTGGTTGTTTAGGTTCGAAGATTTACGAGTTTGTGCGAAAATGGTTCCAAATTCTTTCTTTTAATTAATTATTTTATTTTATTTAATAGCTAGGGTACCCAAGTAGTACCTACATTCTTCTAACATAAGTATAACACATAGGTTACCCACATACCTACATAAAGTGGACATAATTTGCTACTAGTTACTACAGACACAAGCAGATATATCGTAGCAAGCAAGGTGGTCAAATATTTCTAAGCAGTTCTAATTTTCAATAATTTCTTTACTCGTAACCAATCAAAAATATAGGAACGCCTAAAACATCAAATATATTTACGCAGTCAGGGTAGTCATAAACATCAGGAGTGCGATTTTTGAATCTCATTCGCTGAGTACCTACAGCAGTTGAAAATGTCAAAATTACTGTGGAGATATGCATCTTTTTACTGTTGATTTGACTTTCAAAAATCGCACTCCTGAAGTATGATTTTTGAAAGTCAAATCAGCAGTAGAAAGATGCACGGTAATTTTGACATTTTCAACTGCTGAACTCATCGAATGAGATTCAAAAATCGCACTCCTGAACAGTTTCGGAAAAAAACCTTACTCCATTGTTTTACATTTAATTTTAAATAACATTGGTTAGGGCTTTGCCCAGCAGTGGGATGAAGTAAAAAAAAAACATTCTAAAATAATTATTGAAAATTCTATTCATTGGTAACATTTACTGTAAATAGTTATTCTTATTCGTATATAGACTGTAAAGAATTTAATGAAAATCAGCACTGCTCAGAAATATTTGGACACCTTGTATGCTACGATATACTTATCTGATGGCGACTGTACCATATCCACCTTTTAACAGTGTTATTGGTTATTATAATTATTATGTTATAGGTACACTAATGCTCAAAATAAATTCCGCATGGTAAAATGGTGCCATGCTCATGTCGTGCCAGGCAATGTACAATATTTTGGAATACCTAACTTCAAATGGCTGAACATATATTCTATCTAAGGCAATGATTGGGTTAAATAATCGACTCTCAAGATTTTTGCTTATGAATAACTTGATCATTAAAAGTTAGCTAATAGGTCACTGCAATTTTTTCCGTTTTATCTAGATTAAAAACACCTACCTAGTAATACCTTACTTTCATTAGTACTTAATCATGCTAATCTTCAAACGTACCTATAAGTCCCCACGACTGCTATGTGGATAATTCCAAGGCAACCGGAAATCTAATTCAAAGTTTATAGTGGTATAATCACATCAGTATCTCATTGTCAAGCAGGATACAAGCTTGGGCTCAAGAGGGTCTCATATTTTGCGGCGAGCCCGAGGCATTTGCAAATTCTAAACTTTGTAGAGATAACACGAAGCTGCTAAGCCTAAGCTAAGCTCCTTCAAGTTGTGACGTAGATATACTTATAGTAAGTGTACCTACATATTTTACAATTCTGTGTTATTCTGATCTTCAATACAGAAAAAAAAACGTATTATCTTGGTATGTAACACCACACTATACGTTTGGATTTAAAAAAAATCTTTACCAATACTTAACACATTAGGTAAATGTTTTGTCATACATACTTTGTTCTACCTACATGTGCATGCTAGCCTCTAAGATATGTATGTTTTATAAAGGGGACTTGATTTTCTAGCAGATTAATAACTTCAAAGTACCTAATAAAATAACAATACCTAATCTACACGTTTGTATCTATTTCGTCCAGTCAGCATCATGCTGACTGGCTAATTCGTATCCAGTCTAGCTGCCCAGGGTGCGCCAGACAAACTCAGGTTTCGTTACTCGATGAGGTTTTCATTGCACCCCATTTGAATGAAGTGTTATCTAATAAGGTAATAAGATAAACAAATACTTCAAATACTACTACTAGGTACTTTAATACTTATTCTTTTGTAATACCAAAATTCACTTTGACACACATGAAGACTTCGCCTGACGTCTCCTCATATTTTTAAAGCGTAGACACGTTTCTAAACTCACAACCATTACAATTTTACAATCAGCCTTTATAACGTAAGTCATTGTGAATACAGGGTGTGACAGAAGTAAAAATAAAAATTGAAAACTTTTAAGGGGTGGTTTAGACCATCAAACTGAACAACATTCACTATGGGACCAACATCGAAATAGCGAAAAAAAACTCTTTTGTCCCATACATTTAGCTCGAGTAGATCTGTAGTTTAGTATGGACAAAGAAGATGGAAAAGCATAGAATGCTATTTCCTTGTATAACTCACAATAATTTTTAAAATGTCACTAGATGGCATTACTTGGTCCGCTAGAAGTAAAATTTGTCTGAAATCGACGAAATATCGCATTTTACTGTTCTGGTTCATCATATTTATTTATTTTGAGCAACAAAATATATTATTTTCATAACATCACATTGAAAATAACAATTTCATAAGCAGGTTTTTTTACATTTTTTTCATTGATCTACAATACGATATAATACTAAGCGGGAGTAGCATGCAGTTATAGAGAATTCCGGTAGATGGCGCACATTTCAAAATTCATACTAAACAAGATTGCTAGGAGTGCGATTTTTGAATCTCATTTGCTGAGTTCAGCAGTTGAAAATGTCAAAATTACTATGGAGACGTGCATCTTTCTACTGCTGATTTGACATTAAAAAATCATACTCCAGGAGTGCGATTTTTGAAAGTCAAATCAGCAGTAGAAAGATACTTATCTCCATAGTAATTTTGACATTTTCAACTGCTGAACTCACCGAATGAGATTCAAAAATCATACTCCAGGCTATTGAAAAAAAAACTAAATTTGAAATTGTTAAGCTTGCGTATACAGGGTGTAAATTAAAATAGGACAGCTACTTAAAGAGGTGCTTCAGACCATCAAACTGAACAACTTTCTCTACGGGACCAATATCGAAATCGCGAAAAAAAAAGCTGCTGTCCCATACATTTCAGTCGAGTTATGTTTGCAGTTTTGTATGGGAGAGCGGAATTTTTTTTCGCGATTTCGATATTGGTCCCATAGAGAAAGTTGATCAGTTTGATGGTCTGAAGCACCCCTTTAAGTAGCTGTCCCATTTTATTGTACACCCTGTATACTCACACATTTAAAAAAGAAAATATCAATGAATAAAATATTTTAACGCGTGGTGGACTAACGCCCCACCCGCCCTGTTCCCTACACGTTCAGGTTTGATAGCAAAACATATTTAACCAGGATCTGGTGCTGAAGACAGGAATGTCTCCGTACGATGGTACTCCTCAACGGTAAAGAGCGTGGGCTTGATTTTTATCTCTTCCTGTTTAGTTTTGAAAGCAAAACACATATTTAATCGGGAACTGGTGCTGAAGCCAAGAATGTCTCCGTACGAGGGTACTCCTCAACGGTAAATAGCATTGGCTTGAATTTTGTTTGTTCGCGTTCAGTTTTGATAGCAAAACACATATTGAACCAGGATCTGATGCCGAAGCCAGAGATGTCTTCGTACGAGGGTACTCCTCAACGGTAAATAGCATTGGCTTGAATTTTGTTTGTTCGCGTTCAGTTTTAATAGCAAAACACATATTTAACCAGGATCTGATGCTTAAGCCACAGATGTCTTCGTACGAGGGTACTCCTCAACGGTAAACAGCGTTGGCTTGAATTTTATTTGTTCGCGTTAAGTTTTGATAGCAAAACACATATTTAACCAGGATCTCATGCTGAAGCCAGAGATGTCTCCGTACGAGGGTACTCCTCAACGGTAAACAGCGTTGGCTTGAATTTTGTTTGTTCGCGTTCAGTTTTGATAGCAAAACACATATTTAACCAGGATCTGATGCCGAAGCCTGAGATGTCTTCGTACGAGGGTACTCCTCAACGGTAAACAGCGTTGTCTTGAATTTTGTTTGTTCGCGTTCAGTTTTGAAAGCAAAACACATATTTAACCAGGATCTGATGCCGAAGCCAGAGATGTCTCCGTACGAGGGTACTCCTCAACGGTAAACAGCGTTGGCTTGAATTTTGTTTGTTCGCGTTCAGTTTTGATAGCAAAACACATATTTAACCAAGAGCTGATGCCGAAGCCAGAGATGGCTTCGTACGAGGGTACTCCTCTACGGTAAACAGCGTTGGCTTGAATTTTGTTTATTCGCGTTCAGTTTTGATAGCAAAATACAAATTTAACCAGGATCTGATGCCGAAGCCAGGAATGTCTTCGTACAAGGGTACTCCTCAACGGTAAACAGCATTGACTTGCATATACCGTTTACAGTTGAGGAGTGCCTCCGTACGGACCATTCCTGGTTTCAGCACCAGATCCTGGTTAAACGTGTGTTTTGCTTTCAAAACTAAACAGGAAGAGATAAAAATCAAGCCAATGCTGTTTACCCTCGTACTAAGGAGTACCCCCGTACGAAGACATCCCTGGCTTTAGCACCAGATCCTGGCTCAATATGTGTTTTGCTATCAAAACTGAACGTTAACAAAAAATTTCAAGGCAATCCTGTTCACCGTTGAGGAGTACTCTCGTAAGAAGACATCCCTGGCTTCAGCACCAGATCCTGGTTGAATATGTGTTTTGCTATCAAAACTGAACGCGAACAAAAAAAAATCAAGTCAATGCTGTTTACCGTTGAGGAGTACCCTCGTACGGAGACATTCCTGACTTCAGCACCAGATCCTGGTTAAATATGTGTTTTGCTATCAAAACTTAACGCGAACAAATAAAATTCAAGCCAACGCTGTTTACCGTTGAGGAGTACCCTCGTACGAAGACATCTGTGGCTTAAGCATCAGATCCTGGTTAAATATGTGTTTTGCTATTAAAACTGAACGCGAACAAACAAAATTCAAGCCAATGCTATTTACCGTTGAGGAGTACCCTCGTACGAAGACATCTCTGGCTTCAGTACCAGATCCTGGTTGAATATGTGTTTTGCTATCAAAACTGAACACGAACAAAAAAAAATCAAGCCTATGCTGTTTACCGTTGAGGAGTACCCTCGTACGAAGACATCCCTGGCTTCAGCACCAGATCCTGGTTCAATATGTGTTTTGCTATCAAAACTGAACGTGAACAAAAAAAGTGCAAGCCAATGCTGTTTACCGTTGAGGAGTACCCTCGTACGGAGACATTACTGGCTTCAGCACCAGATCCTCGTTCAATATGTGTTTTGTTATCAAAACTGAACGTGAACAAAAAAATTTCAAGACAATCCTGTTCATCGTTGAGGAGTACCCTCGTACGGAGACATTCCTGGCTTCAGCACCAGATCCTGGTTAAATATGTGTTTTGCTATCAAAACTGAACGTGAACAAAAAAAGTGCAAGCCAATGCTGTTTACCGTTGAGGAGTACCCTCGTACGGAGACATTACTGGCTTCAGCACCAGATCCTGGTTAAATATGTGTTTTGTTATCAAAACTGAACGTGAACAAAAAAATTTCAAGACAATTCTGTTCACCGTTGAGGAGTACCCTCGTACGGAGACATTCCTGGCTTCAGCACCAGATCCTGGTTAAATATGTGTTTTGCTTTCAAAACTAAACAGGAAGAGATAAAAATCAAGCCAATGCTGTTTACCGTTGAGGAGTACCCTCGTACGAAGACATCCCTGGCTTCAGTACCAGATCCTGGTTGAATATGTGTTTTGCTATCAAAACTGAACGCGAACAAATAAAATTCAAGCCAACGCTGTTTACCGTTGAGGAGTACCCTCGTACGAAGACATCTGTGGCTTAAGCATCAGATCCTGGTTAAATATGTGTTTTGCTATTAAAACTGAACGCGAACAAACAAAATTCAAGCCAATGCTATTTACCGTTGAGGAGTACCCTCGTACGAAGACATCTCTGGCTTCAGTACCAGATCCTGGTTGAATATGTGTTTTGCTATCAAAACTGAACACGAACAAAAAAAAATCAAGCCTATGCTGTTTACCGTTGAGGAGTACCCTCGTACGAAGACATCCCTGGCTTCAGCACCAGATCCTGGTTCAATATGTGTTTTGCTATCAAAACTGGACGTGAACAAAAAAAGTGCAAGCCAATGCTGTTTACCGTTGAGGAGTACCCTCGTACGGAGACATTACTGGCTTCAGCACCAGATCCTGGTTCAATATGTGTTTTGTTATCAAAACTGAACGTGAACAAAAAAATTTCAAGACAATCCTGTTCATCGTTGAGGAGTACCCTCGTACGGAGACATTCCTGGCTTCAGCACCAGATCCTGGTTAAATATGTGTTTTGCTATCAAAACTGAACGTGAACAAAAAAAGTGCAAGCCAATGCTGTTTACCGTTGAGGAGTACCCTCGTACGGAGACATTACTGGCTTCAGCACCAGATCCTGGTTAAATATGTGTTTTGTTATCAAAACTGAACGTGAACAAAAAAATTTCAAGACAATTCTGTTCACCGTTGAGGAGTACCCTCGTACGGAGACATTCCTGGCTTCAGCACCAGATCCTGGTTAAATATGTGTTTTGCTTTCAAAACTAAACAGGAAGAGATAAAAATCAAGCCAATGCTGTTTACCGTTGAGGAGTACCCTCGTACGAAGACATCCCTGGCTTCAGTACCAGATCCTGGTTGAATATGTGTTTTGCTATCAAAACTGAACACGAACAAAAAAAAATCAAGCCTATGCTGTTTACCGTTGAGGAGTACCCTCGTACGAAGACATCCCTGGCTTCAGCACCAGATCCTGGTTCAATATGTGTTTTGCTATCAAAACTGAACGTGAACAAAAAAAGTGCAAGCCAATGCTGTTTACCGTAGAGGAGTACCCTCGTACGGCGACATTACTGGCTTCAGCACCAGATCCTGGTTCAATATGTGTTTTGTTATCAAAACTGAACGTGAACAAAAAAATTTCAAGACAATTCTGTTCACCGTTGAGGAGTACCCTCGTACGGAGACATTCCTGGCTTCAGCACCAGATCCTGGTTAAATATGTGTTTTGCTTTCAAAACTAAACAGGAAGAGATAAAAATCAAGCCAATGCTGTTTACCGTTGAGGAATACCCTCGTACGAAGACATCCCTGGCTTCAGTACCAGATCCTGGTTGAATATGTGTTTTGCTATCAAAACTGAACACGAACAAAAAAAAATCAAGCCTATGCTGTTTACCGTTGAGGAGTACCCTCGTACGAAGACATCCCTGGCTTCAGCACCAGATCCTGGTTCAATATGTGTTTTGCTATCAAAACTGAACGTGAACAAAAAAAGTGCAAGCCAATGCTGTTTACCGTTGAGGAGTACCCTCGTACGGAGACATTACTGGCTTCAGCACCAGATCCTGGTTCAATATGTGTTTTGTTATCAAAACTGAACGTGAACAAAAAAATTTCAAGACAATCCTGTTCACCGTTGAGGAGTACCCTCGTACGGAGACATTCCTGGCTTCAGCACCAGATCCTGGTTAAATATGTGTTTTGCTATCAAAACTGAACGTGAACAAAAAAAGTGCAAGCCAATGCTGTTTACCGTTGAGGAGTACCCTCGTACGGAGACATTACTGGCTTCAGCACCAGATCCTGGTTAAATATGTGTTTTGTTATCAAAACTGAACGTGAACAAAAAAATTTCAAGACAATTCTGTTCACCGTTGAGGAGTACCCTCGTACGGAGACATTCCTGGCTTCAGCACCAGATCCTGGTTAAATATGTGTTTTGCTTTCAAAACTAAACAGGAAGAGATAAAAATCAAGCCAATGCTGTTTACCGTTGAGGAGTACCCTCGTACGAAGACATCCCTGGCTTCAGTACCAGATCCTGGTTGAATATGTGTTTTGCTATCAAAACTGAACACGAACAAAAAAAAATCAAGCCTATGCTGTTTACCGTTGAGGAGTACCCTCGTACGAAGACATCCCTGGCTTCAGCACCAGATCCTGGTTCAATATGTGTTTTGCTATCAAAACTGAACGTGAACAAAAAAAGTGCAAGCCAATGCTGTTTACCGTTGAGGAGTACCCTCGTACGGCGACATTACTGGCTTCAGCACCAGATCCTGGTTCAATATGTGTTTTGTTATCAAAACTGAACGTGAACAAAAAAATTTCAAGACAATCCTGTTCACCGTTGAGGAGTACCCTCGTACGGAGACATTCCTGGCTTCAGCACCAGATCCTGGTTAAATATGTGTTTTGCTATCAAAACTGAACGTGAACAAAAAAAGTGCAAGCCAATGCTGTTTACCGTTGAGGAGTACCCTCGTACGGAGACATTACTGGCTTCAGCACCAGATCCTGGTTCAATATGTGTTTTGTTATCAAAACTGAACGTGAACAAAAAAATTTCAAGACAATCCTGTTCACCGTTGAGGAGTACCCTCGTACGGAGACATTCCTGGCTTCAGCACCAGATCCTGGTTAAATATGTGTTTTGCTTTCAAAACTAAACAGGAAGAGATAAAAATCAAGCCAATGCTGTTTACCGTTGAGGAGTACCCTCGTACGAAGACATCCCTGGCTTCAGTACCAGATCCTGGTTGAATATGTGTTTTGCTATCAAAACTGAACACGAACAAAAAAAAATCAAGCCAATGCTGTTTACCGTTGAGGAGTACCCTCGTACGGAGACATTACTGGCTTCAGCACCAGATCCTGGTTCAATATGTGTTTTGTTATCAAAAATGAACGTGAACAAAAAAATTTCAAGACAATCCTGTTCACCGTTGAGGAGTACCCTTGTACGGAGACATTCCTGGCTTCAGCACCAGATCCTGGTTAAATATGTGTTTTGCTATCAAAACTGAACGTGAACAAAAAAAGTGCAAGCCAATGCTGTTTACCGTTGAGGAGTACCCTCGTACGGAGACATTACTGGCTTCAGCACCAGATCCTGGTTCAATATGTGTTTTGTTATCAAAACTGAACGTGAACAAAAAAATTTCAAGACAATCCTGTTCACCGTTGAGGAGTACCCTCGTACGGAGACATTCCTGGCTTCAGCACCAGATCCTGGTTAAATATGTGTTTTGCTTTCAAAACTAAACAGGAAGAGATAAAAATCAAGCCAATGCTGTTTACCGTTGAGGAGTACCCTCGTACGAAGACATCCCTGGCTTCAGTACCAGATCCTGGTTGAATATGTGTTTTGCTATCAAAACTGAACACGAACAAAAAAAAATCAAGCCTATGCTGTTTACCGTTGAGGAGTACCCTCGTACGAAGACATCCCTGGCTTCAGCACCAGATCCTGGTTCAATATGTGTTTTGCTATCAAAACTGAACGTGAACAAAAAAAGTGCAAGCCAATGCTGTTTACCGTTGAGGAGTACCCTCGTACGGAGACATTACTGGCTTCAGCACCAGATCCTGGTTCAATATGTGTTTTGCTTTCAAAACTAAACAGGAAGAGATAAAAATCAAGCCAATGCTGTTTACCGTTGAGGAGTACCCTCGTACGAAGACATCCCTGGCTTCAGTACCAGATCCTGGTTGAATATGTGTTTTGCTATCAAAACTGAACACGAACAAAAAAAAATCAAGCCAATGCTGTTTACCGTTGAGGAGTACCCTCGTACGAAGACATCCCTGGCTTCAGCACCAGATCCTGGTTCAATATATGTTTTGCTATCAAAACTGAACGTGAACAAAAAAATTTCAAGACAATCCTGTTCACCGTTGAGGAGTACCCTCGTACGGAGACATTCCTGGCTTCAGCACCAGATCCTGGTTAAATATGTGTTTTGCTTTCAAAACTAAACAGGAAGAGATAAAAATCAAGCCAATGCTGTTTACCGTTGAGGAGTACCCTCGTACGAAGACATCCCTGGCTTCAGTACCAGATCCTGGTTGAATATGTGTTTTGCTATCAAAACTGAACACGAACAAAAAAAAATCAAGCCAATGCTGTTTACCGTTGAGGAGTACCCTCGTACGAAGACATCCCTGGCTTCAGTACCAGATCCTGGTTGAATATGTGTTTTGCTATCAAAACTGAACACGAACAAAAAAAAAATCAAGCCTATGCTGTTTACCGTTGAGGAGTACCCTCGTACGAAGACATCCCTGGCTTCAGCACCAGATCTTGGTTCAATATGTGTTTTGCTATCAAAACTGAACGTGAACAAAAAAAGTGCAAGCCAATGCTGTTTACCGTTGAGGAGTACCCTCGTACGGAGACATTACTGGCTTCAGCACCAGATCCTGGTTCAATATGTGTTTTGTTATCAAAACTGAACGTGAACAAAAAAATTTCAAGACAATCCTGTTCACCGTTGAGGAGTACCCTCGTACGGAGACATTCCTGGCTTCAGCACCCGATCCTGGTTCAATATGTGTTTTGTTATCAAAACTGAACGTGAACAAAAAAATTTCAAGACAATCCTGTTCACCGTTGAGGAGTACCCTCGTACGGAGACATTCCTGGCTTCAGCACCAGATCCTGGTTAAATATGTGTTTTGCTTTCAAAACTAAACAGGAAGAGATAAAAATCAAGCCAATGCTGTTTACCGTTGAGGAGTACCCTCGTACGGAGTCATTCCTGGCTTCAGTACCAGATCCTGGTTGAATATGTGTTTTGCTATCAAAACTGAACACGAACAAAAAAAAATCAAGCCAATGCTGTTTACCGTTGAGGAGTACCCTCGTACGAAGACATCCCTGGCTTCAGCACCAGATCCTGGTTCAATATATGTTTTGCTATCAAAACTGAACGTGAACAAAAAAATTTCAAGACAATCCTGTTCACCGTTGAGGAGTACCCTCGTACGGAGACATTCCTGGCTTCAGCACCAGATCCTGGTTAAATATGTGTTTTGCTTTCAAAACTAAACAGGAAGAGATAAAAATCAAGCCAATGCTGTTTACCGTTGAGGAGTACCCTCGTACGAAGACATCCCTGGCTTCAGTACCAGATCCTGGTTGTATATGTGTTTTGCTATCAAAACTGAACACGAACAAAAAAAAATCAAGCCAACGCTGTTTACCGTTGTGGAGTGCCCTCGTACGGAGACATTCCTGGCTTCAGTACCAGATCCTGGTTAAATATGTGTTTTGCTTTCAAAACTAAACAGAAGGAGATAAAAATCAAGCCAATGCTGTTTACCGTTGAGGAGTACCCTCCTACGGAGACATCCCTGGCTTCAGCACCAGATCCTGGTTCAATATGTGTTTTGCTATCAAAACTGAACGTGAACAAAAAAAGTGCAAGCCAATGCTGTTTACCGTAGAGGAGTACCCTCGTACGGAGACATTACTGGCTTCAGCACCAGATCCTGGTTCAATATGTGTTTTGTTATCAAAACTGAACGTGAACAAAAAAATTTCAAGACAATCCTGTTCACCGTTGAGGAGTACCCTCGTACGGAGACATTCCTGGCTTCAGCACCAGATCCTGGTTAAATATGTGTTTTGCTTTCAAAACTAAACAGGAAGAGATAAAAATCAAGCCAATGCTGTTTACCGTTGAGGAGTACCCTCGTACGAAGACATCCCTGGCTTCAGTACCAGATCCTGGTTGAATATGTGTTTTGCTATCAAAACTGAACACGAACAAAAAAAAATCAAGCCAATGCTGTTTACCGTTGAGGAGTACCCTCGTACGAAGACATCCCTGGCTTCAGCACCAGATCCTGGTTCAATATATGTTTTGCTATCAAAACTGAACACGAACAAAAAAAAATCAAGCCAACGCTGTTTACCGTTGTGGAGTGCCCTCGTACGGAGACATTCCTGGCTTCAGTACCAGATCCTGGTTAAATATGTGTTTTGCTTTCAAAACTAAACAGAAGGAGATAAAAATCAAGCCAATGCTGTTTACCGTTGAGGAGTACCCTCCTACGGAGACATCCCTGGCTTCAGCACCAGATCCTGGTTCAATATGTGTTTTGCTATCAAAACTGAACGTGAACAAAAAAAGTGCAAGCCAATGCTGTTTACCGTAGAGGAGTACCCTCGTACGGAGACATTACTGGCTTCAGCACCAGATCCTGGTTCAATATGTGTTTTGCTATCAAAACTGAACGTGAAAAAAAAAGTGCAAGCCAATGCTGTTTACCGTTGAGGAGTACCCTCGTACGGAGACATTACTGGCTTCAGCATCAGATCCTGGTTCAATATGTGTTTTGCTATCAAAATTGAACGTGTACAAGAAAATTGCGAGTCAATGCTGTTTACCGTTGAGGAGTACCCTCGTACGGAGACATTACTGGCTTCAGCATCAGATCCTGGTTCAATATGTGTTTTGCTATCAAAATTGAACGTGTACAAGAAAATTGCGAGTCAATGCTGTTTACCGTTGAGGAGTACCCTCGTACGGAGTCATTCCTTGCTTCTGCACCAGATCCTGATTAAATATTTGTTTTGCTATCAAAACTGAACGTGAACAGAAAAATATCAAGCCAATGCTGTTTACCGTTGAGGAGTACCCTCAACGGTAAACAGCAGCAGAGTACATTTTTGTATGTAGATAAAACATGGTAAGTCGTGGTGATTCATAAAAACAAACCCCTGCTGTATTAAGAATTATCAAGCAGACACTTTAACCACTAAGCCAAGGTGTACTCATAAGGTACCTTTTACCTACCTACTTTATAAAATTGCGAATGTAATCTTTCTTTCAACTCGAGAAGCTAAAAGACACACACACTCCTAAGTCATCTTAGGTCTACGCACACCTGCATCGAAGTTGAGTTTCATCAAATTTTTCGATAGATGGTACTAGGTATTCCACTTATAGGCGCGACTTCAGCTAGTATAGTAACGCCATCTAATATAATAAGTCGAACTACGAGGTACCGGCGACAATAATAAGTTTTACGAGAGCTTTGTTCTTTGTTTGACGTGAGCAATCTTGCCTACTTTAATTTATCTATGGTATGGAACATCGCCTCCTCATTTCAGGGGAGGCCAATGTCTAGCAGTGGACTTCTATCGGCTGATATGATGAGAATGATGATTTTTTTTTCGCGATTTCGATATTGGTCCCATAGTGAAAGTTGTTCAGTTTAATGGTCATGACCACCCCCTTAAATGTTTATTTGTATTTTTGTAACACCCTGTAATACCTATTTAAATGTGACTATAGTATAGTATTATCACAAGGTGAACATGATTATAATATCAAGCAACTTGTATGCAACAGTGGCCTAACTCCAAATGCCCCGAGGCGGTCTCAAGGCACGAATGCCTGCCAAGACAAACCAAAATCTTATCAAACGTCCGCCATGTTGGTTTCGTTAATAAGCAAAACTGCACACAAGGGCCGCCATAACTTACCTGAAGGATAAGGTGCAAAGTACACAGAATACAGAAGATGTACTCTTCGTTCATTAGCACGAATGTATGAATACGTTTGACCCACACGCACACTTCGAAACGGCACTTCGAAACGGCACTTCGAAATGCCACAGACAGAACTATACCTATCTAATGAACTTTATTCCAGTAGAAAATATCAATTTTCATCGTTTTCTTGACTTGGTCTGTCTATTTATCGAACTATTTTCCTACTCCTGTTTAAATTCAATCCACTGCTATTGCCCATTCGAGCCAATCCAATCTTTCCTCATTACGTGACTGAAAAACCAGACTTAGAACTTTCTTACAGATCTCATTTTCATATTAGGATTTCAAAATCTCTCTCTATTTCGGGATTGGGGTGCGATCCGTGCGATTGGCACAGCTTTCGTGCACCTTAATTGTGCCTTTGTAGTTATGGTGCGTGTGACTTCTGCCTTGTTAGTATTTAGTGGCTGAAGGCTATTTGTGGAACATATTGCGCCGCGCCATGAGCAAACACTGAAGCTGAACAAAGCTCCAATAACTTATGAGTGGCTTGGACGTTAAGTATCGGGTGGTTAGTGTTTACTTGGAATGCTATGTCTAAGTAGGTACTAGGTACTAGTTATTGATCTGACTCATAGTTATTTAATTTTGTTAGTTAACCTCTGTTTTGGTAAGGGTTTTTTTTATTCGATTTGGGCTTGCGCTTGGCTTCAGCAGAGCTCAATTGATGGAAAGTGTAGGTGAAGCCGAGGATGTAACGCGATCTCCCAGAAAAAGCCTATTAACTCATCTCTTAAGGCTTTGACTGCCAAATGACCGACAAACAATGGAAAATCTATTGTTATTGTGACCCGCCGGCGTTCAACGTGTTAAGTTAGATATCCTTATTGTAAATATTTGATTTGTAACACAGACGCAGGGAGAGAGTGCCATACCTTACCAGTTCTCATTATAACAGAACCTTTTTGTACGGATTGTTGGAATATCTCTATTACGTAGATATATATGGAGACCACGTAATTCTTTGGAGAAGAAATAAATATCTTTCTGAAAAAATATATCAATAATAAATGTTGAAATAAGAGTTGGACAGAATGCTACAGTAGGAATTGGAAAATCGATCTAATCATACATACTGCAGACAATTTCGGTTAAAACAAAATCGGGGCCGCAACTCTCATGGGAGCGGTTAATTTCATAGCAATTAGTTGCTACAGGCAGCGGATTCGTCACGAGTGAACGAGTAACGAGTACCCCTTTCGAATTGTGCTTTAGTGTCTACGATTAGGGGACGACACGATTTTTTTGTCATTTACATGTTTTACAAAACCGAACAGTATGTTTAATGTTTATACAACTATGGTCGTGCCATCTGGTCGATATCGCTAATCTACTGTTCCTACATTTTGAGTAGAGTAGATACAGCAGTTTTGTTTGTAACAGCTTATTTTTTAATGCGATTTCAAAGTCGTCTCGTTAGTTATTCAGTTTGACTAGTAGAATGCATGGTTCTAGTTTCCGCATTCCGCACTGACTAGCTCTATTATAGAGCGAATAGGAGGAGAGAAAGTACCTGTTGCGAAGCATAGGTACTGTAGCTACTTGCCAACAGATTTATTTATTTTATTTTATTTTATTTTATAATATTCGGGATGCTAACAGCCTCTTTTACAAAATAATGTATTCAATAACATGTCATTTGCCATTGCCAGATGCCAGATGGCGCTACCAGTACGATCGAAGAAATACGACGTAAGACAATTTGCGATGTCACATTGAAAACCCGTTAGCTGCTACACTAAGGTTCATAATCGCATGCAAGACACAAATCGCGCAAGAAGAATTATCACAGAGTCTCAGTATATATACAAGGTTCCGACTAACATCATTAGGACCACGGCCGGTCCCAGGCATAACACCAAGCCTGGCGGAAGTACTTCCCTTTTCAATGGAGGAACCTTCCACCTCAGTTCCTCCATAGTGGTGACCCTCGAGGCCTCGACTAAGAGCATCGGCAACCTTCAACACCGCAGCGCAGCGCAGCAACACCAGCACAACTAAGCAGCAGCAACCAGCAGCAAGCCTTCTCTCCCTCGACCAGGTCTCCAAGCCACAAGCAGCAGTCACAACGCCATCCTCGACGACAGCTCAGCGTCCGTAGAAGACTCCAGCAGCCCACGCACTGAGACACAGCCTCTACCCGTGGCGGCCCTGCTCGCCTTCCACACGCCTGTCACTCGCAAGCATTACCAGGACTGGTCACCCTGCACTATGCACGCACGCACGCAGTACGCCAACGCACGGCACGGCATCTGCAACGCACTACATGGACACAGACTGCACGCTTCGAGAAACTTAACGACCTCCGGTCTGAGGGGGGAGTACTGTAGCTACTTGCCAACAGATGGCGCTACCAGTACGATCGAAGAAATACGACGTAAGACAATTTGCGATGTCACATTGAAAACCCGTAAGCTGCTACACTAAGGTTCATAATCGCATGCAAGACACAAATCGCGCAAGAAGAATTATCACAGAGTCTCAGTATATATACAAGGTTCCGACTAACATCATTAGGACCACGGCCGGTCCCCAGGCATAACACCAAGCCTGGCGGAAGTACTTCCCTTTTCAATGGAGGAACCTTCCACCTCAGTTCCTCCATAGTACCTCCGAACATAGGTATGACCTACCAATAATATAAAAAAGCGTTTCGAACCATTTGCGTACCTACCAACTTATAGTTCACCTAGAAATATTTTATGCGTGCGACCTACAACTTTTATCACATTAGGTATTGCGCTATTCACTTAACAGCCTTTAGAGCCGTTTGAACAGATTAAATAAGTCAAATTTAGCACGATGCGCAATTAAGCACAGTTGAATAGTAATTGGATTGCAATGTGATTAGAACTGAAATTGAATTAGGATTGAACCCGGAATTTTTAAATCAGCGCGATCGCCCTCCAGTACCTAACAGAAGAAAGACTAAGGTAAGGACACTAAATACAATCTACCTAATTAAGGCTTTGACTGCCAAATGACCGACAAACAATGGAAAATCTATTGTTATTGTGACCCGCCGGCGTTCAACGTGTTAATAATATAAAGTAACATTCCTTCCTTTCCACTTTCACAATTTTCACCAATCGCATGTACTAAAGGAGCCTCACAAAAGAAACGACAAACTTGTTCATCTAAACCCCGTTGTCGGGAAATCAGTAACAAAACGGCTATCGAGCTAACTTCAGATAATAAACAGTCGGAGATAAGAGTCGGAGAGGAGTTGAGCCGACTTCATTGTTCCGTCCGTCGCTACGAGATGCGAGACAAGAAACTAAGGCGTCTCGTCTGCTTACAAAATAAGTTTGTGTAGGTATCTACTCGATTATAATTTGATGAATTAGGTAAGTAAGGAAGTAGCATTGTACATCGGTTGACTGATGGCTATTTCTATGCAGACACGTAGGTACAAATACTTATTAACAACTAAGTAGGTACCTGTATTCTACTTAATATATGATTATCACAATCAACAAACTGCGTACCTAACTAATTTTCCTGTATTTCTGCAGTAGTTTTGTATGAAACATCTGGTTTTTTTGGCTTTTCCTGAGGTAGGCTCTATAGTGAAAGTTGTTCAGTTTGATGCTGATGGTCTGAGTTCACCGTTTCAGTCTGCGGAGGGCTGTCCCTCACACCCTGTATTTATGTCAATCTAATGTCAATCCTCATGAAAAGTTACCTGATGGTGCTCGTCACTATTACCATCTATTACTAATGTCATACAGTCAGATGTAAAGAAACACGCCTTTTTATGTGGATTGTCACATATAGGGAATTCCTTAGGTTCGAAACTTCCAAATCCCATCAGCTCAAATGGAATCTAACTAGATAATCCTCCCAACCCCACCCTATCGACACGGACCATCGAAAGTTCGTTAAAGTAATGTCACTATATCCCATCCCATCCCCTCTTGAGACAAATGAAACAGAATTACATCTCTTAACAAGAGAGAAGAGGAAGAAAAACCCAAGATAATACCCTATAATCACAGTTTTGTTTTCCAATCGGTGCTAACGATTATTGGCGTGTTATTCGGGTGCCATTTTGAAATTGCTTTAGTGCCCTAAGACAAGTCGTTAGCAAGTACTATAAAATAAAAAGAGGGCACGGTGATTAGTCCGTGTCGAGGTGATTATCTGTTTGCTACTGTTTCAGAATTTTATTTTATTTGTTCTTATGAAACTTTTCTCTGTTTTGATTGTAGTTTCAAAGCAACAAAAGTCGGAAAGTGCCAAAAACATTTGATTGGGTATTTTATCCTATATCTACCTAAGTAACCTAATTAATATTCGCTCACAATATCACCTTTCTATCAGTACTTTGATATTTACAGAATATTTTATGTAAAACTACTTCTCTTTGATTAAGTCAACACGCTATAAACACGGCAGACTATTCAATAAACACAAAGTAACACGAGAGGCTGAGTGAGTATTTTTGAAATTGCAGATTGGCTGGTAATATGCATATCCTTTAATAAACTTTTATCTGACTTAACTCATGCATATTCAAAATAGCTACAGTTACATTATTCATAAAAATAAATAAAAAATGTTACCGCTTTATGACTATTTTAAAGCCGAGCACCAACTGTGTATTCGCTGTTTTGAGAAAAATAGCAAAAACAAAGGGTTTTAAACGAACGTTAGGCTAATCCAATTTTAAAATGTTGCCCAGACCATACATATTATAAAACGAGACTTTGTCGGGAGCTTAACGTTTAAATTAGTTTATCCCCCTAAAGCGGAACCACAGTGAAGGGTTGCAAAATTTAAATTACAAATAAAAGCACTGAAAAATATCTACGAGTGGGTAGTGCCTCAATAACGATGTCTTTTAATTAAAGCGGAAGGGGTAATAAAGCGACTTAATTCGGAAACTTGGCAGGAATTATCGTCAAAGACACCCAGGAGTTTTGTGAATTTTGCAAAAGTTCACGCTGTTGTGAGCAAATTGTGATGTCGTCGAGGCGGTAAATCGGGGGAGTTAATTAGGTGGCTATCCACATAATTTGTTTTGTAGTTAACTTCGCGTTTCCTGGTAAACGTGGCAAGAACGTTAGATTTAATTTAAAACGAGTGGCGGTTCTCCGCCGGGCAGAGTCCGGACCGATGACACCGATTTAACACGCTCCCAGCGCTCGTCACGGTCCAGAGCGCGGGTCGCTCAACTGTGCCAGATGTACCATATTGAACATGCCGCCCGACTGACCGTCCGTCCGTCACGTAGCAACTGCCCCAGGAATCTTCCCTTCAAAGCACCTATATTTGACTTGTCCGCCTCACTGGGTATCGGTAAATATGCAATGCATGGATTTCTCAGTAATATTCGCATAGCACGAATTTCTGATACGACGTAGGCAACGTAAGGGACGCAGGAGTGAAATAAAATTCATATGAATATGGTAAGGAACATTATTTACAACTCGCGAGGTTCACATCATAATAAATAAGTATTTCAAATCTAACTTATTTTTACCCTTCACCATACCCGAAAGTCTTCTTCGAAAATGTATCGGACTTTTCAAAAAGTGCGTAGCGTTGCACTTTTTTAAATTTAATGAGTATCTCTAGAAAGCAATAACTTAAAAGGTAGATTATAAACTACTTCTTTATTGTCGTCTGTAGTTGTAAACCAATCTATTAATTTTGCTTGCTTCCATGCCTCCTTCCCTTGTAGGAGCGCTATTGTAGTAGGTATCGTCATAACTTGCATATCGTTGACTACTCGGTTTGTAGTCCAGTTGAAGATAATCTCCCTCTTCCTTCCTCAACTGACCTTTGTCTTTTCCGTTGTATCTCGGATCTTCATAAATTGTTATAGTCTGCTTCCTGTGGGCGACTACAGGAGCGTTCTTCGGTATTTGCGCGACGGCTGCTGGTCGAGATTCTCCATAACCATATCCGTGATTCGGACCATATCCATAACCACCGTCGTGTCGTAAACCACGGTCGTCGTAGTAGCCAGGACCGCCGTAATCTCTATCCCAGCCTGGATCTCTCTCCCATCCACGGTCCCTTTGCCATCCGGGGTCTCTTTCCCATCCGGGGTCTCTTTCCCACCCAGGTTGCTCCCAACCTCTCCTGCTGTCATCCCACCTTTTCCAATCCCATCCAGGTTCATGAGGAACAGGTGTATGCGCTGGCAGTGGAGGAGGCGGAAGAGTGTATTGACGTCTATCATGAACTTTGTCCCTATTGTAGCTATTGTGATCGTCATGGTACTTGTTGTGGTTCAGTTGATCGTCCAAATAGTACTGCTTGCCGTAATCTTGATGCCCCAAGTGCTTGTTACCAGAATCACCGTATCGGTTGTAACCTCCGCCATGGTGATTATCTCGTACATATTCTTGTCCATTGTTATGTGACCCTTGATACTTCCGCCCACCTTGATTATCATAGCTATTTAACCTACTATTGTACTTCGTTTGATCGCCTTCATCATTGAAATCATCAAAGAATGTACTCTTGTTAGATGATTCGTCTTTGTGATAGGAATTTTGAAAACCTTGATTATGATGACCTTTTTTGTGACCTCTTTTAAATCCACCAGCTTCGCTGTCCTCGACCTTGTCATGCTTAGAATTGGACCCCGAATAAGCGTCACTTTCAGATGCAGATTTGGTATCATGATCCTTTTTCAGATATTTCACTTCATCACTGGCTTTAGAAACTTGATTTTTGTGACTGTCGTTGATCTGGCTTTCAAGCTGATGGACTTTCTCTCCCTTTTGTTTATCATGCTTGATAGACTCGGCCCCCTGGTTGTGAGCGGCATCCTTTAAGTGTTCCTCCAATACTTCCTTACTCAGTACGGACGCACCAACTGAAGTTAACAGGAAAACACAAAACGACAAACTTAAGTAGATCTTACATAGAGGAATCATTTCATCCCACAAATTGCTAGAACTACGGGCACTAAGGTGTTGTCTCGGTGACGTTCTCGCGGGCAATAGGAGGGAGTCCTATTGCATAAACAGTTTTATATCGATGAAAATCGTGTTGGACTTCACGGTGACTTAGGGTACAATGACAGGAACAGCGGCGTGGTATGAACAATGAGTGAACAAAACGACGCTGACAGACTCGTCCATGACATGATGTTATTGAGCCCGAAGCACGCGGACATAGGACGTACAGATCGAGGTCAATGCGACGAGATCGGAAACTTTGATTAGCTATGTGACTGAGCTTTCTTAGGCTGTACTAGTCTAGTACCTACCTAATTTATAATAATAGTAGGTCATTAGGTTTAACAAGCTACAGTCTCAGTCAGTTCTCCAACAAAATTGAACTTTAGAAGTGAAATCCGAGTGTAAATTTTTATTTAAAAAATGCTACGTATACTTAAATCTAAAATCTTACTAATATTATAAATGTCAAAGTTTGGATGTTAGTCACTCAATCACGCAAGGCTGAACGGATTTTTTGGCTCACATATAGAATATGTTCTGGTTTAACACGTAGGATACCTTTTTAAAGTACACGCAGCCGGAGTCGCGGGCAACAGCTAGTTTGTTATGAGTACACCTCCTAAAGCTTATTCGTGCATTAGTAGGGGAGATAATAAAAAAGCACGAAAATTGTTATTAGTTTGGAGCTTACCCTTTGAACTACGGAGTCACACCAACTAACGTACCCTACGTGATACCCTACCCCTACCCTACCTGTGTCATAAGAAGGAAGGTTAGGTAGGTACTAAAATGAGGTAGGTGAGTAGGTGACCAAAGTCATCTTAAAATAATCATCCAAAAATAAATGATAGAGTACGGATTAACGCTATGTCAGAGGTCATACTGTCATGGCATTACCATTGTTTTATTAGTAGAGCAGTAGAACGTTGCGTATCGGTAAATAATCCGAATGGTGGCCAAAATCGATTTCCTTTTATTGTTGGTGACGCTGACGGTACGGACGGACGGTAGGTACCTATGTAATATTCGATTAATGCCGATTTTATAAATTACGAGCTTTTACCTGCGACTTCGTCCGCATAAATTGTATACCAGATTTTAAATCAGATGATGAGCTATCAACCAAAAAAAGTTTCATCACAATCGGTTCAGTAGTTTTTGCGTGATACTCGAACAAACAAACACCCAAACAAACAAACAAACATACAAACAAACAAACAAACAGACAGACAAAAAGTCCAAAAATTTGTGATTTGGAATCAGGGAAGCCTAAAAACCATATCGTAATCTTTTTTTGTAAATATCTTCTATGTACAGACACACTTCTGTTACAGTTTTATAATAGTTTAGATACACCTAGCTTAATATCTTTTATAATTAATTAATTACAAGAGTCAGTTATTATCCAGCCTTTCATTATTCCTATATGATTACCTAAAGGCAAAAAGATTTTATTTTTGTAATTAAATTAATGATACCCAACCTCCGATAGGAGATGACACTACAGAAGAAGAAGAAGAATAAATAAATAACTACATAAGTACCTATATAAACTTCTTGGTTACTGACCATGCTTTCGGGAAATAAAAAAAAGTTTTCGCAGCACGCAGATTGTAGTTGTACAATACTGGTAACTTTTATTGTAAAAAAATTACATTGCCGCCATTTGCTTCTATAAAAAAGAAAACAAATTTTCTTCTTTTCGGATTTTATGGTAATTTTCAAATTATTTTCACTTCATGTTGCCAGTCTAAAGTTAGGTTTATAAAAAAATAGAGACCAAAGAGCTTCTAATGTAAAGATAATGCGAACACTAAATTCAAAGACGATGACCAAGAGTTTTTGGCGGGATTTGAACAGATACGTTTGGAGTCCTCATATTTCATCGAATTTTTATTGTTTATAGTGAGTTTTGGTTCGTAAAATCGGTGTTGTTTTGCGTAACAAAGTGTCGTGCAAGTGAACAATATACAGTTCAGTGAAATATGATGGTGTGGGTCGTGAACAGGAAAAGTGTTCCGTTCTTTTGTAGCGCGGCAAGCGGTCGGTTCACCTCTTTCCTGTGGACTTCTCTGCGTTTCCTGCGTTTCTCGATTGCCTCCAAAAACTCCAAAGAAGCGTTGAAACGTCGAACACCAACGTTTTATTTGCTATAAATGAGAGTATTTATTCCTGACATCGGTTGTATGCGATACTATAATCGCTTTACCTTGAACTGAACCAAAAAAAAAAAAAAAGACGACCAAAAAATCGTTGACTAAATTATTAAGTATATAATTTTTTAGGTTGGTATTTATAGACTACGAATCTTGAGACACTTCATTGAAACAGAGTTCGTAAAATTAAGCTTATCCAAGTCTGATTGATAATTCCTGGTAACAAATCTGAGTACTAGGTGCAATATTATGATAACGATGATGTTCGTCAAAACCTTGGGGCCATAGGTGCAGGCGAATATTTTCTATGAGAAACACGATTGCTCAGCTCTCCGAAAAGCGCGTTCGTGTGCCGTATTTTCGATTAAAAAGAATTAATAAAAGTACTTACCTACTTTCATAGATTTTTTAAATGATTTCACTATATACACTATGGTGAATACGTGAGCAAAATTCCAGTAATTATAAACGGTTGCAAGTTATACTAGTTTGAGAAAATAATGTTTAAAAAAAAAGGCGTTATTTTCTTAACTTTTCAAAAATAAATTCTATCGTGTGACGTAATTTCCGTAATATCAATCGTGTATTCAATTTATGATTTCACTAGATATACTATCCAAGAATACATACTGTGTATCTTTTTCGATTCGGTAACTTGTATAAATCTTGTAGAAAAACGAAAAATAAGAGATTCCCAGGTAATTCTGGGACGTATGACCCATTAAGGGCTGGCGCACACCTGGCGAAGCGCAACGCAGAGCATTTCTCACTGCCACATCATAATCGACTTTACTTGCGTTAAAATAACGTCGACAATCAAACTACCGACCTACTAGTCCCAGAGAGCATCGATGCGACTTGAGGCGAAAATTGATAATGGTTTGGCAGTGAAAAATGGTCTGCGTTTTTGAGTTTCCTTTTGGTTTCTAAGGGAAAGTTCTTCAGTATCATGAGTACAATCACCAGCAGATATATCGTAGCAAACAAGGTGGTCAAATATTTCTAAGTAGTTCTAATTTTCAATAATTTCTTTACTTATAACCAATCAAAAATATAGGAACGCCTAGAACATCACAATATATCGACGCAGTCAGTCAGGTGGTTATAAACATCTGAACAGTTTCGGAAAAATACCTTACTCCGTTGTTTTACATTTTAATTAATAACATTGTAAAGAAATTATTGAAAATTCGCTGTTCAGATATTTATGACAAAATTTATTATACTTAAAATTAATACCTTAAAACGTTTAGATATAATTTGTAACATTTACTGTACAGAATTTAATGAAAATTAGCTGCTCAGAAATATTTGGACACCTTGTATGCTACGATATATCTGATGGCGACTGTACAATTACCTCTTTACCCTTAACATCCAATACAACGTGTTAATGAATTAGCGCAAAACCTCATACACCCCAACTGATTTATAACAAAATAATAAGATTGAAACAATAATTTAATTATTTTGATAGTTAAAATTTAAAGTTATTCACATTTTAAGTTTTTAGGCAAACATTATTTGTTATCATTTCAGCACTGAAAGAAAGCGCTAACGTACTCATGGATACATTTTTATAATCTTGTTTTGGTCGTAAGTAGGGTGAGTGTGCCCTTGCGGTGGGTTGACATCGGGTTCAGAAAATTTTAAATTTTGCAAAAAAATTATTAAATATTTTGAAAAAAATTACCTATGTTGAAACCATGATAATTCGATTCAGCTCTCGATTCTAAACAAACTACTTTCTAGTCTTGCGTTAATTCATTTAATATATTTGAGATGGATCTTTAGAGTACCTACCTATGTCAAGTTAATTTTATATTTTTTACGGATCGGATGGATAGTAGACATCATTTTAATTTAAGAAACAAAAGACATCATCATCATCATCGTTTCATACATTTTTGGTTCAAATGTGAAAGTACAGGCCATCAAAAACTAATGCTATATTCTGTTATATTTAGCATTTATTATTATGGCATGAAAGATGTAGCTGTAAAAATGTATGAAAAGGCAGATTTTTCGAACCCAAATACAACCAAGGACAATGGCCCGCTTTGGAACCATAAAAAATAATGTATAGACGGACAAGTAGCCAAAGTATCATGAAGCCCTCCAAAAATAAACTTGACTTACCGTACCTAAAGTAGATACTCTTTCTTATACTGTGCCTAAAGTTTGCGAATTATGTTGGCATAACGCACACGATTGCAGGAAATAAGTATAAGCATGTCTGGTCAATTCCATACATTTTAGATTAAGTATAGTCTTGGCGCAAACAGATGTCGCTACAAGTATCATCTGCCCTGAACGAGAGATAAATCTTAATTAAACGTTATTAGATCACTATTATTTGAGTTTTATTCCACGGAAATAAATTATATAGATTAATTTTCTTAAAAATTTTAATAACAAATGTGTTTAACACGTATCTAAACGTAATTAAACTTTGCGTTACTCACCACCGTCGCTGGACTTGCGCGAGTTGGCAACTAAGCGTCAGCGCACACCCAGCGTAGAACTGCTCGCGCATGCTCGAGCATGTTCTTTGCAGTCGCGCACACCTAGCGGCAAAATCCGCCGGCGGCAGCGGCGGAGCATGCTCGCGCGTGTTCGAACAGTCTCGCGGATGCTCCCGTGTTGCTACAGTTGACGTAGTGAATTTTGCGTTGTGTTTACAATATTTTATAGTAAAGACGTGCGATAACAACAATTTTAAAGTATGGTAGACTGGGATTTGGTAATTATTGGGTTACTAGCAAAGGAAGAAGAGCACATCAATAAGATGAAAAGAGGTAAGAAAGATGTTTATTTTTTTTGTAAGAAGTTTTTATATTTGGGAAATACTACGCCCTGTGCTGTGTTACGGTTTAAATTTCTAGGGACAGTTATTTTATGGCTAGGAACTATAAAATGGAATATGAACAATTTGAAAACCTACTAAATCTGCTTCGACCTTTCAGATTTTCTTTGTATTTTCAAAAAGAGTTCGATTATTATATAATATTATCTGTAGTAAATTGCCCTTTTCGGGCTAAAGTAGTTAAAAAATATGCTAGATTTAGTCCGAAACCGGCCGAGGCGGCAACACTTGCGACGGATCGCAAGCATCGACACGGGCGTATGCTCGAACATGCTCGAGCATGCGCGAGCATGCTCGCGACTGCTCCCGTCGCCGCGAGGAGCATACGCGAGCATACTCGAACAGACGCTGAAGGGATTTGATCACTTGCAAGCTATTTTCAACTTTATTTCAATGGAAATAGAGTTCATTATCAATTGAATCAATGAAACCTGCTCGCGCATGCTCGAACAGTTTTACGCTGGGTGTGCGCTGACCCTAAGAAGGTGGCAACTTTCTTAGTATGGGCAATGGGCATTGACCCTCTGTTGTGTATAATTTATTTAATCTATGGTATAAGTAACTACAATATTAATAGTTTGGGAAAAAAATAGCATTAAAATGTATAAATCAAGCGGTAAAATAGTTTTATTAAGAAGTTCACACAATATGTATACACATTATTTAGATCGAATTGAGAAATTAGGCAGCGAATAAATAGGAAACGACTAAGTTATTTTATAAAAATGTTGAAACAAATAAATTAGGTATTGTAGGTACCTACTAAGACGATGACATAGCCCGCCAAAGAGAAAGTAACTCACTACGTTATAAGAGTCGGGTCTTTCATACTAAAAACTGGTCGTGACCCTGAAATATCCAGAATGTTTGAAACGTGTGCTACCGTTCAAAGGAATTTGATGGCGTCAGTGCACGTTTCATATATCATTTTTTTTTTAGAGAGTTGCGCGACCCTGTAGCCCGCAGTCATACTGATAATTATAACACAGCACGAATTGGTGACACCATTAGTCAAGCAATAAATCCGTGTATTTGTTTTTGTATTACGTCCATCTCAGCACACACGCATGCGTTGTGAGACTTGTAAACACGATGAGATGCGGGTCATATCATTGTAGTAGATCTCATTAAACTAATAAGTAAAATAAATACAGCTAAATTAATCTAATAATTCCTCTAAGTCTCCTCAGAATTAGTAATTTGGGGGACGCCTATTTGAATTTGAACATTTTGTTTTATAAAATTTAAAATCACCATGGAAGAGACAAATTTTTTTCACTGCAATATCCACTCGACCGTCTCAAAACAGTATATCACTAGGAACTGTTAGACACACTATTTTCAAATCATAAATTAGATTTTGTTTAAATGCAAGAAATATTTGACAAAGTTATAAAACTTCAATTCGATTTTGAACAGCTCTCTGCGTTTGTATTTATTTCAGTTCTCAGAAACTGCCACAATGATGATTGGGTATTTTAAATTGGAATTATCACTAGGGTTACCACTTACAAGTTGCCCGTATATTACGGGATATCCCAAAAATCCTGGAGTGCGGTTTGTGCGTTTTTTTTTAAACTCTTTCTTTGAACTCAGCAGTTGAAAATGACAGTACTCTGTGATATTACTATGGAGACGTGCATCTTTCTACTGCTGATTAGAAATTAAAAAATCATTCTCCAGGAGTGCTATTTTTGAAAGTCAAATCAGCAGTAGAAAGATGCGTATCTCCATACATTTTCAACTGCTGAGTTCAACGTATGAGATTCAAAAATCGCACTCCAGATTTTCAATGACTATATATAAAGCACATTAATCTATGTTGTACGTACATTACTACACCTTTGTTTAAATTTTTAAATTAAATAAATCTAAATAGACTGAATAATTAAAGTAAATCACTTTTTAGGTTGATTACCTGTACAAGTACAATGTGAAATAGCAGGTGGCAGCCGTAGTGACCTCTCTTAAAAATCCATTAAACTTTCATTTTTATTATTATTCACATAATTAGGTAGTTTTTTTATCACACCGACGAAGGTCCATTGGTCTCTTTCGTGTTTAATGTAGCTATTCTTTTCTTGAGTTCCTGTACTAAGTCGCTCCTCGGGACCTCGTCTTCTTGTCTTGTGACAATATTTCGAACCTTAACAAGTCCTCGCTTGAGTTCAGATTCGCCTAGCACGACAGCTAGAGGAATGCCGTTTTCTTCGCAGTGCTGCAATTGATTGAGCATCTTCGGGTTCTTTTTGTATGATTGCTCCGTCTGTGAAAAAAAAACATCGGAATTAATATCCTGCCAGTTGTTCATGTTGCCCGAGTTGACAGAGTTGTTTATTTTGTCCGAGTTGTTCATGTTGTTCAACCTACTGTTGACTACCTACGAGGACTGCACGGCAATCGATTTCCATCTTTAATAGAGTAGCCATAAGGTTGATTATATCATCAAGTGGTTTCGAGTACCGTCGGGAAATGTGAGTCTCTATTGGCGCGAACGAAGATGGATTATTTTCCTGGCCCTGTACCCGGACTTTCGATTTTCGATATATTGCGACTGTTTCGGTCCGGACTTCATTGTAATAGAGTTGACATTGGAACGAAAACGTTCACGTAATTGTGAAGTTCGAATGTCCGAGTAGAGGCCCAGGTCATACTGTAATGTCGATTGTACGTCACCCACAATTAAGTTATTCAAGGGCTGTTCAACTAAGTAAAGCCACAGCATAACTATTATAGTGTATAGCAGGGGTGGCCAAACTTCATACATTGCGCGGTCTACATTAAAATTTTAGATATACCTGGCAGTCTATCTTCAATCGCAACAGGTTTAGAAATGAATGTATATGAATAGCTTGATTCTGATAGACATACTATTATTTTTTTGGTCTTTAATTTAGTTATTAAATCTCTTTTCAAGACTATCATAAAAGTCGTCCGCGGGCTACCGGGCAGACCGCGGTCGACGTCTTGGCCACCACTGGTGTATAGTATAGTCCTTACAGTACGGCAACGGATGTACTTGCGCAGGGCAACACGGCGGGGGGCATTGCGGGGAAGCGGGCGGCGCGAATTTTCCTGAGATCTATATGAAGATTCGGTATTGACAACGTAAATTCATCGGCGCGGCGGCGGGGGGCGGCGCATCAAGATCGTTGCCATACTGTAAGCCTTATAGTAATACTGGTGTATGGTGGTAGTGGTGTAATGGTTAAGCCAAATACGAACCTTAATTCCAGCATCCCAGAGCTCAGTGCAGATCTTCATGCGTTCCTCGAGGAAGTTCTTCTGTGCTGACGCTACGTACACGTCGACCTCATTAGTGCGCACGCGCATCTCCCCGGCCGCCAACTTCGCCTCCAGGACGGAAAATATTCGCTCAACGCCAACACTGACCCCAACGCATGGCACCTGGAAATGACCGAGCAGACAATTTGAGACCACATAAAGGTCGTAGGTAGGTAGGTAGTTTCGGTACTACTAGTGAAACGTGGATGTTCTGAAGTTTCAGAATATCTCTGACTACCCCCTCGGGGAATATAGTCGTGAGCATATGCATGCATGCATAGAGGTCGTTGATATTTGAGTTTTTCTGTACGGATTCGTAACAAATACTTCATCATCATCAGCCTATACAGGGTGTAAGGAAAAGTATCATTAACCTTAAAACCACATACCTCAACAACTTTTACTATGATGTGAGCAAACCTGTCAAAACAAAAACAGCTGTTCACTACTAAACTGCAGAGCCTACTCGACTCAAAGATACCTATGAGACAGCAGATTTCTTTATTTTTCTAACAGGTTTACTCCCATAGTAAAATTTGTTCAGTTTGATGAGTAGAGTATGAGGTTTAAATGTTAATGACACTTTTCCTTACACCCTGTATACGTCCCACTCATAGAGTAAGAAGAGATGGCATATCGGCTTGTTTCTATAGAAAATGTTGTCGCCAACAAAGGGGGTGAAAAACGGGTGAGGGGAGGGTTAACATTTAAATACGCTACTTCCCGTTAGATGTGTATGATATGACGTCAGGCCCAGTTGAGTATCTGTGCACAGTTCGATACAACATCTCTACCCCAGGGGAGCGCGTTATTTTCTCTATGGTCCCACTACAGGGCACATGCCTACCCTCAGGGAGGGTGTATGGGCGTTAGTCCACCATGCGTGCCCAATGCCGATTTTCTGAATTTCTTCTTTAGCGCATGCAGGTTAAAAAATACATACGAGAAGGATAATTTTCATTGATGGAAACACTTTTTTTCCTCAATTTTCGTTTTGTAATACGCTTGTCGGAAACCTCCATGCTTCAATTGAGGGCTTGCCAGCCCCCATAATAAGATAAGATAGAGGCGTGCATTCTGTCAGCTGTCCATTAAATATGGCGACAGTCTCACTACTCTTTACGTTGGACTCTGGAACTGCTAGTGAAATCTCGATATTCTTAATACTGTAATGGTTTTTTTCACCCCACTTCTGGATAAGCTCTTAATACCTAACTTGTTGAGAGGTGTTGAAACACGGCCTAAGTATAGGTCATGGGCATAATATGCTTTGAAACAAATTTCATTCTCAAACATAGTTATTGCCCCATATGTTTCCACTGCAGGGCAAAGGCCACCTTTCACAAAGAGTGGGAGGAAGTGGGCCATACTCCACCAAGGATTGGTGGAAGCAAATAAATTAGTGATCTACTTTAATACCAACCTGTTTATTCTTCGAGTCAAACATCCCGACGAGGTTATCGTATCTTCCGCCGCCAGCGATCGATCCGACCGTTTGCATTTCATTACCGATTTTAATTGGCTCTGAAAGGAAATGCATCAATCTTTAACACGCTCAATCACCCATCAGTCACGTAACCAAGATTCAGATAATAACTAACGTGTTAAAACTGCTTCGTAAATAACTCCAGTGTAGTAGTCTAGTCCTCTGGCTAAACTCAAGTCAAAAAGTATTTTATCTTTAATGCCAAAGAGTTCACAATACTCGAGCAGTAGTTTAATGCCTTCAAGGCCTTCGATTGCTGCTTTAGTCTTGGATAGTTTCTCATCGTTAAGTAGTTTCTCTGTTAATTCTGTCCCTCCATTGAGACGGACGTATTCGCCAATGCGGTCTGCTGCTTCAGGCGTGACTCCTTTCTCGTTGATCATCTCTGTTCTTACCTCATCCCATGGAGACTGTAATATAATTCATGTAAACCATAAAATAACAGCCAATTTTGTCTCTACAAATTGTAAAAAGAATACAATGTAAAAAAAGGAGTGTGATGTCTGCCAGTTCAGCAAAGGTTAGGCAGATTTTTGTTAGGTTAAATCGAAATAGATATATTCTTAATTATATTCCAGCTTTTATCGATAACTTTTCAATTTCGCGAAACAAAAATATCCTGTCCCTTTTCACATTATATGTAGACTAGATGACAAACGCACTTCTACATTTAAAATACTGTGGAATACATTTTACGAGAAGTATACTGCACTTATTGTTTGAACAAGTTAAATACAGTCATGTTTTGTGTGTATTGTCTTACTTACAATAAAGGCACAAGCCATTTGTGTAACACCAGAACGTATGCACCTGAGGTTTCGAAATAGGTACAAGGGTACAACATTATTATATCAAATTATAATATTGTTGTACCTATTGCGGGTCTCGATCCAGAGATCTGCTTATCCATAGGATTCTTAAAGCACTCAGATTTCCCAATCTCTTATCATCGTCAATGTACAATTTCATGTAAAAATCAACACTACAATATTTATAAACATAAAAATATGTAAAAGAAGGAGTACTTCATACGGTACCTTATCCAATTTATCAATAGTAGAACACGTGGTCCTGAACTTATCAGCTGGTACACCACAAGCCTCGAACATGCCGTCAAGTAAACGCCTGTGGTTGACCTTCAGTACGTAAGGTCCAATGTTTAGGGCATCCAGTATTTCTGTAACCACTTTCAGACATTCTGCATCGGGAACCATCAAGTCATACTGGCCAGCTATGTCGAAATCCTAGAATTGTAGCAAAATACAAAATGGTTAAGTTTGTTTTCAACCAATAGCCATAAGAGTTTGATGTTGGCTTTACTCTGTGCAATGTATTATGTATATTATAGGTATTAAGTTATTTTATATTATAACGAGTTTTTACCCGCGACTTCGTCCGCATAAATTATATACCAGATTTTAAGTCAGATCATAAGCTGTCAAACAAAAAAGTTTCATCAAAATCGGTTCAGTAGTTTTTGCGTGATGCTCGAACAAACAAACACACAAACAAACAAACAAATAAACAAACAGACAGACAAAAAGTTCAAAAATTAGTGATTTGGAATCAGGGAAGCCTAAAAACCATATCGTAATCTTTTTTTTGTAAATATCTTCAATGTAAAGACACACTTCTGTTACAGTTTTATAATAGTTTAGATAGATATAAATACGTATTCCATGATAACTTAAATTAAAATAACAGGTTGACACCATGGCTCAGCCCACACGATAAGAAGAACTTACGGGCCCTGTGTCCTGGGAAAAACCTCCTAAAGGTCTCAATAAATATAAATTTATAGCTTTCTCTTATGTATGTACACTGGATCAGTTTACGATTTTACAACATAATCATCATCATCATCTCAGCCGATGGACGTCCACTGCTGGACACAGGCCTCCCCCAAGGATGGACGGAGGTTACACGCTCAGTCTCACGTCAGTCTTGAAGGGAAACTGATATACTGAAGCATCATGTTAGTCAGGTCAGTCTCGTGTCAGTTACCCTTCAAATCAAATATATGTGACCAGACTAAGCGTGTAAAGCCTCCCTCTAACGGGTTCCCGTCGCCTTCACCAGGTCGTCGGCCACAACATAATCATTCATTGTAAAATGTTCTAAACAAGGAACAAAAATGCAATGAAAATGTTGAAAATATCTATAAAAAAAGCGATCAAGTGCGAGTCGGGCTACTCGCGCACCGAGGGTGCACACAACCACAGAACACAACATTATTAACTTAGAAAAAAAAACGATATTTGTCCGGGACCTTTAGCGCAAGACCGACTCGCACTTGACCGGTTTTTTGTATTTGTTGTTATTCTGTAGAGCTTGTTCTATAATCACACTAAGTTTGACGCTTGTATGTATTACCGTTTTTACGATAGAGCGTGAAGAAAAAAAGTTGATAAAAACTAGTTTCTTGTTGAGAACCCTCCTTAATTTTTAACTTTTTGTCATTTTTATTATTTGTTAACAAATCCGCCGTAACAATGCACATTCTGTGATAATTTCAACTATCTAGCTTTTACGGTTCAAAAGTTACAGCCCTAACTAGGTCGGACAGATGGACGGACAACGTAGGCTTGGTAATAGGGTCCCGTTTTCACCCTTTGGGTACGGAACCCTAAAAAAAGAAATTGATCTGAGACAAAACAAGAGCTGTTTAAACAGAACTTGCAAGTACTTACACACTGATAAAATTCCCTGTACCGTCCTCTTGTCATGGCAGGATTGTCTCTCCTATAAACCTTTGCAATGTGGTAACGCTTCAACGTTGTCACCTTGCTCATTGCCAAGTATCTTGCCAAGGGAACTGTCAAGTCATATCGCAGTGAGATGATTTCACCACCTTGGTCTTTCAAGTCGTAAATCAGCTTCGAATCTTCTCCATATTTGCCTGTTAAAACCTCCTGTAAAATGACAGAGAAGAAAACTTGTTACTAAAGTATTTAGAATGTTTTGGTCAATCGAAAATTGGTGAAAAAGTTATTATTGTGTAAAATCTCTCCTTTGGGTAAATAAATAACGTTAAAAATAATTATGTATCTTCAAAAAATTAATATAATATAACCTTCAATTCAAAAACAGGAGTGTCAATACACTCAGCACCATGTCTTTTGAAAACTGAAATAATTTTCTCCAACACATTATTCCTTATAGTCATCTGTTGTGGGTTATAATCTCTGGTACCCTTAGGTGTTTTAAGGACAAACTTCTGTGGGGCTGCATCTTCTTTGCTAATCTGGGCTTTCAATGCTAATAATTTAGCTACTTCTTCTTGAATCTAAAAGAAAAGGTGAGTATGAGAAACATATTTTACAAGCATATTTGTTGGTGCAAAATCTACCTAATTAATATTGCTAAAGGTTTAAAACAGTAATAAACTTTCCAATACCTTGCAGCAAGATGTTGTTGTAATACTTTTAGTGCAACCATTGACAACCATGTTGTGTAACCGAAACATTACTGGGTGGTTTTTTATAAACCTCAGTGCTTGGTAAGACATGCTTCAATAATTTTATATGCGATAAGATCCACAATGATTCCTCGTCACCACTGCTTTTATAGCCAATTTAGACCGGAAAAAGAAAGAAAAATTATGATTGTAGTATTATTCAAAACATGTAATTCAGAAGGCTTTGATAAAAATTTTGATGGTGACGAAATAACCATTTGTGGAGATTCTAGTAAAGTTTATCTAATGAAAGAAAGTAAAACAGTTTAAGGGTTGATTTAGATCCTACGAGAGTGATCAAAAACTAAATCTTAGATTAATAACTCTTTAGGTACATTTAGCTTTGGAGTACATTATAATTATTAAAAGTGGACCAGATAATATTAATCTGAAAACAATCATAAATAATTCACTTTTTTTTCCATTGTTTATGAAACCAAATATTATTATAGGTAGTTTCTTGAAATGTCATCTATATTTATCTACTTCAAATAGATAGGTACTAAGTTTAAAAATTGGACAGTCAAGTTGAATCATGACTGTTTGGCTTCCAAATCATAATGTCTCTCAACTTACAAATTTGAATTACCTATGACTATTTTTACTGGGCATCTTTTAGAACATGAATTGTTAAATTAAATAAAAGAAAGGAACAAGTTGGTAGTAAAATGAAACATTTAGTTTTAATTATTTCAATAGTTCAATTTGGTCTAATCTACCCCTTAAACAATTTTAAAATTGAAATCATTTGTAAAACTTTTAAAATAAGAGAACAGTGCAACCGAATATATTCACTCATCCAGGCTATTAAAGTTTATTTACAAAAAGCAGAAAGAGGCACTATTGATGGTAAACCAAGAACGTTAGTCACAAACCTGATCACTTATTGTTTTATTGCCTTTAATTTTTACAGCATTTGGTGGATGAGTTACTGGGAACAATGACATTTCTGAGTCACTAAAACTCCGCATATGGTACCACCATCTCTTAACGTTTGTAAATCTTTGTAAATCAACATTTTTTCCTAAAGCTTTAAAGACATCTAAATCAGATTTACTTGGTAGATAGCCACAAATGTAACTGTAGTTTAATAAACATCTATCTAATGCTTCAAGATCATACTCCGAATTGGTCCTCTTTTCCTACAAAGTTAAATAATACAAGTTCTATTAAAAGTGAAAGGCTGATGCAATATATTAGACAATTACTCTGTCTAGTCAAGTTGTTCACCTTTGTTATCTCAAACAAAGGGCCTGTATTATAAAAACAATATATACATCTATTTGTTTTATACACGTCGAAGAACAAGCAACGTGTGCAATACATTATCAACGTACAAGACCAAATTACTTCGAGAATCGAGACATAATTATAACCTATACGAAAGCATGTCACGGTTACCCCGGACCCGGAGCTGGTTGTTATAACATTTTCTTACAGAATACATAAATAAGCTCACCTTTGCGCTGGATTCTTTGGCTGCTTTAAGTTTTCTCACAACTTCACCTTGTTCTTTAATTTGCAAAAGTAAAGTTTCTTGCGAGTCTCCCATAATTCGAACTAAAAATTACTTAATACAAGACGTCCAGCCACGCAAAGTAGCAAGCAAAGGTATGTAGAGTAGAGAGAAACAATTTGTTACGTAGCTTAGCCTTTCAATTTCAATCCTTTCATTTTTCGCTACGATTTTTCGCAAAAATTATCAGACGAAACGTCACCCACGGTCTTTTTTTTTTTTTTAATAATGTGCTTTACGGCACTGGATACCAGTCCTTTTGTGCCACTCGTATTATTTTTATTTTATTTTCCTTTTCTTTTGTTATAATTTTTCAACTGTGTTGTTTATAAATTTATATATTGGTCCAAACAGTTTCACATCCGATAAAATATCCTTCAGATCTCGAGGTACAGCTGCACTTCCGTACACTTTTGCAATGTCATCCACAAGCACCAAACGGGCAACTCCAAAATGTTGACAGTCCATAACAATGTGATTCAGATCAGCATCATCTTGATTACAATATTTACATTTGGTGTTCTCAACCATCTTCAGTCGATGCAGGTGAGTGGGTACTTGGCAGTGACCAAATCTCGCTCGGTTTATTATTGTTATCTGCCTTCTACTGTTTACATCCTTATTTTTGTGATACCAAGGATGGGCGGGCGGACTTCCTTGGATGTTGGCATACCATGTTCCCTTTGTTTTGCTAACCTCTAACCAGTATTCTATCCAAAACTCTTTCAGGGCCTGCGACAGATGCACATGGAAGTCGGTGTATGGAATTTGTAAAGTCCCAGAGTGATCTTCGTCAACATCTCCTCTCGCTGTTTGGTCTGCGATTTCGTTCCCGGAGATACCTCGGTGAGAAGGTACCCACATGAGCTGAACTTTTTTACCTATACAATGTAAGTTATGAAGCAATTGTTTAATATTATAAATAATATAGTTTGTATGATGTCTAAAAGAAGTACTTTCCAAGGCCATCAAAGCGCTTTTAGCATCCGTCAGTATCATAATGTCTGTCACATCCATCTCCATAATATAGAGTAGTGCTCTGTAAATAGCATAGCATTCTGCTGTAAATATGCTACACAAGCTGTCAATTTTAAAGCATCTAGTAATCTTTTTATGAGGATCATAAAAAGCTGATGATACACTATTTATAGTTTTAGATCCATCAGTATAAATTCTGTAGCATTGTATATCCTCTAAGTACATAAGTAAATCTATTTCATTGTCAAATTTCTGAGTATGTATATATACATTATTAATGCCCATTAGAGCTTGGTAATCTATTTTATACATAGGCCAAGGTTTAACTTTATACATATTTACAGTTAGAAAATGAATATGCATACAAATTCGTAGAAGTTCAGGTGTATGTCCAGACAAAATTAAATTGGAACTGATATAGTTATCAGAGGAAGTAAGCTGAAGTGCTTGGCTTGGGAAAACTCTGTCCAAAACACAAGTATTGTCAGAAGCTATCAACTTTAAGCAAAACTTTTCTGCAATCTGTAAACGTCTAAAAATTAATGGAGGAATACAAGCTTCACATTCCATGGCATTGATTGGAGTGGAGCACATTGCTCCCGTTATAATTCTCAAGGCTTTATTTTGTATTACATCTAATTTTCTTAATAGTGATAGATTTGAATTCATGTATGCCATAGTACTGTAGTCAAAATGACTTCTGACAATACTTTTGTATAACATAGATAGAATGCATGGGTCTGAACCCCAGTGTACACCAGCTAAAGATCTCAAAACATTTAGACCTCGTGAAGAATTTTTTAAAAGTAAATGAATATGATTTTTAAATGTCAATTTAGTATCCAAACAAACACCGAGGAACTTCTTTTCATCTAGCCAGGGCAACCTGGAATTATTATACATTAAATCATCTGAACAAATATCAAACTTTTTACTAAAAATCATTGCTCCGCTTTTGTTTGGACTGATTTTTAATTTTAATTTATTGTTATAAAAATTGTGAATTTGGTTCAAAGCTCTATTTAAATCATTTACACCAATATTTACATTTTTATTTACAGTATATACAAGTAAATCGTCAGCAAATTGCAAAAATTGAACATTCTTTTGTTTCAAATATTTAGTAATCTGACAGGTGTATAGGTTGTATAAAAGTGGGGAGATGGTAGCCCCTTGCATTGTACCTTTATACACCTGTCTCGGGCCATGAATTATATTATTAAACTTAAGATACATTGTTCGGTCATAAAGAAAATTAAATATCCATTTACAGAGTTTACCTGGGATCCCGATATCAGCTAAGATGGAAATTAAAGTAAAAGGATCTACATTATCAAATGCTCCTTGAACATCGAGAAATACACAAATAGTAGCTGAATGACTATGAAACGAGTTTTTAATGTCAGAAATTAAAGCTGTGAAGCTGTCTATAGCACTATAACCTTTTCTAAAACCAAATTGCTGGCAAGGTAAAATGTTTTTAGATTCTGTATAGTAATCTAATCTAGTCTTAATCATGGATTCAAAAATTTTACCTACACAAGATGATAAAGATATGGGCCTATAGGAATTACCCTCATTAACTGGTTTATCTGGCTTTAATATAGGAATTACACATTGTGTCTTCCACGATCTTGGTATACAATTAGAATCCCATAGCAAATTAAAAATTTGAAGCAAAACTTTCTGCCCTTTTATGTGCATGTTACGAATAAGAGCATATGGAATATCGTCCAAACCAGGCGTAGTATCTTTTCTTAACTTTAGGGCTACATTAAATTCTTGCCAAGTAAATGGTAAAGATAGAAAAACACTCTCAGAATTACCATTATGATTAAAGAAATGTTGTAACGAATTTTCATCTATTTCATTTTCAGGAGCTTGAGGAGCATACTTATCCATGAAGGAAGGGATCCATTCATCATTTCTCGGAAGCTTTGGTGTAGATACTCTCTTGAATCTTCGAATATAATTCCAGATTTTGCTAACAGGTGTGTATCTATTGAAGGATTCACAAAGGTTTTTCCAACTACATTTCTTTTTTTCACTCAATAATCTTTTTTTAAAAGCATCTAATTTCTTATATTGAATATAATTTTCAATCGTTGGATTAGACCTATAAAAATTTAGTGCTTTTTTGCTATTTCTAACTGCGTCTAAACAATCACTATCCCACCATGGTACTGGTTTCCTTAAAACATATTCTGTTGACTTTGAAATTTTTGGTACACAAATATCTTTAACTTTATATAAAATTTCACAAAATTCATTATACGTTTTTAAAGGATCTGTTGGATCAATCAATACGTTTTCAAAAGCTTTTTCTGTCTCTAAAGAAAATGTTGTCCAATCTACTTTATTATACAGATATCTTTCAACTGGTTTACCAATTTCATATTTTTCAGCACATGTATGGACATCAATAATGATTGGATAATGGTAGCTACCCATGGGATCATCGTGTACACTCCAATCACAAAGAGGAGCTAATGACGGACTAACACATGTGATATCGATAGCAGAAGGATTATGTCCTGTTCTACCTACTGTAGTTACAGATCCAGTATTCAAAATACATAGGTCACATTCATCTAATATGTTGTAAACCTCATTACCTCTACTATTATTTGATAAACAACCAAAGGAAATATGGTGAGCATTAAGGTCACCTGAAAGCAAAACTGGTTTAGGTAGATTACTTATTAAGCGTTTGAGAGTACTACCCTTGAATCTTCCACGTCCCTCCTTAGGAGGTGGAGCATAAGTACATAAGATTGTTAAATTACCTAAATTTGTTTGTAATATGATTGATACACATTGTAAATAATCAAAAAATTGAATTGGGTGAACAGTATACTTGAGATTATCCTTTACTAAAATACCTACACCACAACGTCCATCTTTATCACACTGATTTATGAAGACGTAATTTGGAATCCTGGGAGTGTTGTTCTGTCTCAACCATGTTTCATTTAATAAACAAATGTCTATGTTATGATCAAATAAGAAATTGATTAGTAAGGGTTTTTTATTAATTACTCCTTCAATGTTAAATTGGCAAATTCTAATAAATAAATTATCCATACTTTTTGAATGTTTTGACTAGAACTTCGTGTATTATCGATGAATTAAGTGATCTACTCTCATTACCCAGAGTTACTAAAGCTCCGACCAAACCTTTGCAAATGTAGTCATTTTTTAATATTTCTCTTATTAATTTTTCTGTAGGAATTTCATCATTATCATTTGATTTATTTTCAGTATTTATTTTAGGAATTAATTTTGGTTGTACAACCGGTTTTGGTTGCACTTTTGGTTTCATTGGTGGAAAATTTGTCGTATAATTTTTCATAATGTTATCTGAATTGTTGGTGTTGGTCAGAGCCTTAGCATAAGACACAACATTCTTTTTTTGTTCCATTTTTTGTCTTTTAACTGGACAATCACGCGAGATGGCTAAGTGCGCACCTCCACAGTTAATACATTTCATAACATCCTCATTAGTGCATTTAGAAAAATGATGCTCCTCTGAGCATATCGAACACTTTTGTTCGGCTTTGCAAATTTTCGCTCCGTGATTAAACTTGAAACATTTGTAGCATTGCATCAGAGGCGCAACATACTCAAATACTTTATATCGGAAAATGTCTAAATAGACATAGTCCGGTAACGTGTTTGCCAAAAAAGTTATACTGACGGAGCCAAAAGCCTTGATTCCGCCTCCCTTCTCCCGTTTAGTAAAACGTCTCACATTAACTACTTCAAACTCACAAGTGAGCTTCTTAAAAAGTTCCTCGTTACTAATGCTCGTGGGCACGAAGCGCAACACGCCGATCGTCTCCACAGCCCTTGCCGGTATGAAGGCTTTCATCTCATGTTTTGTCAGAAAGTGGTCATTTTTCAAAAAATTGTTAGCGTTGCTTGGGTGGTTGAACGTTACACAAATTTTATGTGCATTAATTCTTTTGATATTGCACACACCCTTGATCTCATTTTTAAATAAGTTAGCAATTAACAATGGATTATTATTGCCAATTTTTTCTCCATCCTTGGTACTTTCGACGAAGACATTAAAATCGCCACTCACCTGGGATTCAGGATATACTCGTTTGTAGCCAGGCTTTACATACGGCTTGTAGAAGTCATCGTCGGTGGCAGCTGCAGCGGCAGACTCCGAGGGACTCCTGCTTCTCCTATTCGGGAGCTTTCTTTTCTCTTTGCCAGAGGGGACCTCCCCGTCCCCGTCCGGCATTTTTACTTTTTACAATATGTACAATAATCAATAGAAAGGTATGTACAATAAGAATAAATTGAAATAATTAAACATTAACTAAATAAAAGAAAATTTTCGAGAAAATTTTTAAAATTTCGCGCCTATATTCTTCAAACGCCCGCCAAAGAATCCACCCACGGTCTTTTTTTTTTTTTTTTAATAATGTGCTTTACGGCACTGGATACCAGTCCTTTTGTGCCACTCGTATTATTTTTATTTTATTTTCCTTTTCTTTTGTTATAATTTTTCAACTGTGTTGTTTATAAATTTATATATTGGTCCAAACAGTTTCACATCCGATAAAATATCCTTCAGATCTCGAGGTACAGCTGCACTTCCGTACACTTTTGCAATGTCATCCACAAGCACCAAACGGGCAACTCCAAAATGTTGACAGTCCATAACAATGTGATTCAGATCAGCATCATCTTGATTACAATATTTACATTTGGTGTTCTCAACCATCTTCAGTCGATGCAGGTGAGTGGGTACTTGGCAGTGACCAAATCTCGCTCGGTTTATTATTGTTATCCACCCACGGTCTGTCACTCAGTGTTGCCACCATAGTTTTAGTAATTTGGGGGCAGTTGAAGAAACTAAACAGGCTACCTAGATGGAGCACAAATGAGCGTTTTTCTTTTAGTTTTCTAGTGGATCGATAGATGGCGTTACGGTCTGTGCGAATAAATGTCAACATTTCAAAAAGTGTTTGTTTAAAATAATAAAGAGGGAGAAGATATAACGCTCACAGGCACATACATTGTAATGATTCCAAGTTAAGCACTATAGGCTTTTAAATATGGAAACCATACAACAACGGCACGAACATATAACATCCATGACCGAACCGGGATTCGAACCCAGGACCCTGGTTTGGCAGTCCGGCGTGGTAACCATTACACCAACCGGGTCGTCAATGATCAGATCAGGTCAGATGATCAAAAAGATGCCAACGCATCTTTTGATTGAATATTTCATTATTTACGAATCAATTTAAACGAAAATATGAAACTGTTTACGTCTTACAGGGTTGTATGGGCTCGATCCCTTGGCCTTTAAAAAAAATTCAGGCACAGTCTTGACATGATTTTGACAGGATCTCGCCTACGTCTTTATGGAGCGATAAGCATGTCATCTGTCGAGTTTTTTAGGAACTAAATTTAAAAAAGAAAAGAAAAACGCTCATTACCAAGTAAAGACTAGCTGTAAAAAAGGCTTAAAAAACACCTGTAGTTACTAATGATTTCAATTATGTATTTATTTTTTAGTTTGAATCACAATAATTTTTATTTTTCAATATTAAACTGAATTTTAAGAAAAACTTTTTCATCCGTTTTAGAATTAAAATTAAAAATATTATTTAAGTTAAACCAAACTAAACCCGGATCGGCGCGGCTGCGATATGTTGCCATAATCAAATGTATCTAGGTACCACAAAAATATAAATAAATCAATATCTATGACACAAATCGCGAAAGTTCAATGTTATCGCGATGTTAGCGCAAATTTCAGATTTTGGTGCAATATTTTTAAGAAAATTAAAAGCCTGAAAAGGGCTATATTATCATGGAGTAAGAGGAGGTGGCGTAACGAACTGTACACAGATATCCAACTGGGCTTGACGTCATCGTGACGTTCCCGAGCTCACTTCAGTGTTATTCCGGCAGCCATGGCATGAACTTACTAATAGCGCCACGTAGTGTGGAGTAGCAGTACAAGAGAGCGTACTCAGGACATTCAATTTAAATATTATTTAATTATCACTCTTGTTTTTTGTACCTACTTAAAGCTTTTAAAATTTTCAGAATTCCTCTGGAGCCAAAATTAAGAAAAATTGATAGAAATCATTAACAATGACGGTTAATTTTTGAGCATTATTTATAGGTACTTACTTACCTATTATTTGTTGACAAAAAATAGAAAATCTTGAAATCATGCTTTTTATTTTATCTCAAAAAAGTGTACATGTCAAAAAGTGTGCGTTTTACTGAAATAAATTCCTCCTTTTGTTAGCTTTCTAAAATGGTTTAAAAATAAGTGTTTTAAGAATAAAGGCAATTGCATTGTCAAAAAAGGTTTTTTACTTAGTATGTACATGATACGTAGAGGCAACATTCTTTTAGAGAAAAATTTTACGAAATTTCTTTAGATAGGTAACATTATTTATTCATTAAAAATCTACACATCTTACACAGAGTGAGCCCCTCGGTTCCAAACACAAGCACTCAAACACTACGCAAGCACTTTCATAGTTTACTTTCAGTTACTCTTGAAGTAGTTAAGGTAAAATTTCATGACCTCCGCTGCATTTATTATGCCGTGCCTTACACAACAGAACATTATGAAATAATCCTCCCTAGAATGTTGAAAAATTTTAAACATTATCTATAGGTACTTACTTACCTATTATGTTCAAAAATAATTCACATAATTTCGAAATTCTGTTCCGATATTCAGAAAAGACAATAAACAACACACATTTGCGAACTAAAAATTAATTTGGATACTGAGTTCACCCCCTGTATCGTGGATATTTTTTTTTAATTGCTTTTTTTGTTGCTTCGAGGTTGCTTCTGTTTTACTAAGTATTGCTACTCGTTACTAGATGTCGCATTGTAAACTCTAGCGGGAAGTAGCGTAATTAAATGCACCTTGAAACTTAACCTTAAGAAAGAGGTTCCGCTTTCGACCGCAAGATGCTTTTTGTCTCTCCACCCTCCCCGCAACCCCCGGGGTGAAGGACTTCACCCCCTTTGGTGGCGACAACATTTTCTATAGACACAAGCCGATACGTCAGCTCTTCCCAGGGGGAGCGTGTGACTTCTCTATGTATATCATTCAACAACGAGTTCGCCTACAGTAAAAAGTGCTAGATCTAGCCCGAAAAGGGCTAAGGTGGCAACACTGCTGTCACTGTCACAGCAACAGCAAAAGAGAGGTTATTATAATTTTTTTTCGATCAATCAGCAGTTTAGGAAAGGCAATGGGGTCTAGCCCTTACGGCTATAATTTTCAGTGCGAGATAGCCATTTATGTAAACTTATGTAATAAAAAAAGACGGAAATATTATTTTTTGTTTCGGTCACCGTGGCCGGTTTTTTTGTTTGGCAAGATGTCAAACCCATAGATATCCAATTGAGGATTGCGTTGTGCCAAATTATCTTTCTCTCGGTTTAATAAAAAATAATCCATAGCCCAAAACATAAAAACTATTTGGCACGCCCAGAGCCATTTTTTTTTTTTTTGGTTCAATTCAAGGTAAAGCGATTACAGTATCGCATACAACCGATGTCAGGAATAAATACTCTCATTTATAGCAAATAAAACGTTGGTGTTCGACGTTTCAACGCTTCTTTGGAGTTTTTGGAGGCAATCGAGAAACGCAGGAAACGCAGAGAAGTCCACAGGAAAGAGGTGAACCGACCGCTTGCCGCGCTACAAAAGAACGGAACACTTTTCCTGTTCACGACCCACACCAACATATTTCACTGAACTGTATATTGTTCACTTGCACGACACTTTGTTACGCAAAACAACACCGATTTTACGAACCAAAACTCACTATAAACAATAAAAATTCGATGAAATATGAGGACTCCAAACGTATCTGTTCAAATCCCGCCAAAAACCCCCGCCCAGAGCCATTAAACATATTATTAAAAAAAAAATTGCTAATGTCAATTTGACACAGTGTTGCAAAAGCTACCGATTTATCGGTAGATCTACCGATTTCGGGTACTGTCTACCGATATACCGATTTTCTACGAATAAGAATGTATACAGGGTGTACAATAAAATGGGACAGCTACTCAAAGGGGTGCTTCAGACCATCAAACTGAACAACTTTTTCTATGGGACCAATATCGAAATCGCGAAAAAAAAATCCGCTCTCCCATACAAAACTGCAACCATAACTCGACTGAAATGTATGGGACAGCAGATTTTTTTTTCGCGATTACGATATTGGTCCCATAGAGAAAGTTGTTCAGTTTGATGGTTTGAAGCACCCCTTTAAGTAGCTGTCCCATTTTATTGTACACCCTGTAGAAAAAGCTCAAAAAGTGACCCCAAAAAAAGTACACAGTGTTCGAAATTTGTTCCTTAAAAACTACACCTTGCCGCCAAAACTCATACAAAATGTCATTTTTCAAAGGGTGCCAAAAATTATGTTGCTTTTGTTTAGAGTTATTCTTCCATAGTTATTCTTATTCGTAGCCGATTTTAGGTTGTGATCTACCGATTTATTTCACAGAAGATGTTTTAGCCAAATATTGAATTATTTAGCCTTTATTGTGGCAGATAATTAGAAATTAGGTTTAGATAAGAATCTTTATATGGTCTTATTAGAAAGTTTGGACCAAAGAGTAATATAAGTATACAGGGTGAAATCGAAGACATTCGACAAATTTTGGTGGCGAGTTGTACTCCTGATTTAGATCTTATATTGCAGGGTTTTCTTGAAATCTAAATTATGAAAATAAAAGACATTCTAAGCATGCCAAAACATTCAGAAGGGGTTCATAATAAACGCTCTGTGTCATACACACTTTAAATAAAAAAAATGTTTTTTAAATTAAAATTAAATAATTCCTTAAATAAACATTTTCTCATTCGGCCCGGTCAACGTCCATCCCCTCGCAGGCGGAGCACCCCCGCACAACTCTAGCGAGTGCATCCCCACCGCTCGGTAAGGTCGCACGCGCCTCAGGCAAACAAAACAAAAACAGTTTCCGTTTGGTCGCGATCTGATTAAGAGGTTACCGCGCTCTGTAATCAATCAGTGCCCGCTTACGTATCGGAACTTGGATTTCAGTGCAGTGTCGTATTAGGTTCAACCTGAATTTGTAAAAAAAAATCGTACACAAATCTGCAGTTTTTTTGGATATGGTGATAATTTATTAGTGTGAAACACGGAGGCTTCGTGAAACGCAAAGACGCTATCGCAAGATGCACCCTGCTTCTCAAGTATCATCCCTTATTTGTGGGGGGAAATTAAAAGATGTGTGTATGAAACTGAATCGACCACAGTGAGTGAATTGAGAGAAAAAAAGGTCAGTGCATTTGAAGCTGTAAATCAGAACCAGCGCCGTGTCGGGCTCAATTTGTGCATACGAAATGGAGGTGGTCACTTTGAACATCTGTTAAAATTAGGTAAGGACATTTTCTTTTAGTACTTAACGGACAATGGTATACCTACCATCGATTTTTATACCATAAAAATATCGTGCTTTAAATGCTTAAATTCGCCAAAACTCAACAGATGGCGCTATTGTTTCGTACCGCTCACTCTCGCTCGCTGCGTATCGGCCGCGCATCTGTAGGTACAGTCAGTCACAAATTAAATCAGCCACAATTAATAATTACGATATTTTAAAATCTCGGACGTTATTTAATTTGGTCTAAATCTATTTTCAAAACCAGCCATATCTCGAGTATAACCATAGACATTATTATTCTACTACCGTGAGTAGACCAAGTAAGTGTGTGAATGAGATTCCGATCATAATGAAAAAAACTACGAGTGCGAAAGAGATTATAATATAATTGCCGTGAAACCATTTTGAAACTATTTGGAGTCTTTTGGAGTCCTGTCAAAAATTATCTCTCGTTATTTTATTGATTTAATTTAAATTTATTTTGTGTTTTATAAGACGAATATAAAAAATCATAATGGTGTCGTGTTCCGTGTTGGAATGTAGTGTAACTTACAACAACAACCCAAATAAAGAAACGTTTCACAGGTAAATACGATCAGTACAATACTACTTTCATGAGGCTTGTTTTCACATATGTTTCTCTTAAAATGATTTAGTAATACATTCATTAAATGCAGTAAACGTCCTATTTTCTAAATAATATGTAATTTTAAATAATTATGTGTTAGATAAAAAATTATTGTGTACGTGAAAAAGGAACCGTTTCGCATAGAGATTGCACAAAATCTATCGATATGTCGATATTTTTGAAATATGTTTTTTCTACCACCTAGCTCCCTCCGTTCATGTCTCGTCAGATTCTGTTTTTTTTAAATATTGTTACTGAAATGGTTTTCGATTCAGCCTTCCAATGAATATACCGAACTTATTATTTCAGAAAATGCATAAAGTTACTAAAAGTAGTATTATTGTGATTTATTAATATTGTTTTATTTATTACTCAGCTATTCTGCACCTGCGTTTTCGAAATATGTTTTTTTTTCATTCGTATGTTTCCAACCTCTTGTATGGGGACGAACCACGCACGCGACACGGGACATCGTAGCGAGATAAAATACATACCAGTTTTTTTAGGTCTAATTATTTGATTTTAAACTCGAACTCAAATCCATTTTTTTTTTTTCAAAATCATGTTTTTTTGTTCAAAACAATATCAAATTAATAGCTTTCTGCGTCATGTTTTTGACTGTACCACCGCGTCGGAAGTGTTTCGCTGTAGAGAAGATGCGGCCACAAACTCAACAACACATAGGTTTCACACAATAAGTTTCATCATAATCGGATGTAACATCCGTCATATTGATTTTGTTTGTATAAAATGTATCCTCTATGTCACCCAGACCATAAATAATAAAATAACGAATCGATTGCCACTTCATTCATCAACATCAGCTCAGTAGTTTAGGTGCTATGGCGGAACATATACGTAAATGCATGGAATCAAAATCAGCATAATTTATTATACTTAATCATGAGAACCGTGGTTCCTTTCTCTTTGAAACACTGCTATGCTAGTTTCAATTATGTATCGCAAAATTCTTCGAAATTATATTGCACCTGTACATTCTGTGAAAAAAACAGGATATGTTTTTAAGTTTTGGCTACTACAGCAGGTTTTTATTATTTTCATAAATTGGATTCCATATCAAAAATAAAGAAATCTTTGATTCAGGGACCCCTATACACTATAGTCATATGCTTTTATTACAAAATATTTTCAATGCTCAGACACACATTTCAGTTTTATAATAAGTACGGTAGTGTATGTAGATAAATTATAGCCCAGCAGACTAAAATAAGTCGGTGTGATTATGATATCAATAAGGCGGATACGTCAATGTCACATCACTAAAACTCACACACTTTCACACTCACTCAATTTCGCACATACTGTCATTTCGGTTTCGGTGATGCGATAATGAGGAGTCACTTGAGCCTCTACCCGCACATTCGAACTTCGCAATTGCGTGAACATTTTCATTCCAAATTCAACTCTATTACAATGAACCGCGGACCGAAACAGTGGCGATATAGCAAACATCGAAAGTGCGGGTACAGGGCTTGGCCTACTCGGTAGTATCTTTTAAATCGAAAAAACGGCACACGCACGTAATGCGTGCCCTTTTCGCGGGGCTGGGCAATCGCGTTTTTCATAGAAAATATTTGTCGACCTATGGCCTATGACCTTAGTAACAGTTTTATAACAGTGTAGGTAGATGGATTGTAAGCCTAGCCGATTTAGACTTCGTAATATAAAAATATAATAGTAGTAGTGACTACTATAAATTAGTGATGTCACATTGACGTATTCGCGATTATCGTATCAAAATCACATCGACTACTAAGTAGTCGATAATCTGATATCGATGATTTTGATATCGATAATCGCGAAAACGTCAATGTCACATCATTAGAACTCACACACGTATCAATTTCGCACATATTGACATTTCGGTTTCGGTGATGCGATATTGAGGAGTTCCTCGGTCTACTCGGAAGTATAATATGTTTATGAGTATAACACTCTCTTAAATTTTGTCGATTGATTTCAATTTCACCCTGTATTAGAAAAGAGAACCCACTCGTGGCAACATTATGCATCCACCTTATGTCAAATTGAAGGCTAGCTAGCGCCATCTGTGTTTCTCTGAAAATAATTCTACCTATACTATACATACCTACTTATATATATGCTTATATACTCATACCGTTGTTTGAATGCTAGTTTTCGTTCAATCCCGCACCGATCGAGTGAAATTCCAGTATCCTTACTATTCCTGTAATCTGTACATTGGTAAGAGAACAACTGAAACTCCAGAACATCACTAAATCGGCACAAAATTGAACAAAAACTACAAACAACACGCACATTATGCAAGGCAGGTCGCCATTTTGTAAATTTGACAATTTGACATTGACATAGACAGTAAATCTTTTTTTTCATAGTAAAAGATATATTTAACAGATGGCAGCACATTCTATGCAAACTGAATCGGAAAAACCACCGAAAGGCAAATGTCCTCCGCCTGGTTTGGACTTCCCCTTGAAAGTTTGTGAACTGAAATAATTATGTAATGCAAATTAGATTTTATAAGTTATGGAATAGAGTTCCGGCTTTTTAAACCCCTGCACAAAAATCCTTGAAATCAATATTTATCTATAGTAAGTAGGTATCTACTAAATTTTTACAAAAATTGTTTCACTTCACTCAAGTTTAAAGTTTTGTTTAATAGTACGAAACTGGCATGGGCACAAAATTATTAAGTATCAGTTGTCTCATCGTTCAGAATTTGTTGGCGATTGAGTACTTTTTGAAAAAAATAGGAGTTTAAACCAATCTACCGATTTCTACCGATTTTTTGTCGCCAATCCTACCGATTTTATCAAAGTGACTTTTGCAACACTGATTTGACAATCAAATCAATGTCAATGTCAAGTCAAGGAAAGGAAGGAATGGAATGAAAAACCAAAGAGTAGAGTAATATATCGGAAAAAGAGAGCCCTCTAGTGCCATTTTAATGCAAATAAATTTGAAACGCCACCTATGATATTTAACAAGAAACAGTTGCTATACAGGATGAATTTTTAGTCACCGTCCAAATTTTTTCTAGGCATTAGGCATCATTCACTAACTCCATTTTTGAAAAAAAAAAAACGATACGTAAAATTTTCGTATTAAATAATTTTCTCGAAAGAATTATCGTTCTGCGTGGTCACAAGTTAAACGTTAATAATACTACACTTGCCTCGTAAACATTCAATGAACAGGGCAGCGCACACCCCACTTACCCCCGCCCCCGACTCCTGCGCGACACATCTATCGTCAGTCGGTCGGCGCACCCTTTCGCGACGCAAGCGCTTACTTCCGTGTTCCCGCGCATCTCGTCGGCGGCGCCCCGCGCTATCGTGAATTTGTTTACAATGTATTCCAACCGCGAGTATTACGAAATGGTGCGATCTTAGTGTGAGGTTACACGGTCAGTATTTCATCAGTCTGGTCCATCAGTCTGGTCATGTATATTTGATTTGAAGGGAAACTGACTCGAGATTGACCCGACTAACATGGTGCTTCAGTATATCAGTTTCCCTTCAAAACAAATAAACATGACCAGACTGATGGACCAGAATGACGAAATACTGAACGTGTAACCGGGCTCTTACACCGTACCATTTTCAAAAGGCACAGGCCTTGAACGACGCAGACGCCGTTCCCCGTCGAGCCTTCTGCGAGTGGCTGATCGCACACCCCGATGCTAACATTTTGTGGACTGACGAGGCCTTGTTCACTCGAGTGGGGCTGTATAATCAGCATAATGAACATTGGTGGTCATTTCGAAACCCACACATGATTCGAGAAACATATCACCAAGTGCGGTTTAGCGCAAATGTGTGGGCTGGAATTGTCGGCAACAGAATACTGGGGCCGTATTTCATTGAAGGACGGCTGACCGGGGGCACGTACCTAGATATGTTACGCACAGTAATTGCTGATTTCATGGATGACGTGCCGGTAATCTCCCATCGAGATTTTTATTATCAGCAAGACGGTGCACCGCCTCATTACTCCGCCGCCGTTCGTGATTATTTAAACATAGAACACGGTGATCGTTGGATCGGTCGCGGGGGGCCCGTCCCCTGGCCACCCCGGTCACCAGATCTTACTCCATGTGACTTTTTTTTGTGGGGCGAAATAAAACGACGAGTGTATGTGGAGGAAGCCCAAAGCTTAGACCAATTAAAAGAGCAAATTGTACGTGCATTCGACCAAGTGAAAAGTGACACTGTAGTGCTCAACAAAATTAAAAATAATGTGCAAAAACGTGCAAGACGTTGCAAAGTGTTTAGAGAGAAACGGTATGCATTTCGAACATTTATTAAAGTACTGTTAATGTGATTGTTCTAAGATGATTTTGATTAAATTTTTAATTATTTGTACACAAGTTGATTCAAATTTTTTAAATACGCCTAATAGCAAAACGTTTTGGCACGGTTTTAATAAGGTCTAAAGTTCTTATTTATCTAATTTATTTTTACTTTATTTGTAATTGATTAATTAAGGATTACATTCTAATCATAGTGAACATAGCACAAACCTTTTGCTTATTGACGGTCCTAAGCCCGTGAAAGTATGAAGGGAAAATTTGCAACTTTGTTTATTATTGTGTTATCAATGAATTGCGGCGGCGCGCGGAGCGGGGCGGCCCGCGTAAATTCACCTAGCGCGTGCGCACGGCGCGGCAGTGTCCAGAAACATAAACTTTTTATAGATAACTTTGTGATATGATATCTTAATATTTTTGTATTGAGTGATACTAAAAGAAAAAACACGTATTCAATGATTTTCGCCAAAGATTAATATATCAAAATTTGGACGGTGACTAAAAATTCATCCTGTATATATACGCATACTTATAGCTATATGTATGCTTTACAATGGAATCTACTTTTTCTCAGTAATGAGCTATTTTGTTCTAGTTTAGAGTAGTAGCCTCAGTAACAGGACGGAGGAGTAATCTTGCCTCAACGTCTGAAGTGAAGATCAACACTCAAAACACTCAAATCACAAAATGGGCGCAAAACACAAACAAGCGTACGCGCAAGTTGTAACGGCGGCCATATTGTGACAGACAACTTGTGTAGCTGGTGTTGCTAGGTGACAATAATATGGTGCTACCGCAGAACATAAGTTAAATTATTTACTAATTTTAATTAAAACAGTTTTGAAATATTACGTAAATTGTATTAAATAGGATTAAAGATTTTTTATAATTTTAGTAATAAATTTGCTTTATTGTTGAGTTTGAAGAGACATCTATCGGAAATTTGAGACAATATTTTTGTAGTTAAACGTTATTCAAAGAAGATGCCGCTGGTTTCTTTGCGTTTTTCCTCAAAGTTCCCCTCTGTCCCCCCTCTGTGAAAAACAAAAAAGTACTCTTTGATGGAAAATTGGAAATCCAAGAAATCCTTTGGGAAATGGATATCTCGTTATTTTTCTGAACTATATTAAAAGGCTTTCAATAACATTGTTTTTAGTTCAAAACAAATATAATACTAAAATCCTAAAGATTCGTTTAAAACTCAAAAAATAAATAGACCTCTGATAACAAACATGGACAGATTTGAATACATCGAAGCTAGATTGTTTGATGGCGAAAATTACATTAAACGCGAGAAAAATGTAAAGATATACGATGGAGAGGACAAGGTAAGTGGCGTCTGTATTTAGAAACCCTCCTTCGATAGTGCAGACCGTCTGGCGGTCCGGACACAGAATAGGTTATAGTATAGTTCTACATACGGAACAGACCAGACACTCCCTGCCCTCACCCCACTATCAGGGGAAACTTAAGGGGAGCCGAGATAGAAGCACATGCAGGAGGCGCAAGCGTGCAAGCGGGACGGCACGTATAGTAACATCATCTTGTGTCGCAAGTGCTCGACCTGTGGACCAGATATCGTCGAGTGTGTGTGTCAACTTCTGATACCACAAAATAGATTGGGTGGATACTTTAGATATACGACGTGTTAATCAGTGGCGTAGCTAGGTAACCAAAGGCCCCGGGGCAAAAAAGCAATGGGGGCCCTATTTGAACTCGTTGGGTTTTATATCAAGTGTGAAATCAGTGGCAGTAACAAGGGCTAATTTTCAAGGGGGGGCCTCCACGTGGTGAAGCGTAGGTTTCTGCAGCTCGGAGCAGAGACTGAATTTGTCCCCCCGTCCCTTATACAAGATATATGATAAAATTATGGAGCGTGCGAAGCGAGCTCGAATTTATTTTTAGCTCGACTAACTACCTACTCGGCCATACATTTTTTTTTTTTTTTTTTTTTTTTAACTTCCTCTTTCTAGTGCAATCTGTCCTGCATGGGACATTCGGCAATTATTTGTGTTATTTTCTTTAAGGTGTCATTCAAGGAATGGGACCACTGTCCCACCCTTATAAATTATTCTAATCTTTGAGAAGATCTTGAGGTGCTCTTCTTTTTAATCTTGTGAATGTCTTTTGATCTTTCATTAATTCCACAGCCTTTTGGTTTGGATGTTGTTTAAGTCTGTCTCTATATGTAGCAGTTCTGATCTTGATTTCTTCCTTTATTGTAGTTATGTTAAGATCGTGGTGGATTTGTTCATTTGTGACATACCACGGAGCATCTACTATTATTCTCAGTGTTTTAGATTGGAAACGCTGTAGAATTTCCAGATTAGAATTGGCTGCTGTTCCCCACAGTTGCAACCCATAACTCCATATAGGTTTCAGGACACATTTATAAAGTAGCAATTTACTTTCCATAGATAATTGTGACTTTCTGTTGATGAGCCAGTATAGATTTCGAGGCTGTTGTCCAAGAGCTTTTCGCTTTGTAAATATATGTTTCCTCCACGTGAGTCGTCGGTCTAAGTATATCCCGAGGTATCTAGTTTCCTCAGCTTGGGGGATTTGCGTTCCATTTAAAGTCACTGTTGGGCAAGTGTCACGTCGAGTAGTGAATGTAACTTGTATTGACTTAGTTTCATTCGCTTTTATCTTCCAGTCTTTAAGCCACTTTGAAATTGCATCCAAACTAGTTTGTAATTTGGCGGAGGCGCTGTTTGGACATTTATCCGTGGCGAGTATTGCCGTGTCATCGGCAAACGTTCCGGTTACTACTTCATCACTAACTGGTAAGTCGGCAGTGAATAGGATATACAGGGTGGGGCCAAGGACGCTACCCTGTGGTACGCCCGCTTGAATGTGACGAAGTTTAGTAGTTTCTTCTCCTTGCTTTACTAAGAAAAGTCTGTCACTTAAGTATGCTCTGAGAAACAGATAGTAATTTGTAGGTAATATAGTTTTAATTTTGGCTAACAGACCTTGATGCCAAACACGATCAAATGCCTGAGATATGTCCAAGAACACAGCAGAACAGTATTCCTTTTTCTCAAAGGTATAATTAATTTTTTCTACCAGTCTGTGTACTTGATCTATGGTGCTGTGTTTTTGTCGAAATCCAAATTGATGTTCAGGTATAAGTTTTCTTTCTTGAATAATTGGCAATAGGCGTTTGAGAAATAGAGTTTCTAGTAATTTTGAGGCAATTGGGAGCAAGCTTATTGGACGGTACGATTTAGCATCCCTTGCACATTTTCCAGGTTTCAATATCATTATGATTTGTGCAACTTTCCATTGCCGTGGTACATAGCTCTCGGCCATACATAGGCGTAGCTAGGGAAAAATAATTACTACAGAAAAGTGACCCTGTATTACAAAAACGGTGTATGGGATAAAAAATTATTGAAAATCATCTCCTCTATTCCTCGTCCATTTTGGATCACCAGTTCTGGGACACCCTGTATGTATAACTATTCAACAGACAGCAAAATAACTTATCAATACATAACACAACACAACACCATTACTATTTTAATAAAAACTTAGATAACTAAACAGACTGGAAAGGTCTGAACGGAATCTCGGTTAAAAACACTGGATGACCAAAAGGAACGATACGGGGGGTGCGCGGAGCGAGCAAAAAAGGGCATATTGTTATCAAAAGATGGTCAACAGACTCGGCCACAGTCATTGATTGTGTTTGGTGAAAGTTCGGTCATTGTTTAATTATTTAGGTATAGAAGGAAGGGTTGGTTGTTCTGAATGTAAGAGACATTGCCGCGAGGCCGGATCGAAGTTTGTGGGCCAGGGGCCCCCTAAGCTTGGGGGCCCCGGGGCACTGCACCGCCTAGCCCTTACGTAGCTACGCCACTGGTGTTAATGATAAACTGCCCCTAAGATGACACTCTTGACCAATAGTTTGTTTAGAAATTACCAAGGTTTCAACATAGATTAGAAGATGACGCTGGCTGACCAATAATTTAGCCAAAGTCAAGTATGAAGAAAATAGCACAATTACTTCATATTTTGTTTATCTTTGTATGGTGCTTCAATGTCCAGGCATGTATTATACCTACTGTCCATTATAAGTGCGACGGGCTCACTCCCCGTCACACTGGACAGAGTTTCAGTACTACTAGTGAAACATGGATGTTCTGAAGTTTCAGAATATCTCTGACTACTATGAAATGACAGCTAAGTGTCCAAGGTGTGACCTGACTCATCACCCCCAGTTTTTAATGGTCTTTTATCTTTTCAGACTCAGTTCACAGATGGTGAAGTCATATTAACAACTCATAGGATACTATGGGGAAAACCAGGTGATATACCAAAAGGTCTAGTGTGCCTATCTCTTCATCTATATTATATTTTCTGTTTGGAAGAAGAAAGTAGCGGTGTCTTTGGTCTCGGTGGGCCAAAAAGGATAATATTGCACTTGGGACCAGCCTTACCAGGTAATGTTCATGTTATTCAATCTTCTTATCATATGGGCAGCAAGCCCTGGTGTCAGAGTTTTTTTCAAACTGTGTTACGGCATCTGACGTTTTTATTAATGACTACTACCACCAGAATAGTAGCCGGGACCAATGGATTAATGTATCATACGAAGCACGGAATCATCTTTCTTTTCAGACAATCAGGTGATTCAGCCTGCAATGTCCTAATCAACTGGGGACAAAGTAACATTTCACTTGGTGATCCCCGTGGGAATCGAACTCACAACATTAGACCATGGAGGCAGTTATTTAAGGTGCCCAGACTGCATATAAGCATCCCTCCATTTATGGGCTCATTGCAAATGAATTGAGAGTCTAGTTTCTGGTTGCATCTTCTCTACAGCGGATCAACTTCCGAAGCGGCGGTAGAGCCAAAAAAAAGCCATCAATGTGATATTAGTTTGAATAATAATTTTGTATTTTTGTTCTGGGGTCAGTGGGCCTGAGTGAAAATCGCAAATTGAAGCAATATTGTTGTGCAGGACTAACTTTTTCAACTCAATTTCAGGCAAAAGGCCCGGTCCGGCAGTAGTCAGTCCATACCACTTTATAAAGCTCTCATTCAAAGATGGCATCGACCCTGCGTTCTACAGGGCATTGAATGACGCTGTTTCTGCAAAGGCCTGGGAGCACTCAACACCAGTATCTCCAACCAGCTCGATCAGTTCGGCTAGCTCCAATACACAAAGACCCAAAGTGGCACCTGTTGCTTCTAAAATACGGTCCGGTATTGTTGGCATAGAAAGGAGTATAGAGGAACAACACAGAGCCACTGATGAAAGCATCACTGTAGCGTTTCAGGATTTAACTAAGCTTATGGAGAAAGCAAAAGAAATGGTTTCTATTTCAAAGAATATTTCGACGAGAATAAGGGTAAGCAATAAATAAAACTTGTGGTAGAGAGATACCAGAATCAAATACAACTCTACTATTATAATAAATTCAATATTAGCTTCCCAAAAGCATTTTACAGATATTATTATTATTTATGATACACTAGCACCTTAGAGCTGATGCATATCACTGCACTTGTCCTTCTGTATTTCTTGTTTGTTTACTCTCTGTATAGTGTATTGTATACTATGTTTTAAGTGTCAAATAAAAAAGAGTATTATTGATTGATTGAATGTTTACGAATTTTCCGTAAATTACAGGATAAACAAGGGGACATTTCAGAAGATGATACAGTTAGATTCAAGGCCTACCTCATGAGCCTTGGGATTGACGATCCGGTGACCAGAGATGCCTTTAGATCTGATTCTGACTATTACATGGGACTTGCACAGCAAATCTCTGACATGATGGTGGCTGTATTGATGGTATATAAATTTCAGTTTACTTTTCACTTTTTCCTGCTCAGCCATACCCTGGACAGTTAACTGTCACTTCATAGAAATGGGCTCGCCCTGACAAAAAGAGGTCAGCAAATGCGATACTGAGTGGTGCGAGGGAGAGGACTACACCATTGCCTGCCATACTTCTTATGTTGACGTCAAAATTGGCTTCTGCCCTACCTGCCCCCTGCAGGTAATATGAGTAAAATCTAAAAAATAATTTATTCAATATAGGAGCTCGAAACCCACTTAGGTACTCTTTCTTATACAGTGGCTCAGCTGCTTTTCGAACTAGCTTCTTTCTGTATGAAACCTCTATTTATTTAAATGCGGACATTTGGTTATCTATTCAAGCAATAATTCGTATTCTTCTTAATATAATTATAAAAATGACATGTCACTATGTTCGTTTCATACACACTAATCTCTGAAAACACCTCACCGATCTCAATGAAATTTTAAGGTTGGTTCCAGCTTGAAATATAGGATAGTTTTGGGCCCGATAGGTGGCGCAAACCGGGCGAAGCCGGGGCGCGTCGCTAATTTTGTTATAAAGTTAAAAATCTCAATGAAATCTCTTTCAGGATTGTGGCGGTATTATGTCCTTAGCAGATGTATGGTGCAGAGTCAATAGGGCCAGGGGGTTGGAACTTGTATCTCCTGAAGATTTACTTAATGCCTGCAAGTAAGTTCATTAATATAAGTTAGCATAGTGTAATTAAAGAATTAGGGCTCAACTCAATCCCACGGGCGTAACTCTAGACGCGCCTTACATAGAAAAACCTACCGCAACGCGTGATAGAATTAACGCCGGTGCGGATGAGCCCTTATAGTATGTTGATTTCTTTGGTCACTTACAAGAAAACGATTATGATATGGTTTTTTGGTGTCCCTGACTCCTAATCACAAATTTTTGGATTTTTTGTCTGTCTGTTTATTTATTTGATCGAGCATCACACAAAAACTACTAAACCAATTTTGATGAAGCTTTTTATACTTGAACTTAAAATCTGGTATATATTTTATGCGGACGAAGTCGCGGGTAAAAGCTCGTTAATTATAATTACTCTAGAATTCTAATCTGAAGTTAGGAGCATGCGGGATATTATGCAGGAGTGGTATTTTTTAAAGTCACACGTTCAAATCAGCAGTAGAAAATGTCAAAGATACTATGAAGATTGTGCTTCTTTCCACTGCTGATTTGAACGTGTAACTTTTAAAAATCGCACTCCAGGTTCCCATATGTATTTTTCTAGTGTAAAAATTTTGGAAACTTTATAATATTCATCTCCGAAACATAGTGAGAAAATTATGTATTTCCATTCTATCTATACTTATTAAACCAGCCTAAATGTTTGGAATAAATTTTCTACAGAGGATGTAGGGGTGCACCAAGGATTTTTCGAAAAGCAACCCCTAAAGATTTGCAACGGGACAAAGTCGCGGGCTAAATCTAGTTATAATGTTGATACCACTACCCGTAAGACTTAGAGCGCTTACAGACGAGCGACACTTTGCGGTCGCCGGGTGTCGCGGAGGGTCGCGCGACCGTAAAATGTATGAGCGCGACGCTCTGCGACCCATCGCGACAGCAAAGTGTCGCTCGTCTGTAAGAGCCCTTATGCATTATTATTAGGGTTGAACCTAGTCTGGCAGCACGGCATCGCCTTTTTCTTTCGCTCCATCCTTTTCTGTCACTCAAGAACGTCATTTACAAAAAAAAAAAATACAAAATACAAAATATTTATTGAACCAACGTGTGATACAGGTTATGGTTGTGGTTTGTTATTTGGTAGAGCAAAGAAGGTAGACGGAACGCGACAGCACGCCGCAGCACGGCCGCGCGCGATTTCATTCCGTCTATCTTATTTGCTCTAGTAAATGATGTTCCTGAGTGACAGAAAAGAATGGAGCGATAGAAAAAGGCGATGCGATGCTGCCAGATGAGTTTCCCTTATGTTTATAAATAAAAATAAAACCGGTCAAGTGCGAGTCGGGCTACTCGCGCACCGAGGGTTCCGTACCACACCACCACAGAACACAACATTATTAACATAGGAAAAAAATCTTTTTTTTCCGGGACCTTTAGCGCAAGACCGACTCGATATTTGTTATTATTCTGTAGAGTTTGCTCTATAATCACACTAAGTTTGACGCTTGTATGTATTACCGTTTTTACGATAGAGCGTGAAGAAAAAACGTCGATAGAAACTAGTTTCTTGTTGAGAACCCCCCTTAATTTTTTACTTTTTGATATTTTTATTATTTGTTAACAAATCCGCCGTAATAATGCATAATCTGAGAAAATTTCAACTATCTAGCTATTACAGTTCAAAAGTTACAGCCCTAAATAGGTAGGACAGACGGACGGACGGACGGACAGACGGACAGACAGACGGACGGACGGACGGGCAACGTAGGCTTAGTAATAGGGTCCCGTTTTTACCCTTTGGGTACGGAACCTTAAAAACAACTTGACTTTCAGATTACTACAAACTATTGACTCTCCGATGTCGCTGCGAAAGTTTCCAAGTGGCGCATGTGTGCTACAGCTGAACAGTCACAGGGATGAAGAAGTTGCAAAGACTACTAGTGAAATGGTAAAATTGTTTCTCATTTATGTCAACACAGCAGTCAACTAGCATCTACACAGAATGGGGCTGTAGATTCACCCACCTGCAGATTCTGCTGCGAAGCAGAGGAAACGCCCATACACCTCCTCTGCGAATGCGAAGTGCTCATTCACAGCAGGAGTCGCCATCTAGGTGGATACGTAATCTGTGAACACCTACTGACATTAGGGACCTCCCCTCCAAAAGCATAACACGGTTCATGAAGTCCGTGGGCCTAGGAAATGACCTTTAGGTCTAGGGTGATAGCTACAATAGATCTATTCAGGTCGCAGTAGCTATTGGTTTCTCATCTATGTTCACTTTTAATCTCACCAGTGATCTCTGAAGATCTCACCACTCGAAAGACTGACTCAACTATACCAATGCTAATAAATTTGGACTTTATTCACTAGTGATAAGATTGCCGCTGCGCGCCGATGCTCTTCTAATGTAATTGACCCTAAGGGTTAGCGCACATCTAGCGGAAAAATGCTCGAGCAGTTTTCATTGATAATGAACACAGCTACAATTGAAATAGAGAAAAAAACTTGCACGCTATTTTCAACTCTATTTCAATTGTTCTTGGGTTCATTTCATTATCAATTTATCAATAAAAACTGTTTGAGCATTTTTCCGGTGGATGTGCGGTGACCCTAAGAAAGAGTATCTAAGGGTTGAGTTGAACCCATAAAGATATTATACCTTACGGAATAGAGTAAGTGACTTGAGTTGTCAAATGAAACCGTTTTTGGACGTTTTTTGGAGTCCTCGGCGGGGTAAAAATTCGATTTCTGTGTATAATTCTCAATCTAACGTGAAATTGTGAATAATTTAATGAAACAGTGTTAGTATATTTTACAAAATTATCTACGATTTCACTTTAGGTTCACGATTATTCACAGAAACCGAATTTTTACCAGGACTCCAAATCTCCAAAAACGGTTCTATTGCCTCGCGTCGCGTATCTCTTTCTATTATACAGGCATGCTGCTAGGTACATCTCGCTCTCTCAGCTGTCACTGTCTCTCTTACGTAGTATAATACCTTTATGGTTGAACCTCATCTGGCAGCACCGCAGCGCGCGATCGCGTTCCGTCGTATCTTATTTGCTCTAGCAAATAACGTTCCTGAGTGACAGAAAAGGATGGAGCAACAGAAAAAGGCGATTCGGTGCTGCCAGATGAGGTTCAACCCTAATACAATCGCCATTAGATATATCGTAGCATACAAGGTGTTCAAATATTTCTGAACAGTGCTAATTTTTAATAAATTCTTTACAATAAATGTTACCAATTATAATCTAAACATGTAAGCATAAGCATATGCTCACGACTATATTCCCCGAGGGGGTAGTCAGAGATATTCTGAAACTTCAGAACATCCACACACCATCAACTTCTAAACATGTATTTTGTCATAAATATCTGAACAGCTAATTTTCAATAATTTCTTCACAATGTTATTTAAAATTGAAATGTATAACAACGGATTAAGGTCTTTTTTCCAAAACTGCTCAGATGTTTACGATGACCCTTGACTGCGTTGATATATTTGATCTTCTAGGCGTTCAGATATTTTTGATTGGTTACCTATACAATTATTGAAAAAATTAGAACTGCTTAGAAATATTTGACCATGACTTCCTTGTTTGCTATGATACTCGTATATCTGATGGTGACTGTACGTACAGTACGGACACTCCCTGCCCCCTACACATTTTTTACCTCGCCCCTCTTGGCAGATGGAGGCAAACAACAGTTTAGGCGTGTACTTTCGTTCGCGCTCACTCAGTATCGCACATGCTTGCCTCTTGTCGGTTTTATTATAAAACTGTAACATCGGTTTTACTATAAAACTGTAACAGAAGCGTGTCTGTATATTGAAGATATTTACAAAAAAAGATTACGATATGGTTTTTAGGCGTCCCTGATTCCAAATGACAAAATTTTGGTTTGTCTGTCTGTTTGTTTGTGTGTTTGTTTGATCAAGCATCACGCAAAAACTACAGAACCGATTTTGATGAAACTTTTTTGTTTGATAGCTTATGATCTGACTTAAAATCTGGTATATACCTAATTTATGCGGACGAAGTCGCGGGTGCTCGTTTTTGTATAAAATGAAAGATAAGTCACTCTCTATTTCAAAGTGAAACCTAACTTTTTTTTTATACTTTCAGCTCGAAGAGAATGGATTCCTGACACCAGTAACATTGTCTCAGATGGCCAATGTTTCCGTCCTGCTTGCACGCGAGCGCCTGTTTACTACAGAACGTCTTGGCTTTGCGTGTAGAGACGAATCTATAGAAGGACTGGCATTCTATCCTAATAGATTTTTATATGAAGCCTCATAGTTTTAAATTAAGAGTTTATTTTTATATAGCATTGACTTATTAACTTATGGACGCCGGAACTAATAAAAAATTATCGGAAAAGTTTCCCAGACTAACTAACTATAACCTACATAAACTACTTTCGTTTATCTAGGTTAGTCTGGGACTCGTGTAAGTAATATAATCTAACTAAAAACACTGAAACCGATGACAATGTTATCTTATTTTGCTTGCGTCGTTTTTAAAAATTCTTACAGCACTGCAGCACGGCATGCAGACGTGCGCATAGTTCGTCAATCAAACTAATAGTTGCGTAAGGCTTGAGCCTCATCTGGCAGTACCGCATCGCATTTTTTCACGTGCTATCCTTTTCTGTGTCGCTCAGGAACGTCATTGGCTAGAGCGAGAAAGGTCGCAGCACTTCCGGTGCTGCCGCGTGCGATCGCATTCCCGCTATCTTTCTCGCCCTAGCAAATAACTTTCCTGACACAATAGGACGGAGCGATGGAAAAATGCGATGCGGTGCTGGCAGATGCGGTTCAAATTAAAATAATTTATTTCAGACAAGATGTTCAACCCTAATTTTCATAATGTGTTGTGTTTCTCTTTTTCGGACACTTTTGAGCGCAGACCCTACGTCCAACAGTTGGTAAGTCAATGCTGTATAGGTAGATAGATACTAATGTTATGTTAATAATTAAAAGAAATATTTAAGCACAAACGTGAATTATTTATTAAAAGCAAGGCTCCTAATTTCACAAAAGCGTTACACGTTTATAATTATCATTCGTTTGTTGCCACCTCTGTAAACCATCTCAAAATATCTTTATCTTACATTACAAAGTGCCATTACACCTATTATAAAAGAGATATGACTATTGAAAAAATGCATTATCATTAAGGCTGCGCCGAGCTTATTGTGCTGCCCCCAATCGTATTTTCTTTATTTCTAAACAATTAAACAACATTTCCAAAAAAACAAGAATGTCACATATTGTAGTCCTGATTGGCTTTCAATGCATCGAAACTTTTCGGAGAATTAAGTTTTACGTTTGTAGCTATTATCGTTAAAGCTGCCAAAAGTGTCCACTTTTGGCGGTTTTAAAGATGATAACTACATAAATTATAAAAACAAATTCGCCAGTGACCCGATAAATTGAAAATCACTCGGTGACTACAGTGTGACATTCTTGTTTTTTGAAATATTGTTTAATTGTTAAGAAATAAATAATACGATTGGGGGCAGCACAATAGGCTCGGTGCAGCCTTAATTTACGCATTAATACAAGATAATGATATTAATCATATTACCTAGTGTAAAAATAATTTAACTAGGTATTACTCTGAATTCAACTAATTCACGTTTTAAGAATAAATCTACGTCCCAGTATGTTACCATACCAAGATATATTATGTATTTATGATTAATAGTTATGAAAAATATAGTTCTTATGTTTAGTAAAAAAAAGCTATTCAGACACTTGCGAACAATCACAGATACACGGGACACTCAAGCACTGGCATCAATTATGAACTATACCATACTTTTTTTTGTAGTGCAAATAGAAGCCAAACTTCTTTTTTTTTCTTCAATCTATACTAACTTCGTCGACATAATTTATTATACTTTAAATACTAAAGTAAGCTTATTGAAAACTAAATTGCACAGAAAGTTAATATATATTAAAAATAATACTCTTTGATTTGTGAATATCGGTAAGTGAAATGAATACCAACACAGTAATCCCTTACTGTATTGTACTGTACTCATTAGTATTCTTCAATAAATTTTCGTAGGACTGGTTTTTATTATAAAGCTGTTATTAGTGTTGATTTCAAATTAAATCAAAACTGAAAAAGTACAATTCCTACAAACTACTGAATGGAATGTGTAAAATAATGCAAATTAATTAGTAGTCAATAGCAGCTTTAAACTCTTTGGGTAACTGATTATGTTTTCCGCAAAGCTCCCAAGCTTTGAAGTCGTCGCAGGAACGAAGATTGTCAACGTAACACTCCACTCCTCGCACAAAAGGTAGCATCATTTCCTCATGGATGATCTCTGAGAGACGGTGCAGAAACGCAATATTCTTTGCAAGAGTTTCTTTTATCTTCGTTGATAATGGACGCTCAGTGCACTGCACGATGTCAAGCTGAAAATGAACATGGATTAAGAGTGCTATCGCAGTCCAGTGGCGCCCTCATCACATTAAAAAAGATTTCTCAATAAAGAAAGCCTAAATTAAAAAAGTGCTCAACAGATTTCAAGCCCTTGTTATACAATACTTTTATAGGTTCTAAACATTCCACTTTTAGACAATTTCGAATAAAAACAAAAGCGGCCGTTTTTTTTTTTTTTTCTTTTTTCTGTATGTTTTAGACCTTTAAAAAACCTATAAAAGTATTCTATGAAAATAGCTCGAAGGCTTTTGTAGTGATTTCGTAGCGGGATGCCTACTATCGCACTTAGCCTATTTATTCAACATTTTTATAGAACCTGTAGCGCAAAGACTACATTATTAAAATTTCATAAAGACAACTAATATTTACATAATTATCTGTTGAGCACTTTTTAGGGTTCCGTACCCAAAGGGTGAAAACGGGACCCTATTACTAAGCCTACGTTGTCCGTCCGACCGTCTGTCTGTCCTACCTATTTAGGGCTGTAACTTTTGAACCGTAATAGCTAGATAGTTGAAATTTTCTCAGATTATGCGTTTTAACGGCGGATTTGTTAACAAATAATAAAAATGTCAAAAAGTTAAAAATTAAGGGGGGTTCTCAACAAGAAACTAGTTCTTATCAACGTTTTTTCTTCACGCTCTATAGTAAAAACGGTAATACATACAAGCGTCAAACTTAGTGTGATTATAGAGCAAACTCTACAGAATAACAACAAATACTAAAAACCTGCCAAGTGTGAGTCGGTCTTGCGCTAAAGGTCCCGGACAAAAAAAGATTTTTTTTCTAATAATGTTGTGTTCTGTGGTGGTGCAGTACGGAACCCTCGGTGCGCGAGTAGCCCGACTCGCACTTGACCGGTTTTATTTAATTTAGGCTTTCTTTATTGAGAAATCTTTGGCGCCACTGGACTGCGATAGCCCTCTTAACATTTTTGGTAATGTATTTAATTTAATTTATTTAGCAAAAATATTACATTGCATTACAGCTAACACCTTTTCACAATCTTCCGTCTTATCTTAAGGCATAGAGGCAAGAGACATAATTATGATAATTATGTCAAATTGTATCATTTTATCAGTCTACCGATATGAGGACTGAAACTAAATAAAAATAATGGGAAAATAAAAAACTGCCATAGCCTTCTCGTATCATACTAGACCATCACAGAGCACAGAACTAAAATTGCTATTATTTTAAGATCATCACAACCTAGATACAGGGAAGGACCCTATAGTATACGTCCCACTGCAGGGCACATGGTTGGTTGTGACAGGTCTGCTCCCGCGGTGTGGGGGACGGGGCACCGGTAAAGTCTGTACCGTGTGCAGGTAAGTCGGTACTGTGACACGCTCTGACCTGAAGATTGAGTTTCCACAGCTCTCCGCAACGCACCACTGACACTCTCTTAAGTCGATTTTTAAGATATTAATGTATATTGAATACACTTACTTTATCTTCGACGGCATTAAGTTTGAGACCAAGGTAATTGTTGAGACATTCAGAGAGTGACCTGACCTTGTTAGGTAAGCCACCTTTCTTGTTTCTTGTTACAATGAGATCGCCAACCTGTAACAAATATACATGGTTATAGTTCTTTTACTTATATTTTTTGGTTATTATAAAATTTTGGAGGGTACTGAGCGACTGGTGCTGCACACTATCATATTTTTTGAATTTCTTAAAAATTATACATCTTCAAAATCCAAGAATGTCACATTGTTCTCTTATTTCAATTCATCGGGATATCACTATTTGTCTTTTTTAATGTTTGAAGTTATTATCTTTGAAACCGATTTTCGATGGTTTTTAAGATAGTAACTAGGTACAAACAAGAAACATTAAACGGTAATCTTTCGATAAATTGACAACAAACCAGCAATAATTACAATCTTGTTTTGTGGTAATGTTGTATTGAGGGCAGCACTGGAGGCTTGGTGCCCCCTTAACACATTCACTGCCGACAATGTATATGTATATGCGTTTTCGTTTCTTTCTTCAGGTGCCGTGAATGCGTCTGTGCATTCATTTAGTTAGCAACATGTTCGCAATTTAAACGTGCGGCACCTGGTGAAAGTCCAGAAAAAAAGACCGGCAGTGAATGTGTTAAGTTTTTGCATCTTATTACCTGTGTATCAAAGATAGAATTCAGCTTAACATTGTGTTTATGGTACAAACAGTCCGAAATATTCCTGCAATTATGGACAATCTTTTTTGGACTCTCACTTTCAAGTAGTTTTTTCAAACCAGCATCAAATGCATGATACTGCATCACCTGAGTATCAAATATATAGATTTGATGCGGCGTGGACACTACTAAGAAAGGAATCTTGCATTTACGGCCCATGTTTGCACCATCAGTACTAAGGCCTATGTAGCCATAGTTATTTAGATCATCAATTGCTTCATGGAAACTGCCGTCGACTTGGTTTATGAAAATATACTTTTTGGACACCTTTATAATTTCTTCACATTCCTTCTGTGATATCTTTAACTGTTGTAGTTCATCTGAATTCTGCAGTTTCACAATGTTACGCACCTCAGAATCATAGAAGTGACAAACGCTCTCACTCTTATCATCTTGAGGAAGTTCTTTAGCATTATAAAGCGATATTTTCGACTTGTCACTGTTCATGCTGTAGAAACGTCCTTCGATTATTTCCGAATTTTTTGTATGAAGCTGTAACAGTTCTCCTTTCATGTACAATTTGTCCATTTTGTTCTTAAATTGTAGGATTAATGTAATAAATAGTGATTTTAATCCTTTTTAACAGGTTTAGCGGGCTGTTCTGCTTCTTTATAAGCTCTGTAAATGTATAGTCCGAGGGCAACATGAAGGGTTACGACAGCGACTACAGCGGAATACACGCTGCTCGTCGTAGGATCCAAATTAAGCAGTCCATCGAATATGACGAGTTTCACCAAGAAAAAAGAAAGGACAGGAACGATAATTATGCACAAACAGTACTTTATTACCGTCTGAAACACTTGAAAATCAGGTAGTTCCTGAAATAAAATATAGGTTAGGTTAGCCTACTTTCTTTGAATGAATCGTAGTTATTTAAATAAACGTAATTGCTAATATTTTACTCACATTTGCGCGACCTTCGATCATTCTAAGACAGAAATTAAAACAAAATAAATAAATTAAAATTGGGAAAATTTAGCTTATCACCGGACTTCATTAATCAATCACATGAATGAATGAATGAATGAAGAATTGATTGGCACCCATTACACGGAACATCATGATCTTGATCCGGTGATCGCGCTAGATCTACGTTGATTGACAGAAAAAATATTAACATTAGACCGTCAATCATGATCACAATCAGAAACCGTAGCATGATGCGCGTGATACAGCTATATCACTCATTTTATCTCGTTTGTTTACGCGCAAATAGAAAGAGAAGGCGCGATAACGCTATATCGTGCCGGCATACTATGCAGAGGGGGGACAGAGGGGAACTTTGAGGAAAAACGCAAAGAAACCAGCGGCATCTTCTTTGAATAACGTGTAACTACAAAAATATTGTCTCAAATTTCCGATAGATGTCTCTTCAAACTCAACAATAAAGCAAATTTATTACTAAAATTATAAAAAAAACGTTGATCCTATTTAATACGATTTACGTAATATTTCAAAACTGTTTTAATTAAAATTAGTAAATAATTTAACTTATGTTCTGCGGTAGCACCATATTATTGTCACCTAGCAACACCAGCTACACAAGTTGTCACAATATGGCCGCCGTTACAACTTGCGCGTACGCTTGTTGCGTGTTGATCTTCACTTCAGACGTTGAGGCAAAATTACTCCTCCGTCCTGTTACTGAGGCTACTACTCTAAACTAGAACAAAATAGCTCATTACTGAGAAAAAGTAGATTCCATTGTAAAGCATACATATAGCTATAGGTATGAGTATATATAGCAACTGTTTCTTGTTAAATATCATAGGTGGCGTTTCAAATTTATTTGCATTGAAATGGCACTAGAGGGCTCTCTTTTTCCGATATATTACTCTACTCTTTGATACTATGACTACGGCCGCAGTTCGCTTCACTGTTCGCCGCCGTGAGATAAACACGCGTTCACAACGAGAAAATAAAAAAATGGATTTGATTAAGAAAAAAGCTTGCTTAGCAATAATTATTGCTCTGAGTCTAAAGAAACGTGTCAAGAGGAAATATTGGGTTAAATCATGGCTACAAAAGAGAAACATCTACACACATCTGAATTTGTTAGATGAAATTCATAGTTCTGAAGCGGAAGTATTCGGCCTAAGAGATGACATCGACGTTGATGGCAGTGGAATTTCATCGTAATTGTCGTCCGCTTCCATCTCAGTGTGAACGCTGACTAACGAAAATTGATTGATGCAACGTTAGACGCATCAATCTGGATCGCGATCACTGATCACGATCGTTGATTTCAAAATATCTAAATATTTGCGATCAGGAGTGCGATTTTTGAAAATCATACGAGCGACTTGACATTCGCATACGAATTGAGATTTTCATTCCGAGTGGTTACGTTTTTCTCTATTTTTGAAATCGTTCGGATGTGCCAAAACCGTTTCGATTCACACAGAAAACGTTTCAATTGAACGAACGAACGAATGAATGGTTTCATAGTAACATTTCAAATCGGACTTTACCGCCAAAATTATGGGTTAACGGAACGTAGAAAAAAAGTTAAATCTGTTGACGTCTGACAACATTACAAACGTCAAACATTCGAGTGGTAGAATTGGATACGAGTGGTTCGGAGCACTCGTTGCAAGTGATAGAAAGTTGAATTCAAAAATGGCAAATCATCGATTTTACGTCATTTTCTACTACTCGTTTTGAACGTCTGATATTGAAAAATCGCACTCCAGATCTCACGATCCGTCAATCATCAACGTTACACTATCAGTATTTACCAAGATCACTGATCACGATCACCGGATCTTGGTAAATACTGACGGTGTAATGGGGCACATTGAAGTGAAGGAAGAATGTTTTTTTTTTATACAATTTATCCTTTCGGAAATGCAATGCGAACTAGCCCTTACAGCATGGTCATAAGTTATATTTTTCTTTGTACTTAAAACCATAGATATCCAATTCTATGAGGTAGATAACCAAGTGGTTACCATGGAGTTTACGGGTCCTGCGAGTGACGTCACTTGCAGGACCAAAAAACGACGTTATTTTATTAAATCCTTTCATCTTAAAATCTCTGACATATAAAATATTGTTATTGAGACCATTTATCTGGAAACTGGAAATGGTTTTCGTTTCAGCCCTCCCAAAAAAACTTGACATAGTTAGTTACCTACCTACCGAATTATTGAGGTGAGGGGTGAAATCCATACGAAATCGTAATCATGATTCCTGATTCGGAATTCCGTACGTTCCGGATGTATGTGGCGGACCTTAACATTTTGCCACACTGACTGACTGTATCTCGTGTAACTCGTATTATATTATCATAGAATTACTATTTATATCTACGTACACCCGTATTACAGCTGCCAGCTACGTATGGTACCTACAGCTACCTCTAGTCGCTTCGTGGTTCTATGCACATAGATAATGCACTGTACTTACAATACAAAAGGGTATACGCTAACATACAGAATAAACACATTATGGATGGAAAAATCATAACAATGCCAATTATCACGGATTGTGAAATGATATTATAGTTAGCATTTAGGTTTTTGTCACTTTCTACAGTAATGGTGTTTAGTTTACGTAGAAACTTTGGCTAACAGAGTTCGGTTTATTTTATTTAGTAATTTAAAAATGAAAAATATACATTACGGTTTCTTGCTAACCTTTCTAGTAAGTTTTTGAATAAATTAAATGTAATTTCTTGTATGTTGCTTCTAATTTTATTTTGAAAATCGATTTATCCAACAGATCGAGATTAATGGGACATTTTTAGATATAAACGAAGTTCATAAAAATATTTTGCAATGGAAGAGTTTACCTCTTAATTTAAGCGAGGTTAGAAACATAAAACTTTATTGTTGAAAAAATATTTTTCATTTTAATGATAACAACATTAGGTACAAGATTTTGTAATTTATGTGTTTGTTTTAACAGATAGGTGCTATTTCAAACGGGATATTTGATTTTAGCGATGTGAAAAATAAAATCCTACAATGGAAGAATCATAAGCTTGCTGCTCTTTGTCCATCAAACGGGTGAGTTATAATGTTAACGCTCGATTTTTTTTTCAGGTAACTTTTGTCATAGCGTAATTATTATATCAGCGGTCGCGGTGGCTCTATGCTCGCGCGGTGTGCGTGGGACGGGACACCGGTAAAGTCGTTAAGTCGGTACTGCGCGCAGGTTACTCGGTACTGGGACACGCTCCCCCCGGCCCCCGCTCACCACGCACGATTTACCCGTCGTGACCGCCGAGCGAAACCACAAGTTTTTTTAATTACACTATCAATTCTATGCTTTTAAGTAGGTAGGTAGTTTCAAGTTTCATAGTTATTTATTTGCATTCATGTACATAAAAATTATAGCTAAGAGGGTTCATGAACCCTGTCAGGGTACAGCAACATTTTAGAGAATGGTTAATAATTTATTGTACCTACTGAGTTAGTTATCCAACAAATTGATTAATACATGACCCTTTCTTGTTCTTTTTGTGAATCATTTGAAATTAAACAACCTGTAGGTACTCTATAATAAATTTAGTTTTGTTTGCAGAGTTCAATTACAAAATTTGCTAAGCCTTGTATGCAGCACAGCGCAGCCAACCAATGTAACATTACGAGATTCTTGCATCGCGTGTTTTTCTAGAGTTACTTCTATGCCAGAGGTAAGTCTCTATAATTATAACAAAATAATATTTCCACTAAATAAACAGTTCGTGGTAACAGATTAACGCAAAGCCTGCAAGAAAACGACTGTTAGATACGTGTTGTTTAGGTCTTCATATCTAGGTCAAAATCAAAAGTTTTTATTCATAATAATATCACGTGGATAACAAGGTAATAATTAGCTTTTTGACGTCATTTTTAGGGGTCCGTACCCAAAGGGTGAAAAGTTGCAGCCCTAAATAGGTAGGACAGACGGACGGACGGACGGACAATGTAGGCTTAGTAATAGGGTCCCGCTATTACTAAGCCTACATTGTCCGTCCGTCCGTCCGTCTTTCCTACCTATTTAGGGCTGTAACTTTTGAACCGTAATAGCTAGATAGTTGAAATTTTCTCAGATTATGCGTTATTACGGTGGATTTGTTAACAAATAATAAAAATATCAAAAAGTTAAAAATTTAGGGGGATTCTCAACCAGAAACTAGTTTTTATCAACGTTTTTCTTCACGCTCCATGGTAAAAACGGTAATACATACGGTATCGTATGCGCGAGTGCGCAAACGATACCGTATGTAGCCGAGTAGCCCGACTCGCACTTCACCGGTTTTATTTGACATTACCACCGCGTCAGAAAGTACCTATTCCGTTGCAGACTCATCAGAAACGTACCTACAACGTACATCAATCAATTAAAACAATCAATTATATCTACTTTATAGCACACTTGAACAAAACTTACAGAATAAACATCTTTTAAACAGAAAAAAGTACCTACTAACATTGAATTAGCGTGATATTCTCAAGACCGGCATTTAATTTTGGTCATTCACATGTAATAAATAAATAAATAACGCTCACAGGTACATACATTTTAATGATCCTAAGCAAGCGCTATAAGCTTTTTAATATGGAAACCATACAACAACGGCACAAACATAACATCCATGACCGAACCGGGATTCGAACCCAGGAACCTGGTTTGGCAGTCCGGCGTGGTAGCCATTACACCAACCGGGTCGTCATCGTCGTCGATCGCCATGTAGTCTTTATTTTGTGGTACCCCGTTGTATCTATAGGCAAATAATAATTAAGTATAATAATTAAATCAGTAGGTAGGTAGGTAGGTGGTATATTTTAATAAACAGTCATAATTACTTAGGTAACTTACTTAGGTCTTTATTGTTTTAGAGTCCTCAAGAAATAACTGCATTGAGTGTTTGCGCTTTGCAATATTTCACAAACACTACATACTCGACTTGCGCTAATGCTGTTGCGGTGAGAACTTCCTTCCTTTTTTTCATCTTTTTAAATTCAGTTGTAACATAAACTACTTTTTTATAATTTTATTTATTTCAGGCACTATCTACGTCAGCTTTGAATGTGCAACCGGTTGTTTGCTCTCAAAATTATTGTGATTTTGTAAGATGTTTGAGAAGGATAAATTCAATAAATTTGGTAAGTAAATTAAGACTTAAGTAAATTAAAAATTGTTTATTGTACCTATCTACCATCCCTACCATTATTTTATAAAATAAGAAATTCTGGATAGAACAAAAAGATAGATGTATTACAAATATTTTTTTTATTTACAGATTACACAGTGCACTAGAGAAGCAAGAACTGGTGTTAATTTATCATTGGATGCTGACAATGTGCGATTTTATACAAACGTAACTTCATGTATTCTTGCGAAAACTCGTTGTGGTAGTTTCAATCCGATTACAGGAGACCCTCAAACTCCAGGATTTATGTCAACTGGTTTGAGGGTCAGCAATGCACTTCAATTTTCAGAAGCTGGCGAACTTAGAATATTTGCATTTTCAGCTCAAACTCCAGTTTCAGCTTCATTTTGTACAGCTTCAGCTAATTTGACTCAAACAAGTTGGCTGACTAATGTATGTTAAATAAGATAAAATAAAATAAATGCATCCGACCCTTTGATACTATAATTAAAATTACTCTGTGCGAGTTTACAAACAGCTAGAAACCTACTTTTTGTTTTAGAGTTTTGATTTAGAGCAGGATTAGAAGCCGTAGCATGTAGCACGTGATACGGCTATAACAAGCCTTTTAAGTTGTTCGTTCGCGCGCAAATAGAATAAGAGCGATAGTGTGATTGCGCTGTATACTACGCTGCCATACTACGGCCGCTGATGTGTACTAGATACTCTTTTTTGTACTGTGGCCATAGGTACTATGTTAGTTTTTTGGTTCTTTGATGATTTTACTTAGCATAATATTATGCTTTGCATTGAAGGATAGAGTCCAAGTAGAAACACATGTACCTATAAGAAATTAGAGTAATATAGGGTGGCATATATAAATAAAGGTGCGCACAATACTTATTGTACCACGTTCTATCTATAAGGGCTAGTACGCCAACCCGATATAGCGTTAGCGACATTTAACACATCAATCTGTAAAATTTAATCTTTTATCTCGTTCGTTCGCGCGCAAATAGAAAGAGAGCGGAAGGATAATAGCACTATGTCATGCTATCGCGGGTTGGTGTACTAGCCCCGCAGTAGGTTCGGATGGGCAGCCAGGCCTATGACACCTTCAATTTCGATCCGATAGAGCCGTTGTGGCGCTGGGCTGCGTTCAGAACCAAAATTGGCAAAACGGAACACCTGTGTTTGTCCGTCCGTTCATCCGTCCGTCTGTCACAGGCATTTTTCTCAGAGACCATAAGGCATAGCAAGTTGAAACTCGGTATAGGTCCAATATGATAAATGAAGTAAAAAAGCGTAATTTTTGTAGCTTAGTTGTTGAGTGGTAGAAAGGGTAAATAAAAAAAAAAAATTCTTCCCTATGTTGTAGGATATCAATAATTGAAAGCTTATGAAAATACAAATCTAAAAATATATTTGTCAAATTATTTAGTAAAACGTTGTTTTACAATTAAATTTTCAATTAAATCTGAGAAATTGCTGTCCCAACCTCTATTTCAAACAATATTGCCGTATAAGATCTGAAAAAAATCATGAACATCAGAAATTACATGTAGATGGCGGGAAAATTATCAGGGTGGCCCTAACTTCGATAGTTTTTTTTCTATACCCAAAAACTAACACTAACACCAGTGAGACCAGTGTAAAATGATCTTCATTTACTATGTGCCCACATACTAAGTAAGCGTCAATTTATAGTGATTTCATCAAAGACCCATGTTAAACAACTGGTAGTACGGAATACTAATTGCCCGAGTCCCGACTCGTACTTGGCCGGTTTTTTCTTTCTGGAATCACTATACATACCTAAGTTACCATACTAAGTTCTATATAAATTAGCTTGACGACAGCAGCTCCACATCGGATCTGTTAGAACCGTAAAATTCTTCGTCTATGGTTAGAACCGTAGAAAGAGTAAGTAAAAAATTCTTCGTCTATGGTTAGAACTGAGTGCAAATTTCACTGTGCATCTGTAGCTTGCTACATATCAATCATTGCGGGTAAAACGTAGTGATTCCATTCTCTTTGATTGCGGGCAGCAAGGTCCCCGACGCATTAATCAAACTAATATAAAAGTAAAACCAGTGTCCAAGATGTTTTGCTTACGCTAGTAAAACAGACTCATCTGCAAAAGATTGTATTTTTTTCGTTGGAGTGTTTTTAATTTTTCTGAGAAATAAAAAAAATCGTTGATTTACAAAGAGATAGAAGAGAGCGAAGAGAAGAGACGGGGCGGCTTACTGACTGGATAATTCGGCATTCATTACCTAATCTACTCTCTAAATTTTATGTGCGACGATCAAAGCAAGCAATGGATACCGAATTAGCATAATGTAAAGCCACGTCTCCTGCGCTTGTTTTTTATGAGAAAAACCAAACAGTAATTTTTTTTGTCATCCGCCATTTTTAAAAAAAATAGAATTATATTGGGCGATGGATGCCATTTTTGTTTCATGTTTTTGTGTAATGTTTGCTAAAAAACAAGCGCAGAGGACTTGACTTATTGCTTGTTGCGGGCGTTTGGATGGTTTACGGTGCGTTCCGAGACATGAAAACAGCGCTGTGAGTGATTGCAGCGCTAACACCCGTTCCATAGCGCTTACAGTGCTGATAGCGTCCTACAAATTCGGAACGCTAGATATCGCGTTCGTGCCGTTCACATCACAACATTCAAATATTAATATTATTTTCTTCATCACTAATCGTTATTTAAGTTTTTCGTCATTTTTTTAACAAATTCATACCGAGTACTACTAAAGAAACCGAAATCGAAACCAAAATAACCAAATATTACAACAAAACTGTTAAACGTCACTTTTTGAAAATTTGCTCAAAAATTTACCACAACAATAATGTCAAACGTCACTTTTTTGAAAACTCGCCCACAGTGCTCATGCTCCGAGCTGTGAGCACTTATTGCAAGATGGTGTCGGTAGTGACGTCACGAATGACGTCACGTTTTCGATCGTGGTCGCACTCACGTCAAATCGGAACGAAATTTATCGCGCTCATGAGTGCGGTTTTTGAACATCACACGTTCATACGAGTAGTAGAAAGATGGATAATCTCCATAGTAATTTTGACATTTTGTACTACTCGTTTGAACGTGTGTTGTTCAAAAATCGCACTCCAGCATGGGTAGCATGACAACCCGCGATAGCCGTGATACGGCTTTATCACTTCTTTTATCTCGTTCGTTCGCGCGCAAACAAAAGAGATAAAAGATGTGATAAAGCCGTATCACGGCTATCGCGGGTTGTCATGCTACCCATGCTGAGCGTTGTTGGCGTGATTCGGAACGCATCGTTATACGTTCTAATCTAAAAGCCGTAGACAGAGAAAGCTATAGACAAAGTGATAGCTTCCATCGCATTCACACAAGAAAAAGAACAACTTATGCCCACGTCCTGAAAAAAAACGAGACAACACGATTAGATCTTTTGTTTCGCGTCGCGTGCCGGTTTTTTCAAGGTCAGCATACTAGTGTTCTAAACAAATTTGACAGGTACTTCATTGCTCTTCTGTTTTTCATAATAAAATTAAAGTTTAATACTAATAGTGATTGCGGTTAAGAAGCTATAACCATTGGGAATTGTAAAAGACGAATTCCTATAAAGAATTTACACGAAATAATGGTTCGGTGTAGCGTATTAGGGTGTAAAAGTGACAGTGAAATGAAGCTTCCCAATTTGTCTTTCCACTCGTAAGTACGATACATTTGATCAAGTATTAGCTTTAGTTATGATTATATAATTTAACTGCAATACGTAATTACATGGAAAATTTAACTTTGCGCCTCAAATAAGCATAAAAAGTAGATTATTTACCATTACATAACCTAAAAATAATTCGGCTTAGTGTTGCCATCTTTTGGTACTAAATTTCCCCAAAACTCACGAGTAATTTTTAAAATAAAGTTATTGAATACTATTTACGTACTGTTCTTACAGTTTACTCTATTTGTTACAGTTTTCCCGTAAACGATGATTTACGAATGCGTCGGATTGAGGCTACGGGGCGACCAAATTGGACTCCAAATAAGTCTTCATGAATTTGTAGTAAACATTGTGCGGCAAACGTTATATTTAAAAAGAAGAAAGTGACTGTTCTACTTCCTAATGCTGTTCCAATGCTGGTAATTATTGTTTTATTTATGTACTCACCTATTCAACTTGTAGTAATTAATAATGGTTTAATGACCGCCCTTTGTATCCTTCTCATTCCTGTTTTAAATTGTATTTGTATTTTCTTAGTTTGCAAATAAAGAATATTTATCTTATCTTATCTTTAAACTAAAGCAACTAAAAGAGTACCTAGTTTTAAAATCCCTTTTAAATGACTACTACCTACTACCATCTACTACTAATTCGTAAACTATGCTTTTCAGGAAACAGAAATGCTTATTCCTTCCTTCCTTCTACTAGTTCGGTAGTTGAAGAACCTATGGACATAACAGTAATCTAACACAATCTAGTTCAGATGCTGATTTTGTAAGTATACTTATAATTATCTTTAAAAAATACTATTTGCCATATCTTCTATTCTATTCTATTCTGCTGTTACCCTAATGTTGTTTTTATTATTTTAGATCAAAGGACCAGATTCCCCAATGACTGCAGATGTAGATAAATTATTGCCTGGAACTAGTTTTAAAATTGGCGAATGGTACATAAACAGTAAGTTCAGATTTAACTCTGAGATCACTATTATCGAGATCGCTATACCCATCAGAGTATTTTCCTATTAAAAAGCAGTTCGGTACGCCTGTATGCCTTGTAGGACATGCATATGAATACATATTATATACATCACATGCTAAGAAATATAAAATAAATATTACGTTACTTTTGTACTTTTTGTTTGATTATTTTGTTCTCAACAAAAACCTCTTTTATTTTGTCTAGTCGGACAAAACAACATATTTTTGACAATCCTGGACGAATCACTAAGTTAGTATTAAAATCTCTAGAAGCCTATCTTCGCCTGCTATCTTGAACTCTGAAAAATTATGATGATTTCAAATGTAGATCAAGGTCTTTATTGATAATTCATAAATTTTATATTGTGCAGTAATTTTTAACAAATTTCACCCGCCACTTTGGCCGCACAAAATATATACCGACCAGATTTTAAATCACATCAAAAGCTATCAAATAAAGGTTCATCAAAATCGGTTCAGTAGTTTTTGCGTGATGCTAGTACAAACAAACAAATAATTTTTTTTTTGTAAGTATCTTCAATCCATAGACACAGTTCTGTTAGTGTTTTATAATAGTTAAGATGTTATATATCACTTTCATCACGTTAGCTCAAACTCTTGAATAAACACGTAAAAGAACGCACGTTTTGTGCGATCTTTTGGTGGTGTCCCCCTCCCCCCCCCCCTCTCCTTGTCCTCATCCTATTACTCGGGAGTTGGTAAAATATTTTAATAACTCATCTTTGGTAGCTGTATGTCTACGCTTATCAATTAACCATTATCATCCTTTAGTTTATACAGTCATCTCATCTATCTTCTAGTAAGATAATCGTATAAGCGTGTGGTAAGACTGAAAATGAGTATTAAATATCTAAATTGGTGAAGATGTACTTTGAATCCTTAAATCGCTTAAAATCGGGTAATTATGTTAATATGGTAACACCGCTCCTTGATATCGCTCTATCTCATGTGGCCACGGCAACCAGTGCTAGCATGATTACTCGCTTGACGCGCGCCTGCGGGTTTGAAAACCATACCCGCGCCTGTCATTTATCCCGCGATGCTGAGCATGATTTGACAGCGCGCCGCAGCCACTCTACCGAGAGATAGCAAAGTCGCGGCGCGGGTTTGTTAGGTTACAATACGGTTAAAACTATCATTTTTATATATTAAAACACCGAATCAGTAATTAGAGCCCGCTCACAATTGGCCTGTTGCGACCATAAAGCGCTCTCACTAATATTATTTACGCTATGACCGAACGGTGATCATGCTCGCATTTGTAGACTAGAGTCTACGAATACTAAAACTATATAAAAATGATAGTTTTAACCGTATTGTAACCTAACAAACCCGCGCCGCGACTTTGCTATCTCTCGGTAGAGTGGCTGCGGCGCGCTGTCAAATCATGCTCAGCATCGCGGGATAAATGACAGGCGCGGGTATGGTTTTCAAACCCGCAGGCGCGCGTCAAGCGAGTAATCATGCTAGCACTGCTGGAGTCTATAGTATTCTCTGTCTACGCTAAAAGCGGTTGCTAAAGGGGCCCATTCACAGTAGTCCTACATGCAGGACTACGAGGCCACACACTATCCTGCAAGTAGGACTACTCATACATTTTGCCCAAGGTCATCGGACGCTTTGTAGGACTGCAACACCATTCACGATCCGATATTGGTGTAGGACTGCAAGACGGACTACTGTGAATGGGCCCCTTAAAGAAGTCGTCAAGTCGTTCAATCATTCGTTCAATAAAGCTGATTGCCTCATAGCCAAAGCGTAAAATTAAAAACAAACGGTCAAAAGGTCAAGGTCACTTCCGTCAAAGTAAGTGAACTCTTCAACTGTCAAGTAAAGTTCAAAGTTTCTTCGTTGTGAAAAATGTTTGTTGTAGTAAAGAATTGTCTATAAAAACAAACATAAATACGTAAGCGGAAATTGGAGTAACAAGCAAGATATAAGTACTAACGAGTAAGTTTACAAATCCATTATGATAATTATGATTTTCTGTTCCGCAATGCGAACAAGTAGGTATCCCAACTTGGGACCTCCTATTCCTTGATAAAATGTATTGTATTTATTACTTTACTTCCTACAGATTATTCGTATCTATTAACGGGGCACTACTCATAGATTTGTTCGTTTACAAAAATTAATTGTTTTACTTTTCGTATTCTAACCCTACCTAATATAAAAGATGATGTATGTGATAAGACCGTCGTAGTACCTATATTGTTTTGTTGCTATTCAAGTTCATTGTGATAAACTGATATCTTATTCGTACCTAATGTAATGATAGAGAGTAATGTTTTGAACAAATATTTTTTTTCATTGTCATACAGAACTACATTTTTGGTGTAACTGAATTATAAACATTATTTTTAAAAGTGTGCAAAAGACGTTAGTATTTATAATTCTTTTTGAAGTTAAGTAGGTACCTATATCACTTTCAACTACTGGGAATAAATAAATGTTCCAAAAATGCTCCAAACCAAAAGAGTACCTAAGAGCCAATAAACATATGAAATATCAGCTATGTTTGTGAATCAAATAAAACCTTTGACTACTTATGTAAGGACTGGCCTTGCCGTAGCATTTCCCCTCTGCCACGGTATAAGATTAATTGATCATGTGCATTTACACTCAATTTTATCCCTTATCACTAAACGAGACAGCCTATAATTGCATATCAATAATTTTGAACTTAGAACGTTCGGGTTCACACGAGACTACTTTTCATGATTTTTAAGATTCAAAATTAGAATCTAAAGTTATGGGGAATAAAATCCAAAGTTGCGGATTTCATGTTACCTCGCCCCCCGCAAAAAGTGGCAGAAATGTTTGTTATTAGAATGACACATGTAACTCGTCCCTATAGAAGTAGTCAAAGCATAAAACATATTAGTACCACCCAACAGCATGCCTACTTGATTTGTGTGGGTTATTGTGTCAAACAAATTATGTTAATTATGTTAAACAAATTGTGTCAAATAAATTGTGTTATTCAGACAAACATTAGCTCATTGACTTACACTCTAAATGATAGAAAAGCACATTCATAGAAATAACATGTCACACAAAACAACACAAAATGACACATTGCGGCCTATCTTTGCCATATAAACGAGTGAACTTGGTAACATCAATGCGGTACAGGAACCATATTCCAGAGTAACATGCAGTTCCTACTGATCACCTTATCTAGTACTGGTACATTAATATTGTTGCATTCGCTAGTATTTTATATGAGACTTTGGAGTAGTATTTATGTCAATATGCTAAACCTAAATCTATGCATGCTACACACTGAAGAAACTTGTCCGTTACATTTATTTCATTTAGGAAAGACGGTGATGAAGTAAGAACACAATTTCTAATGAATTCTTTATTACAAAATCTAATCTAATAAAAACTACTAGATACTGTATCTAGATAATAAGTAGATTAGATTTACAAGTTGGTCTTTTTATTTCTACATCTACTTGATATTGATTTTATACTTTCATAACTTTTTGTTGTTTGACTATATAGTAATTAGTTCTTTCTTTAATGACTGTAACGTAGAACTAACATAATATCTTTGTTATTTTTATGAAAATTGCAAGATATACATCATAACATTTCTAGATTATTAGGTTTCTCTCCATATTTCTCGACCTAAAATTATATTCAGTTCCGTTTGACAAATAAGGAAAAACTTTTTTGTTCTTTGAAATTGCTTGCATTAGGTATTATTTTGTGATTCACCAAGCTCTGTTATCTTGGTTTATTATAGGGTCACCGTATAATGATACACTTATTAGTAATCTTGTTTCATGTAAAAAATGTCACAACCTACCTGTACTGGTCAAACCAATGTGATTCACGTTCAGTTAAACTTGGCATGTGAGCAAAAGATTAACTCGTGCCAAAACGGGCCGGTGCTAGCCCCAGCACATGGACATACCTCCACAGTCTTACATACATAACTGATGACCTGACATAAGGTTTACAGCTGTCTATACCCCCTGCATAAAACTGTCTCGCTAACATGTGGCCGAAGGGTTGAGTCTATGAACTCAGCTAATTTATAAGTTTTTACCCCCTAATGGATATTATATTACAAATGTTTGAGCTTTATCAGTTCTTAATTTACTCTTAGTTTCCTGCATCTCACTTTTTGTGGTTTTACTTTTCTTTTTGACTTTTACTTAAAGATAACATTTAACATATTTTTGAGAATAGCACTTTCTTAATTTTACTGTCTGTTTTCTGTATCTGATTTTATGTGATTTAATTTTGTTGTTGACTTTTACTTAAAGATAATATTTACACAAATGTTTGAGCTTATCAGTTCTTAATTTTACTCTCCGTTTTCTGCATCTTACTTTTTGTGGTTTTACTTTTCTTTTTGACTTTTTTTATTGATTGTATTGAATCATCTGAATCAGAATTGTCTGACATTATTGAGTTATTTACTTTTGAGCTGGATTTCTTGCTTTGTATTGCTGTTGTGACAAAAGCACTCTTTCTGAAACGAGATTTTGATTGTCTATTTGCAATGGGGCTTGCTTTTTGTGATGCTTGCTGTGTATTCCGCGGTATGTCCGTAAAACTTGTATTGGTCATGTAGGGAGAATTCTCTGATTTTGTATGCTTCAGTCTGGAAAATAAAAATTTCATCCAATCATAAAAATATTTAGGGTAACTAATATTTTAAATATCATACAAAATACGCGTTTTAAATCAGACTGACTTTTAATAATGGGAGCAAGTCAATGAAATTGCAAAAAAAACAATAGTTAAATGTACTTATCCCTTCTAGAACTGATGAACTTTTGGTTTATTGTTAATGCTATCTAAATACTTATATATTATGAAACAGTTTGAGATTTCGATAATATCTCATAGTATTTACTTCAAAGATGGTCTCACATGCATGCAGAAAAAAGTATTGCTGTATGATTGGCCCTAGTTGTACTACTTACTTTCCTTTCTTTTTCCAGCTTTTAGGTAATTTGCTAAGAGGCTCTAAGATATCATCCACACCATTTGGCACTTTCAGAGAAAGTTTTTTAGTCTTCGTTTTCTTTTTCTTTTTTTCCTCTTTACTTTTCTTTCGTTCCCCCTCTAGTTCTTCTAATTTCTTTGAACATGATCTAATAAATGAAAAATGCAAACAATTAATTAATTACGTACCTAATTTAATATACTCACCTTATAAAAAAAAAACACGTTGTGTTTTTATCAGGATAAAAAAAAGCGGAATAACCCAAAACTAAATTTTAATTGTTTTCAAGTTATCATTGATTGGTTTGTTGTAGCAAAGCTTTTGACTACGTGTGGTATTATAAGCATGTATAATTGTATAATTATACGAGCTTTTACCCGCGACTTCGTCCGCATAAATTATATACTATCAGTTTAAAATAACAATGTGCATGACCTCGCTCGCAAATGTGACCTAACGCAATCACACGAACTTCACTCGAGTCATTCAAATGATTGTTTCCTTTGCGTAGAGTCTACATTCCTTTGTCAATCGAGTGAAGTTATCCAACGGCCCTTCAAGGTCATGCACATTGTTATTTTAAACTGATAGTACCAGATTTTAAGTCAGATGATAAGCTATCAAACAAAAAAAGTTTCATCAAAATCGGTTCAGTAGTTTTTGCGTGATACTCGAACAAACAAACACCCAAACAAACAAACAAACAAACGAACAAACAAACAAACAAACAAACAAACAAACAGACAGACAAAAAATCCAAAAATTGGTGATTTGGAATCAGGGACATCTAAAAACCATATCGTAATTTTTTTTTGTAAATATCTTCAATGTACAGACAAATTTCTGTTACAGTTTTATAATAGTTTAGATATGTGTTACTTCCATTGACCCTCCCTGAGGGTAGGCCTGTCCCTGCAGATATAGGCTGATGATGATTTGTTTTATGTTATTGTAATACGAATATTATAATCTCCTGACAAAGCTTGATCAAAAAGTCCACATTTATATAGTGGTTTTTTAACCTTTTCTATTCTGGATAAACAAACATTTTGTTGTTAGTTACTAATTCACCATCACCAATCAGCCAATCAATTATACTTTATTTTACACAAAAAACGTAGTATACAAAGAGTAAACAGACTGGAAATACAAAAGGATTATGACTAGATATTAAACAAATTTTTACCTGAGTAAAGCTTCACTGTCAGTGAAATAAGAGTTCATGGAAAAGCTGGAGATGCCCCATGACAGTGGCCCCTTGTCGTCATTTTGTATCCCTGTCCAGACGTTTCTCTTTAGCGACGTCAATTTCACTTGCAATTCCGAAGGCTGCGTGTTTCTGCTTTTTGTCTCTGAGAGACACCTGATTTTGGGCAGAAAATTGTAACTACTCATTATTTTAGTGCCGTTATTCTGCAGGCGATCCTCTTTGAATAAAAATAACTTTAAATTAGTGGAAATATCTGTGGACCTAAAGCGATCTTTAGTTGAGTTTGCATTATGTACCTAGTACCTATCAAATTTTAAGAATGTTGAATATCTTAATAAGATCATAAGTAAAATTTGGTCTCTTTATATGATTTCATTATTATTAGAGGATGTTCAGATATTTGCTCGAATAACACTGACTGGTAAATGAGCAAAAATGAGCGCCTGTATGCATAAATAGGAATAACAAATTGATGGTACCTACAATAAGATACGGTTTTTTTGTTTTCTTACAAATGCTATAGACTTACTTTGGTGGAGGCAAGCATCGGAACTGATGCCACGAAGCGGGGTTTAGTCTGGGTTTCTCAATAGGTTCATTAAACATGGACACACTACGTGGTCTCCCACATTTCGGAGACCTTTTCTCTCGGTCTGAATGGTATGGGGAATCACTCGCCTGCTGAAAGAGTATAATATAATAAGTTAGTTGAGAATATATGTATTAATGTTCTAATAACAAACACTTAATGCCATTAGGAAACACAGTACAGTACAGGTAGCACACAGTAGGAAAGGCACTTTCTTTTTTATGCGGGTTTTATTAAGCTTGACTTAAAGGGCTCAAACCTCGAACGGATGTATAACTGGGCCTCAATTGAGCAATTTTATACGGTTTTGATTTGGTTTTGGTTTAGTTTTGGTTTAGCTGAAGTAAAAAAGCTATCGCGAAATTATTTTCTGAACGGTTAAATCGCACAATACAGAAAATTCGATCGAACGAACATCAAACGTTACGCCAACGTATCTTCCGAAATAAAGCTAAATCGTTACCGTTTTACCGCGATACGAATTGAGCATAACGTAACGTTTTTGGTTGTGGTTTTGTTTTGGTAGTATCGTTCAAACTTAGGGCGATTGAGGCCCTGGAGTGCGATTTTTGAACATCACACGTTGATACGAGTAGTAGAAAGATACATAATCTGCATACAAATTATGACATTTTCTACTACTCGTAGGAACGTGTGATGTTCAAAAATCGCACTCCTGAATATCCATAATGCATAATCTCCATAGTAATTTTGACATTTTCTATTAGGTACTCGTTTGAACGTGTTATGTTCAAAAATGGCACTCCTGAGGTTTCAGAATATCTCTGACTAACCCCTCGGGAAATACATATACAGGGTGAAATTGATATCATTAGCATCCTTTTAAACTAAGAGTTTTTTATAGGATACATTTCGGAGAGTGTGCGACTGAACTACACGATCTGATACCACCGTCTCCCTTTCATCTGCGGGGGACGAGACGCAGACTGGGTTTCCACCCTTATGTCGTTGACCTACCAGCAATTCGCACGAAGAAGTTTGCTTCTTCTTTTATAATGCGCACGGCTAAGGAGTGGAATGCCCTGCCTGCGGACCTGTTCCCTGAGCAATACAACCTGGGCCTCTTCAAGGCGAGAGTGAATAGGCATCTTTCTAGGTAAGCATGCTACATCTTCGGCCTCATCATCACTCAACATCAGGTGAGATTGGGGTCAAATGCTTACCTATCACACATAAAAAAAAAAAAAAAAAAAAAAAAAGAGTCTACCCATCAAACTGAACAACTTTTACTATGGCAGCAAACCGATCGGAGCAACTAAAAAATAGGCTGTTCCATACTAAACTGCAGTGCCTACTCGGCTCAAATGTATGCAACAGCTGATTTTTTAGTTGCTCCGATCGGTTTGCTCCCATAGTAAAAGTTGTTCAGTTTGATGGGTAGACTCATAGTTTAAAAGGATGCTAATGATATCAATTTCACCCTGTATGTAGTAATGCTTTGTTTTATGTTTGTAGTTTTTAGGGTTCCGTACCCAAAGGGTGAAAACGGGACCCTATTACTAAGCCTACGTTGTCCGTCCGTCCGTCCGACCGTCTGTCCGTCTGTCCGACCATCCGTCCGTCTGTCCTACCTATTTAGGGCTGTAACTTTTGAACCCTAATAGCTAGATAGTTGAAATTTTCTCAGATTATGCGTTATTCGGCGGATTTGTTAAAAAATAAAATAAAAAAATAAAAATGGCAGAAAGTTAAAAATTAAGGGGGGGTTTTCAACAAGAAACTAGTTTTTATCAACGTTTTTTCTTCACGCTCTATAGTAAAAACGGTAATACATACAAGCGTCAAACTTAGTGTGATTATAGAGCAAACTCTACAGAATAACAACAAATAATAAAAACCGGCCAAGTGTGAGTCGGTCTCGCGCTAAAGGTCCTGGACAAAAAATGTTTTTTTTCTAAGTTAATAATGTTGTGTTCTGTGGTGGTGTGGTACGGAACCCTCGGTGCGCGAGTAGCCCGACTCGCACTTGACCGGTTTTATTATCGTTAGTCAGGCCAACAATGTCTTAATTGTCCCAGGAAACTGAGACTGCGTTATCTGAAGTTATTAGTAAGGAAGATGTATGTTACCGGTGCACGTATAATTTTGAGTTCAGGGGGCATCCTCTTTTTTCTTCTCGGCTTTGGTTTCGCAGAAGAATGGAGAAGTTTATGGACTCTCCTCACTGGGCTGAAGTTTTCCTCGAACGATTCGCCGTCTGTTGAAGCGTCTGTCATCGCATCGGATGTTAGATCGATTGTCGCTCGTGACACCTTGAAATTAAAATTTCATTTCATTTATTTACCATAATTTACATGTAATACATAGTGATGGTCTTAAGGTTAAAATAGTTCAGATGTAAATTTGCTTTGAAAAAGCGTAGTAAAGTACGATAAGTGTATTGTATATGTAAGTATTAAAGGTTAAAAAATTAATTACATTTTATCATTCTTAATCAAATTAGACATAATTTATATTAAAAAGAACAATTACGCATGTCACGAAACATTAAAACGAAATTGGGTTTGCGTTTACTTTTCATTCCACTTGCAATAATACTTATGGTCCTAGGTGTATACAACGTTTTAATGAATAAGCGCAAAACCTCATACACCCCAACTTATTGTGATGAGATATCATTACAGCAATATGAATGAAAGCGCTGTTTTGGTAGTTGGTTAATTCATTAACACGTTGTATAAGGGTGTCCGTTAAGTTATGGAAACATCCCAGTACCTACTGATAAATGACCTCAAACCTGTTCAGAAAATTTTCTTTCATTTTCCAGTAAAAGCTTAGAGTAAAAGTGCTACGGTGTCCAAATAATGTTTTTTTTTTCTGGAATATGGTCCCTTTGTCACTCTTTTGATACCGTCATGGCCACGAAAGAAGAGATTTTTGCAGTCTGCTTTTTGCATAATATTCCCTTAGAGTTATACTAATAGACATGCACCAAATTGCAGAAATCATTTATAACACTATAAGGACATCTTGTCTGAAATAAATTATTTGAATTTGAGCACTTTTACAGTAGGCCTCGCATGCCACTCCCGAGAAAACGACAAAATATCGAGATGTGCCTTCATCTTTATTATTTTACGTATGCCAGTGCCAGAAAGAGCGCGCATGACGTTTTACTCATTTGAACGCTTTGTCGTGGGTGGCATGCTAGCAGTGCTGGACATGAAAGGCCATTTTCTGAACGGGTTTGAGGTACTCTATCAGTAGGTACAGGGGTATCCATCACTTACTGGACACACTGTATATGTTACAAACTTACCCGTAATGTTTGGCGCTTTGTTTTTTTCTTTTCAATTCGTTTTGTCTTCTCCAATTTCGGACGTGGTTTTCTTTGCTTCTAAAAAATGCTCAATTAGGTTTAATGTTGATCTTACTTTTACTTTCGATCGAATATAATAAATTAACTATTAATTACTATTCAACTTACATCAGTATTTCTATTGATGTCAGGAAATATTGGTGATGGTGGAGGGGCTGGTTGTGCAATATCTATTCCCCCTCTAGTCATTCCAGCATCTGAACTACTACTCGAAGTATCACCTTCATCACTGTGATTAAAATTAACCAATAGTTAAATTCTTGATTTTTTTTTGTATTTGTCAACAAAAAATAATACACACCTAGAATAATCAGAAAGATCAATATTCGTTGGTTCATCCGCATTTGAGCCTTCTTTTAGAAGCCTAGTTACTATTTTATTCCTCAGTCGTTCTTTACTTGGATTTTCATCGTAGAAATCAAGTAGTGTTTCGCAGAATGTCTTGCCTAAGCTCTCATAATCTTGTACGGAGAAGTGAGTTGACATTCTGCATCCTAACTCCGATCCACCGAAGGAAGCCTCCATGGTGTAACTGTTCGCCACTCCGAGCATCCACACCACGACACGACCGGTACCTTCTTTGCTACGTTGTATTCGAAACTTGCAATTTTCAAAAGAAAACTGAAATAGGTAAATTGTTATATCTTAATGTCTTAACGACACGAAAGTCATTTGTGAAAATGTGAAATAAAGGTACCTTGTCTGCTGCATTTTTATGTAACATCAATGGAAATACTTGCTCCTGCAATCTTTTGTCAGAATTCCTTCGGCTTTCGCATCCGTAAATGAAGACATTGTGCTTTCTAGAGTGCGCATGCAAGTCCACGTACATCGCTACACCGCACTCTTCCTGTAATCTGTAAAAGCGAACGACTTTAGACAAAGTAAAAGTCTATCGAGTTCAAAAGATACATAATAATTGTACAGAATACTAACCTACGTAACATTACTTTGGTGTGCCATACCGGTGGGTATGTTTCCCTTATGACAGTCCGATATTGTCTATTTAGGTCCTTTCCGGTCAGCGAACATCGATTGTTGCCGACAATCACCTATAAATTGTAGTGAAAACATGTGGTAATAGTTTTTATGAATGAAAAATATCTAGTGCATCACTTACACCATCCGGGTTTAACATTGGTACAAGTTTGAAAATAAATTTTTCTCGTAATTCGCGTGCTTGATTCGAGTCTCCTGTTAAATAGTCCATGAAGCCTTTCATCATCCACGATGATGGTGTTTCTCCCGGATGGACTCTTGCTGTTATTACTACTGCTTTCTTTTTCTATCAAACAATGGGAAATATCCTTTGAAATCAGAAGCTCGAATTGTCAATGGTTACAGATTTGGCTTGCGAGTGAGATATTAATAATCACCTTTGGTTCCAATTCGTTGGGATTAGGAGGCGCAGTGATTGTTAAGTAATACACATTATTACCGGCCAATGTTCGACATAACAGCCTTAGTTTTGAAAATGTTGATTTGATGGGATGTGACTGTAATCTCGACAAGTATTCTTGCAAATCTGAATAAGTGTAAGGATAACAATGTGCTATATAAACAGCGTCGTCAGAATGTGGAAATTCTATATTGAAACTCAACGTGTAGCTTGGAAATTGTTCCTCTTCTTCACATCTGGAAATAAAGCACTGTTATGTTATCTTGCACTTTGTGGTGTTTTTATATCGATGTTTTATACTTACGTAGAATCATTTTTGTAGTAGACTATGTTGTCGCCGCAGCGTCTCCAACCGATCGAATGCAGTTGAGCGTCCTTCGTCGAGTATAATAAAGGTCGCATGCCTTCGTTATACAAGCTTTCGGCTTTTGATAAGTTCACTATCGAGAACCTGCAATGTTTGACGTACCCTTATTTTAGGTACATACAAAAAAAAATTGAGCTACAAAAAAATGTTTGAAGTCTTTACCTATACATCGTCTGCTTTGTTGTATTTGTAACTTTAAAGTAAAACCATTGCATATGTCTATTTGTGTAGAGATCAGTTCGGAGGTGCAGTTCGTAATATGCTGAAGTGATACGTATTGCTTTGGCTAAGTTTCCACTTTCGAATCGAGACTCAAATCTTAGATCGTCGTCTCCACCAGCAGTGGCGCAAGCTGAGAGAAATAATCGCGATCCTCCCACTGTAGATCGGCTGAACTATAACAAATATCTTCGTAAAATATAATTTAGTTACTAGATATAATACTTTTAGTTATTCTGCGTATGTATATGTATATGTATTCTAGGTATATATAGTATAGTACAAATGCTAAACATTTTGGGACACCTTCATCACATTCTCATTTTTTTGCTTTACTTAGACCTTTTGCAGGTGTTGCTTATTAATAACCACAGTGATAACTTTAGAGGTCATACATGGAGAATTTCATTGAATGTTTACTCACGTAGTTGACAGCGCTCATGGGGTAATATTGAAAGATAACCGTTCCAGCGTCTTCACCCACGGGCTGTGGTCGCAACTCTTTTCCTGTTGGAATGTAATATGGCTCTGGAGTCGCCGGGCTCCATGTCAGGTGTTGAATCTTTTCCTCTACCACCTTTGAAAATGCATGTTAGTTGTCTTAGGGATTAAAGACCACTTCATGACCACCTTTTTCTATTTATTGTAAACTAAGTATTCGGAAATAATAATATGCCATGTTGAAATTAACGTATAAGTAAGTAGGTACGTAAGTAAAATTTTCGGGAAAACCCAAACTTACTTGGCATTCTGAAGGCCACCGAGGTGCTTGCTGAGGACAATCAAGTTCTTTTGGAAGCGCAAATAAATCTCTTGGCTCTCTTAATTTAGCTGTCGTCCGAAATGTCTTTATATCTGTATTTATTTCTAGTTGATTCGTTTTTATATTGTTTTGGAGAAAACTTGATATGAACGTACCTGCAAAAGAAGTTTAAACCTTTAAAATAAATAAGACTGTCAAATTATGTGTGAATGTGGCCGCCCAGGTTCGTGTCGTGGCTTTGGAGGCAAAGTTTCCGTGCTTGAATGCTTAACTTTTGTATAATTGTTCGCATTTCATGTTTCATAATACGTTAAAAGGCACGCAAAGCGATCGACTTAACAGACGCGATTGTTACCGAAACCATTATCGAAACATTACACCTATTTAAACAACTGGGTTAATTCTATATAACCATCTATAGCCTGTTGTTATGTAATTATTTTACACAAGAAATGTAATAAATAATTAAATTATGCAATATACCTATGTACCTATGTTTGTAAGGTATTACAAAAAAAAACGTAAGACTTGAATACCGTTTATCCCGAATTTTATGACTTTTTACTCGACCGACTGCGCCAGAAGGACGGTTATGCTTTTTTAAACTCTAGAAATGATAATGTTCGATAATAGCGTATAATTTCTAGAAGTTTGCGAAATTCAAAAGTACCTACACCCATTGTTTATCTGTTGTCGATTCTGTACATACCTACATGATTTACGTTTGTGTTGTGTGTGTGATAACACGTTTTTATACATAATAGGTAAAATATAATATTTCACGGTTTAGTATATTTTCATTTTATACAAAATTTCGTTTTAATGAAAAAATTTATACTGTAATCATCAATGAAAGAACATACTGAAAATGCTTGCTAATATTTTAGTTCATTTAGTTATCTATCAAAGCATTGCGTTAGTACAACACCCATACAGGATACTGCAAAAAGGTTAAACAAATTGTGTCACATAAATTACCAGCAAATGTACCTTTAGTGCATATGGGGAATAAAGATGCTTGTAGAGACTTTACTTGCTCTAAATTAGCAATCAAAAGATTATCCTGTAACACTGGATCCCTGGTGGGAAGCGTTAAAGTTAACGTGGTGCTATCGACGTATTCCCGCGTCCTTTCTTCCCGTTCAATCATCATCACGTTTTCGTGTACCCTTTCTATGTGTTTCCACCATAACATCTTAGACAGGTTAGGAGCCACATTCGCAGCCTTCACTAACTTAATAGTTTTATCATTGTTATCTTTCGGTTAGCGACGCTAAACTTTCAGTCACCATGGCTACGAATCTATTTGTATTGTTAGTCATCAGATAGTCTCAATATCTGGTGTGAGGCTGGTGGGTCGCGCGGCGGTCGGAAACCAACTGGCGATGTCGTGTAAGGGCCCGTATATTTGGTTATTGGAAGACGATTGCCCTAGTAATGCCAGGCTTCGATCGTACTAACCGTTATCAGGTGATTGCTGACGTCAAGGGCATTCATGCGAATTTTACGAATTATGAAAATTTTTAGACGTAAAGCTTTTATATTTATAGGAACACTAGCTATATGAGTCAGGTTCGTAGGATAATGTTGAAAGTATAAAAAACACTTCGTTATAAAGTTTGTATCAATTACAATCAATTAGTTTTATTCCCCTTGCTACACTCATGTACACATTTTAGTCAGATTTATCATAAAATGTATAATGCTTACCTAATAATTATGAAGATATCCTATAATATACCTATTAAGATTTTATAGTTTTTACAATGCTGGTTCTACAGGGTGTAACAAACACCTAGTATTTTTAATTAAAAGGGTGGTTCACACCATCAAACTGAAAAACTTTCACCGGGCAACGTAAAACAACTAGCTCGACCATATATTTGAGTCGAGGTATTGTAGTTTTGCATAAACAGTAATGGTTAATAGTAATAATAGTATAAAAAACATAAATGTATACAAAAATCTAAACTATCTACCTACGACTAAAACTTTTGGCAATAATTATAAATAAGTCAAAGTCATTTATTGCACTAATTAAATACACAAATTATATTAATTCACCTACTTAAAAGGTTATATTGTCCATTTCCGCATTTTGAATGTCGTGGCAGCCTATAATTAAGTTAGCACTTAGTCTATATACCTACTGTGTACCACTGTAACATAACAATGTATTGGTGTTTAACTCGTTGGTTGTCCTTAATAAATAAAATAAAAATAAAAAATAAAATAAAAATAAACAGCTCATTATTTTTATTTGTTCTTGATGTCGACTCGATAGTGAAAGTTGTTCAGTTTGTTGGTCGAAATAAAAAAATCCTAGGGTGTTTTGTTACACCCTTTATACTTTCTTCGAGATGACAGGCTCATAAAAAATTCGAATCGAATTGAAAGGTTTTATTTCTAAATCTGTCGCTAGGTATATCAAGTGAACTTAGTACGACCTTTTGTATTCATCGTACCATGGGTCATTGAACCTTCAGTTCCTACTAAATAAACTTACCTTCGCAATTGTCTTTCGATACTTCTTTATCTTCCTCCATATTTGTATATTCTTCCTCGTCATCTAATGTTATTGTATTACTACTAAAGTATAGTAATTATTGGTTATTTTAAATCACTCCTAATTACCGTTTGATATATTTCACATTGTCTTGCGGAGCTAGGTGACGCTTGTTGTCCTGGACTTCTAGGAGTCTACACTAGACTGTCGTAGGTTGGTGTTGTTCATAGGTCTTGACGTGTTCGTGCAAATGATCACCAGCACATATAAAACACACCTTTGACGTACGTATATTTTGACTTCCCATGAATTTTTAGTTTTACTGTTTCTTGTGTGAATTGAATTTTCAGCACCTAATAATGTATTTCACTGGAATTTTCGAGGCAACGCTATTTTCTGTTTAATTTTATTACTTAGGATTGTTCAGTAGTCAAATTTTCAACACTTAAATAATTCGTAATAACCCACTGTGCTACACTATTTGCGAATCAAAACAAAAACTCTAATAGTTTTCTTCGTATTGCAATTTTAAGTATATTTCTGCGCTGCGTAACCTCAACATTGTTCAGAGAAAAGCTGAAAGGTGACTGCACTTCCACGAAGTGAAAAGTTGCGTTGGTTGCGAACGTGAAACTTCACAACTAACAATCAAGGCAGTAAAACTTTAATCTGTTCGTAGAGCTACGAATAAAAATAACCACGATAAAGCGCCTGAAATCGTTAGCTCCTGAATTATATCGATGCATGAAATGAGTCGCGGAAACATCGGAAATATGTACACAGCTTTGATAGGAAGGTTTTTAGAATTTACGAGCATAATTTTATTCATTGTTAAGTTAACTATACTGCCATGTAAAACGTAATAAATAATTTATCGATCAACCGTGTCACAAAACCTTTGTGAGCCTAAAAATAGTTTATTTCAATGGTAGTTAGTACTTAATAGTACATTTACCCTGATATAATATTAGTAGAGTTTCATCTTTTGTCCATTTAGGCTTTGCTTGGGTGAACGGTAGCTTTGTCTAACATAAAATGAATACTGAACAACACGACTAAGGCCGCCATGGATGACAATGCCGGCTTCAATAATTGAAAATAAAGTCTTGAATTTGAAATTTTCCCCAACAAATAAGAATTTTCCAATAAAAAGCTGTACACGAACACAATTTAAAATATTTCAGCTATTTTGCAAAGTTCCATTACAATAAAATTTTATTTAGTGATGTATGGAACTTTAGAATATAAAGATATACTGCATATGCTCACGACTATATTCCCCGAGGGGGTAGTCAGAGATATTCTGAAACCTCAGAACATCCACGTTTCACTAGTACCGAAACTCTGTCCAGTGCGTGACGGGGTGTGAGCTCGTCGCCACTTATAATGGACAGTGGGTACAATACATGCCTCGAAATTGAAGCATGCAGGTTTCCTCACGATGTTTTCCTTCACCGAAAAGCCGGTACGAGTCGGCCTGGACGAGGATCGAACCATCGCCTTCTGCACGGGAGGCAAGGTTACTCCCCACTAGACCACTACGGCGGAAACTGAAAACAATATACTTAAAAAGCTAAGATTTGCGTTATTAGTTTAATTACAGTTATATTTGTTACCTTACGCAAAACAGTTTTTAAACTAAGTACATAATTATACTTATCGTCGTTTTTGCTAAAATTCAAGCATTTTCTAAAATAAATTGACAAGCCTAAAAATAATGGTATCTCTAGTTTTGTTAAATTCTCTAACATCTACAAAACATCCATCAGAATGAAGGAAATTACGTACACGTATCTTTGCAATAAAGTGATTATTTAAATTGTTATAGTTCATGGAAATGACTTTGCTATTCGTTATAACAATGTATCATTAACGTTTACTGAAAACTCACTAACTTTTAATGTAGGTAATGGATTTGATCGATTACTGTCTATTTTTTAAACGAAAAATGAACTTTAATGTTACGACCTATTCAAGAATATCTATTTTTAGATATTGCTTCCATAACTAAATATATCGGTAAAAAAATAGATGTGAATATTATACAGGGTATTAGGGTAAACAGTTGCATTATTCTAAGGGGTGATTGTATCCGTGATACTGAACAACTTTCCCTAAGAAACCTATAGGAAATAAGCAGAAAAAAATGTCGACGGTTCATAAAAACGTTCTATCAATTGATTGCATTTAGTAGGGAAAATCCAAAAAAAAAATCGGCACCATGTAGGTTTACACCCTATCGAAACCTCGCCGTATGGAGATATTTGTGGCACAATTGCGAATTCGTCTAGTACAATAATATAATAGTGTCAGGACATAATAGGAAAAGATATTTAATAATTATCTTTGCGATCTTAGCATAGGGTTGTCTAGGTAACGCTTTTTGTGACATCGATCTTCGAGTTAAAGTAAGGAAATAGTATTCGCAAAATTACAGGTAAGACATAAAATAATACATAAACTATTAGGTACTTCCTCATGCTTCATGTTACTGTGATACTTTTAATGATCTCATGATAGCCATTTTCCTATCATCGGGATTACATTTGTATTTGATCAGTCATTTTCTAATATTTTTGATTTTTCTCAGATTTTACATGGTTAAGTATAGTTTTTGTAACACAGGTGGGGGCGCGGGCCTTTTGAAAACTTGAAAAAATTTTAGAACATGTTTTAAGACTTTGGAGTCGCATTTTCATAGGCTTTGAATTGGTGTACATACCCCACACGATGACGCAAAAAAAACTATGTTTTTTTTTTCTTTTCTGGACCCTAAACCCAAAATAGAAATTAAGCTTTTTTGACTAACGCACATACGTAACGATATTAAAGCAGCGATTACATTACCTTACAAATGCAGGACCCGATTTAGCATACAATGCTTGCTTTGTACTAACAATAAACTGTAAACTTTGAAAAAGAGAGAACAAATCAGGCAATTTATACCGAAATCGGCCCTGCATGTACGGTAATATAATGTAGGTATATACGTAGGTACCTATAGTTTTTCGCTTGTACGTTCTATTCGCCTAACGGCATATACTTAGGCGTGTTTGATGTGTTCTGCCTATCCCGCCTGCCTGCAGAAGACTGATTGAAGTTCATGCAATTCAAACGAAACCACGTAATCGTAGGCAATTAATCAAAGCCAATTATCGAAGAATTGCCAGAAAACTACTGGTTTTAAACATTTCTAAACATTATTTAGCCGCCATGTCGTTTAAGGAGGTAGGTAGATCGTAGTCATACATTTTCACGTCAGATTGAGAATTAAAAACCATGGAGTGTATAAAAACGATTGAGTGAAAAGTGACCCATTGCTGATGTTGCAATTAAACGTTTTTTTTCGTTCATAAAGCAATTTTTCCGTAACGTGCATGTAACGTGTTGTCTTAGCTTTAAATATAGTTTCATATTATTTACTTATTATTTAGGTACATGAGACTGACAAGTGAAACATGAATTCATTATCTTTACCTACTAAGGTTTACCCATTAGCCATTACGATTATGCCGCTTGAAATTCGACAGCGGATTACGGGTTTTTAATACGGTTGTAAAATTTTGGATTCTCACTGGACGTCTGCTCCCTGAATATGATAATGGATGGACTGCGCCGTGGAACACTGAAACTATATAAATAAAATAAACCGGCATATTTCCTACTGCAGATAATCTTTCTTATAATGGATTCAAATCGCCAGGACTGCGTTAAGCACTTAATCCTAGGTGTTGAGGACGTTGACAGGGGTTGTGGGGTGATTGCCCGGCCCCTGGCACGGCACAGTACGGGTCGATTTCCACCTAGACTGTCAGTCTTTTTGTCTTGTGTCACTCATCAATGAACTCGCCTTACCTTTTAGAACTAGAACTACGTTTAAGATTAGTTTTCCTGCTGACACAACGTTGTTGAAATTTATCTTTGATTTTGGGTCAACGTTTGTAACTTTGTTTTCAAATATTATATAAGATTTTCTTTGTTTACATGAGTTTGGTAAAAACAACGATAGAAATTACCAATATGTTCTTGTTTTTCATTTTCAGAAGAGGGATTTCCCGTTTTGTGATTGATGTCAAGTAGTTAAGTACTCTACTGTGTCAAATTTCGTTATTGATCGCTCAACTATATTTTATCTTATTTAAAGATAACGTGGTTGAATCTGTATTTAATTGTTAAAACAACGAATATCCGATAGAATTGGTAATACACGTCCCTTAGGTACGAATACTCATCAGTTACTTTTAAAACTGAAGATCATTGGTCTCATATAAATTTTAACACACGATGTGTGTAGTCTTTATTATTAGGTACCTATTATTATTCTGACTAAATTATTCATATATTATTTTAAATAATTATGTAGGTATATTTATGTATAAGTAATATGAGTAGGGTTTTTACTGAATTTGCTGTGGGGAATATTGGCTGATGACGCAATCTTCATTAATGAGATAAAGACATTATAAATAGGTCGACAAGATCATTCTTTACTTCAATTTCGTTCGTTTCTTAGGGATAACGTTGATACCTAGTTTGTTTCTGAAGCATGCTCATTAAATAAATACTTGTTACATTTGATCTGACACCTTATCAGCTAGACCAGTTTATATTACTTGTGAGATTTGATTCTAATTCAATTTTGTGCTTAATTTTTAAGAACATAGGTCACAAAAATGGGTCGCAAAGTGACAGTGGCGGTGTGTACGCTGAACCAATGGGCTTTGGACTTCGAAGGCAACCTGAACAGGATCCTGCAGTCTATACAAGAGGCTAAGGAGATGGGCGCCTTGTATCGAACTGGACCAGAATTGGAGATATGGTGATTATTTACTTACCTATTGTTTGTTATAGTTACTACCCGTGACACTTGATAGAATGGGAATAGTGATAGGATATTATGAATATGTCATACTAAGAATACTTCTGACTACCTACTCGAGGGATATAGTCTTGATCATATGCTTGTATGCTAATAGGCTGGATGATTATTTTATTACTCAAAAGCAAAAAAAAAAATGCGTCAATCAATAAATTAATCAATTAGACTTTATTATGCACCAAAACATAGTATACAGAGAAATAGTAAGTCTTAGACTACAAAATGTTTAATACCGGTCACAAAAAAAAAAGTTATTTGACAAGTCTGTGTGTGTATATGTGTGTCTGTGGCCATCTAGTAGTCAAAATATAGAGTCCTTCTTAATACAATACTTCTCAATACGACAGCATTTATTAAGTTAGACCCTGTATGTATATTTCACCAACTGCCCAGGTGGCCACCGTTAGAGTGAGCGCAGACTAGAGACAAAACAGTTGTAAGACAGACTACCGCTTTACTAAAGCTATGAAGCTGCGCACACTTGCAATAAAAAGTCTCATAGACTAAACTGTCTACGAGACACCGCGACGAATCTGACTAACGACTGTCGGCTTCCCTTGGAAAAGTATGTGAGCGCGCACACCAACGACAAAACTGTCTAGCGACGTATCACTTGTAACCCCTCTGTTCCCGAGGTGTTGCTCGGGATTTCCCGGACACTACCTAGTGCCTACATAGGTAGGACACAAGTCACAGAAAGTGGCAAGACGATGACGTCAGCAAATATTAGGGCTGCAAGAACTATGGTTGTTTGCGGTACAATTGATGAACCGCGGGTAGATGGCGCGAGTGAAAAATTAAAATTTATATGAATAACTACGCTCAGCGACAAAAAATTGTCGACGATGTTCAAGACAGAGCGATGTGGAAGAAACAGACTAGGAAAGCAGAACCCGCTACCCAGCGGGACAGCAGTTAGGAAGATGATGATGACGCTCGGCGACAAAAAATCGCACCTTTTGAAAATTCAACTTCAAACAACTATTAAACCTTTTCAAACCTACTTGGACAAATACTTTGAGGCATAAACCAAATAAATAAATAAGGCTCACAGGCACATACATTGTAATGGTCCCAAGTAAGCACTATAGGCTTTTAAATATTGAAACCATACAACAATGACAACGAGTTGCCGCATTTCAGAAGCTTTTGTTCTTAGCAGTATGGGCTAAACCGAATTTTGATTAAAATTAAAAATTAACAAAACTAATCAGATTAACGATAAATTTTTTAATCATGATCAATTCAATCAAAATTTATTTAGTCTGATTAAAACTAATAAAAATAATCAATTGATTAAAAATTTATGGATTAATGCCCACACTGGTTCTTAGGGATGGCGGAATCTAGTGGGAGCGCAGGCAGCGATGACCAAAAAAAAATCGTTGACTATAATAATGTCTACAGTTTTTATATGACCGCGGCGCTGGGGGGTGGGACGTTCAATGAAAAATGTTCGGGGGTTATAAGGTTAAGTTACGCGTCGTGACGTAGGCAAAACAGTTTTGTCAAAACTGTTTCGAAACAGTTTTGTCTGCGTGCGACGAATCTGTCTTACAACTGTTTTGTCTCTAGTCTGCGCTCGCTCTTAGTCACTTCCGAGTTAATGGGCGACACTTTTCAACTCAGAATCACAATTCCAAATAATGTCAATATAAATTCCTTCTAATTCCAGTGGCTACAGCTGTGAGGACCATTTCCACGAGCCCGACACCTACCTCCACAGCTGGCAAGTCCTGGCTGAGCTGCTGAAGTCTCCAACCTGCAAGGATATGCTCATAGACGTCGGGATGCCGGTCCAACATAGAAATGTTTTGTACAACTGTAGAGTAGTCTTCCTCAATAAGAAGCTGCTGCTTATCAGACCAAAGATGTTGTTGTGTGAAGATGGAAACTATAGGGAGAGTAGATGGTTTTCTGGATGGACCAAAGTAAGTGTTTCTTAATTCTTATTTATTTATTTTAATCATACTATACACAACAATCGGCGGCCCGGTAGCACAGTCGGTAGTGAACCTGCCGGCTGTGCCGAGTGTCGCGGGTTCGAATCCCGTAAGGGACAAATATTTGTATGATGAATATGAATATTTGTACCCGAGTCATGGATGTTTGTATCTATACAACGTGTTAATGAATTAACGCAAAACCTCATACACCCCAACTGATTTATAACAAAATAATTAGATTGAAACAATAATTCCATTATTTTGATAATTAAAATTTAAAGTTATTCGCATTTTAAGTTTTGAGGCAAAAATTATTTGTTGTCATTTCAGCAATGAATGAAAGCGCTAACGTACTCATGGATACATTTTAATAATCTTGTTTTGGTAGTAAGTAGGGTGAGTGTACCCGTGGGGTGGGTTGACATCGGATTCAGTAAATTTTAGATTTTACAAAAAAAAAATTAATATTTTGAAAAAAATTACCTATGTTGAAACCATGATAATTCGATTCTGCTCTCGATTCTAAACCAACTACTTTCTAGTTTTGCGTTAATTCATTAACACGTTGTATATTATTATTCTATATCGTTGTCTAGTCATCATAATACAAGTCTAGGCTAGATTCTGGTACTTTAAATGTGACTAGATCATTTGTGTGACATTGTCCAAGATATTTAATATTTAAAATTTATAGAGTCGGTGGCGCGTTGTGGAGAGGCATGGACATCTAATCACGAGGGTGCGGGTTCGAATCCGCACGGATAACATGCCATGTACCATGGACCAATTTGAATCATTATCATTACCCACCGTGGAACCATTGCTGTCACGTTTGATAGAAGCTTAATGACTTTAATACACGTGATTGTGACAGGGTTCTACGATGGGTCATGAATTCATGATTCAAATTGGTCGAATGAACCTATGAGTTTTTCTAACTTATGTATACAGGGTGCTAGGGTAAACAGTTGCATTACTTTAAGGGATGATTTTACCAATGATACTGAACAACTTTCCGTAAGAAACTTATAGGAAATTCACAAAAAAATCTTTTTCATACAAAAGTTCGATCAGCTGATTGCATTTAGTATGGAAAGTTCAAAATTTGTTTTTCGAATTTCCTATAGGTTTCTTAGGGAAAGTTGTTCAGTATCATGGGAACAATCACCCCTTAAAGTAATGCAACTGTTTACCCTAACACCCTGTATAAAACCGACTGCTCTCAAAAGGTGAAGGAATCGTGAGGAAACTTGCATACGCTAAAAAAAGAAGTTATAATTTTACTGATTTTATTGACTTTTTTTAACGTGTGAGCCCACAATGTTTACCTCGCGTTCTATGCGATCATGATCATCATCATCATCTCAGCCGATGGACGTCCACTGCTGGACATAGGCCTCCCCCAAGGATCGCCATAGTAACCGGTCCTGCGCTGCCCTCATCCAACGGGTTCCCGCCGCCTTCACCAGGTCGTCGGTTTCGGCCCCATCGGCCATCGGTTCTGCGAGCAATGTGCCCCGCCCACTGCCACTTAAGTTTGGCAATTCTTTGGGCTATGTCAGTTACTCTGGTTCTTCTGCGGATCTCTTCATTTCTGATTCGATCTCGCAGTTTCAGTTCTATGCGATCTATTCAACATTAATTTAAGTACATCTTAATGTCCCTCTTCGTCAATAAAACTAGTCTTATCTTACCGGTAACAAGTATTCATTGCACTATTCTCAGTCTGCTGCATTGGTAGAGCATGAAGTTTAATATTGTTTTTCTATTATTATCAAGGACAGACAGATAGAAGACTACTACCTGCCCAGAATGATCACAGCAATCACAAACCAGACCACAGTTCCTATAGGGGACGCTGTCATCGCGACCAGAGACACTTGCATAGGTTTTGAAATTTGCGAAGAGCTATGGAATCCACAGAGGTAAAGAACTAATATTTAACAATAATGTTAATATTAGTTTGTTTGCTTAGCCATCATTACATTATTCTTACCGGCTTTCAGCTTTACTGGCTTTGTCTTAAAGTGAACAAATGACAGTCACATTTGGTAAGACACTTACTGCTATATTAAAAGAAGAAGTAAGTACCTAAACAAAACCTGTTTACAATTATTTATTATAATTTCAGCCGTCACATTCCTCTAGGTCTTGACGGTGTTGAAATAATATCGAATGGTTCAGGCAGTTATATGGAGCTTCGGAAGGCCTACGTCACCGTGGACCTGGTCAAAAGCGCGACGTTTAAGAGTGGTGGCGCATATTTGTTCAGTAACCTGCGAGGATGCGATGGCCAGAGGATTTACTTCAACGGGTGCTCTTGCGTGGCCCTCAACGGGGAGATTGTCAGTCGAGGGCTACAATTCGCATTGCATGATGTGGTAAGCATATTGTTTCTGTTTGGATCATGAATCAAAGATAAACAGGATTAATAAATGAACATTCATTTATTATTTCTGATGTAACGTACAGTCTGTCTTTAAAGTCGTGACAAGAAAATGAGGGCGCTGCCTCCACACAAGAACGGCAAAATCAAGCATAAACTGGCAACACCACCATACTAAAATGATTAGTTCCTCAAACATTCATGTCACGACTTTATAGACAAACTGTATGTTCTGTGTAAATCCTGACACCCATAGGTATGTTCAGAATCATAATCAGTTCGGTATGGTAAACAACATTAGATGGTATCTTTGTATGTTTGTTGCTTAAGGGGGTTCGAGAGCTGCGACCGTGGCGCCAGCAGTATTAAAAATAATTGTGTCTGAAATACAATCATTTTCATGAATATTTTACGTTTCGCGACAATCGCAACTGATTCTCCATTTTATAATCCATTATATAATAATTTACACTAAGCCTAAAAGCTATGTATTGCAAATGTGCTAAAAGTTCTCCAATGTGGCCACTTTTAGCATATTTGCAATACATAGCTTTTATGCTTAGTGTGAATTATTATATAAAATGGACCCTTATTATTATTATTATTATTATTTGTGGTTTTGGGCCTTGACAGGCTTGCTAAGCCTGTGCCACGTAGACCATCGCTGGTCCTTTGTGATCGCCCTTTTTATAGTTCCTTACCAATCCCCACTGCGGCCAGAAATCGCAGTAGATTCTTGATCGGGATAGTTTGTATCTCATCTGGTGTCAGCACCTGCCTACCCAGATGAGTGCTGCGTTTGTACATCAGGGGACCACAATCACATAGGAGGTGCAGAGGAGTTTCCATCTCCTCCTTGCAAAGTCTGCAGCCGGTCGTGTCACTTAAATTCAGTGTGTGCATGTGCTTATTTAATTTGCAGTGGCCTGTGAGTGACCTTGCTATTGTACAAATTTGGTCCTTGCTGAGGGCAAGGAGACCGTTCGCAAGTTTGCGATTGTAGCCTTTGATAAGTGCTTTTGAGTGGCCCATGCCTGGGGTGTTACACCAAAGCTTTATTGCCTCACCAAAGCTGGCCTTATTCAAAGAATCTCGCGTTAGACTATTGGGGATTCCGAGAAAGGGTTCGGGGCCTATGAAGTGGTTTTCAGTGCCTCTTCTAGCCAACTCGTCCGCCCTCTCGTTCCCTTCGATGTCTGAGTGTCCTGGCACCCATTGTAGCACAAGTTGATTGTTATTGCCTAAGGCATTCAGTTGTGATACGCAGTCCTGTACTAGCTTAGACCTTATGATCGGAGAGTCTATGGCTAGCAAGGCTGCTTGGCTATCAGAGTTGATTGTGATATATTGGTTGACGTAGCGCTTGCTTAAGTTAATTTCAGCGCAGGCTGTGATGGCGTAGACCTCCGCCTGGAATATGGAGGCGTAATTTCCAAGATTTTGGGTCTGTTGTAGTCTTGGGTTTTCGCCGTATATTCCGCTGCCAACGTCATTGCCTTTCTTGGATCCGTCTGTGAACCAGGTTAGGCAGTTGTCTTTGATGGATGTTTGGCCCTCAAGCCAGTCATCCCTCGAAGGAAATGTAACAGTATAGTTCTTGGTGAAGTTGTATACTGGCGTCATGGTGTCTGTGGTCATCTTTAGCACTGGGAGGCACGTGGCATCCTCCTGCAGGCTAATCAAACACCTCGACTGCCAGTTACGGTTCTTGTTTGGGTTAACTCTGAGTATGCAAGCCTTCGCTTCCCTTTGCGCAAAAATGTGCAGCGGTTGGAGGTTGAGTAATGCATTCAGAGCTAGCCCGGGGCTGGTGGACATAGCGCCTGTTATGATTAGGCACGCAGTCCTTTGAAGGCTATTGAGTTTGTCTATTGTGGTTTTTTGGAGGGTCTTTTTGTACCAGATAGCTGCAGCGTAGCATACGATTGGCCTAACTATGGCGGTAAAAAGCCAGAGGGCTATTTTAGGGGTTATTCCCCACCTAGTCCCTGCCACACGATAGCTGATGCCGAGCGAGGTCTTGGCCCTCTGAATGACGGTTTCAATATGCGTGTTCCAGTTGAGGCGTTGGTCAAAAGTTACGCCTAAGTACTTAACTGTTTTGGAGTAGGGTATAGTTTTGCCATTGAGACGGGGAACTTTTAACTTTTTGAGGTCCCGTTTGTTCGTAAATGGTACTATGACTGTTTTGTCTGCGTTTACAGACAAACTGTTTTCGTCACACCATCTTTGTATGATGTGAAGAGCTCTTTGCACAAGAGAGGACACTGTGTCTAGACACGGCCCTCTGATGATTACTACAAGGTCGTCGGCATACCCTTGTGTGGGTAGTCTTTCCTCGGCCAGTAGATGCAAGAGTTGGTCAACCGCGACTGACCACAGGAGGGGGGAAAGTACTCCTCCCTGTGGACAGCCTCTAGTTGTTATGACTGTATGGATGTGACCGTTCAGTGTTAGTTTTGCAGACCTGTTGCGGAGCATCGATTCTATCCAACCTATAGTGGTCCGATCTACCTCTTTGGCAGTTAGTCCACTAATTATGGTTCTTGTCGGGGTATTATCGAACGCTCCTTCAATGTCCAGGAATGCACAAAGGGCAATTTGCCTATCCTCAATAGATTTTTCGATCTTGTCGACTAGATCTATCAAGGCGGTTTCTGTTGATTTGCCCTTTTGGTAGGCGTGCTGATCTTTATGCAACGGGTGTGTCAATAAAGCACTTTCCCGTATGTTTAGATCTAGTACCTTTTCCATGGCTTTCAGCATGAAAGAGGTGAGACTAATAGGTCTATAGGACTTTGGTTGGGCATAGTCCTTTTTGCCTGTCTTTGGTATGAACTTTATTGTGACTTTAGTCCATGGCTCAGGTATAACGTTACATGCAAAGCTAGTTCTAAATATTTTTATTAGAATTGGAGTTAGGATTTCCGCGCCTTGTTGTAATAGGCCTGGGAATATTCCATCATCTCCAGCTGATTTAAAGGGCTTGAAGGTTTTTAGCGCCCATTTGACCTGATTAGGTCTGAAGATTTTTGACGCTCTTCGCCAGTCCTCTGAGTGAGGCCTATGTGGTGCATGAGCGTCTTCGTTACCCTTTGTACTTGTGACAGTGCTTGGGTTGGTTTCACTGACGGAGCCAGGAAAATGGACTGCTGTGAGCAGTTCCAGGGTCTCCTTCTCGGAGCAAGTGAAATTACCATCAGGCTTTCTGAGAAGACCTAATTGGTTTTTTGGAGCTTTTGCGAGGATCCTGTGCAGTCTAGCTCCTTGAGGAGTTTGATTGATCTCCTCACAGAACTTCCGCCAGTTTTTCCTCTTGGCTATTTTGATTTCTCGTTTGTAAGTTGTTAGAACAGACCTGTAGGTGTCCCAACTACACCTATAGGATTTGGCTTTATTAAAGAGCCGACGAGATTCGATTCTAAGTTTTTCTAACTTACGATTCCACCAGGGAGTATTCCTTCGTTGCTTGGGTTCTTTCAGAGGGCAGCTTTTGTGGTAGGCGTCTAGGATGCCGTTTGTTAGAATAAGTACTGCCAGTTCTAAGCTATCAGGATCTTTTATTGTTTTAGGAAAGTCCTGTAGGTTCTCCTTTAGTAGGGTTCTAAATAGTTCCCAGGATGTCGCCTTCGGGTTCCTAAAGGTGTTAGTTTGGTATATCGGAGCGGTTATTAAATCAAAACGTATGTGTCTGTGATCAGACATGGATTCTTCCTCGCTGACATGCCAATTACTTACGCATTTGTAGATTTCCTCTGTTGCGAAAGTAACATCTAAAACCTCCTGTCTGTTAGCTGTTACAAAGGTGGGTTTACATCCTATGTTACAAATAAAGAGACGGTTGGTTAGAGTAAAGTCATGGAGTAACTCACCCCTTGGGTTGATGTCGGTGCTCCCCCAGTTGGTATGGTGGGCATTGGCGTCGCAACCGACCAGAAGCTCGGCATGTTGTAGGCGCGCGTACTCCCGCAGTTTGTCGAGTTCTGTTGTTGGGTCCGTCTCCTTACCGTGGAGGTAGGCTGAGCAGACTATAGTCCTCATTCCCTTCCATCCACGGAGGTTGACGAACGCAGCTACCAGGTCGTCCGTGCAAAATTCTGGAACTGGTAGAAATTCAATTAGTTTGTTGAAAATAATGCAGGCTCTTGGCTTAGTGCCATTAATGTTATACAGAACATTACCTGCGTTGTGTAGACCCAAGACTGTGTTGTTTTCCAGCCACGGTTCTTGTACGAGGGCCATTTCTAGGTCATCCCGGCGGAAGTTGTGTGTAAGCACGTGCGTCGCAGCTGTGGCGTGATGGAGATTGATTTGGATGACCTTTATTGCCCTCGTTGTGGTTTGCCTTTTTGGGGCATTAGTGTGCAGGGGGCGGTTTGGCTCGTCCCTCACCTCCGGGCCGTCCACGGCCTTTCGGTTGGGTCGGTCCCCTTTGCGTCCCTCTGCTGGAGTTACTGCCTCGGGAACCTCTCTGTGGCCTACCCCGCCAGGTCCCCCTGGACAGGGGAAAGCCCCCTCTAACTGGGGGGTTTACGTTGCCCGCCCCCCCTTGGGTCGGTGTTTGAGGAGGCTGATTTGGGGTAGGGTTTGAGGGTCCCTCCGTTTCAGCCTGTTTAAGGGGTTTTTCACCACCTTTCAGCCTGAACAAAATCTGTTTGATACCTAAGCTAGCCTTACACTCCATAGCGCGAAGGACCCCCGCTGAAAGGTCGTCGATAGATAGGGTTATGGTGAACCCTGTCTCTTCGGCCTTGCAGTGGAGAACCTTCCACATATGGGTGTTCAGGTCCTTGTTTTGCACCCCTAGCATTCGCACTACCTCTTCAGCCGACTTGGCTTCGGTCTTGGGTGCAAAAGTGATGCCTACGGTTGGTTTAGGCATTTGTGCCTCTGTCATTATCGACAGTTCCGCTTCCGGCCAGGGTTTCAGGCTTCCTACACGGTCTTCGAGCCACTTACGTGACTCCAGGTCCTTGCAGGTGATCAGCAGCCACCCCGGCCGTAGCGAATGGCCTAGGAATCTTGGTCCGGTTCCTCTAATCTGAGTATTGCTTATCACACTGAGAATAGAGCACCGGACCAATGTGACCAAAATGGACCCTTAGTTGCGATTGTCGCGAAACGTAAAATATTCATGAAAATGTTTGTATTTCAGGCACAATTAATTAAAAACTGATGGCAGCAGGTCGCAGCTCTCCGACCACCTTAAATATGCTGAAACGACCTAATCTTGATGAGACAAACTGCTAGCAAAAGTGAATAATTAATAACATAGACAACTGGCATCGTTTATTTGATTTAAATGTAATGTCCTTATATGCATTTCAAAGTATAAAACAAGTGTGATATAAATATAGAAAATACAATGGAAAGATAAGATAGGAAGCAGTTAAAATAATCCAGATGTAGTAAACTGCGAATTACCTACGCACTATGCTGTTGCGTGATCGCAACATTTGCTTTCCACGAGTGGTTGTTTTACATACAAACTATGCCCAGTTACTTTAGTAAAACTATTGTTGAAGTCGTTAACATCAATAGGCGTTATGATATTTACAAAAAGAGGTTCTGGAGTGCGATTTTTGAATCTCATGCGCTGAGTTCAGCAGTTCAAAATGTCAAAATTACTGTGAGATACGCATCTTTCTACTGCTGATTTGACTTTCAAAAATCGCACTCCTGAAGTATAATTTTTGAAAGTCAAATCAGCAGTAGAAAGATGCATATCTCCGCAGTAATTTTGACATTTTTAAATGCTGAGTTCAACGTATGAGATTCAAAAATCGCACTCCAGTTCATTTGTTGAATTTCACACAATGCAAAGGTTTTCTTAATAAGTAAAACATGTGTTGAGTTGACGTTGCTTAATGAATCATATTGCTGTTTCTTTGAAATCGCTCTTGTCGTTAACGCTTAATATGTTGACGGTTTGTGGGTTTTTAAACATCACTGAAGAACCATTGACACTAAAAGAAAGAAAGGGGATGATCAGACCATAACTAAACTTTGACAGGCCCTCGTTTCAGGAAAGGTGTTTATCGATACAATAGAAGAGATGATCTGGATACATTCAACAAAAAGATAAAGCTAGCCCAAATTAGTGATGCATTAACGAAGAGGCCTTCTAGCATTGAGAACGAATAGGCTAGCTAGGTAATAAAAAGGAAACTCTGGTTCAAAAAGAAAGCTAGGATAACATTAATGAGTTTGTGGACACTGACTGGCTACAAGCCTACAACAGTAAAAGTTCTATTGTGTCTCTTTCACTGCCCACGAACGTGTTAAACATGTAAATAATTTGTTTCAGGAAGTAGTAACAGCAACGATAGACCTGGAAGACATTCGCTCGTACCGGACCCAGCTGCGTTCCAGGTCACACCTGGCGGCGTCCAACAGTCCGTTCCCGAGGATCACCGTAGACTTCGCTCTCTCCGACGATGATGATGCCCATCTTACCATCAGCCCACCTATAGAGTGGAAGTATTTGACTCCTGAGGAGGAAATCGAACTAGGTGAGATTGTTTTATCCTTTTTAGGGTTTCGTACCCAACGGGTGAAACGGGACCGTATTCATAAGTATCCGTCCGTCCGTCCGAGCTTCAGAGGGCTCTATCTTCCGAACAGTAATAGGTAGCCAGTCGAAATAACAGATTATGTATTATTGTATTCTATTTGATTTTAAATAAAAATAAAATAAAAAAATAAAAATAAAATAATAAAAACAACAAAAAATATAGGGTGTCCCCATAGAAGAAACTAGTTTTTATCAATGTTTCTTCTTCTCGCTCTATCGTAAAAACGGTAGTAAATACAATCGTCAACTTGGTATGACTTGGTATGATTATAATGCACACTCTAAGGCACTCTATGCAACAAATAATAAAAAACAGATCAAGTGTGCTTTGTCGGGTTTGCGCTAAGGATCCCGGAGAAAACAACACTTTTTTGTAAGTTAATATGTTGTGTGGTGGTGTTGTTCTGACGTCATGAAAAACAGGTACCTGCCTGTGCTATTGACATCAGCTAACACTGAGAAATGTTTCAGATAATGTTATTGGCTATGTGCGAAGTGGGTGTTTCAAAAATTTTTATTTAATGTTTCGGTCACCGTGGCCGGTTTTTTTGTTTGGCAAGATGTCAAACCATTATCTAACCTATGGAATGTTGATGACATCTTGCCAAACAAACCGTCTTTTTGTATGCAAAAGTCACACTATTGCTGTTTCATGTGCGGCCACTGTATGGTTTTATCTAGTTACTATATCTATGGCAGGGACGTTCTATTGCCGTCTTGGGTGTTCACAAAAAATTTTTGCATTTCAGCACCCAAAGGTGTGAAAACGGGGGTAAAAGTTTGTATTCGAATTTCGTAACAAAGACTGGGAATTCAAGCTAGTTAGGTATTATAATATTTTTAATATCGTCAATATTGTTCATTTATTAATTTTTTACTTTATTTTAATATAAAATAACAAACGTTATCCTAACATTTTATGTACAAATAATTCACGGGGCCGTATTGCGCTAGATGGCGTTAGTGTCGTGCACATAGCCAATAGATCGCCACATAAAAAACTGCGTAACTTAATTATTTTATTGTTCATCAGGACCAGCATGCTGGCTCTGGGACTATCTCCGGAGGTCGGGCCAGGGCGGGTTCTTCTTGCCCCTGAGCGGTGGTGTAGACTCTACCAGCACTGCTTGCATCGTGTTCTCCATGTGCACACAGATTTGTGACGCCATACAAAAAGGAGGTAACTTACGTTTTATACTTTGTTTGACACATTAAAGCAGAGTAAACAAGTACAGTCGGCCGCAATAAATTGTATACACTTTTGTTCTACGTCGTAGTACTAAAGTATATATAACTTATTGCGGCCGACTGTACAAAGAGCGAGCTTATCTCCGAAAGGAATGCTGCTTAAGGCTGCACCGAGCCTATTGTGCTGCCCTCAAGTCGAGGCTCGGTAGGCTCTTATGGCGGTTTCAGTCCATACAAACGTTTGACGCACAATACGCGTAGACGGAATTAATGCATGCATGCATATGCTCACGACTATATTCCCCGAGGGGGTAGTCAGAGATATTCTGAAACCTCAGAACATCCACGTTTCACTAGTACCGTAACTCTGTCCAGTGTGACGGGGAGTGAGCCCGTCGCCACGTCGACGGAATTAATAAAAGTAATATTTTATATATGGAAAAATGTTTAGAAAATCTAGTTGTCGCGTATCAAATAACATTTGCAATTTATAATATAATTACGAAGATATAAAGCTTTGAAATTTTTCATACAAAATTTTAAAAACACGCTGACATGCCACAGGCTGTGGCCTACCTTAGGAAACGCGGAAAAAAAAACAGCTGTCTCATGCATTTGAGTCGGGTAGGAACAGCAGTTTAGTATGAAAAAGCAGATTTTTTTCGATTTTCCTGGTTTAGGCTCCATAGTGAAAGTTGTTCAGTTTGATGGTCTGACTTCACTGTTTCAGTTTCCGTATAGAACAACATATTTTTTGTCGCGTTTCTAATTTCGGTCCCATAATAAAAGTTGTTAAGTTTGATGGTCTGACTGAAGCACCCCTTAAGATAGAATAGAATATCTTTATTTGCTCTGAATAGGTACAGTACAGATCTTAGTGTCATACAATTAATACAATAATATCAAACTATTATAAAGGTATCACCATTCGTTCCGTACCGATATGTGCCGTATTTAATAGGGATGGTTACAAAAAATAAAACCGGTCAAGTGCGAGTCGGGCTACTCGCGCACCGAGGGTTTCGTACCACACCACCACAGAACACAACATTACAATTAGAAAAAAACTTTTTTTGTCCGGGACCTTTAGCGCGAGACCGACTCACACTTGGCTGGTTTTTAGTATTTGTTGTTATTCGGTAGAGTTTGCTCTATAATCACACTAAGTTTGACGCTTGTATGTATTACCGTTTTTACTATAGAGCGTGAAGAAAAAACGTTGATAAAAACTAGTTTCTTGTTGAAAACCCCCCTTAATTATTAACTTTCTGCCATTTTTATTATTTGTTAACAAATCCGCCGCAATAACTCATAATCTGAGAAAATTTCAACTATCTAGCTATTACGGTTCAAAAGTTACAGCCTTAAATAGGTAGGACAGAAGGACGGACGGACGGATAACGTAGGCTTAGTAATAGGGTACCGTTTTCACCCTTTGGGTACGGAACCCTAAAAATTATTACTTCTTTAAAAACTCTTTGATATCTTAAACACTGAAGTGAAATGAATTTTTGAATATCTTTAAAAATGACTGAAATATAAGTGTTCGAAATTTACGATTAGAGCGAGAGGCATATATAAGAAAAGAGTCGTCATAATTGGGTATTGTCATACGACGTGTCATACAAGCACCTGTTTTGCATGAAAGAGATAGAAGATGATAAAAAACATTTTTTTCTCAAACATGCTTGGAAATGTGAGCATTATTTTGACAACCTTCTTCGAGATAAATCGAAATTGCTGTACTGGCCAAATACATGCGCGCAGCGGCCGGCAATGTTTGTATGAAAATCCATATCTGTCGTGTTTAGCGGCCAAATAAATTACATAGTAAACTCATATCTGTCGTGTAATTTAAAAATGGAACGATCTTTTTCTCCGAAACATGGCGACCAAGGAGGTAACTCATCAAAGGTTTTATTTAAATTTCGAACTGGCTTGCAAATAGAAAGCTGTTTATTGAAAAAAAAAAACAAATTGTTGTTCGTTGTTCGTCATTGATTTTGAAAAGAGTTTTAATTTCTGCGAATTATTTGAGAAAATTTACTGTTTTAATTTCCGCGCATTATTTGAGAAAAGTACTATACAAGCCTTGGCCACAATTAGGCATTGATGGACTTACGTATGTGTGCCTCGGCTTCGCCTCGGCCCACATTTACACGTTCGTCCATCAATGCCTCTGTTGCTGGCCGCTGCAGTAATGTACTATTAATAGGTTATAATTTTTTTGTTTCTTATCAATTGTAATTTCGTTTAAACATTTTGCTATTAAATTTACCCTAGTAATTCGTCACAATATATGGATTTCCAGGATCAGTCATCCATCATCCCTATTGTACACCCTGTATTAGCACGTTCGGCGTTCTGTTCACGTTACATGACATGAGTCATGCTATTTTTTATTTTCATGTAATATTAATATGACGTCAAACAAATTGTCTTAGTGTAAACTTTAATACAATTTATGAACCATTAACAATAGTTTGACGTACGACCCATATGTATTTAAAAAAACAAATAACGATTTTAATGTGGCAAATATTATTCATATTGTTAAATTCACGTATTCATTCGTTCGCACCTGTGAATAATAAATTAAGAAAAGATAAATAATTAATGATGTATAGTTATTCATTATTTATCTTTTCCTAAATTATTATTCACGAACGCTTTCGCTAAATAATGCAGAACATAAATTTTCTAATGGTTTTATTTCAACCTCATTTAACCTGGGGGCAAAAATATGCAAGTAAGTAATGTAATAATATGTTCACATTTTATGAATCTACAGGTGAAACAAAACCTCCTAGTAATATTTAAAATTAAAAGAGGTGGTTTAGGCTACCAAATTGAACAACTATGGAGCCAACATCGAGAAATAATGTTAAATTGGTCAAAGCGTTCGAAATGTAATTTTACCTGCCCCCTTACCCGCACTTTCGATCTTCACTATATCGCCACTGTTTCGGTCCGCACTTCATTGTAATAGAGTTGAAATTGGAACGAAAACATTCACGCAAAAGTTCGAATCGAATGTGCGGGTAGACCCTCTGAATACCAAACCAGTTTCGGATTGTAAAAATATTGTGGACCACTCTGGAGAGAGAATAGTCTTAATTTTTTTTAGATTTTCTTGGTTTCTGACCTTTTGGCAAACAGTTTAAGAAAAGCCACTGTAGCCGTCATTACCGATTTTCAATATATCGGGTCATTACCATTTTTTACGTTTGTACTTAGTTACTTTCTTTAACGATAACAAACATAGTCGTCTGTAACGTTTCGATAAATTGCAAAACAACAATGATTTTTGTTAATTCTGTGTAATTTTTTTATAAATAAAAAAATACGATTGAGGCAGCACTGGACGCTCGACATTTTTATTTTATATTCATTCTTTCATGTTCGTTTTTTCATGATATTTTTTGCAGAAAGTCAAGTATTATACGACGTACGTAAGATCCTCTGTCAATCGGACTATACTCCTTCAGACCCCATGGAGCTGTGTAACAGGCTACTGGTTACTTGTTATATGGCTTCCGAGAATTCTAGTCAGGAGACGAAACAACGAGCAATGCAGGTTTGTTCTAAATCCCATTGATTTCGCACTGAATATAATATAGACTTAAAATTTATAGAACTTATAAAAGGGATTACCCGCGATTACACACAAATTATATACCAGATTTTAAGTCAAATCATGAGCTATCAAACAAAAAAGTTTCATAAAAATCGGTTCATTAGTTTACGCGCGACGCTGTTTCAAACAAACAAACAAACAGACAGACAACAATTCTAAATTAAAAGGCTGATTTGGAGTATTTTGGAGTCAGGGACCCCTTTAAAACCATATCATAATCTTTTTCTTGTAAATATTTTTTTCTTCAATGTACACTTCTGTTACAGTTTTATAATAGTTTAGTAAAATGATTATGATAATGCTAATAATAATGATACACTTACAAAATTGGCCGCGATAACTGTTGATTTAGAAGGAAATGTTGCGTCATGAACTCAGCAGTTGATAATGTATGGAGATAGCATCTTTCTACTACTGATTTGACTTTCAAAAATCGCACTCCTGGATTATGATTTTTTAATGTCAAATATCAAAAAGTCAATATCATGTCAAAAAGCAGTACAGTAGAAAGATGCACGTTTCCCTAGTAATATTGACATTTTCAACTGCTGAGTTCAAAGAATGAGTTTCTAAAATCGCTTAGCTCAGTACCGTGAGGAATGGGCCTTTGCCCAAAAGTTTGTTGATGTGGGCTTCAATGATTTATTCAGTTACAGATGATGTTCAAATATTAGTTTATATACTTTGTTTCAGCTTTCTAGTGAAATAGGAAGTTATCACTTTCCTATTGTGATTGATGCGGCGGTAAGTGCCGTGATTGGCATATTTACTGCAGCAACGGGACTCGTACCAAAGTTTAGAACAAAAGGCGGTTGTCCTAGACAAAATCTTGCCTTACAAAACATACAGGTAAGTGAAACATTTAATATGTTAAAATGACTATGAAAATACAAAATACCAACATAACTATGCTGGTTTCGAAAACGACGAATACGACTTAGATAAAATTTTTACGGGTGTGTCCAGATAATTAAACTGAACTATTTTCCCTAAGAAAATAACGTCGAAAAACGAGAAAAAATGGTGGACCTTCCATACAAAAGTGCCTTAGCCAATTGGATTTTCTATGCGATAGAATTTTTTTTTTTTTCGACTAATGTTCCTCAGGGACAGACTGATGTTCAGTTTAATTATTTGGATACACAATAAAACATTTTTGGTGAATACAAATTAATTAAGACTTTAAATTTGATATACATAAAAATAAAGGCTCGAACAACTACCAAATATCCAAGCGAACAGTTTCAATTAATCTCACCCTTAAATTTATTTAGTTAGAGTTTCAGGATGCAATGCCTTATCAAGTGGCCTCCAAACGCTGATATGATTACTTTCTTTTCTAGGCTCGTTTACGAATGGTGTTGTCGTATTTGTTCGCCCAACTGATGCTGTGGGTGCGTGGCAGGCCAGGGGGATTGCTGGTGCTGGGCTCTTCGAATGTAGACGAGGCTCTAAGAGGCTACATGACAAAGTACGACTGTTCGAGCGCCGATGTCAACCCTATCGGTGGAATATCGAAGACTGATCTCAAATCATTTTTGCAATATGCTAAGAATCGGTGAGTGATCTTTGATCTTCTTCTTCTTATCGTGTGGGCAGAGCATCTTTGATCTCTGTTGTTTGAATTATTTTTATTGTTCCATCAACATCAGCCTATAAACGCCATTGCAAGGTACAGACCTACCCTAATGGAGGGTTTATGGGCGTTGGTCCTTCACGCGTGCCCAATCCTGCTGTGTAGACTTTACATAAGCATAAGAATTTCTTCTTCAGTGAATGCAGGTTTCCTCACGATATTTTCCTTCATCTTTTGAAAGCAGGCGGTATACCTACATAATATATCTTGACTATTATAAAACTGTAAATTTGAAAAAAGAATTTAGTTTGTTTGTTTGTTTGTTTGGGTGTTTGTTTGTTCGAGTATCACGCAAAAACTACTGAACCGATTTTGATGAAACTTTTTTTGTTTGGTAGCGTAACATCTGACTTAAAATCTGGTATATAATTTATGCGGACGAAGACGCGGGTAAAAGCTCGTAAGTTATAAAAGTCATTGGTACGTCGCATGTAGTCTTGTGGATTCAAACGAGGACCCTCGGATTGAGTGTCTATTCCATACCTCTCCGCAGTACGCCAGCTATGACGACGCTCATTTTCCATACCTAGGTATAAAAGACATTGCCCAATCCCGTTTCCCATACAAAACAGGTAAATTTGAATTTGAATTTTATAAGAAATCCCACTGCGGAAAAGAATAATTTCCATTTCATTGGGAAGCACGATATTCCTCCTATCCTGGCCCAGTACCCGGACTTTCGATGTTCGATATATCGCCACTCTTTCGGTCCGCACTTCATTGCAATAGAGTTGAGATTGGAACGAAAACGTTCACGGAATTGCGAAGTTCGAATGTGCGGGTAGAGGCCCTGTGTATAATTTCAGCGATCATACGATTTGTATTTGTTATTTAATCATACACATTCGCCAGCTGTGAAACGACCCAAAACGAATACACTATGTCACGTGGGCAATGTCTTTTGTCAAATCTTTCAGCCATAGTATGGCAGCGTGAATTAACGCTATCGTTCCTTTGCTCTCTTTCTATTTGCGCGCGAATGAACTAGATAAAACGCTCGATATAGCCTTATCACGCGCATCATGCTACGGCCTTTGGAATGCTTATTTCCCATTTCAACATACGTAAATTCAGCAACGAAAGTTGTTGAACATTTGTCACCTTTATTTCTATGCAAGAAGGTTCAGATGTGTTCATCAACTTTCGTTGCCGACACAGCATCGTCACGGTATTTAAACTTTAGTAACTTTCAAATAGATTGTCGCGGTTCTTTCTTTCTCATAACCTTGTAACTTTCAGATTCTTCTTGCCCTCGCTATCGGAGATATTACAAGCGCCGCCCACCGCTGAACTAGAGCCGTTGTCGGACGGTCAGATCACGCAGACAGATGAGCAGGACATGGGCATGACATACGCCGAACTGTCGGAGTTCGGACGATTGCGTAAAACGCATAATTGCGGCCCCTATAGCATGTTCCAGAAGCTTGTTCATAAGTGGAGCGATAGGTGCACTCCGCAGGAGGTAAGTGTCTTTGAAACTAATCATGTGATCAGGCTCGTGATCCGTTTCCACCAGCAACGGATCGCTTGATCAAGCGTGAACTCACCCGTTTTTTTTTCATTCAGATTTCAATACAGAGTACAATTTGGTCGATGGATATATTTTTTAAATAAATTTCTACAGGGTGAAATTGATATTATTTAACTAGCATCCTTTTAAACTAAGAGTCTCTCTATCAAACTGAACAACTTTTCTATGGGAGCAAACCGATAGGGCAAAAAAAATTCCTTTTCCATACTAAACTGCAAAGGTATGCAATGGCTGTTTTTTTGGCTCCGATTGGTTTGCTTTCATAGTAAAAGTTGTTCAGTTTGATGGTTAGTTTAAAAGGATGCTGATTTCCCAAACGGGATAGGTAAAAAATTGGCGGTGGTTCAGTACTGTGTGTCGTACCATAACCAGTTTTGTGTAACTTTTTTATGGGTTTGCTTTGCTCTCTTTTGGGATTCATCATCATCATCATCATCTCAGCCGATGGACGTTTACTGCTGGACATAGGCCTCCCCAAGGATCGCCATAACGACCGGTCCTGCGCCGCCCTCATCCAACGTTTTCCCGCCGCCTTCACCTGGTCGTCGGTCTACCGTGTGAGGGGCCTACCCACGCTGCGCTTTCCGGTACGCGGTCGCCACCCGAGAACTCTGTACTGTTCCTAAATCAATATTGATCAATAATTCACGGGTCCCGATGACGCTAGCTGGCGCAAATCTCTTGCAGGCAGCGAATAGTCGACACTAATGATAAGATATTGCAGGTGGCAGAGAAGGTGAAGCATTTCTTCCGCTGCTACGCTATCAACCGGCACAAGATGACGGTGCTGACGCCCTCGTACCACGCAGAGTCGTACAGCCCCGACGACAACCGCTTCGACCATCGCCCCTTCCTCTATAGAGTACACTGGACCTGGCAGTTCAAGGCTATTGATGATGCTGTGGGTATTCACTTTTATTTTAACTCTTGATTGTACAGCGCGTTGTAGCATGCCCACGACAAAGCGTTTTAAACGAGAAAAACGTCATGCGCACTCTTTCTCGCATATGTAAAATAATAAAGATGGAGGCATATCTCGATTTTTATCGTTTTCTCGGGGGTGGCATGCGAGGCCTACAGGGTCCAACTTAATCTAAACTATTATAAAACTGTAACAGAAGCGTGTCTACATTAAATATATTTACAAGACAAAGATCCCTGATCCAAATCAACTTTTTTTTTAATTTTTGTCCGTCTGTTTGTTTGTTTGTTTGTTTGTGTGTGTGTTTGTTTGTTTGATCGAGCATCACGTAAAAACAGCTGAACCGATTTTGATGAGACTTTTTTTGTTTGATAGCTTATGATCTGACTTAAAATCTGGTATATAATTTGTGCGGACGAAGTCGCGGGTTAACTCTAGTAATAATTACTAATTATGCTGAAGGTTCAGAACATGAAACTGAACAACTTTCTTTATGCGGCCGATGTTGAAAACGCGAAAAAAATACAGTTGTTCCGGAACATTCGATTAAGATTTTAGTTTTGTATGGAATAGCTATTTTTTTTTCGCGATTTCGATATTGGTCCCATGAAGAAAGTTGAGTTTGATGGTGATCATCCCCTTAAAAAGTGTCAGCATATTAAGAAGGAACCTGTATACAAGGTGTTACAAAACATCCTAGTAGTATTTAAATGGGTGGCTTGGACCATTAAACTGAACAACTTTGACTATGGCTCCAAAACCGAGACAAAAAAAAATCAACTGTTTCATAAAAAACTTACTTGAAGTGCTGCATACACAAAGAGTTATATTATTATGTCAATAATATGATGTTCTTTAGGGCGGCCGCACATTATCTGAAATTTCTGCCACAAATATCCCGCCCACCAATCAGAGTCGACGGAATTCCGTACGTCGATTCTCAGTGGTGCGCGGTATTTTTCTGTCATTAATTTCTGATATTGTGCGGCCGTGCTTAAGTAGGTATTGTATAGATACTTTATAAGTATTGTATATTTTTTCCCAGGTCGCCGAAATGAGCAAAGATAAGCGCGCGTCGTCACGGGATGGCGACCATTTCCAAGTAAAGCAAGACCTTGGTAAAGCGAGCAATAGTACCGCTAGTGCACCCAGTGTGAACGCACCTTTTAACTTGCGAGGAGAAAGAAAAGGCGTGCTTATTTAACCTGTTTTTATAACACTTTTGCAAGGGAGCTCAAACCGATATTCAGAAACAATTTGAACAAACATTCCACACGCCAATTCAATAGCTAAGAACTTCAAGTGAAGTTCTACGCTCACATTATAATTAACATTTCCTCGAACCAGTTTCGTTTTTTTTTTTCAAGAGCTAAAGAAAAGTCAATAGGCATTTTCCGGGCATAGACAAAGAATTAGCGTTTTTCCAGGGGTTAGATAACGCTACAATCTTCGTGAATAAAGGTAAAAGCGTAGAAAGAGAAGGTACTATTAGGAAGCACGTGTCTTTTCATATTCACTCAATAAGAGATGCACATAGCAAATTCGCTCTAGTTAAAAAAGGAGATCGCTACCTTATTGCTGTAACCACTTTTTTGTACTGACTTCACCTGACTCCGACGTGTCACTTCATATAAATTGTATAGGATTTTATGACTATCGCTATCTCATACCCGGTTACACTGACATTCCGTCTACCAGCGTAAGCGAAAAATTCTTCGTCTATGGGTAAAAGTTTCCAAAAAAATATTTTTGTAACAATTCAGGGGGAAAAGATGATCAAAACGATGCGCATCTTTTAATGGAATATTTAATACAACAACATAGATTTTGTCTCGCTCATTCTATGCAATCAGCGTGTAAGCCAGTCTCGTTACTCTCTTTCTACGTTTTGAAACGATCTTGCACACTTTTCTATGGAGCGATGAGCTTGCCATTCTGTAGTTTTTAGGGGCTATTCAAACAGAAGTGACGTGGCGCGGTCATTTCGCGGGCGGGGTGCGGCAATATAAACCTTATAGTACGTAGCATAGAGTCATTTGGAGAATTACGCCTGCGCCTCCAGGCGACGATGGCGGGGGCGCGATTTTTCTTTACGTCAAAAAACGAGGCTATGCTACGATGCTACGTAATATAAGGTTTATATTGGTGTTACTTTGATTACCCGCCACCGCCAAGCGTCTATTCTGTATAAACCCTACCTATGGCTGTATATTTAAAATATACGACGTGCAACGGGCTCACTCCCCGTCACACTGGACAGAGTTTCGGTTCTACTAGTGAAACGTGGATGTTTTGAAGTTTCAGAATATCTCTCGACTACCCCCTCGTGGAATATAGTCGTGAGCATATGCTATGCTACGCTATATTTAAAAAAGAAAAACGAAATTTAAAAAAAACGTAGGTTAACTAGATAAATAAATGTTTATTTTCCTTAAAACTAAAATCTAACCTAGTTCTATTTATTTCTGAATGTCGGTATTTGTGTAAATGGTTTATAGGCTTTAGGTACTTGTTTCTTTTACTCAAGACCTTCATAAACAATTCAGTAATTTAATGTTACGTAATATTTGATTAATAGCTATGTAGTAGGAGTTAAAGTAAATACTTGTAGTAGAGAAAGTATCTTACCTGTATCCAAAAGTACCTAATATTCACAAAATAATAATATTTAAGCACGTAAATCACCTTTCTCATTCATCGTTTTTGCGAGCACGCTTTTCTATTTTTCATGTTATTTATTCAGTTACGAACGCAAATTCACAATGTTTTGCCTTAATATGTACCTATATAATTGATACAACATATGTCAGAATAAACAATTTATTCGTAGTGGTTGCCATTTCAGATTCACCTAAGCGAGCGTGAAAATCAACCACCAGTAAAAAGACAACGCAGCCTTAATGTATCCAATGTTTAGTGGCAATTTTGTTTAAACACTTATCCTTAGTGCCATCAACCCAGCGACAATACATCTACACTATTATAAAACTGTAAATTTAAGAAAAGAAGTTTCTCAGTTTGTGTGTTTGAACGCGCATCACGCAAAAACTACTGAACCGATTTTGATGAAACTTTTTTTGTTTGATAGCTTATGATCTGACTTAAAATCTGGTATACAACGTGTTAATGAATTAACGCAAAACTAGAAAGTAGTTTGTTTAGAATCGAGAGCAAAATCGAATTATTATCATGGTTTCAACATAGGTAATTTTTTTCAAAATATTAATTAATTTGTTAGCAAAATTTTAAAATTTCTGAACCCGATGTCAACCCACCGCACGGGCACACTCACCCTACTTACTACCAAAACAAGATTATAAAAATGTATCCATGAGTACGTTAGCGCTTTCTTTCAGTGCTGAAATGATAACAAATCATTTTTGCCTCAAAACTTAAAATGCGAATAACTTTAAATTTTAACTATTAAAATAATTAAATTATTGCTTCAATCTAATTATTTTGTTATAAATCAGTTGGGGTGTATGAGGTTTTGCGCTAATTCATGAACACGTTGTATAATTTATGCGGACGAAGTCGCGGGTTCACGCTTGTAATTAATAAACTTGTTCGTCGCGTATTCTAAAAATGCCAGGAGTGCGATTTTTGAAACTCATTCTTTGAACTCAGCAGTTGAAAATGTCAATATTACTATGGAGATATGCATCTTTCTACTGCTGATTTGACATTAAAAAAATCATACTCCAGGGGTGCGATTTTTGAAAGTCAAATCAGCAGTAGAAAGATGCATATCTCCATACATTTTCAACTGCCGATTCAACGAATTAGTTTCAAAAATCGCACTCCTGACCCGAGAAAAAAAACCTCGCCATGTTGCGGAAATCACTGGAACTAATTTTTACACATGAAACATTGTCATTAATGGCTGTAGTCGATTGTAGCGCCCCCAAAGCAGGTTTTATATTTTTCTGGTCGGGCTTCGTTTTGTAATTTTGATTAATACTGGTTTTTAACATGTTATAGACATGGATGTTTCAAATAGAAGCAAAGCGAACGTGAAATAGCGTCAAGATGTGATGATAATTATGAACATCAGTGTTCATACTGATGGTGATGTCAGTGACAACATAATTAGGTATGTGTTTTGGTGCAAGCCAAAGCATTATTTTGTTAGTTATTGAATTGTAGAGTTCACAAATGTACTTATTTTGAGTTCTGTGTCAACATTTTATTTGTAAAAATAAGATTAGAAAATAAAAAATGCATAAGTACTTACTATTATTGTTGTTGTTTGTATTCATTACCAATCATGAATTGATTAAGTCCTAAATTGACGATTGCACCAAAATAGCGGTTAGGCTTAGGTTAGAATAATTTTTGTTTTAGGTTTTCTTGATTGAGAAATCTTTCATTTTGTGTTGAGGGCGCCATTGAACGGCGTACCCCACACGTAAACCTCTTAGCCATCCGGAATACTTACCGTAACGGAATTCTGATTTGGAATTAGGATTTTGTATGGATTTGCCACCTCCAGTCCGTTCGGCTTCGGAATTACGGAAGCATCAAACCCATACAAAATCACAATTCCGAATCATAATTTTATTCCGTTATACGATTCCGCATGTATGTGGCGGGCCTTAAAATGTAAAACAGCAAAACGATATAGTCAAAGAGATAGATGTCCAGTAATAATAACTAGGTATTTAATCAAAATCACATTATTTATTGTGTTTGATGGAGGTACAAAAATAAATCGGCGACTGTTTTAGACAAATATTTTTTTAGCATCGTTAATAAAGCTTGATTATTATTTCATTGAAGTAAAAAATTGAAAAGAATATAAGTATGGAAAAAAATCGTAGTTTCGGGTACCAACTTCACACATCTATAAGGGCCGTTCGCTGTCGTTATTTATCTGCAACAATAATACACATAGTAAGTATAGCATGTAGGATCCCACTGTTGGGGCAAAGGTCTCCTTTCACGAATAAAGGTGAGGGAGTGGGCTAGAACACCTACTCCTGACCACAACGCGGCACCAGTGCTGCTTGAAGGTATGTATCGCTTCCCCCACACGCGCGAGCTTATATCCCAGTCATATCTTACACAAAAACTTGCTAAAATTGCAAACTAACGTCTAGTTCTGGTTTTTTAATGTTGTTAGGACCACTACCACTAGCGTATACGAGGGCGACACTGAAAGTTTCAAGAATGGACCAGTTAGTGACAATGCCAATGAAAAATTTATTTTAATTACGAATAAGAAACTCTTTATCAACCTATAGCCGAAAATTTTATTCGATTGTCATTTGTTTTAACGATTTGGCGGCAATTTGAAAAGTGCGTGTCGCGAGGCAAAACGAATTTAGCAAGGAAAAATGTTTTCTCCCCAATTTATTACGATTTTCGTCGTGTTCCTAGTCAATAACAAAGTTAATGATAAACTTCGATTGGTATTTCATGATGAAGCCCTGTCCCTTGACACTTGTTTACAACTGGTTAAATGAGTTTAGGCATGATCGGAGTAATCTCAGTGATGATCTACCTGGGAGATGTCGTTCAACGGCGACAACTGAACAAAACGCCAATGCTGTGCAGCTCATGAGAGAGGCTGATAAGAGAGTGACCTACCAGAAGATTCAGGCAAGCTTCAGCATTGATATGAGTCAAGTGCAAAAGATCCTACACGAATATTAAGGCGTAGGGAAGCTTTGTACTAGATGAATACCCCATAATTTAACCGATTTCAATAATTTCATAGTAAAGCAGAGGGGGTCCACTGCTTCTCACAGAGGTCCCATTGAACGGGACGATACATAAAATGGAATGGAGGCCACTTCTAAAAATATTAAAAGTATTCCCAACCTCCTACTTCTATACACTTTTTATTGTCTTGAAACTTTCAGTGTCGCCCTCGTATCCAAGTTTGCAGCTTCGAAAGACCTGTGCTAACTTTGCAGCACTCGAAAAACCATCCCGTTTTTTGGTTTTTTGCTTACAACTCGAAGTATATTAGTCGTATCGAAAAGTTTTGTAAGTACAAATTAAACCTAATAAAATTTCCTACAAAACAAGTTATATGCATTTTGTCACAGGACTTAACCTATGAGGGCTACAGGGCTGAGAAAGATTTGCCGAATTGATTTTTTTTACATTCTTGTTTGGAAATATTGTAGGTATAATTATTAGCAGCACTAGAGGCTCGGTAGGCTCTTAATAAGTATTGCCTCGCACATACCCCATTCCCAAGAAACCCATGAAAGTCTGTGGAATTGTCTGCATTGCTGACATAAAAGGATTGGCAGGGGGTGAAGCAGGTGGATGTGAAGCAGCATAAGCGGCCGCAGCAGCATCTTGAGCGGTAGCCGCAGCTGTAACAAAAATTGCAATGAAAATCATCACATCATCAACATCGATTCGTCAGTCTATCATCGTCCACTGCTGAACATAAAGGCATCTCTAAAGACGCGCGACAAAATTATCCTCGGATTTCCTTATCTAGTCCCTAAATCTAGTCCTGGAGTGCGATTTTTGAAACTCATTCGGTGAGTTCAGCAGTTGTAAATGTCAAAATAACTTTGGAGATAATCATCATTCTAATTCTGATTTGACTTTCAAAAATCATACTCCAGGAGTGCGATTTTTGAAAGTCAAATCAGAAGTAGAAAGATGCGTATATCCGTAGTTATTTTGACATTTACAACGGCTGAACTCACCAAATGAGTTTCAAAAATCGCACTCCAGGAGTGCGATTTTTCAATCTCATACGTTGAACTCAGTACTTGAAAATGTATGGAGATACGCATCTTTCTACTGCTAATTTGACTTTCACAAATCGCACTCCTGGAGTATGATTTTTTAATGTTAAATCAGCAAAGAAAGAGGCACGTCTCCATAGTAATATTGAAATTTTCAAGTGCTGAGTTCAAAAAATGAGTTTCAAAAATCGCACTCCAGTGGGGCAGTGAGTTTTTTCTGTATCCGCCACTGATCATAGATATCTATCGACATAGTTCGTTCTGTTTATCGACATAAGTTTTAAAGTGAAGTGAGTGAGTGTTTTTTCTCGAAAATGAAATATCCTAGCTGGGCATAAAGTTCATTTTCGCATATTTCGCATCGTCAATATTATATTGCTTTGAGTTTCAGCGTCACATCATTTACCCTTCATTACCCCACTGCGAGGTAATTACGTCAACATGGTATCTTTTCGAGTTTAAACAAAAGTAGAAGGGAAATCATAACAGATATAAAATACCCTTTTATGCACTAGCCAACCTTACTGTAACAAAAGGAGATACCTACTGAGGTTTAAACATTTAGCTAAGCATTTAGCTTTGATTTTTTGTGACGGATTAAAATAAACCTTATACTTACCTATGTATTTAAAATTCAAAAACTGTACTTACAGTCAGCTGGTTTAGCGATCTGAAATAAAATGTATCAGAAATTATATATTTAATAAAGTTTTATTACGTTTTAAAGAAAACTGTCACACCTGTGACTATTGAAATGATTCGATAACAGTTCTAGTCTTCTCATTTGGAGTAGGGAATAGGTAGGTACTAAAACAGTAGATGGATAAACTGGCTGCACATAGCATCATGGAACTACTCCAGGAACGCACCACTTGGGTGACCGGTTAGCTGGTCGGTCGGTGTGTCGGTCGTTCGGTTGGCCAATAATATAGTAAATTATTAACCAAAGGATGAAAGTCCTCTATTGCACATGAGATGTTTGGCGCCCCGAACGAAGTGAGGGGTGCCATAGTTCGAGTATGAAATTAGTGACTTTCACCCGAGTTAGACACTCTGCTTTTCATTTCGGCTACCAGAAAAGTAAACAAAAGGCAGTTATAGGTACAAAAAATGAATTTCTGAATCTCATTTTGGACTAGGTACGTTTCAAAACGTTTAAAAAAGGAAATCACTCGGGTTGCCAATGCGAAAGAGAAAAGCGTACAAAGATGTGTACTCATGCTAGAGTGAGATAGATGTTTGAAGACATGAGATGGACGTAGATATTTTTTAAATTACTTTTTCACCCTAGGGAGGAAATGCATAACTTTCCATCGTCTTTAATTAAACAATAACCTACTTTCAGAGTATGGGAAATGAAAAAGCACTTACTGCTAGGGCAACAAATGCCGCGATCACTAAGATGTACAGTAAAGCTTTCTTCATGATTATAAACTTTTCCAAATCGTTGGGTGTTTAGACTAATAGCCACTCGAACACTGACTGAACTCGGTGAATACAATTTTATTTATGAAAATAATTTTGTGACGTTGTTTCTTAACAATTGAACAAACATGACAATTACCTAAATGCGCGCACACAAAGTTCTTCCTCCAGTATTGTTGTAAATCAAACGAATGAGGTGGTAGATAGGTAATGGTGAGAAGATTTGAATCATTTCATATCCAAGCAGTGCCGTATTTATATTTTTTATGAGTGTATGCCACTTTATTTCCGCCGCCCCATGTACCTTTCTAAAACAATAATTTTCCATTTGTAGTAAGGAAGGCACTAAAGTTAAATAAACGAATGAATTACTTAGTCATTAAGAAAGAGCGTAAAAAGAAACGAATAAAAAAAATATACGAGACTTATTAATAGCAAAATCATCTATAATATCATCATAGCGTGAGGTGATCATTATTAGATTTAACGTATTAGTATAAAAAAACCATGAGAAAACCAGTGAACTTGTTTGACTCTCTCTTATCTTCTGAAATCGAGTGAGCGTCCTCTGAAATCCGCCGCCCTTATGACGCTGCCGCCCCTAGGCCGCGGCCTATACGGCCTATTGACAAATCCAGGACTGTATCCAAGGTGAAAACTGAATAGCTGAGGGCCTAGCGGGTCATGGGAGATTACTGAAAAAGTATCTGAGATGTTTCAGATAGGAGCCCCGTGCACATTGGGTCAATTTCAGACAGTAAACGAGAAACGTGATATTGAGCGCCAGCGTGATTCTGTTTTTCTCGTCTTCCAGCCTCAGTAGAGATCAAAGCCTCGTCTTTAAACTATATTGTGAAGACTATGTAACGTGTACCTATAGTACCTATGCGTGCACTACGCATAGGTAGGTACTATTTTGTGTGTACAAAAACATTTCGATTGTATGGCCAGTCCGACCCTGATGGTAATATGGCAACGGCGACGGTGAAGGAAAACATCGTGATGGGAGCCTGATTTATGGTGTTGAAGAAGTTGTAGGATTACTTAAATTTACAATTTCTTAAAATAATTCATATAAATAATTCATTTAATAATTAAATTCATAATTCATTCATTAATTTTTTTTATTTTTTCACATTTTTTTTAATTTATTTTTCATTAAGTAATTCATTTTTATATTTTCTTAATTTTATTTCTTTTGCGGTTTCGTAGATTTCAAAAACACATTAATGTACCTGTACCTACCTGTAAATGTTCATATTTTCCTGCTGACTTACCTACACAAATTTTTAGCATTTTTATTTGTAAGTATTTTATTATTTTCAAGATCGCTCATCCATGTTTGGTCAATGCCATCTATCGAGCCATTTGGAACTACTTTTAGGTACTTTTTAAATGGCTTTCGGAAAATCCCTTATTAAATATATTTTATCGTTTAGAATTTTAGATACTTTTACCAATTATCTAATATCATGAGAGCCTATTAAGTAAGTACCTACCTACTTATTTAAAAATAGGTGAGAATCCTCATCTGACCCATTCATTATTATAAGTCATTAATACAAGGTGTTAGGGTAAACAGTTGCAAGTAAAAGTTGGAGTCATGTTGCAGGAACTGACACGAGCACACGTCTCGCGTGGTTTCGCGCGTCGCGTTTTTGCCTGCCACGAGGCTCCACATTCCTCAATCTCTTCTTGTTCTTGTCCAAAAACAATCCCTGAGATTGGGATAGATTCTCCCAATAAACTACTTGACACTGGCGGAAATGCAGTGCTAACGCACAAGCAAGAGTCCATTAATTTATAAATAAAAAAATAAATAGTAAAAGTTGTTCAGTTTGATGGGTAGAGTATGTGGTTTACAGGTTAATTATACTTTTACTTAAACCCTGTATAGACTAGGTAGGGTAAGGTTGCCTTAGTCGTACCCCCTAAGGGGGAATTGCTGTAACTTTCAGATTAATTTAATTTAAACACTTTTTTTGGTGTTCATGGAATCTTTATTTATTTAACTCTTAACCAGCATTCATATAATACAATCATCTTGCATCAAAAACTCTGTTAAGCAATTTAAAAAAAGTTCCTTCGGTACGACTAAGGCGTCGGTTGCTTAACTCGTACCACCCATAGCCTAAGGCATACTTTAGAAGATTGCCTGCAAATAAATATATATTACACTCAGAAAACAAAATTATAAATTCTTGGAAAAACAAAACTATTAAGAATAAAATTAGTTTAACACACTTAGGTACCTATACTTAGTTGGACTGAACACATATATTACAAATATATTTTCTTTTTTTACTTTCCAACCCAGCATATAAGGTACGATTTAGGAACCGTCCACAGGTACGACTTAGGCAACGAGACCTTCAAAGTTTAAAACCAAAAGATATAAGATGCAAATTTTGAACTGTTTGCTTGTATAGTTAAATGAAAGCTGAAAGAAGCTGAAGCTGAATGTAATTTTTTTGAATCATTTCAATTTATGTAGGATTCAAAAAAATTACATTCCTATCATATTTTCCCTCGAAATAGCTTACGTATGAGCCAAAATGTTTAATGAAGACGATAAAAAAATCTTCTTTTTTAAATATTTTTCGTTTTGAAAGTCGGCTGACCGCCCTCTTCGGGTTGTTTACATGCACGATTAAATAGTACAGGATTGAGGTGCTAGATGTCACTGATTATAAACACGAGACGAAATATGACTGGGGTACGACTTAAACGGTGGTACGACTAAGGCAACCTTACCCTAACTATATAAGGTTTAAATTACAGATGAAATATTCGGCAAGATCGCACTCATGTCTGACTATGGTTCTTCATCTGTCCGGCTTAGGAACCCAAACCGGCTTTTTCAGTGGCTATATCCGGCTTATGGATATCTAGTGTAAAATATATAGAATTTAGTATGCAAGCAAAAATGAGCCTAGTGGTGGTCAGGCGGAAAAGTCCGCGATAGTACATCGCGGTAAGACTTATAAATGTTGTACTACTGTACAGTCAGCCTCAAACTATACAGTTTTGGTCCATGTTCCATGTCGAAACGTAAACGAGTACATTATTTCGTTGGGTCTCTCGCAGCTAGGGTTGCCTGGTCTTAAAACCGAATAGCGGGATAAGGTACTTGCACCCAATAAGGACCGGCTCCTAACAAGGACCACGAGTGAAAACTCTTACTTGCCATTTTTAAAACTGCTTTTAATTTCGCACGCAATATCCTAATCCACCCATAGGCTAAATGCACTCGCACCATCTTGTTTGAGCGCAACTATTTTGATACTTTGATAGCAGCCTTGAGTTCCTGTGAAACAGCGAAAGCGAGAGCGTGTAAAATTGATTATAAATTGATTATTGATTGCGTTATAAAATTGATGCGGCTTTTTTGTGTACTTTGGTGGAAAAAATAGTGTTTTGGCGATTGTTATGAAAAAAGAACTTACTTTCATGTTCGACGAAGAAATTGGAAAGGCAATTACGCTGTTTTATTAACGTTTTTTGCTGTAAAATGTGCTTTTGTGATCGTCTGTCGTAAACCCAATAAGGACCGTAGCTTGGGCTCCTATTAAGAACCGGATCATTATTCACTTCTTTAAAACATTTATAATTGAGTTTTCGTATTTAATTATGTTTAAAAAGTTTATATGCCTTTAAAATAGTCTAAAAATTGTTTATATGTGTATTAAGACTGAACAACTAAGAAAATGAAAGTTTAATTCTCTTAATATGGCCCATCTTGAGTATTGATTTGAAATTTAAGCCAGATTTTATTTATAATATTTTTTTTTTTTTTTTTAGTGATGACCTCTATGCCTTTCTGGGTCGTAAATTCAGCTGACCTTGTGCCTATGCCGAGAGTAACAAACACTGCGTTGCCGTGTTTCGGGTGGCAAGTCTCGGCGATAAGCTGAAGTCCAGGAATGTGAGGCCGGATCTGAGTCTCGTCTCTATGGGTTTCCTGTACACACATCACATCGCACTGCGTTGTACGGTGTAGGTCAGCGAGGATGTTTGACTTATTTGCAGAGAAACCCTCGATGTTAATAGAGACTACCCTCAGAGCCGGCGCTAGAGCTGGACTAGGGTTTGTCGTCGTGGTGAAAGGATTAGCCAGTCAGCGTAGGGAGCTCGCTAACTGCCCAGGGTGCGCCGGACGTATAATGTACAGTAGATACGTCACTCGGGGAGGCTCCTTTCGTGCACCCCATATATTAATAAATATATTTATTAATAAAAAAATCTGGAGAAAAACATCTGGAGATTTTTTCAATAATGTTTGTCTTATTGTAGATTTTCAGTTTGAAATACCAAATAAGGACCACTTCTAAATTTAAGCTATATTTTAGGTCTATCCGTATGAACAGTTTTTAAAATAAGTTATTACAGTTACATACATACATATTCTCACGCCTGTCTCCCACTGGGGTAGGCAGAGACAACGGAACGCCACCTGCTACGATCCTGACATACCTCTCTAGCTTCCTCCACATTCATAAGACCTATTATTACAGTTAAATCCAATAAATTGATATTAGTGCCACGACAAAGATATATGAATAAAATACCTTTTAATGATGGTCCTTAATAGAGCCACGATCTCTTAATATGGCCAAAAATAGACTTTTTTTATGACACTATTTATATAACTTAACATACTAATTGATGTAAATTAATTATTAAGTTCTTTTTATTTTATTTTATTTATTTTTAAATTTTTGGCGTGTTTAGAATCTTGTTAAAATTGTATTTATTATTTTATTGATTTTACTCAGATTGTTATTTACACTTTCCATTTATAAGGATTTTAATAATAGTGGCCCTTATTGGGTGCAAGTACCTTAGACCAGCCAATTTAGCCGGACATTTGGGAAAAAAGGCCGGACACTCTTAGGTATTGAGGATATAATAATACGAATAAAAAGCTGTATGCAAAATCTTAAATTCTATCGAAATAAAAATCAAATTAAATGAGTCAGTCTTCTTTATTATATACTTAAATCATTAATTATTTAAGTACTAAATTGCAATCTGCAATGGAAAACCAAACTAAACAAAACAAAACTTCTTCACTAATTAAGTACTTAATTAACTAAATAAACTTACTATAAAAAAATCATTGGGTAATATATTTGGTTAAAAGTTAAAAGCTCAGTTTCCTTCAAAATGGAGTAGACTGCTCGAATTTAAAAAGCCTAGCAAAAGCCGGACAGGCCGGGCACCGTCTTATTTACCCGGACACGCATCCAAAAAGCCTAACTATATCCGGCTTTATCCGGACGCCTGGCAACGCTACTCGGAGCCAAGCCAAGCGGCGCTTTTACATGTATAGTCAGTCGGAGTAAGTGCCTCCAGCTTCAAAATTTCAAAAAGTTGACATAATTTAGACATACCTACCGCCTTCAAACGTCAAATTATATAATACAGGCTTTGACGTTTGAAAAATATATGTCTAGTTTTCGAAATTTTAAGGCTACGGGCACTTACCCCGTAGAAGCACTTGCCCCGACTGACAATACCGCATTTTAAAGTTTACACCCCGTGGTAAGTAGGTAAGTACCTATCTAATAACAAGTAAATTACAAATGTATAAACAAAAAGTGCAAAAAAGAGCTAACTGCGTAGAATACATTACAGTCTCGCACCTACCCCATGCCAAAAAAACTGTTTGCTAATCCTGACATAAATCCTAGTGGCATTGCAATGAGTCCTCCGACCATTGCGCCAATAGGATTGTTGCTGAAGGGGAGCGCAGGCGGAGGTGGTGAATTAGTCGGGGCAGGAGGAGGAGGCGGACAAGGAGTTGCAGCCGCCGCGGGTGGAGCAGTTGTTGCAGCCGCCGCCGCCGCCGCCGCCGCAGCCGCCGGAGCTATGGAAAAAATCGATATGAAATTACAAACTTTTTTTTTGAAGTGAAACACTTTTTATGTGCCGGGCTTTGAAATTTGGATCCGCAATCTTTTACGGAAGTTCGAAATTTAAATTTGAGCTGCGGATGTTCTTTTGTTTACTTATATTCCGCTTTTTGTAATGTAAAGACAAATTGAAATTCCATCTTTCAGCGTACAAGCGAAAAAAAATCGTCTATGACGGTTTCAAATTCGATCTTTAAAAAATTCAAAACAGGGCTGCCAGATTGGGGGTTTTCCTGCGATTTTGGGGAAAAATTTGGTCTGTTGGGGAAAATAAATTGTTGGGCAAATTGACGGTTTTTGAAGTGAACTTTTTTATGGAAGGGCTTTGAAATTCGGATCGGCAACCTTTTCATGTGACGGAAGATCGCAATTTTAATTTGACAGTTGCGGAAACACTTCTCACTTCTCATACGATTATGTCTTTACGACAGGCTACCTTTTTATTCATTATGGGTTTGAGCTTGGCTTCAGCTCACCTGATGGAAAGTGTAGATGAAGCCGAGTATGTAGCACGCTCGTCCAGAAAAAAGCCTATTAACTCTTCTTTTAAAAATATCCTGATTGTATTTGCTTGGGAAAACAGACGCAGGGAGAGAGTTCCAAACCTTACCGGTTCTCATTATAAACTGAGGCTGATGTAGATATAATTGAATTCAATAGGTATGGTCCTTTTATTAGGATCGCGAGACCAAAGGGTAAAAACGAAATTAATGGGGGTAATTAATTACCTCATACAAGAAACTAGTTTTTATCAACGTTTTTTCTTCTCGCTTTATCGTAAAAACGGTAATACACAAGCGTCAAGTGGTATTGTAGAACAAAATCTACAGTAGGTATAACAACAAATAATAAATACCGGCCAAGAGTCAGTCGGTCTCGTGCTAAAGGTTCGAAAAAATTTGTTTTTTCTGTTGATGTTGTACGGAACCTTCAGTGCGCGAGTAGCCCGAGTTGTATGACCGGTTTTTATTAATTTATGCTGAAGATTTTTTAAGATGATAATTATACCTAACTAACTTTTTGCGTGGGGCTAACATCGAAATCACGTCTCTGAATCAATAAAGTCTATATGGTCAAGGCATAGCTTTTTGTTAATATTAATTAGTTAGCTGAATGTAATTAGTAATGTAGTAATTATAAATTATAAAATGTTTGCTTACGGTCAGCCGGTTTAGCGATCTGAAATAAAAGAGAACAATTTAAAATTAATTAAAGACATCATCACGTATACTAATGGTATAGATAGAGGAAACATAGATATTGTTTGTTATAAAGTAACTAGGTACTTAGTTACCATTACAAAAAACACTTTTAGAAAAGCCGCCGGCTAAGGAGCTCCGCAAGACTTTAGCTTTATGCACACTAGACGAACCTTTTTTTATTGCTTTTATTGAGAAGGTCCTGGCCAAGCCCATTCTTGTAAATTCTCGCCCTTTTTATTATAAATATCTTACCGCACTAATATTATTAATTACATATTAGGACAAGATATTCCTCGGAAAATACTGGAAATCAAAATAGGGCAGGCTAAAAAAAAAACTTACAATTTGTGCGAAAAATGCCGCAATCACTAAAATGCACAAAACATTCTTCATGATTAGTCAATGATTAATTAGCAAAAAGTAATCTGAGAGTGTTCAATACTCGTAGTCACAGTTCGAACACTGTCTGGTACGTATCTACAAAAGGATTTATATATAAAAAAATTCTGTGACGTTATTCGTTAACAAATGAACAAACATGACAATATGGTCGCAATGCGCAACTTTAGGGTACCGTTGGGAATTCGGCTACATTGTGCTTTGTCTTCTACGTCTTTGGATAGCTTTCTACCGATGTTGCTGGAAAGAGAAATAGGAATGGGGTCAATGGTGAAGTGTGGGCTTCTGTCTCCCGGGGCACAAACCGATGCCGCCTTTTGATGATGCGACTTTTGCCGCCCTCTTATCTTCACAGGGTGTAAAAAAACACCCTAGTAATACTTGAGGGGGTGTATCAGACCATCAAACTGAACAACATTCACTATGGAGCTAACAAAATCTGCTGTCCCATACATTTCAGTCGAGTTATTTTTGCAGTTTTGTATGGGAGAGCGGATTTTTTTTTCGCGATTTCGATATTTGTACCATAGAGAAAGTTGTTCAGTTTGATGGTCTGAAGCACCCCTTTAAGTAACTGTCCCATTTTATTGTACACCCTGTATAATACTCTGATTTTATTCCATCCCTGGAACAAACGAGGGATTGACGTATTGTTTATAATTATTTCTTCTACAATAAAAATATGATCGTTCTGCAAGTAATTAAGTACGTGTATTTCTTAACGAGAATCCTCTCGCAGCCAAGCGTAAAGCATAACGAGCCTACCACAGTTACTGACTCGACTAAAATGTATGGGTCAGCTGATTTATTTTTTACGATTTCGAAGTTGGCTCCATAGTGAAAGTTGAACAGATTGATGGTCTGAAGCACCCCCTTAAGTATTACTAGGGTGTTTTGTTACACCCTGTATAAGAAGCCCTACACAGAAAATAACAGAGCGAGCGAAGCGAGATCGAAATTTTTAGTTACAACTACTCGGGTTGTGGTTAGACATCTTTGGCTTTGGCACGCGAAGCGAGCTCGACTTTTCTCCTCCATACAAATCGGTTGGAGCCAGAGCTTTTTATATACAAAACATTTGAAAAGTAATCTACGTAAAAGCTATGGATACAGCGAATAGAAGCCAATATTAAGATAGAGATAAGATAAATATTCTTTATACATACTTTTTTTTTCTTTTTTAATATTATGTATTTATTCCGAATTTGCCGCCCCTAGTAAAGTGCCGCCCGGAGAATAGAGCCTGAAGCAAACCTGAAGACTGTTCAGAACCGTTTCCTCAACAGTGAGTTTCGCGATTGCCCAAATAATTTGAATACCTTCCTACTTAATTACCAAGGAAAAATATTTATTGTTGTAGCGCTAACTATACGACAACCATCTGCTATTTTGTTAAGAGAACACGTATTTGTTCTCGACTTTTGTGACTGGAACTAATTTTTCTTTTTACACTTTCGTAGCGACAACAGCTATAGTCACTGTACAAGGTGTACCTATTCATTTAGCCGATATCGACATTTTGTTGCAAACAACCTGATATTAAAATATAAGCATATGCTCACGACTATATTCCCCGAGGGGGTAGTCAGAGATATTCTGACACCTCAGAACATCCACGTTTCAGAAACGCTGTCCAGTGTGACGGGAGTGAGCCCGTCGCCACTTGTAAGGGTCAGCGCACACCCAGCGTAAATCTGCTCGCGCATGCTCGAGCATGTTCTTTGCAGTCGCGCACACCTAGCGGCAAAATCCGCCGGCGGCAGAGGCGAAATCCGCCGGCGGCAGCGGCGGATGCTCGAGCATGCGCGAGCATGCTCGCGCGTGTTCGAACAGTCTCGCGGATGCTCCCGTGTTGCTACAGTTGACAGTGAATTTTGCAGTTGTGTTTACAATATTTTAAAGTAAAGACGTGCGAAGAGTAATTTTAAAGTATGGTGGACTGGGATTTGGTAATTATTGGGTTACTAGCAGAGGAAGAGGAGCATGAAGAGCACATCAATAAAATGAAAAGAGGACGACACAAAATTGAAAGAAGAATATGGGCTGAAGCAACCTGGCAAGAAAGATGTACATTTGGGGAATACCACACCCTGTGCTACGGTTTAAAGTTCAAGGGACAGTTATTTTATGACTACTATAAAATGGAATATGAACAATTTGAAAACCTACTAAATCTGCTTCGACCTTTGAGATTTTCATTGTATTTTCAAAAAGAGTTAGATTATTATATATTTTCTGTACTAAATTGCCCTTTTCGGGCTAAAGTAGTTAAAAAATATGCTAGATTTAGTCCGAAACCGGCAGAGGTGGCAACACTTACGACGGATCGCAAGCATCGACACGGGCGTATGCTCGAACATGCTCGAGCATGCGCGAGCATGCGCGAGCATGCTCGCGACTGCTCGCGTCGCCGCGAGGAGCATACGCGAGCATACTCGAACAGACGCTGAAGGGATTTAATCACTTGCAAGCTATTTTCGACTTTATTTCAATGGGAATAGAGTTCATTATCAATTGAATCAATGAAATCTGCTCGCGCATGCTCGATCAGTTTTACGCTAGGTGTGCGCTGACCCTAATGGACAGTGGGTACAATACATGCCTCGAAATTGAAGCATGCAGGTTTCCTCACGATGTTTTCCTTCACCGAAAAGCCAGTGGTGTTACAAATCGTACATAAATAAAATTCCGAAAACTCATTGGTACGAGTCGGCCTGGATGGGGATCGAACAATCGCCTCCTGCACGGCAGGCAAGGTTACTCGCCACTGGACCACCACGGCACGGCTAATATTAAAATATAATAAACTGAATAATTTATAATTTATTTCATAGATATACAACGTGTTAATAAATTAGCGCAAAACCTCATACATGCCAACTGATTTATAACAAAATAATTAGATTGAAACAACAATTTCATTATTTTTATAATTAAAATTTAAAGTTATTCGTATTTTAAGTTTTAAGGCAAAAATGATTTGTTATCATTTCAGCAATGAATGAAAGCGCTAACGTATTCATGGATACATTTAAATAATCTTGGTTTGGTAGTGAGTGTGCCCGTGTGGTGGCTTCAGTAAATTTAAAATTTTACAAACAAATTATTTAAAAATTTTGAAAAAAAAAATGTTGAAACCATGATATTTGGATTCTGCTCTCGATTCTAAACAAACTACTTTCTAGTTTTGCGTTACTTCATTAACACGTGTATTGTATAATATATCTATGATTTAGGTATTTATAACTCAAAATACATCAAAATACCATCGAGCACAACACGTTCCACTTATTACAATATAGACAAAAATAAATTGTTTGATGAAATGAAACGTTTATTTATCAACACAGTTTATTTATTCACAAAAATGTTTTTATGAAGTGAAAATTTCTTTAGCCGCGTTGTGCACTTTTTTGAATTGGTAAAAAATCAATCAAATATACTTTATTTTACACCAAAATAAAAACAGTAAAATATAGAGAAAAAAATACAAGAGGCACAAAATAAGTCAGAAATATCAGTAAATAAAAACAAGAATAAACCTATTATAAATACATCTAAATGCAATACATAGATAAGTAATGCGACTGGGTATAACTACCACAGAAACACGAAACTTAGTTCAAGTATGTGTTCGAAATCGGGAATCACACTTTAAACACTAGAATAAGAATAAGGTGAATTAGATAATAATAATAGTTCAATGATAAAATGTGAAATTGGAGATGAAACTAAGATTATTCATTTTTATTTGATTTTCAGTTTTGTCTACCATCTTAGGTAAAAATGCAATTGTTGCTTTAGTTTTGGCTTATTGCTAATAATTTGTTTATTACTTGAAAGTGTACTAACCAAAGTAGTTTTTAAATGATTTGAACAAATTTTTCACGTGCAGTTTTTTTTTAATGATCGGTAGAGTAAAAACATTTTTACAAAAAAATTCATTTGTGACAAGTTTAAATCAAGATTTGTTTATGATTGCCTTTCCAATTATTGTTTAAACTTATTGTGATGAAAGACTGTGTACTTAGGAATAATTCAAAACCAAAATAAAACTGATTGAGGCACTAACTTGTATGTTATGGACCTCTAACCGCAGCGATTCCCGCAATAAACAAAAAAACGATCTTTTGATCACAACTTAAAAACTATGAGACTTGTCATAATACTATTATGTGGTTTAAAATGTTCATAAAGGTGCCCTCAATCAGCTCAGAAAATATCTCCATCGTTCTACCAAACACCCTGTATAATATACTATGTATAATAAATAATATAAAGAAAGTAGCATAGAACTGTTTTGTGTCGAGTTACAAAACCACATAGTCATTTGTGTATACAGGCCGCCCTATGAATCGAACTTTCATGTTTTTGAGTCTGTAATGGAAGATGCGTTAAAATTAGTATCTAAAAGTAATAAATCCATCATAGTCTGTGGGGATTTTAACGTTAATTTACTTGAAAAAGATACATATTGCCTTAGAATTACTAGTAACATTACAGATTACTAGTAACATTGTAACATTTTTTGCAAGTTACTAGTTTATTCAATTCATTTGACCTACAAAACTTATTTTTGGAACCAACTAGAATAACAGCTACTACCGCCACATGCATAGATAACATTTTGTAACTGTGAGTTTTTTGATAAAGCGGTAATTAATTGCCTTAAGTCTGATCACAGCGAACAAATGAACAAATAGTTTCTTTTCCAGCTTTAAGAGGGCTATCACAGTCCAGTAGCGCCCTCATCACTTAAAAAGGGTTCCCAATAAAGAAAGCCTAAATTAAAAAAGTGCTCAACATCAAAACTACAAAAGCCTTCAAGCTATTTTCATAGAATACTTTTATATTAGGTTTTTAAAAGGTCTGTTTATACAAATTTTGAAAAAAGAAAAAAAAACGGTCGCTTTTGTTTTTATTCGAAATTGTGTAAAAGTGGAATGTTTAGAGCCTATGAAAGTATTGTATAACAATGGCTTGAAGGCTTTTGTAGTTTTGATGTTGAGCACTTTTTTAATTTAGGCTTTATTTATTGAGAAATCTTTTTTAATGTGATGAGGGCGCCACTGGACTGTGATAGCCCTCTTAAAAACTAACGATAAAATTACGAAAAATAGTAGGACCGTCACTGTTGGAAGGATAGAGAGATATAAAGACACGTTAGAAAGTAAATTGCCGTTTCTAACCCATTAATGGCCAAAGGTAAATGAAAAACGTTATTAACACAAAATCCAAATTATTATAATCTTTGAAGGATTAAAAATACAACAAAGAAAAAAATATTTAAAAAATGCAATTTTTCCATGATTTTGGGGGGTGTACTCATTTGAGTACACTGGTCACCTATAGGTCAAAATTTTCAATCGAGGACTTTTCGAAGTAAGGTTTTTTTTGACATTTATAGCATATCTAAGAACACATCGCAATTGCTTTTGACGTTTTTTAGGAAGTATTCTGAACTATCTTGGAGCAAACCTTCTACTACAGACGAAGATGGTCGAGCATTTTATCACATGACTTGTCGCAAATAGTAGTGGGTAATGCTATAACGAAACAAAAGTTGATCCATAGCATCATCTTTGCTTGTAAAATGCACACGCCAGGCGTTGCAATAGCTATATCCACCATATTATACGTAAATTACACCAACCACAACTAGGTATTTGTTGCTTCATCATTATTCACGAGATGAAGGTTCCTCTTAATTATTTCTTGGCATCTTCACCTAAAGACCAACAGCTTTTCAAGGTTACTTATAGTATCCGAAAAAAAATATATACACCATTGTCTCATATGTACCAATAAACTTTTTCAAGTGTTAAGTTGGGTCACATGTTTATTATTTTGGCTATATAATGTACCGCTAGCTAGAGGTACCGTTAGGCTTTCTAGATCCATAAAGTTCTGGGCTTTTTTCACCCAGCACCGTTGGGTGCTGGGTGATAAAAGCGAGCCAGGAAGGGAGTACTTGTGCAACACCGGGTCTTGAAACAACAGATGTATAAAAATTACTGTTTGAGTATATCGATGGGAATAGGATAACGGAACTACAACATTACAAAAGAAACGGTTTATACTAATCTTGCCGATAAAAAACAATACAGTTACAAAACAAATTCCTTATTTTGCAAACACGAAAGGTAGATTACAATAATACAAGGTGTTAGGGTAAACAGTTGCATTACTTTAAGGGGTGATTGTACCCATGACACTGAACAACTTTCCCAAAGAAACCTATAGGAAATTGGAAAAAAATTTAGGACTTCCCATACTGAATGCAGTCAGCTGATCGAATTTTTGTATGAAAATTTGATTTTTTATTTGCGAATTTTCTATAGGTTTTTCTGGGAAAGTTGTTCAGTATCATGGGTACAATGACCCCTAAAAGTAATGCAACTGTTTACCCTAACACCATGTATAATATTGCATACTTATGTGGCCAGTGTACTCAACTGAGTACAGAGTGAAAATTCATCATATTATTCTGAAAATATAAACAATATATTGCCAAATGATTACTCATATCACCCACTGCCATGTTTCCTATCACATTTAGCATGAAAAATAATGGTAACTTATTGAATAAAAACAATAATAATAAAATAAAACACTTGGTCACGTGATCTTCGGAACTGTAACTTGCAGTGTTTCCAAATGACACAAAATAATAAAAAAAACATAATTTGTTATTAAAATGTAGTAAGAAATATTACATTCTATTAAACTAAATAAAATCTTAAGAGCATAACTTATTTAATTTAGTTATTTTATCTAAAGTTTGACTGTACTCGTTTGGGTACAGCGACCGTTAATGGGAACTTTAGTCAAAGTGACCCGTGAGTGAGTGAGTGATTTTTTTTATGTACTTTGCACAGAGTATGATAAAATTTTCAAAATTCATAAAAACCGAGAAATTCAAATTCAGCGACTGGGCTACGGTTGGAATCAGAAAGAGTAGGGACACTCACTTTGAATTATATGAAAAAAAGACCTATATCCATAGTGAAACATTTAAGGAATACGTTAAAAACTATTCAAAAATATTTACAAAATTTTGCATCTTCGCAAAATCTATACATATCCGTAATAAAATTAGGAGGTCAGACAACAAGGTTAAGACTGTTTGGAATGTGATTAACCGAGAAACTAGGAAAATAAAAACTAGAGAACAAGGCATGCATGCATGAATATGCATATGCTCACGACCATATTCCCCTAGGGGGTAATCAGAGATATTCTGAAGCTTCAGAACATCCACGGTAAAGAAAAGGTACGGTAAGGTAGGTTCTGTAAAGGTTGTAGTATTTTAAAGGATACTGGGCAGAAGTGGTCCAAGAGCCCCCACCTAAGTGACATACTATGTTTGAAAGGGAGTTTAATGTAGATCATTTCTTCGAAAAGATATTGATGCCACATATTATGTGGCATCAATATCTTCACATATTATGTGGCATCAATATCTTTTCGAGAGAAAAAAAGATACATGGTGTTTTGTTTCAGCAGTTTTACGTATAATATGCAAGTCTTCAGCGAAAATATGGAATGTTTCAGGAATACTCCCGGAATACTTCCAGAATACTTTCAGAAACATTCCATAATTTCGGAAACATTCCGGAATACTTCCGGAAACATTCCATAATTTCGGAAACATTCCAGAATACTGGCAGAATACTTTCAGAATACTTCCAGAATACTTCCAGAATACTTCCAGAATACTTCCAGAATACTTCCGGAAACATTTCATAACTTCGGAAAAATTCCGGAATACTTCCAGAATACTTCGAATACTTCCGGAATACTTCAAGAATACTTCCGGAAACATTCCATAGTTTCGGAAACATTCCGGAATACTTCCAGAATACTTCCGTAAATATTCCATAATTTCGGAAATATTCCGGTATACTTCCGGAAACATTCCATATTTTCGGAAACATTCCGGAATACTTCTAGAATACTTCCAGAATACTTCCGGAATACTTCCGGAATACTTCCAGACTACTCATAGAATACTTCCAGAATACTTCCGGAATACTTCTGGAAACATTACATCCGGAATACTTCTGGAAATATTCCATAATTTCGGAAACATTCCGGAATACTTCCAGAATACTTCTAGACTTCCGGAATACTTCAGGAATATTCCCGGAATACTTCCAGAATGGAGTATAATTTTGGAAGTATTTCGGAATGTTTCCGAAATTATGGAATATTTCGGAAACATTCCGGAATACTTCCAGAATACTTCCGGAAATATTCCATAATTTCGGAAATATTCCGGTATACTTCTGGAAACATTCCATATTTTCGGAAACATTCCGGAATACTTCTAGAATACTTTCGGAATACTTCCAGAATACTTCCGGAATACTTCCAGAATACTCATAGAATACTTCCAGAATACTTCCAGAATACTTCCAGAATACTTCCAGAATACTTCCAGAATACTTCCAGAATACTTCCAGAATACTTCCAGAATACTTCCAGAATACTTCCAGAATACTTCCGGAATATTTCTGGAAACATTCCTTCCAGAATACTTCCGGAAACATTTCATAACTTCGGAAAAATTCCGGAATACTTCCAGAATACTTCGAATACTTCCGGAATACTTCAAGAATACTTCCGGAAACATTCCATAGTTTCGGAAACATTCCGGAATACTTCTAGAATACTTCCAGAATACTTCCGGAATACTTCCAGACTACTCATAGAATACTTCCAGAATACTTCCGGAATACTTCTGGAAACATTACATCCGGAATACTTCTGGAAATATTCCATAATTTCGGAAAAATTCCGGAATACTTCCAGAATACTTCTAGACTTCCGGAATACTTCAGGAATATGCCCGGAATACTTCCAGAATGGAGTATAATTTTGGAAGTATTTCGGAATGTTTCCGAAATTATGGAATATTTCGGAAACATTCCGGAATACTTCCAGAATACTTCCGGAAATATTCCATATTTTCGGAAACATTCCGGAATACTTCTAGAATACTTTCGGAATACTTCCAGAATACTTCCAGAATACTTCCGGAATACTTCCAGAATACTCATAGAATACTTCCAGAATACTTCCAGAATACTTCCAGAATACTTCCAGAATACTTCCAGAATACTTCCGGAATACTTCCGGAATACTTCTGGAAACATTCCATCCGGAATACTTCCGGAAATATTCCATAATTTCGGAAACATTCCGGAATACTTCCAGAATACTTTTAGACTTCCGGAATACTTCAGGAATACTCCCGGAATACTTCCAGAATACTTTTGAATTTGATATTCCATTTTCCAGAATTTAGGAATATTTCCGGAAGTATTCCGGGAGTATTCCTGTAGTATTCCGGAAGTATTCTAGAAGTATTCTGGAAGTATTCCGGAATGTTTCCGAAAATATGGAATGTTTCCGGAAGTATTCTGGAAGTATTCCGGAAGTATTCCGGAAGTATTCCGGAAGTATTCCGGAATGTATTTACGTAGGATGTCGCGTCGTAAGCTTAGTGGTTTCAGCTTAGTAGACCATAACCGTTCTTATTTGTACGAGGTGACTAAGGGAAAGGGTTTCTTATGCTTGTGACAAATAAGTAAGTATTTGAAACTTACAACATCGCGTTTAAAAATATAGTTTTTAGTTGTAGCTAGGCTTTTGACCACCCCAAACGGATTATAGTCGTGATGATATACTGTACGCAGGTTTGTATGTGATTTAGCAGAATGATTTTTTCCATTCGAATAAAAGGAACCTGAGAAATGAGATAACAACGTAACAAGCAACTAGTAATACCCAAAAAATAAAACATCATGTATCTTTTTTTCCTCGAAAAGATATTAATGCCCCTTGTGGACCATGTACACACGGCGACACATCAGTTTACGCACCCTATATACCCATAACTACACTACGTACAAAACACAAAATAGTGCGGTAGAGAGCCTGCATAGACGCGGCTGCCGGCGCGGGCGCAGCGTGCTGTGAGACGAAACAACAACAACATACCGCACCCTCTCGCACGATTCGCACCGTTCAACTTCTAATAGTTCAAAGTCCAAACAGTAACCTGACCTGTCGCCGTGTGTACGTTTGGGTGTCCTCTAACTGTCACTACATGTGCCATAGCGGGGGCTCTTGGACCAGTGGCCATACATTTTTGCCCAGTGTCCTTTCCTACAATAAAAAAAGAAAACGAAATCTGAGTTACTAAGAGTCTCTGAGCTAAGCCGCGGTCAAACGGATGGACAGAACCCACCACCTCCTCATGACTCTTTCAACCTCCCGGTTATACGAGCCGAATCGCGGGAGGTGCGCACGTTACTTGCTCTAGGCATCCATTTCACGCGCGCACTTACTTGACTCCCTACAAGTTCTATCTCTGTCCTTCTGTCCCATGAATCACTTCTCCCCTTTCTGGGGCGTGAACTCCACTGTTACGCCGACTTCATCGCAGACCGCAGCTGTCCTTTTCTTTATTCTAGTTCCTTCCTGGTTTTGTGCCATTTGTGTGCAAACCTCCGAAGGTGTCCGAAGTTTTCCTCTGATGCCACAAGGTCGCTAAAGTAGACGGGGCCTATTTCGGTTCTTGTGAGGCCGTCCAGCATGGTGTTCCGCTCCTCTTCGTACAGCTCACACTCCCACAGTGCGTGGTCCCGGTCTTCGGCTACACCGGCTCCGCAGTGACATCTTCCGTCTTCATTGAGTCCAAGGTAGTTGAGACGCTTCCGAAAACAACCGTGACCGGTTAACATTTGCGACGTTTCATAATCTGGCTCCAGGTAGTCCATCTTCAGGCGACGAGCTATGTCGGGAAAGAACTTATACAGATCCCTCCCCTTATCCACCGTGTCCCAACGCTCCTGCCAAAGAGCAACAACGTCCGCGCCTATCAGTGTTTTCCTCTTTCTATACTCGGGCTTCGGTAGTACTTGCCTTGACTCCTCGCACCTCCCAGCACGTATCACCTCCAGGTCGGCCGGCAGGACTCCCGCTAAAACGGGCAACGCTGCCGTGCTGTTGGACCTGTAAGCTTTCGTCAACAGAGTCAATGAGTTCCTTTGAGTGCGTTGCAACGAGCTCCGAACCACATGCAACGATGCTCGCCGATACCAGACCGCTGCTGCATACGTTATTGTTGCGACGTAGGTGCCTACGTATAGGATGCGTAAAGCCCTGTAACGAATGCCCCAAGAAGACGCCGAAACACGTGACATCTTCCCGAAGCATTTGGACGCTCGCTCACCTATGTACGACGCATGCTGAGCAAAGGAACGACTTTCATCGATGATTATGCCTAGAACTTTCGATTGTGCAACGCTCCTGACGGAGGCGCCGTCCATCCTTATCGTGGGGGGTCTAGCAAATTTCCCTTTGATGGTCATCGTCTGAGATTTCGCAGGCGAGAATCCCAGACGATTACGGGAGCCCCATTCTGATAGTAAGTGAAGGATTGAAGCTGCTTTTTGCTCTATAGCAGCTCTGGACCGCGCAAACGGATGGACAGACGGACTTGGCGAAACTATAAGGGTTACTTGTTGACTTCGGAACCCAAAAAAGTGACGTCATTACGAACCGACTAACCGGACTGTCCGGGTACAGGACCAGAACCAGAAATGTGTAAAATAGGTTGAAAATACTTGAATTAAGCCCCAGGTTTCGATCGAATCAAAGGCTTTCTCGTAGTCCACGTACGCCACACAAAGGGGCAGGTTAAATACTCTTCGGTCTTCCGTATAGCCTGCCGGAGCGTAAAGTAGGTATAAATAATAATGTCATCCACCGAATCTACGGTGCTAAAGCCTTTTCGAAAACCGGCTCGTTCGGGAGCCGGAAACGTCGGAAACTTCGTTCCGAAGTCAACAAGGAACCCTTATAGTTTCGCCATGTCCGTCCGTCTGTCCGTCCGTCCGTCTGTCCGTCCATCCGTCTGTCCGCGGCTTAGCTCAGAGACGCTTAGTACTAGAAAGCTGTAATTTGGCATGGGTATACAATCTTCATCACGCAGACAAAGTGCCAAAATAAAATCATGAAATTATATTTTTTTAGGGTACCTCCCTCCCTACACGCTTCTTCGTCCTATTCTTATCCTACACGAGAAGGTGGAATGGTTTTCTCGTCTATATTATTCTTCGGTATCATTGGATAGGTTGTTTAAAAATATTATGGGTGTGGGAAAGCCATTTTTCGATTTAGGGATCCGTTGGCGAAATATTGAGCTTTAAACTGAAAATTTTGTGTGGCCCGACACGCACTTGGCCAGTTTTTTATTAACACGCTTATTATTTTTGCTTCCAACTGGTAGATACTAACAGTCTTTTTTTTTAACCTACTCATAAAAATAACAAATAAATGTTTTATTATCACATTTAAACAATAGAAAAAATGAATGAATGAATGAAGTGTTTTATTTGCATAATATATACAGTTTTGCATAGTTAGCATAATCTTAAATGACTTGTAATGAAAATTATTTATAAATATATGTCTATGTCTATGTCTATGTCTATGTCTTCTTCTTATCGTGTGGGCAGAGCCCTGGTGTCAGAGTTTTTTCAGACCGTCTTACGGCCTCTGACGTGGTTTTTATGTAACGACTACTACCACCAGAGATAGTAGCCGGGACCAACGGCTTAACGTGCCATCCGAAGCACGGAATCATTTTTCTTTTCGGACAATCAGGTGATTCAGCCTGAAATGTCCTAACCAACTGGGGAAAAACGCACAAAGTGACATATCACTAGGTGTCCCCCGTGGGAATCGAACCCACGACCTCCGTATCGAGAGCCAATGCTCTTAACCATTAGACCACGGAGGCGGTTAGCATAATAAAGTTTTTCTATACGTTTCAGTATCACAGGTACAAAAATCACTCTGTTTACTACAATCTCACATCCACTCCAGTCCCATAAAACCGTGTGTTATTTCCTAAATAATTCCTAGTGGTATTGCAGAAATTCCTCCTAATACAATTCCAGAATGGTTTGCGGCAATGCGGCAAGCAGTTGAGCAGTAACGAAAGAGGCAGCTGACGAAGTATCTGAAAAGGCAGCTGCAGGGGCAACTATAGAGGCAGATGAAGAGGACCCCTCTCTTGTCAACGCCATCTATCGAGAAATTTGGAACTAACTTTTTACTTTTTTTTGCTTTTGGAAAATCCCTCATTCTAGTCCTCATACTGCCCGTCTCAAAAATTCATCATTATGCTTCTAAATACAGAAAGTTGCATTAAAATCGGTCCAATAAGTTTTGCGGGATTCTCGAACATTTATAGACAGAAACATACAGACAAAAAAAATAAAACAATGATTTGGAGTCAAGGATACCTAAACACCACTTCTTAACTTTTTTAAAATGTAATAGACACATTTCTGCTACAGTTTTACTGGTAATAAATAATAGTGTATTAGAATTTAATAATAAAACTCAGGTAGGTACTTCGGGATTTCTCGACATCTCGATTTCTTGACACTTTTTTCTCATCTCGAATATGACCAGATTTCCCGGGAATTCTCGCTTCTGGAAGTCTCGACCAGAAACCCTTAGACCTATAGGTAGGTATATAAGTCGACTAGGTCTAGTATTCTGGTAGGTACTTTAAATGAGTAGTGCCCAAGATATTTATTTGTTACGAGCATTTACCCGCGACTTCGTCCGCATAAATTTTTAGATTAAACCAGATTTTAAGTCAGATCTTATGATCTGACTTAAAATCTAGCTATAGCTTATGCTATCAAACAAAAAAAGTTTCATCAAAATCGGTTCAGTAGTTTTTGCGTGATGCTCGATCAAACAAATACACAAACAAACAAACAAACAGACATACAAAAAATCCAAAAATTGGTGATTTGGAATCAGGGACACCTAAAAACCATATCGTAATCTTTTTTTTGTAAATATCTTCAATTTACAGACACACTTACAGTTTTATAATAGTTTAGATTAAGATTGATTTATGTACATAAGGCTCAATTGGCACAAGGTCATAAATATTTGCACTAAATATCCCTAATTACCTATCAGAATAAGAAATTCCTGGGAAAATAAACATTTAGCAGGCTTTTAAACAAACAAAAAATAAGCGACTTACTATTTGTGCGACATATGCCACGATCAATAAAAGGCATAGAACTTTCTTCATGGTTTAGCCTCTAGCCAATGAATTGCAAATAGAGAGTGTACAATATAGCCACAGTTCGAAAGTACGAACACTGAATGGAATAGTGAAAGTACAAAAATATTTATTTATTAAACGATTTTATTTAACTTCGAAGCTGTCTAACTATCTAACTAACTAACAATGGATTCTTGTAATCGGATTCTCACCCATTTCCTATCAACCGATAAAGTTAAAACTTTACACACACGTATAGTTCTGATGACAATACAATATTATGATAACATGGAGTTGATCTGATGATGGAGACGGAAGGTGGTCAAGGGATTTCCTCGATGAATTATAGCAGAGGACTCATGTTTGGTATCATTTAGATTGTTTCGATGAGTACTTTATGGTACCGGTAAGATTGAGGATCTGATGATGGAGACGGAAGGTGGTCAAGGGATCTCCTCGATGACTTATAGCAAAACATTCGTGTTTGGGCTCATTTCAATTGTTGCGACGAGACCTTTGTGGTACCAGTAAGATTGAGGGTCTGAAGATGGAGACGGAAGGTGGTCAAGGGATCTCCTCGATGACTTATAGCAAAACATTCGTGTTTGGGCTCATTTCAATTGTTACGATGAGAATTTTGTGGTACCAGTAAGATTGAGGATCTGATGATGGAGACGGAAGGTGGTCAAGGGATCTCCTCAATGAATTGTAGGAAAACGCCCGTGTTTGGGCTCATTTCAATTGTTGCTATGAGAATTTTGTGGTACCAGTAAGATTGAGGATCTGATGATGGAGACAGAAGATGGTCAAGGGATCTCCAAGATGAATGAAAGCAAAACAGTCGTATTTGGTCTTACTTCAATTATAGAGATGAGATCTTTGTGGTACCAGTAAGATTGAGGATCTGATGATGGAGACGGAAGGTGGTCAAGGGATCTCCTCGATGAATTGTAGGAAAACGCCCGTGTTTGGGCTCATTTCAATTGTTGCTATGAGAATTTTGTGGTACCAGTAAGATTGAGGATCTGATGATGGAGACGGAAGATGGTCAAGGGATCTCCAAGATGAATGAAAGCAAAACAGTCGTATTTGGTCTTACTTCAATTATAGAGATGAGATCTTTGTGGTACCAGTAAGATTGAGGATCTGATGATGGAGACGGAAGGTGGTCAAGGGATCTCCAAGATGAATGAAAGCAAAACAGTCGTATTTGGTCTTACTTCAATTATAGAGATGTGATCTTTGTGGTACCAGTAAGATTGAGGATCTGATGGTGGAGACGGAAGGTGGTCAAGGGATCTCCTCAGTTAATTGTAGCAAAACACTCGTGTTTGGTCTTACTTCAATTGTAGAGATGAGATCTTTGTGGTACAAGTAAGATTGAGGATCTGATGATGGAGACGGAAGGTGGTCAAGCGATCTCCAAGATAAATGAAAGCAAAAACAGTCGTGTTTGGTCTTACTTCAGTTCTAGAGATGAGATCTTTGTGGTACCAGTAAGATTGAGGATCTGATGATGGAGACGGAAGGTGGTTAAAAGATCTCCTCAATGAATTATAGAAAAACAGTTGTGTTTGGTCTCACTTCAATTGTAGCGATGAGATCTTTGTGGTATCCGTAAGATTAAGGGTCGGATGATGGAGACGGAAGGCAGTCAAGGGATCTTCTTGATGAATTATAGCAGAGCACTCGTGTTTGGTATCATTTCAATTGTTGCGATGAGAACTTTGTGGTACCAGTAAGATTGAGGATTTGATAATGGAGACGAAGGTGGTCAAGGGATCTCCAAGATTAATTAAAGCAAAACAGTCGTGTTTGGTCCTCCTTCAATTGTAGAGATGAGATCTTTGTGGTACCAGTAAGAATGAGGATCTGATGATGGAGACGGAAGGTGGTCAAGCGATCTCCAAGATAAATGAAAGCAAAACAGTCGTGTTTGGTCTTACTTCAATTGTAGAGATGAGATCTTTGTGGTACCAGTAACATTGAGGATCTGATGATGGAGACTGAAGGTGGTCAAGCGATCTCCAAGATAAATGAAAGCAAAACAGTCGTGTTTGGTCTTACTTCAATTGTAGAGATGAGATCTTTGTGGTACCAGTAACATTGAGGATCTGATGGTGGAGACTGAAGGTGGTCAAGGGATCTCCTCAGTTAATTGTAGCAGTACATCTGTGTTTGATATCATTTCATTTGTTTTGATAAGGACTTTTTAGTCCGGGTAAGACTGAGGATCTGATGATGGATGTGGAAGATGGTAAAGGGATCTCCTCGATGAATTATAGAAGAAAACTTGTATTTTGTCTCATTTCAAATGTTGCGATGAGAACTTTGTGGCACGTACCAGTAAGATTGAGGGAGTGATGATGGATATGGAAGACGGTCAAGGGATCTCCGCGATGAAATAGAAGAACATTCGTGTTTGATGTAATTTAAATTGTTACAATCAGAACTTTATGGTACCAGTATGATTGAGGGTCTGATAATGGAGATGGTGGATGGTGGACGAGCGATCTCCTCTACAATCGTAGCAGATCATTCGGGTTTGATCTCGTTTCAATTGTTTCGATAAGAATTTTGTAGTGTCAGTAAGATTGAGGATCTGACGATGGAGACGGAAGGTGGTCAAGGGATTTCCTTAGTTAATTGAAGTAGAACACTCGTGTTTGGTCACATTTAATAGATTTTGTTGAGGATTCTATAGTCTCGGTTAGATTGAGGGACTGATAATGGAGACAAAAGGTGATCAAGGGAACATCTCAGTAAATTGTAGCAGAGTCGTGTTTGATAACATTTAATTGGTTTTGATAACGACCTTATAGTTCCGGTATGATTGAGGGTCTGACGGAAGGTGACTAAGGGATCTTCTCGGTAAACTGTTGCACAACATTCGTCATTGGTATCATATAATTTTTGAGAGAGAACTTAATGATAGGTACTGGTAAGATTGAGTGTCTGATAATGGAGATGGAAGGTTGTCTAAGGATTTATACACTTAAACCTAATTGTAGCAGAACACTCATGTTTGGTATCATTTAATTTGTTTCGATTAATACTTTTTTAGTCTCGGTAAGATTGAGCATCTGATGATGGAGACAGGAGGTGGTCAAGGGATCTCAACTAATTGTAGGAGATCATGACTCAGAAACTAAAAAGTAAAAAATAAAATAAGTAAAAAAAAATTTTTAAGTAAAACTATTTTATTTTAATAAAACTGCACTAAACGGTAAAAAATAATTTTGTTAAATTTTCGTACTATGTTGCACCATACTATACTGTTAGCTGGAAATTTGTGAGTATAACCTATGTTAACCTTTCTTCAAAATAATTATGACGAAAAAAGGTATTACAATAGGGATTCATATTTTAGATTAATACTTTGTTAATTAATTTTGATTATAAAATCGTGGGCGCTTGCTAGTAAAATATAAAACTTTCCTAGTAATTTTGCTATCATTCTTACCTATAGTACAGACAGGTACGACAGCCTTCATAGCTCGATACCATAAAACAAAAAAACGACATCGATATACTAGGCCTATTTGAAAATGTTTGGATGTAATTTTGTAAGTTAAATAGTAGGTATGTAACATTTGAGTTATACCTATTACTATGCAAGCGCCCACGATTTTATAATCAAAATTAATTAACAAAGTATTAATCTAAAATATGAATCCCTATTGTAATACCTTTTTTCGTCATAATTATTTTGAAGAAAGGTTAACATAGGTTATACTCACAAATTTCCAGCTAACAGTATAGTATGGTGCAACATAGTACGAAAATTTAACAAAATTATTTTTTACCGTTTAGTGCAGTTTTATTAAAATAAAATAGTTTTACTTAAAAATTTTTTTTTACTTATTTTATAAAAATAATAATAATGAAACAACATGACAATGAGCGCAATAGCATCTTTGCAAGTATCATTTAGGGTTCCGTTGGGAATTGGACTTGTCTTATAAGTATTTTTCTAGTTGAAGAGAAAACTTCTTTAGCAGCGTTGTGCACTTTTTGGAATGGGTAAAATATTTTTCACCTCACAAGCTCGGAAAGATTGTGTTTATCATTCGAAATCTGAGTGCAAAAGTGTATTTTATCCGCTAGCGTGGAAAGAGTTTTTAAAATTCGAATCTTTCTAATCAATGAAGAAAAACAGCCTAAACAAGTTTTTTTTTCATGCTGTTTTCGTGCTGGCCAGTGCGATTATTCTAAAAATGAGGTTGGCGCATTGAAATTTTCCTCGCTGTAGTGAGGTGAAAAGTTGTGTGTTGCGCTCGGCAGCAAAGTTATTCTGCGTCTCGTACTTTTGAAACCCTCGCGACGCTCAGGATTCTATATTTGAACCACTCGCTACGCTCGTGGTTCAATCCTAGAATCCTTCGCTTGCTCAGGTTTCAATACAAGTACTCGCGCCAAAAAGCAACTTTGCAGCCTTGCATAACAAATAACTATTTCACCTCACAAGCTCGGAAAGATTCTGTTTGTCATTCGAAATCTGAGTGCAAAAGTGCATTTTATCCGCTAGCGTGGAAAGAGTTTTTAAAATTAGAATCTTTCTATTCAATAAAGAAAAACAGCCTAAACAAGTTTTTTTTCATGCCATTTTCGTACTGGCCAATGCGATTATTCTAAAAATGAGGTTGGTGCATTGAAATTTTCCTCGCTGTAAGTAGTGAGGTGAAAAGTTGTGTGTTTCGCTCGGCAGCAAAGTTATTCTGCGTCTCGTACTTTTGAAACCTTCGCGACGCTCAGGATTCTATATTTGAACCACTCGCTTCGCTCGTGGTTCAATCCTAGAATCCTTCGCTTGCTCAGGTTTCAATACAAGTACTCGCGCCAAAAAGCAACTTTGCAGCCTTGCATAACAAATAACTATTAAACTCGCGTCAAGACCGTGACGTCACCCTGATCCTGATCGTAAATTGGTGGGGGTCTTTCTACCGCGCGGCGAAAATTTATGCCTGTTCCCGCTGTTTCGTTTAAGTGGTATAAATTGTCATGTTTGTGTACTATCGTACACAAACATGACAATTTCACACACTATCGTGCTATAAATGAATATTGTATTTTACCACATAAATGATAGTACTTTTATACTGATAATTAAAGCAATTCGTGCGAAATTATTCCCTAACCTTTGCAAAATATCAAAAATGCACAACATTAGATAATGTTCAAGTTTTCACTTCTGCCGGCACTCCCGGAGTGCAACCCGTTGTATTTTTTCTTCCAATGTTGTTGCTGCAAATAGGAAGAGGCATAGGGCATATGAATAGATAGTAATAATAATACCCTGTAGAAACGAAACTGCCATTTTGGTTTAACCCAGAGAGCGAGATGTACCTAGCGGCGCTACTGTATAATAGAAAGAGATACGTGACGCGAGGCAATAGAACCGTTTTTGAGAACTTGTCGGCACAATCGACAGGGTAAATATTCGTGCTCTGTGAATAATTAGTGAATTTAAAGTGAAATCGTTGATTATTTTGTGAAATATACTAACACTATTTCATTAAATTACCTACGATTTCACGTTAGATTCACAATTACACATAGAACTCGAAATTTTAGGGTGCCGATAAGTGCCGATAAATTCACAAAAAACGGTTTCATTTGAAAACTCATGTCAGTTACTCTATTCCGACAGGTATAATAACTTTATGGTTTAACCATAGTTTCGCTTCTATAGGATACTATCTTCTTCTTCTTTCTTATCGTGTGGGCAGAGCCCTGGTGTCGGAGTTTTTTCAGACCGCCTTTCGGCCTCTGACGTGGTTTTTTATGTAACGACTACTGCCACTAGAGATAGTAGCCGGGACCAACGGCTTAACGTGCCATCCGAAGCACGGAATCACTTTTCTTTTCAGACAATCAGGTGATTCAGCCTGCAATGTCCTAACCAACTGGGGAAAAACGCACAAAGTGACATATCACTAGGTGTCCCCCGTGGGAGTCGATCCCACGACCTATGTATCGAGAGCCAATGCTCTTAACCATTAGGCCACGGAGGCAGGCAGGATACTATTATTATCTATTCATATGCATAGAGTTAGCGTCATTTCAGTACTTATTTATGTCATCATCATCATCTTATTTAAGAGCTATGCTCTTGTCGGTGGAGTATTCGCCAATCTTGTCTATTTTCAGCTAGTGTCTTGAGTTCCTGATACGACACGACATCAACCTTTTCCTTCACTTGGGCTAGATAACTCTGTCTAGGTCTTCCTCTGCCTCTCTTCTTTTATCTTCTTATGATGTGTACATGAATAATTTATTGGTACGAGTTTAATCCAGAGCGCCCGAGCGCGCGGCATACAAACGAAGTTAGATCATATTTTCGATATACAGGGTGTACAATAAAATGGGACAGCTACTTAAAGGGGTGCTTCAGACCATCAAACTGAACAACTTTCTCTATGGGACCAATATCGAAATCGCGAAAAAAAAATCCGCTCTCCCATACAAAACTGCAAACATAACTCGACTGAAATGTATGGGACAGCAGATTTTTTTTTCGCGATTTCGATATTGGTCCCATAGAGAAAGTTGTTCAGTTTGATGGTCTGAAGCACCTCTTTAAGTAGCTGTCCTATTTTAATTTACACCCTGTATAGGACGCGTATGCAGAATTCGAAGAACATGTTACATGTTTTCCGGTACATTTTCACAAAAAACCGCATCATTTTATGAATAGTTATTGATACCTACTGATACATGGAACCTTTATCAATAAATCTGTGGGAAAACAATTTATAATATTGCTATTTTTAATACTAAAGTCAGTTAAAGTTGCTAACATGATCTAGATACTTGTGTTTGTGGTTGGTCAGATTTCTGTCAAATTATATAGTACTAACTGTTGCGTGGCTTGCTTTGCAATGCCCCCTTTTTCCCGACACACACTTGGCCGTTTTTTTCATAGCCTATGTTCATCGCAGATAATGTTGCATTTTGGTGAAAGAATAATTATTCAAATCGGTGCAGTACCTAGTTTTGGAGCCTATTCAATACAAACAAACAAACAACTTAATCTTTCCTCTTTATAATATTAGTGTAGATCAATGCTATCATTAATTTAAGATTGTATGGAAATGTTTGAGCCATTGTAATAATTATACCTACATGAAAACTGTGATAAAAACTACGCACGCATACCCACCCACACTGACTCTCTCCCTGTGCGAGAATGGCCAGGGATGTCAGCATACCGTTCGTAACGAGTCACCTCGGAAGCCTTACGAAACATCAACCAGCTAGTTAGCTTCCTTAGTTGAGGTGGGATGGCAAGAGACTGAGGCGCTGTCCAATTGCCATCGCTCGCGCGATCATGCGTTCGTCCGACGAAAATCATTGTGCCACTACTGTGCGTTTAAACGTACTTATATCTGAATAAAAATAGAACAATTCGATCGCATCTCATGATAGTACCTTCTATAGGATATTCCGCAGATATAAGTATGTTTAAACGCACAGTGGCATAATGATTTTCGTCGGACGAACGCATGATCGCGCGAGCGATGGCAATAGGGCAGCGCCTGAGAGTTCCCACCTTACGCAAAATACCTACCTTAGGCGCCGGAAACAAGGGTTAGTGCCATCTGTCCCCATTCCCAGCTGCCCCTGTCCAAACTGACCCCGATGATATCAACACGCGATTAATTTTATTATAAATATATTTTAACGATATTTTCATAATTTAAACTGGTTTCAATTTAGTACAGTAAAAGTCAAAAAGTGTTGCGGTTAAATCTTATTTAAAATTACTTTAACTAAAGACATGGGGGAGGGGGACCCTGATGGGTGTTGTGCGTGCGCGTGGGGCCCTCCCCTTCCCATCCCCTTCGCTATCCCCCTCACTCACCCACTCGATCACCTCCTCTCACCCCCCCCCCCCCCCACCCCTTACTGCCCCTTACAACACTTCACTTCTTTTTTGAGCGTGGGTGGTGGGAGGTGGCTCCCCCTTCCCCTCTCTCTCTCTCACGCCCTCTACCACCTATTTTTGGATTGCAGGATTATAAATATTTCACTTTTTTGCTAATTATAACCTCAAACTTCAAATATTTAAAAAAACATATCATGCCGCAGGATACTAAAGCTGACCCTTTTTCTTCTCCAGTGTATCAGTTTATTATTAAAACATCTGAGGTCGGGTGCAGTTGGGTTATTTTTTTGATATCGTATTTAATTACATTTATAATAGGGCAATAAAATCAGGGTCAGTTGGGACGGGGGCAGCTGGGAATGGGGACAGATGGCACTAACCCGGAAACAATAGTATATACCACAGATAAAATAATACGTATATACCCACTTATTCGACCGTCGAATTGTGGAAAATATGTTTTTTATAGTTTTTGAGGTCACTGGGCTTGAAAACAGTTGAGTCTTATGGATCCATCCGTTTAAATTATTTTTCGAGGTCAGAAACGTGGGTAAATTATCTGTGAGACTGTTCAGAACCATTTTCACAACAGTGATATTCGCGAATGTCTTAATAATTTGAATAATTTCTAAAGGAAAATAATGATTGTTGTAACGCTAACTATAATATACGACAACCATATTCTGCTATTGTTAATAGAACACGTGTTTGTTCTCGTCTTTTGTTACTGGAACACATTTTTCTTTTCACACATTTGTTGTGACGACAGCTCTGCTATAGCCACCATATAATAAACTAATCGGTGCAATAGAAATATTAATTTACTACGATGATCGGTGTACTAAAACAATTGGTTTTATTTTATTAATACTTTCCTTTTACTATGTTGGTATATTGGGTTGACATCGTTGACATTGAAGCATTGAAGTCAATTATTATACATGTTAAAGGTACATCGACACGAAGCAATTCTTTTACTTGCCGATTATCTTTGATGAGTTCCATTGTCTATCTCTGATTAGATCTTCACCCAATGTCTTTCACCGTCTTCACCAAATTAAAATGGGACTATAATACCTCAGGGTTAACCCCTTTAGAACAAAAAAAAAATCATCTTAATCGGTCAAAAAAATATATCGTAGATCATTGTATTCGCTGCTAGGCATCTTCGCCAATCCGGTTCGAGTTGGTGTCATTCTTATGGGCTTTATTCTTTCTCAATGATAATAGACCGAGATCCGAATTATGCACCTATTTCTTTTTAAATGAAATGTGATCCTAGTATATGTCTAATTGTTTACACAGGGGTAATTTAACGCCGCCAACTTGCCTAGAAAAATTTTGCCGCAAGTACCTTTTCCATTATAATTTTTGGTATAACTTTTTCCATCTATCTGATTGAGAAGTAAATGAGGTGTCATCGGAAGGAGACTGATCTAAAGTACTGGAAAAACTAGGGTAGCCACCTCTCAGTCTGCCGCAACTCTAGGGTTTCCAGGTTCAAAAATGACTACTTTGAAGCTGGAAGTCTTCGAACATGTGCGCGAGACGGTTCATAATGGCTCTCGAAAACAGCTTGTAGACATGGCTAAGAAGGGAAATGGGCCTTTAGTTTTTCAACAGGGCATTATCGCCCTTTTTGAAGAAGAGCACCACCAGACTTCGGTTCCATACCTACAGCGTTTTTCCTTTAAGTATGACGGAATCGAACAGCTTCTGAAGGGCCTTCAGGACCGGTTTTCCACCCGCATTCAGAAGCTCGGCTGTGATCCCGGCGCCTTGTTGTTCTTCAGCTGTTTGAGAGTTGCCCGCACCGTACTGTATAATTATAGTACGCTACGCTGAATCTAGTTACTATACAACATTTTTGGGTATGGCTCCCTCTATGCCTTCAGGTATAATCTAATCTCGTTGGCCACAGTATAAGAAAGAATAGGTGTCTATTACTACATACAAAAGACATTAGTGTGGTTGAGCCAGTGTATTTAGCATTTTATAGGCATAGTAAATATTAATTTACTAGTTAGGTAGGTATAGGTCGACCAGAATCTCATGGCATAAAAAAAGTCGCAAAAATATAGATTTTCAAATTGTTTCAAGTGGTTTTCTCATAGCTGCTGGTATTGGCAAGGGCATAAACAGCATTGTAAACTGACGAAGCGAAAGCTGAAGCTGAAGCTGCTGCTTTTGTAGCTACTGTAGCGGTGACTGTAGAAAAAAATCATAATTAATTATTATAATAGTAAGTCTTTAGTAAGTATTAAAGTGGTACCTACCTTAGTAAATAAAAGTGGTACATAATCGTGTTTAAAAAACTTCAAGAATAATTAAAAGCAAAAGTTAAAATAAACATTTATCTTATCTTAATTACAAGGTGTTACAAAAATACAAATAAACATTTAAGGGTGTTTAGACCATCAAACTAAACAACTTTCACTATGGCACTAATATCGAAATCGCGAAAAATTAAATTTGATGTTACATCTTTGATTAAATTAAAATATCATAATTAAATTAAACTTCTTGCATTAAGCACTCGAAAAATGGACCTGCTTTCATACTGTACCTCTTAAATTATGCATGCAAACTAAGTTATGTGGTCTGACATACGGACGGACGGACAGACACCGAGGTGATATCATAAGTGTTCCGTTTTGCCAATTTTGGTACGGAACACACTAAAAAGGACCATATTTAATTTAATTACTTAAACAGCAACCTCAGAGCCATGTACCAATTTTGGTACAGAGCAAAAAAAATGTATGGTTACGAATTCACCATCTTATCCTATGGCTTTTTTTGTCTTCCTGCCTGAATCCGGGGAGGTCTAAATTTCGAGGTCAACGTGTTTTAGCCAGTCTTCCGCTGCTGGGGTTAACCTATGGAGTTCTTTAAATCCACTAGGCAAACTGCGCAGAGTGCACTCATTTACCATACGGGTGAGGATTTGGTCAGGTGCCCCGCAGTCGCACGTCGGTGACTCCCTCCCCACTTGTAGAGATGGTAGGGAGTTGGTCCTTCCATGGTTAGTTCTGAACCGGTTTAGCTTAGCCCAGGTCTTCCGGATCTTATCAAAACCAGCTGGTTTGATAGTCGGGTCTCGCACGAGGTTTGCATGCAGATGGTCAAAAAGGCCCCAATGGTTACGAGTTTAATCCAAGGCACCCGAGCGCGCTGCATACGAACGAATCCTATTTTCAATATTAACCAATTCAAGTCAATTAAATTTGTTATTTCCGTCAAATTATACATCTACAGTTTCAATGCTAGGATCAATTAATATTTGTATGGAAATCTTTGAGCCACTGTATCTTTGCAGGAAGGAACATTAACTAGCTAGTGATCTTCCTTAGTTGAGCTGGGATGCCAAGAGACCAAGAGTAGAATCATTCCCATCTTACTCAAAATACCTACCTATCTTAGGCGCCGGAACCGTCACATTGCGGAAAATAAGCCCGCTTTTTACTAACACGCGTATTTTTTAGCTTCATCTGTAGTAAGTAATAAACTAAGAAAATCTAGGAAGTCGATTTAAAATACTTATAAAAAAAGATAGAAAAAAATGTTTTATTGACACATTTAAAGAATACAACGTTTTTCTATATGTTTCTTAGGTTGTTATTTGATCTAAGGTTGTTATAATATATGCCTGTATATTACAGTCTCGCACCAACTCCAGTCCTATAAAACCGTGTGTTATTATTTCCTATATAGTTCATAGTGATATTGCAACAATTCCTCTAAAAAAATCCAGAGAGGTTTGCGGCAAGCAGTTAAGCTGCAGCTGAAGAGGCAGCTGAAATGGCAGCTGAAGAGGCCGTTTAAGCTGAAGCACCAGCTGAAGCGGCAGCTGAAGCGGCAGATGCAGCAGAAGCGGAAGTTGAAGATGTAGTGGTAGTTGTTGAAGCTAATGAAGACACAGCTGAAGCGCTAACTGGAAAGATAGCTGAAGTGATAGCATCAGCGAAAGCTATTCCTGTTATAGCTGCTGCAGCGGTAGCTGTAGAAAAAAAATCATAATTAAATATAAGATTAAGTATTCAATTGCTAAGTAAATCAAAGTGGTAACTAAAAAATTTCAAATAAGGTAGTAATTATAGTAGGTAGGTACTTTGTGATACAAGTCAGTTGGGCACTGCCCCCCTAGTAAACTCATTGTTTAGCATTTATTAATTTAGAATAATCAGTTCTTACTGCTCTGTGCTGTATGATTTAATTTATATGTCTCGCTCGATGATGCTTTCATCGAGCAAGACAAAAATGCACTCGGTCGGCGGAGTGCGCCGGGCCACAAAGTAATTGCTATACACCCCACTAAATAGCACATTTCTTGCACAATTGATTCATGATCATAAGTAGGGCCAATTTAATAGGTCACATTTGACATCTAGTGATAATTCATCAAACGTAACCTTGTAATGGCGGGCATTGAATAACTTTTATTTTTTTAAGTTAGAACTGCACAATTGCCTAACTTTTTTCAATTACTATTACACATTTATTGTAATAATGACCAAAGAAGGTAATTTTACGATTTACTTTCACTAATAAACCATTCTAAACATAATAAACAATTTCTGTTCTAAAGAACTTGAACATCGTTACCTGTGATCGTTACAATGTTGTGTCAGTGAACCCTTTTTCTTTTTTAACACTAGGGATGTTACCAAAAAAATAGAAAGTTCATAGTAAAATATATGATTCTTTTAAGTGAACTATATTAATATAAAAATAACTAAATGTGACGTTCTCAAGGAAAAGGGACCTTGTTGCCGGTTTTAGTTTCCGAGATATACACAGTTTTATGAAATCATTTAAAAAACCGTTTTTTTTATTACTTTATATTATAGTAACCAGCAGACACAAAAAGTATTTTTATTTTGATCTCTTTAAATAACAAATATTTATGTGAGAAAAATTGGTTCAATGTTTGGTGAAAAGGGGGACCTTATTTTTGGTGCAAGCCGGCGGCGCGTTTTATAATTGGTCTGTTCACGATATGCTTCTGACGGACCCCAAGCGGAACTCTAGTGACCCATAGCGGACCCCTAGCGCACCCCAGCAGACCCCTGGTCAGTGTGACCACTTTTAGTAGATTTCTACTTTTTTGGTAGATTTAGGGCAAAGATAACGATAATTTAGTAGTGGGAAATCGTTTAGTAGATTTTAGTAGAAATTCAGTATTCGAAAATCTGATCAAAAAAATAAGGATTCAAGCAAAAAAATCAAAACTGGAATTAAATATAGCTGAGAAAACGATTGCAGGGGGTTTTTTGGAGCTTCTATCAAAGCTTTAGTGGTGTAAATGTTGTTTTTTTACAAAAGGGAGCTTTTATAAGACACAGAAAAGTGTACCAACTTTAAGCCTACATAGGGACGACCAATAATACTTATTTAGAAATATTTGGAAATTGAAGCATTCATGTTACAAAGTGATGAAAACCAATATTTTTTTACAAAAATGCGATAGTAAAATGAGTGATGATGAGCTGAGCTGATGAGTTAGTATGAAAATGATAATATTTTGTTTAATAACGGGTTTTTTATTGAATTTTAACCATCTGGAACGTCATAAATATTAGTTGGTAGATTTTAAGTAGATTTTGAAACAGGACTTGGTAGATTTTGGTAGATTTCAGCAGTCACATTGGTAGATTCTCTAAAAAAAATGTGGTCACGCTGCCCCTGGTTCCGTTTCCACAGGGTGTTAGGGTAAACAGTTGCATTACTTTAAGGGGTTATTGTACCCAAATTTCTGGGCCGATTGCTTCCAAAATCGATATCTGAGTGTCCGCGTGGACACGGATCGGATGTCAAATTTGAGAAAAGTTGCCGCCATCTTGAGCTATTCAGTTCTCAAAAAAAATATCAAAAATATCTTCTTGGTTAGTAGTTATCGATAAATTTAGTACATTACTGCAGAGGCCAGCAACAGAGGCATTGATGGACGAACGTGTAAATGTGGGCCGAGGCGAAGCCGAGGCACACATACGTAAGTCCACCAATGCCTAGTTGTGGCCAAGGCTTGTATAGTACTTTTCTCAAACAATGCGCGGAAATTAAAACAGTAAATTTTCTCAAATAATTCGCGGAAATTAAAACTCTTTTCAAAATCAATGACGAACAACGAACAACAATTTGTTTTTTTTTTTCAATAATCAGCTTTAAAAAAAAACATTCAAAATTTTGCAATCCAGTTCGAAATTTAAATAAAACCTTTGATGAGTTACCTCCTTGGTCGCCATGTTTCGGAATAAAAGATCGTTCCATTTATAAATTACACGACAGATATGAGTTTACTATGTAATTTATTTGGCCGCTAAACACGACAGATATGGATTTTCATACAACATTGCCGGCCGCTGCGCGCATGTATTTGGCCAGTACAGCAATTTCGATTTATCTCGAAGAAGGTTGTCAAAATAATGCTCACATTTCCAAGCATGTTTGAGAAAACGATATTTTTTATGATCCGGTATAACCATAATTAAGGTTAGTAACCAAAAGTAGTAAGCTTACTACTCCCGTCTGACACATTCAGACACAACGTGAACTCTAATTCTACATTTTTAGTCTAAACCTCACACAACCGCAAAGATTAGTAATAATTACGACTCCGCGACCAGAATTTAAGTGCAAATTATTTTGGTACCGAAATTTCAGCCGCCACGACCGGATTTGGTTGTACGGGTAGAAACTTATTTATTAAAGAATTTATCACAAAAAAGAAGTTTATATTTCATCGATAAGATCTGTATTGATGGAACATCCCGCAGTAGTACGTAGTAACCAAAGAGATTAAACCTAAAGGCAATAATGAGATCCTTCCTCTGAGGAAGTAACTTATTATTAATCCGTGGCAGTCAGGAAGCTGGCATAGGTATTGTTGGTGGCAGTCAAGTGGCAGTAGACCATCGGGACTCGCACTTTGGCAGAGGGAAAAGTATGCGTAGGCGTCTCCCCCCCGGCCGCTGACTGGAGCCGTGATGCTGACGGGAGCCGTGATGCTGACGGGAGCCGTGATGATAACGAGAGCCGTGAGCCGCGGACAGGAGCCGTGATGCTGACGGGAGCCGTGAGCCGCTGAAGGGAGCCGTAAGCCGCTGACGGGAACCATGATGCTGACGGGAGCCGTGAAGCTGACGGGAGCCGGGATGCTGACGGGAGCCGTAAGCCGCTGACAGGAACCATGATGCTGACGGGAGCCGTGATTACTTGGCTTCTCAAGATGATTTTTGATTTAGCCAATTTGTATAAAGAATAACATTTTCATTTTTTATTTTGAAATGTAGTAAGTACTTACCTACCTACACCTTACGTAAGTACCGTACCGTAAGTACCTACCAAAATAAAGAAAAAGACTGAGTGCTTAAAACAGAGAGGTTTACAGAGCTTAGTTTTGTTAGTTTATGTTAATTTATTTTGAAAGTTGAATAAAATTAAAATTATTTATGTAAAAACTTTTACAGTTTTAATTTAGGTACTATATTTATATTGATATTTATTAAACACAATGAACGATGCCATACGAATCTATGCCTTTTATATTCCTTGAGAACCGATAACTACAGAAATATCTACCTACGTTTTGTACACACGGCGACACATCAAGCTATACAAAACCAAAATAAGCTGGCCGCGCGTAGGTCGAGTAACGTATAACGTCACGCGGCCAGCTTATGTTGGTTTTGTATAGCTTGATGTATCACCGTGCGTACTTACAATGTGAATTATGAATTATGAGTCACATTTCACCCGAGCGTAGCCGGGTTTTCATCTAGTAATCATATAATGTATGCTCGTTCTACTAAAGCCACGGTGACCCGTCATCTTAAATGCCGTTATCATCTGCAACAGTATTATCATCGTACTTTATGGTGACATCAGTATGCTCCGTACTTGAGGTGAATCCTACTATTTTAAGCGGAATTCACGTCATTTATGATTGCCAGTTTTGAGAGTGTGGCAAGATTAAATTTCTCGTGGCAAGGTCGGATCCAAAAGTTCATTTTCCTAAGGCTCCCAGTAACCACAATTTGGCTTGAAATTTTTAAGGAGGTTGTAGAACACGTTATAAAGGTGAAAGAACTGAGGACGCTGCTCCCCCCCCTAGCTACGCCAATGTTTCCACACCTAATCTCGAAAAGTTAAATTAAAAAATATGATTTATTATTGATTTTGTACGGTTTCCAAGTTTTGCGTTGCACAAACGACCATGCATTGCGTAGTAGGGTTGAATAATCTGTAACATGTAGGTATGAGGTTACCACTGCAGCTAGGGTAGAATGTTGCCTACCTATCTGGCAGATAATAGAATTGGCATTTTTGGCGTATGATATTGATATTATGCATGCAAACTATTGCAAACCATGCGCCTGCCTGCGATTGATTAATAGGTCAGAGCGGATCACATACAGCAGGGGCTTTAATTGTATTTACCCTTCTCAAGTACGTAATTTTGTGCGAAAGGAGATGTTCTGCTGTAGTTGCAATAAAAGCAATAGCAATAAAAATACTTTACTTTGTTATTTAATACTTTTTTATTCTGACCTGATAATCTGGACTAGAGGACCCCTCCTACGTTTTAGTCGAGTAGACATTGCAGTTTAGTATGGAACAGCTGATTATATTTTCGCTCCGATCGGTTTGCTCCCATAGTAAAAGTTGTTCAGTTTGATAGATAGACTCTTAGTTTAAAAGGATGCAAATGATATCAATTTCACGCTGTATACAGGGTGTAACAAAAAACCCTAGTAATACTTAAGGGGGTGCTTCAGACCATCAATCTGAACAACTTTCACTATGGAGCCAACGTCGAGAAAAATAAAAAAGTGTGCCGTCCCATACAATTTGAGTCGAGAGAGACGGTACTGCAGTTTTCACAAAAAAATCAGTTTCAGCTTTTGTAAAATCGCACTCCTGAAGTATGATTTTTGAAAGTCAAATCAGCAGTGGAAAGATGCATAACTTCGCGATATATCAGCGAATAAGATTCAAAAATCGCACTCTTGAATCGAATTATCAGGGTTTCAAAATAGGTAATATTTTTCAAAATATTAAATTATTTGTTTGTAAAATTTAAAATACTGAACACGATGTCAACCCACCGCACGAGCACACTCACCCTACTTACTACCAAAACAAGATTATTAAAATGTATCCATGAGTACGTTAGCGCTTTCATTCATTGTTGAAATGATAACAAATCATTTTTGCCTGAAAACTTAAAATGCGAAAAACTTTCAATCTAATTATTTTGATATAAATCAGTTGGGGTGTATGAGGTTTTGTGCTTATTTATTAATGCCTTGTATATTTTCATAGTGGTATTGCAACAATTCTTCAAAAAACAATTCCAGCGGGGTTTGCGGCAAGCAGTTGAGCGGCAGCTGAAGAGGCAGCTATTAAGGAGGCTGAAAAAGAAGCTGAAAAGGAAGATGAAGGGGCATTTGAAGAGGCAGCCGCATCAGATGAAGAGGCAGCTGCAGCAGATGAAGAGGTAGTTGAAGTGGCAGATGAAGAGACAGCTGCATCTGAAGTGGCAAATAAAGCGCTAACTCGATAGGCAGCTGAAGTGAAAGCTGAACCTGTTATAGCTGCTGCAGCGGTAGCTGTAAAAAACAAAATTAAATTAAGAGAACCATGAGAGAACCTATGTATTCAAGTGGTAAGTCAATAAAAGTATTAACATAACCTTCTTTCTTATCGTGTGGGCAGAGCCCTGGTGTCGGAGTTTTTTCAGACCACCGCCTTAAGGCCTCTGACGTGGTTTTTATGTAACGAATACCACCAGAGATAGTAGCCGGGACCACCAGCTTAACGTGCCATCCGAAGCACGGAATCTTTTTTTCTTTTCAGATAATCAGGTGATTCAGCCTGCAATGTCCTAACCAACTGGGAAAAACGCACAAAGAGACATATCACTAGGTGTCCCCCGTGGGAATCGAACCCATGACCTCCGTGTCGAGAGCCAATGCTCTTAACCATTAGACCACGGAGGCAGTTAAACATGAACGTATGTAATTATCGTTATTAAATCTACTTCAGTGTACCTAAAATAGCATACCTGACCTAATTAGAATCTGACGTACCTACCTAATAAGAAAATGACTACCTCAGTCAGCGTAAGATTATTTATTTTATAATAGATCATTAAGATTATGATCTAAACTATTATAAAACTGTAACAGAAATGTGTCTGTACATTGAAGATATTTGCAAAAAAAAATTACGACATGGTTTTTACCTATCCCTGATTCTAAATCACAAATTTTTAGATTTTTTGTCAGTCTGTTTGTTTATTTGTTTGTTTTTTGTTTGGGTGTTTGTTTGTTCGAGTATCACGCAAAAACTACTGAACCGATTTTGATGAAACTTTTTTTGTTTGATAGTTTATCATCTGACTTAAAATCTGGTATATAATTTATGCGGACGAAGTCGCGGGTAAAAGCTCGTAGGTGATAAAAGGCATGTCAGTGAGTTCAGTGTACCTACTTGGATTGTTTATTCACAAGAGACTGAAAGTACGACAGAGATATAGAGAGAAGATTGAAAGCAGGAAATATGACACTCCCACAACCCACATAGGTATAAACGCTGGACCGGGCCATATTTTGTTGGTTTTTAGGGCTCCGTACCCAAAGGGTGAAAACGGGACCCTATTACTAATTGTCCATCCGTACGTCCGTCTGTCCGACCTATTTAGGGCTGTAACTTTTGAACCGTAATAGCTAGATAGTAGACAGAACTTTGGCGAATTTGGACTCAGCCATTTTTACGAAAACTAAAAGCCCTTCAGGACGGCGGTCATAATTATTATAAACAGAAAAAATTAAGGCATTTTAAAAAAAAACTTCCTCATCTCTAGAAGTCCGGGTTCAAAAGTAGAAATATTATGAGTTTCACACACTTGATACAAAAGGTATCATAAGGAGAAATACCTTTCCCCCAACTTCTACAGATTACAACCAATTTCCTTTTTTGTTAGTTTTGTTTCACTCTACACGTAATTACTAAGTTTCATTCATGTATGGGACCTATATGTCTGGGTCTCACATTATATGGCCTTCCGCCAACCTTCTTTCTCAGATTATGCGTTATTATGGCGGATTTGTTAGCAAATAATAAAAAAATTTATCAAAAAATTAAAACCGCCTTCAAAAAAACTAAAAGGTTAAAAAATAATATTGCAGCCGATGACTTTTTCGTTCGCATCATAAGAACATTAATTTGTTTTATCGAAGTCGCTGTCAAGCCGATTCGCGAAAGGGCTTGCGTTAGTTTTTTGGCTTGACTTGACACCGACTTCTATAAAACAATAGTACATTACTGCAGCGGCCAGCAACAGAGGCATTGATGGACGAACGTGTAAATGTGGGCCGAGGCGAAGCCGAGGCACACATACGTAAGTCCATCAATGCCTAGTTGTGGCCAAGGCTTGTATAGTACTTTTCTCAAACAATGCGCGGAAATTAAAACAGTAAATTTTCTCAAATAATTCGCAGAAATTAAAACTCTTTTCAAAATCAATGACGAACAACGAACAACAATTTGTTTTTTTTTTTCAATAAACAGCTTTCTATTTGCAAGCCCGTTCGAAATTTAAACAAAACCTTTGATGAGTTACCTCCTTGGTCGCCATGTTTCGGAGAAAAAGATCGTTCCATTTTTAAATTACACGACAGATATGAGTTTACTATGTAATTTATTTGGCCGCTAAACACGACAGATATGGATTTTCATACAAACATTGCCGGCCGCTGCGCGCATGTATTTGGCCAGTACTGCAATTTCGATTTATCTCGAAGAAGGTTGTCAAAATAATGCTCACATTTCCAAGCATGTTTGAGAAATAGTACATTACTGCAGCGGCCAGCAACAGAGGCATTGATGGACGAACGTGTAAATGTGGGCCGAGGCGAAGCCGAGGCACACATACGTAAGTCCATCAATGCCTAGTTGTGGCCAAGGCTTGTATAGTACTTTTCTCAAACAATGCGCGGAAATTAAAACAGTAAATTTTCTCAAATAATTCGCAGAAATTAAAACTCTTTTCAAAATCAATGACGAACAACGAACAACAATTTGTTTTTTTTTTCAATAAACAGCTTTCTATTTGCAAGCCCGTTCGAAATTTAAATAAAACCTTTGATGAGTTACCTCCTTGGTCGCCATGTTTCGGAGAAAAAGATCGTTCCATTTTTAAATTACACGACAGATATGAGTTTACTATGTAATTTATTTGGCCGCTAAACACGACAGATATGGATTTTCATACAAACATTGCCGGCCGCTGCGCGCATGTATTTGGCCAGTACTGCAATTTCGATTTATCTCGAAGAAGGTTGTCAAAATAATGCTCACATTTCCAAGCATGTTTGAGAAAAAAATATTTAAGTAGACGAAAAATTTAAGGTAGACGGAACGCCACCGCACGCCGCAGCACCGCCGCGCGCGATCGCGTTCCGTCTACGTTATTTCCTTTAGCAAATGACGTTCCTTAGTGACAGAAAAGGATGGAGCGACGGAAAAACGGTTCCCTAATGATATCTATCAATTTCACCCTTTATAATTAAATGCTCGTCTAAACTATTATAAAAGTGTAACAGAAGTGTGTCTGTACATTGAAGATATTTACAAAAAAATACGACATGGTTTTTACCTGTCCCTGATTCCAAATCACCAATTTTTGGATTTTTTGTCTGTCTGTTTGTTTGTTTGTTTGGGTGTTTGTTTGTTCGAGTATCACGCAAAACATACTGAACCGATTTTGATGAAACTTTTTTTGTTTGATAGCTCATCATCTGACTTAAAATCTGGTATATAATTTATGCGGACTAAGTTGCGGGTAAAAGCTCGTATGTATATAAATATAATACATGCATAGTATCACAGTATTGCACCCGTGCGAAGTCGGGTCGGGTAGCTAGTATTATAAACTTTTAGTAGGAAACTTTTAGTTGGCAATGTTGTTTTAAAAAAATGTTGATACCCTACTATCCTGTAATTAGTCCGTAAGTTTTCCTAAAATGAATAAAATAAATAATAGTACATTACTGCAGCGGCCAGCAACAGAGGCATTGATGGACGAACGTGTAAATGTGGGCCGAGGCGAAGCCGAGCCACACATACGTACGTCCATTAATGCCTAGTTGTGGCCAAGGCTTGTATAGTACTTTTCTCAAATAATGCGCGGAAATTAAAGCTCTTTTCAAAATCAATGACGAACAACGAACAACAATTTTTTTTTTTTTCAATAGACAGCTTTCTATTTGCAAGCCAGTTCGAAATTTAAATAAAACCTTTGATGGGTTACCTTCTTGGTCGCCATGTTTCGGAGAAAAAGATGGTTCAATTTTTAAATTACACGACAGATATGAGTTTACTATGTAATTTATTTGGCCGCTAAACACGACAGATATGGATTTTCATACAAACATTGCCGGCCGCTGCGCGCATGTATTTGGCCAGTACAGCAATTTCGATTTATCTCGAAGAAGGTTGTCAAAATAATGCTCACATTTCCAAGCATGTTTGAGAAAATTAATGTTCTTATGATGCGAACGAAAAAGTCATCGGCTGCAATATTATTTTTTAACTTTTTAGTTTTTTTGAAGGCGGTTTTAATTTTTTGATAAAATTTTGTTTATTTCACAATTTTCAGTGGTGAATTCATTAGTTCGATTTGACAGTAGTGCTTCAAATTAACAAATGCACTAGTCGGCACTACGATTTTCGAAGGTTCCCCTCGATTTCTCTGGGATCCATCATCAGATCCTGGTTTCCTTATCATGGGACCACCCTTGGGATATCTCCTTTCCAACAAAAAAAGAATCATCAAAATCGGTTCATAAACGACGAAGTTATACGCGAACACACATTAAAAAAAAAAAAAAATATATACGGTCGAACTGAGAACCTACTCCTTTTTTTGAAGTCGGTTAAAAATGTTAAAAAGTTAAAAATTAAGGGGGGTTCTCAACATAAAACTAGTTTATATCAACGTTTTTTTCTTCACGCTCTATCGTAAAAATGGTAATACAGTATACAAGCGTCAAACTTTGTGTGATTATAGAGCAAACTCTACAGAATAACAACAAATACTAAAAAAACCGGCCAAGTGTTAAAAGTCGCGAAGTAAAAAACATATTTTTCTACACCGCTACAACATATGTTGTAGCGGTGTGTGGTACGCTCCCGGTAACCCTCGGCCTCGGTGCGCGAATAGCCCGATTCGCACTTGACCAATTTTATAAAGTCTAAAAAGTACATTTTATAAGTTCGTCGATTATTACTTGTCAATTTGTAAAGGCTACTTAGCGCTGATAGATTTCCTTTTAATTCGTTATACAGGATGTAAGTTGCTTATCGAGTCGACTTCAAATTCTGAACTAAGTCGCGGACAGACAGACGGACAAACGGACGGACGGACAAGGCGAAACTACAAGGGTTCCTTGTTGACTACGGAACCCTTAAAATAGACTTTTTTTAAAGCCCAATTTTAATGATGTAATTAGATAATTCTTATGCTATTCGTATTTGGTTTCTTAGTTGCTAGATGGCACCAAACAGCTATCCTATGCATCTATTTACGGCTTTTTATCAATTTTGGTGATGTACTGCTAGGGCCAGGCTTGCTTACACTATTACACTGCACAACTTTTACCATACGGAGACGAAATTAAAAAAAATCTGCTGTCCCATACACTACATTGGAGTCGAGTCGGTATTACAATGTTTTAAAGTAGATTTTATTTTATTTTGATGTTGGCTCCATAGTGAAAGTTGTCTAGTTTAATGGTCTAACTAAAGCATCTTAATGTCTTCTGTTACACCCTGTATACCAAGTATCACTCGCATTCTACTGGTTATTAACATTACCTTGGGGGACTTGCTACCGATGTCAGCACCCACAAGTTATAGCAAAGATGCCAACAGATGGCGATACCGTCGCTCTCGGAAATATGCTCCATACAAAGACAACGTTCATCCTAAATACGTTACTCGTAACCTACTACACATAAGGTTCACCATCGAATGCGAGACATAAATCGCGCAAGAGAAATAATCACAGAGATTCGATACATATACAAGGTCCAACTAAGAACTGTAGGACCACGGCCGGTCCCCAGGCATCACACCTAGCCTGGCGGAAGTACTTCCCTTTTCAATGGAGGAACATTCCCCAGTAGCACCTCCATATTACTTATAGCTTTTGGTTATTATAACCCAGTAAAATTAAGCTGAAATATACCAATCAGGAGAAGTAATTTCCGGAGTTCTGAAACTTTTTTTTAAACGTTCCTTTGGTACGTAATATTGAAGAAAAAAAAAGTCCTGGTGAGGGGGGGGTGAGCTCGAGGAAGGGGGGGGCTCTAAAGGTGACTTTTTTCAGTTTTTCGCTTATTTCTTGAAATCTGAAAGTCGTATCGAAATACTTTGTATGGACAAATTAAACCTAACAAAATTTCCTACAAAACAAGTGGTATGCATTTTTGTCATAGGACTTAACCTTTGAGGGCTACGGGGCCGAGAAATTAACGGAATTTCAAAAATTATGAAATTTGTATGGCGACCCTCATGAAAGTTAAAGATAAAAACAAAATGATTTCATATTCTTAATTAGCAGCCCCGAAAACCCCCAGATACAAATTTTCAGTCGGTTCGGGGAACCCTTAAAGGCTGGATTGGCGTTTGAAATTTCCATTGGAGCCATCTTGGATATCGCAATTTTGAATTTTTTTCACCGGCAACCAAATCTGACCAGGGTCCTCTATGACAATTGTTCAAGGTCCATATCCCTATCGGTCATAGTTTCCGCGGGCTGTTGACCTCATCCATCAGGAGTCGACCTTCTGAGGAAGTCGCAATATTATTTTTATCGCCAGGGCATCCTTATGATGATCCCTAAAATAATTTTACTATGCGTTGAATGGGGGAAACCCGGTGAACAATTAATTATACGGGTATTTATCTAATATCTATGTGGGGGGGGGGGGGGAGGTGGGGGTCAACCAGATACCTCCAACTGATCTCCGGGTTCCCCTTACGGTACAAGGATGACATTTGGGGATCATCATATGGATGCCTTGGTGATACAGGGAAAACTTTGACTTCCTCGGAAGGTCGACTCTTGATGGATGAGGTCAACGGCCCGCGGAAACTATGACAGATAGGGTTATGGACCTCGAACAAATGTCATAGAGGACCCTGGTCAGATTTGGTTGACGGTGAAAAAAATCCAAAATTGCGATATCCAAGCTGGCTGCCATGGAAATTTCAAACGCCAATGCAGCCTTTAAGGGTTCCCTGAACCGACTGAAAATTTGCATCTGGGGGTTTTCCGGGCTGCTGATTAAGAATATGAAATCATTTTGTTTTTATCTTTAACTTTCATGAGGGTCGCCATACAAATTTCATAATTTTTGAAATTCCGTTACTTTCTCGGCCCCTTAGCCCTCAAAGGTTAAGTCCTATGACAAAAATGCATACCACTTGTTTTGTAGGAAATTTTGTTAGGTTTAATTTGTCCATACAAAGTATTTCGATACGACTTTCAGATTTCAAGAAATAAGCGAAAAACTGAAAAAAGTCACCTTTAAAGCCCCCCCCTTCCTCGAGCTCACCCCCCCCCTCACCAGGACTTTTTTTTTTCTTCAATATTACGTACCAAAGGAACGTTTAAAAAAAGTTCCAAAACTCCGGAAATTATTTCTTCTGATTTATCTAATTTTACTGGGTTATAATAGCTAACTGCATGTTATAGTTAAGTAGGTATTTAAAAATATAAAATGTGCTTACGGTCAGCAACTGGTTTAGCGATCTGAAATGAAAGAAACGGTTTCAAATTAATAATTTAGGACATCGTCACAAAAATAGTAGTGTAGATGTATACAGGGTTATTTGTAATTCGACGTATTCCTTTCAGGACGTTAAAGGGCAGCCTAAATGCAATTATGTGAACCCCCATAAGTGGGGTCGGAAATTAATATTTTTCGAGATATTTGGAATTTAAAGTTTTTTACAAAAACACCCATTTTTTCACACTTTTTCTTAAATAAATAAAAATATGCTTATTCTATGGCGTCGATTTGAATTTAAATTCATAGCTAACACTTTTTCCGAGATTTTTTCATAAATCAATGTCCGATCATACTGAGCAATTCAAAATAAATCAATAACAATGACGGTAAATTTTTGAAAAAAATTTGAAATTCTTGAAATCATGCTTTTTTTCTCCAAAAAAAATTATGAAGAAAAGTGTGCGTTTTACTGAAATAACTTCCTCGTTTCGTTAGCTTTCTAAAAAGGTATACATGTTCTAGAAATAATGCAATAACAAAAAAGATTTTTTACTTAGTACGTGATACGTAGAGGCAACATTCTCATGGAGAAAAATTTTACGAAAATTCTTTTTGATAACATTATTTATTAATTTAAATCTACACATCATACTTAGAGTGAGCCCCTCGGTTCCGAACACATTCACGCAAGCATTTTCTTAATTCACTTTTTGTTACTCTTGAAGTAAAGGTAAAATCTTATTACCTCCGCTGCGTTTATTGTGCGCTGCCTTAAGTCTTCTACGTCGTTTACTGGGGTTTGATAAACAAGGTCTTTCATTGTGTCCCCAGACATTAAAATGACATGAGGTCAAGTCGGGGCTTCTTGCAGGCCAAGGAGTGGCCCTCCTCTACCAATCCCTCAAATGGTTACGTTGCTGGCCCGACTTGCAACTTGTTCGAATAAATGGATTGGTAGAGGACCACCAATACATGGTCTGCAAGAAGCCCCGACTTGATCCCATGTAATTTTTATGTCTGGGGACACATAAAAGGCCTTGTTCATCAAACCCCAGTAAACGACGTAGAAGACTTAAGGCAGATCATAGTAAACGCTGCGGAGATAATGAGATTTTACTTTTACTTCAAGAGTAACTAAAAGTGAACTAAGAAAATGCTTGCGTGAATGTGTTCGAAACCGAGGGGCTCACTCTGAGTATGATGTGTAGATTTAAATTAATAAATAATGTTATCAAAAGAATTTTCGTAAAATTTTTCTCCATGAGAATGTTGCCTCTACGTATCACGTATTAAGTAAAAATCATTTTTGTTATTGTAATTCCATTTATTTCTAGAACTTTTATACCTTTTTAGAAAGCTAACAAAACGAGGAAGTTTTTTTTTTTAATTTTTTTTGAGAAAAGAAGCATGATTTCAAGACTTTCTATTTTTTTTTCAAAAATTAACCGTAATTGTTATGGATTTATTTTGAATGGCTCAGTATGATCGGACATTGATTTATGAAATAATCTCGGAAAAAGTATTAGCTATGGATTAAAATTTAAATCGGCGCCATAGAATAAGCATATTCTTTTTTATTTAAGAAAAAGTGTGAAAAATGGGTGTTTTTGTAAAAAACATTAAATTCTAAATATCTCGAAAAATATTAATTTCCGACCCCACTTATGGGGGTTCACATAATTGCATTTAGGCTGCCTTTAACGTCCTGAAAGGAATACGTCGAATTACAAATAACCCTGTATAAGTATAGAAATAATACAAATACTATAATACTGGGCATCCGAAACATACTTCGTCAAGTTAACCTACGTAATCAAATAACATATACCGGGCCAAGCCCGTACCAAACGTTCCTATAACGCTTAACACTTATGCGGCGCATAGCCACGTTGAATGGACAAGGACATACCTACGTCACAGCCATGACACTGCGTGTACGTGAACGCTCCCGCTCCGGTGACCTTGGGCCGGCGCGAGTATGCGATAGGGTCGATACCTTCCGAAAACGAAAAATATGTATCTATCCACCTAGGTGATATTTTATTTCCGTAAAGTAAATTATATTATCATTGCAGTTAGTATTGTAGTGTCAATTTCACGTCATGCTTGATACCCATAATATAAGTTGGTAGCAAATGTAACAATCAATTATTATAATCCAAATCAGGTACCTAGGTCATATATTTTCAAAAATCGAGGTTGTAGGTGGTAGGTGGGTATTATCGGGAAAAAAGTAGGGGGCGTGATCAATCATCAAAATTAAAATACCTAAATTTTGAATTAACTGTTTTAAAGGACGTAAAGTATGAGTAGGCAGGTAGGAAACACAAAAACAAACTCGAAATGACATCTTTCCGCACGTGACAATAGTCGCGTACCTACTCGCGTCGTCCACTGAGTCAGCGAGCGAGAACAGCCTTGGGATTCGGCCGTCATTGACATGACGTCCCACCCGCTCCCAACCCGCGTTCCTACCCGCGCTCGCCCCGACCCGCACACATAGCCGCGAGCGCTTTTACGAGCACACATGCATGAGTGTCGCTTCTTTTCGCGTAGTGTATATTTTCTTTGCCTACGTTGCATAAGAAAGGACCCAGAGACCCTGCTTTCACTGACCCTGTTGCACGAGCAAATAAGAACCCACCAAAGCTTGATATCTCTGGTGTTTGAGGCGAGCCGCACTTTCTGCCACCACCCAGCCAGCCCCGCATGATACCAAATGAGACTACGCAAAGATGCACACGTAAGACAAGCACGGACACAGACTTTTATTTAGGTTACTAGATAGTGTTTGACGCAAGTCGCATCCCACAAAAAGGACCGACCTTCTCTCAAGGTATCAACGCGAAACCATCCGGTCTCCTAGGTCGCTACGGCTCAAGCCTGGAAGCTTAAGGGCCTATGTCGAAAAATAATTTAAGCGAAACAGGCGTGCGATAGCTTATATTACGGCCTGATGCGAGAGAAAGAGATGGGGCGGCGCGCGCGCCTGAAACGAATCGAGCGCCAAATCAAACTTTATTTAATTGTGATTTTACTATTTATGTAAGGTCAATTCTGCTTTAATCGAAACTTAGAAAATATCAATCTCTTTTTTTAAATCAAGTCTTGTGTTTCTATTATTCACCGTTTAGCAGTTCCAAGCGTTTACAGATAAAAATGGAGGCTACTTTGGCTTGTTTTTCTATCGAGAAAATGTGTCTTAATCGGGTTTTGGCTCTAATCAAAACTTCAATTATATGTTCAATTTACACATATCCGAAAATCATACTCCTACTGTTAGTACTTCATGATATATGAAGCTTTGAAGAATCCTATTTTTTTCACATAGCCCCCTCCTTAAGGATGGACGGGATGTTGCCAGACAACCAGCTCCCGCCTAACAATATCTTTCAAGTCGAGGTAAAACGACCCTCACACTTCTGCCAGCTTAAACTGATGATGATGACCATTAAGCCACCATTATGCCATAGACGCGAAACTTTTTTTTTATTATTCTGTTTTTTAGGGTTCCGTACCCTAAAACGGTGAAAACGGGACCCTATTTCTAAGCCTACGTTGTCCGTCCGTCCGTCCGTCTGTCCGTCCGTCCGTCCGTCCGTCTGTCTGTCTGTCTGTTTGTCCGTCCGTCCGTCCGTCCGTCCGTCTGTCCTACCTATTTAGGGCTGTAACTTTTGAACCGTGATAGCTAGATAGTTGAAATTTTCACAGATTATGCGTTATTATTACGGCGGATTTGTTAACAAATAATAAAAATGTCAAAATGTTAAAAATTAAGGGGGGTTCTTAACAAGAAACTAGTTTTTATCAACGTTTTTTCTTCATGCTCTATCGTAAAAACGGTAATACATAAAAGCGTCAAACTCTTTTTTTCTTATCGTGTGGTCAGAGCCCTGGTGTCAGAGTTTTTCAGACCGCCTTACGGCCTCTGACGTGGTTTTTTATGTAACGACTAGTACCACCAGAGATAGTAGCCGGGACCAACGGCTTAACGTGCCATCCGAAGCACGGAATCATTTTACTTTTCAGACAATCAGGTGATTCAGCCTGCAATGTCCTAACCAACTGGGGAAAAACGCACAAAGTGACATATCACTAGGTGTCCCCCGTGGGAATCGAACCCACAACCTCTGTGTCGAGAGCCAATGCTCTTAACCATTAGACCACGGAGGCAGTTAAACTTATTGTGATTATAGAGCAAACTCTACAGAATAACAATAAATATTAAAAACCGGCAAAGTGTGAGTCGGTCTTGCGCTAAAGGTCACGGACGAAAAAAATATGTTTTTCTAAGTTAATAATGTTGTGTTCTGTGGTGGTGTGGTACAGAACCCTCGGTGCGCGAGTATCCCGACTCGCACTTGACCAGTTTTATTTATTTTTATTGGAGCTTTTAACCCTGAGGTTATGTCAGCCCGACGCACAACTTTGAGAGACATATATCGCATCCCAGCCTTCAGGCAGCAGCAGTCCTCATAGTGTCTAGGAGTGTTACCTATCTGCACCCATGGCGGCGCATGCAATCATGCACCTGACTCTTGTTCTGAAACAACACGCAGCCCAGCCAAGTCCGAACCAGTTGCTCAAGTACTATTTTCGATGCTATCTCGTCCCAAATTTTTTGACTTCGGCCAATATCGGGGAGGTATTGGTTCGCGAAATGGGATGACCACGCGTTCAGCGCGTCACCAAACCCGTCACCAAGTATGCGAGCGACCAAAGCCTTCCTAAAGAAGTTCATTCCCGGTCAATTCGCTCGCCTGACTTGTGTGACAGTGTTTTTTATTTATTGATGTGCATAAGGTCTTAAATGCTTGAATGAAATATTATTATTAGAATAATAAATTCATGGGAAAATACTGAAAATAAAAACACGGCAAGCTTCACTAAACAAAGAAAATACGACTTACTATTTGTGCGACAAATACCACGATCAATAGAAGGCATAAACTTTTCTTCATGATGAGCAAATACTTAGGTAGTAATCAGAAAGTGTTCAATAGTCACAGTTTGAACGCTCGAACATTGAGTGGATAGGTACAGAAAGATGTGTATTTATATAAAAAAAAAAAAAAAAGTGACGTTATTAAGTTAACAAATGAACAAAGATGACAATGCGCACAATGCGTCACTTTAAAACCATATTTAGGGTACCGTTTGGAATTGGATGTGGTTTTCTTACTTGCCTTCTACGTCTTCTTCGAGTTTTCTACCAATGTTGCTACTAATAGGAAGAGTCATAGGGTAGCGTCATTAGAGCATAATATCATTCATTACCTACTCATTTTCATTCAACTAAATTCTTATATCGTATTGGCTATGTGCGATGTGGGTGTTGGGAACTGTCAAGTCGATCGCAGCGCACGCTGTGCCAGAAATTTGAACTACTGACGGCGAAGCTGTGTCAGATTTTCTTGAATCTATGCAAATCCGCACACTAACTTAACACGAAATCTCCAAAACTGTCAAGACTACAAATTTAAAATTTGGCATGGAAGTTTCTATTGGCATCTAGATGCTCACTTAAAAAAGGCTTGTCGCATTTTAAACCCCCAAAGGAGTTAAAACTGAGGTAAAAGTTTGTATAGGAATTCCGACACAAATTAGATTTTGTCCGGGGCTTCGACCGCATCCGCTCCCGTCATCGTACCGGAATAAAATATAAGCTAGCTTTTAACATTAATAATAAGCTATTTATTAGATATTTTTTGATATCTGTTAGATATTTTTAAGATATCTATTAGATATTTTTTAGACATTTGTGTTGTTGTGGGAGCGACAGTTCTCTGCGACAGTTTGCGACAGCGGACGCCGCCGCCGCTGACGGTCCGTCGCGCGACCCTCTGCGACCTTCGGCGACCGATGACGTAGTGCAAGTCTGAGAGGAAGTCTTGTTATTGAGAGATTTCGGTTTGAAGACACCGGAGGCTAAAAAATAACATGGTTCATGCTTCTTGTAATAGTTTTTATTAATTTTCCATACATTTTGGTTTCTTTAGAATTTTTTGGTAGAGTTTTTTAGTTTTTGGTAGATTTTGGTTAACGGAAGTTTTTGTTGTATCTCGAAAAAAAAGCGACAAGATCTTATCGTTTTTTTTCGAGATACTAATAATATGAATAGCTATTAGAAAGCCATTTATGTGTTTCCGCTGATAGAGGTTGTTTCTGGAAATTGTTGGTCGATCTTGGTCGCGTGGTTGGAGGGTCGCGGAGGGTCCTTCGGCGACCGCTGTCGTAAACTGTCGCAGGGAACTGTCGCTCGTCTGTAACAGCCCTTAGGGATTGCACCATTTTAAATTATTCGGCGAGATCAAAAACGTGGGTAAATTATCTGGGACTGTTCAGAACCGTTTTCGCAACAGTGAGATTCGCGATTGTCCAAATGATTTGAATAATTTCAAAGGGAAAATAATTATTTTTGTAGCGTTAACTATGTGTAATGATTAATGACAACTATCTGCTATTGTTAAGAGAACACGTATAATTGTTCTCTGGAACATATTTTTCTTTTCACACATTTCTTGCGATGACACAGCCACTATAAACTATTGCATGTCTAAACTATTATAAAACTGTAACAGAAGGGTGTCTGTACATTGAAGATATTTACAAAAAAAAGATTACGATATGGTTTTTAGGCTTCCCTGATTCCAAATCACAAATTTTTGGACTTTTTGTCTGTCTGTTTGTTTGTTTGTTTGTTTGTTTGTTTGTTTGTTTGGGTGTTTGTTTGTTCGAGTATCACGCAAAAACTACTGAACCGATTTTGATGAAACTTTTTTTGTTTGATAGCTTATCATCTAACTTAAAATCTGGTATATAATTTATGCGGACGAAGTCGCGGGTTAACGCTCGTACTTACTAAAACAATAGGTCCTTACATATTATTTCTTTTATAATTGTTCGCTTGACATTGATGTCAGTTATAAATACGTGTAAAAGGTACATCGACATACGGTACCGGATCCTTTTTTGAGAAGTTCAATTGTCTATCTCCGAAGCGCTTCATTATATTAGTAGGTTGGCAAAAGGACTTCCCGGAACTTTCCGTTCAAGTCATCTCTTTTATACGGCTATCTGGTATCAATGGGTTCAGTATGACCCCCTGATCACAAATATATGAAAAACGGAAAAAATTAAGGCATTTTTTAAAAAAACTTCCACATCTCCAGAAGTCCGGATTCAAAAGTAGAAATAACTAGTAAAATAGACAAATCGTCAAAAAAGCAATAGCAAAACGCAACCATGACAGTTATTTTCATCTTATGTTATCGCTAAGGTATTTTTGGTCGTTACGGAACGTATTTGGCTTGGTTGAACTGATAGTGTGTGTGATTTCGTTTTCTACCATATTGTGATATATGGTACGGTTATCGTGAATTTTCATTAAAATAAACACAATGAATGCGTAGAAGATTGAGTGCACTATCTAATAAGAAAGATTATGAGTTTCACACACTCGATACAAAAGGTATCATAAGGAGAAATACCTTTCCCCCAACTTTTACAGATTACAACCAATTTACATTTTTATAGTTTTGATTCACTCTACAAGTATTACTAAGTCTCATTCATGTATATTCCTTTATGTCTGGGTCTCACATTACATGGCCTTCCGCCTAACTTCTTTTGGTGACCTTGTTTCCTTCAAAATGAAGTAGACTGGTCAAATGTAAAAGCCTATAACAAAAGCCGGACAGGCCGGACACCGTCAAATTTGGCCGGACACACATCCAAAAAGCCTAACTATGTCCGGTTTTATCCGGACGCTTGGCAACGCTAGCACCAACATAGAAATAGCGAAAAAAAAATCTGCTGTTCCATACCGCTGCTGTTACATTCCGAGTCGTAAAATTGCAAACCTACTCGAGCCAAATGTATAGGACATCTGATTTATTTTCGCGATTTCGATGTTTGTCCCATATACAGAAAGTTGTTCAGTTTGATGGTCTAGTCATCCCCTTAAAAAACCTATATGCCTACAACTACAATTAGGTAATGTGTATGCATACTGTATATCCTCTGTACTTATCATTGTAGTAGGGATTTTAAAAAATACACAAGTGTTCTGCAGTTTTAAAGTCATTTATTCTGGCTACAATATAATTTTATGGTATTAAGCACAATGTACATAATTATTATTTATTATTTGAAGTCTAGTTAGATGATTGAAACTTATGTTGAATTAAAATAGTCGACCGTATTGTCTCCGAGCGTTGTTGAATCCATAGTGAGTTGAGACTGGCATCCGTTTTATCTGTAATAATAATCGGGATTATTTATAAGTAGAACATAAGTTAAGCTAGTACAGTCAGTATCAGAAAAACTTGACACCTCTATCTTAATCTTTATAAGGGGGTTAGATTTCTCTTATGCTGACCGCACCTGAACAAGATTCAAGTGAACTGTAATAAGGGTTTCTTGCATACATGCGTAAATATATAAATTCACGACCATAATCTTATTAGTAGTGGTCAGAAGCTTTTGCTACAAATAACTACCTACAATGTTTGCATTCACATTATACAGGGTGTAAAGAAAAGTATCATTAACCTGTAAACCACATACTCTACCCATCGAAATAAACAACTTTTACAATGGGAGCAAACCTGTCAGAACAAAAAAAAGTCAGCTGTCTCACACATTTGAGTCGTGTAGGTATTGCAGTTTAGTATGGAATATCTGATTTTTTTTTGCTCTGACTGGTTTGTTCTCATAGTAAAAGTTGTTCAGTTTGATGGGTAGGGTATGTGGTTTAAAGGTTTTTTTTTTTTTTTTTTTTTTTTTATTAACTATGGGTTTGCTCTTGACCTCAATCCAGTCCTCAGGACGAAGATGGGGTCGTAGATGTAGCGAGCTTACCCAGAAGATGCCTATTCACTCGTACTTTAAAGGAATTCGGGTTGTAAGTACTCGGAAATACTGACGCAGGTAAGGCATTCCACTCCTTGGCTGTGCGCATTATAAAAGATTCAGAAAGGCGCTTGGTGCGGATATGTGGGATGTCAACCAAGAAGGGGTGATATCCCGCGGTGCGTCTGGAAGTCCGATAGTAGAAAGGGGAAGGTGGGATGAGCTCATGCAGCTCTAGGGCACACTCACCGAAGTACAATCTATAGAAGACCGACAAGCAGGCCACTCTGCGGCGGTGGGCTAGGCTATGAAGCTTGGCCTCCACCAGCTTACTATCGCCAATGAGCCTCCTGGCTCTGCGTTCAACCGAGTCGAGTGCGGCAAGTTGATACTTGGCTGAGCCATCCCACAGGTGGCAGCAGTACTCCATACATGATCGGACCTGAGCTTTATACAATACTAAGAGCTGTCCAGGAGTGAAGTACCGCTTCACCTTGTTTAAGATGCCCAGCTTTTTGGCCGCAGTTTGAGCCTTAGACTCGATGTCAGCGCCGAAGTTGAGTTTTGTGGTCAAGCTTATACCCAGAAGCCCAAGACTGTCGGAAACAGGGACAGATGTACCCCGGAAAGTAGGAGTCAGATTAAACGGACTCCTTTTTGCGGTGAACAGACAAGCCTGTGTTTTGGTGGCGTTGAAGTTGACTAAATTATTGTCACCCCACTGGGAGACAACACTTAAAGTCAAGTTTGTCCGCTCAACCATGGCCTCCCTCTGCGAGCGTATTTTATCCCCGCTGGCCCCTGCGCCAGATACATATCTCTCCATGACAGTACTGTCATCTGCATACCCAACAATACCTGACACAAGGAGGTCATTGATGTGCAGCAGGAAAAGTGTCGCGGAGAGAACAGACCCTTGAGGAACTCCAGCATCAATTGCCATAAGGTCAGAAGAGCAGCTGTCAATGACAACTCTAATCGACCGTTCTCTCAAGAAATCAGATATCCAGCTGCAAAGATCAGCGGGGATGCCATAGGCGGGAAGCTTGCTCAGCAAACTAGCGTGCCATACCCTGTCAAAGGCCTTCGAGATGTCAAGTGATACAGCCAGTGCTTCACCGTGCTTCTCGATGGCCTCGCCCCAGCAGTGCGTCACATACACAAGAAGATCCCCAGTCGATCGCCCCCGGCGGAAGCCATATTGGCGATCACTGAGTAGATCATTGTCTTCTAGGTATGACAGCAACTTACTGTTAAGTACTCTTTCCATGACTTTGCAGAGAATGGAAGTAATGGCGATAGGGCGGTAGTTGCAGGGGTCGGCACGACTGCCCTTCTTGGGTACCGGTTGCACATTCGCGAGCTTCCAGGATTTAGGCACCGTTCTTGTTCTGAGAGAGAGGCGATACAGGCGTGTTAGAACAGGAGACAACTCAGGCGCACAATATCTCAACACTCTTGCAGGTATACCATCAGGACCACTGGCCTTATTCACATCCAGACTACGCAATGCTCTGCGGACCTCTTTTGTATGTATTGTGACCTCCGGCATCGAAGAATCACAACGAGGGATGGTTGGCGGCTGTTTGGCACCAGCGTCCAGACGTGAATTGCTCGCAAACAGAGAAGCAAGTAAATTAGCTTTCTCAGTTGCGGAGTGAGCCAGCGACCCATCAGGCTTCTGCATGGGAGGCAAAGTGGGACGGCAGAAGTTGGATTCGACCGATTTTGAAAGGGACCAGAACTGTTTACTACCAGAAGGGTAGGATGCCAGTTTGGCTCCAATGCGGCTGACATGGTCGAATCGAGCCCTCCGGATCACCCGTTTGCAGGACTTGGCGGCAGAATTAAAGGCCCTCTTCTTCGCGCGAACCCTACGAGCTCTAACTTTGCGGTCGCGAGCTTGGACCCATGCTTGGTAGGCGGCTTCTTTTTTAGCCTCAGCGCGAGCACAATCCGCATTGTACCAAGGTTGGGCTTTGTGACCGAGTGAGATGTCGGAGAAAGGAATATAATATTCCATTCCCTGTCGTATCACGTCCGCAACCGCATCAGCCGAACTAGCAGGGTCACTCGAAGAAAAACACACTTGCCGCCACGGGTAAGACGCAAAGAAATGCCGCATCTCATCCCAATCTGCCGACCCGTATCGCCAGACTCGCCTCGTGCCCTTAGGGCTGTCATCGGGAGGAGAGCAGATCGACACGGATTTCACCAGACAGTGATCGGACGTTCCCAGCGGGGCAGAGACCGATACTGAGTGCCTGTCTGGATCTGAAGTCAGCAGAAGGTCCAAACAATTGGGCGTATGACCATCAACATCCGGTACCCGCGTTGCTTGATTCACCAGCTGGGTGAGATCTAGCGATAATGCAAACTTGCGCGCCTCTCTCCCAGCATGGTCAGTTAACTGGAACGGGAACAGCCACTCGCTATGGTGGGCATTGAAGTCCCCCAGAAAAACAAGCTCCGCCGTTGGATACCTTCGTTGGGCTGTCTCTGCCGTCTCAGTGAGATACTCCATGAGCCTGGTTGTCTCCTGGTCACCGTCGTGCGATCGATAGACACCGACGTAGAGAGATTTCTCCATTCCGGTGTCTACAAAAAGCCATAATACGGAGAACCCGGAAACCTCAAAGCAACGGAGACGCCGACAGCAAATGTCGTCGCGAACATACACACAGACCCCAGCTCGCCTCTTGAACTTATGTTCCAACGAGTATCCTGGGTAGTTGAGGTACGCCGTATCAGACGGGGTTGCTATCTGCGTCTCCGTTAAAAAGAATAGGTGTGGCTTCTCGGTCTCGAGGTGGTGGTGGACCGGATCGAGATTTGAGTGCAGACCTCGTATGTTACTGAGGTGCACTTTGAGTGGGAGGAAGTGCAGCCGTTGTCTAACCATTTTCTTTTTTGTGACTTTGTTTTTCATAGTTTGTCGAGTGGTGGAGAGGTGGAAAAAAAGTCGAGATGCCACTCAGGTACCCTAGAAGACCTCATGAGCTCGACTGACTGGTGGGAAACTCATTTGGAGACTGCGGGGACGCCCGAACCCCCCCGCAATGGCCACCGGGTCCTCCCTTCCAGTCGCCAACTGGCACGGTGGAGCATTGCGGGATTTTTCGCAAGTTGTGTGGGGCAGCCTTTCACACGTGGCTAGCGCACTACTTGGGCCCCCTACTAACTGCGGTCGGCCAACGACTGTCACCGTGCTTCGGATCCCGCTACCCTCCAAAATGAGTTTCCCGGTACAGTGTTGCTCAGAGGTCAAGACCGGTTCTGAGTAGCGCAACTGACTTTTTCCCATTCCCCAATGGCGCTGGGACTCCTGCACACCGACGGAACGCAGCAAGCTGCTTGGCGCCGGACTCCGGCAGGAGGGTGGTCGCGAGCCAGGCGGCTCCTTGCGGAGCCTACCACCGCTGTGGGGGATCGTTCAGCCGACACCACGAACTTGTTGTAGTCTGTGGCGGCGTTGCCCAGGGTGGACCACTAGGAGGTAGATCCCCAACCACCCCAACTTTTCCTTTTTCGTTAATGATACTTTTCCTTGCACCCTGTATTAAACCTATTATAGTTCAATGTTTTTATGATTTTCAAATATTCATACTAAATGTATACAACGTGTTAATGAATTAGCGCAAAACCTCATACCCCCCAACTGATTTATAACAAAATAATTAGATTGCAACAATAATTTCATTATTTTGATTATAAAAATTTAAAGTTATTCGCATTTTAAGTTTTGAGACAAAAATGATTTGTTATCATTTCAGCACTGAAAGAAAGCGCTAACGTACTCATGGATACATTTTTATAATCTTGTTTTGGTCGTAATTAGGGTGAGTGTGCCCGTGCGGCGGGTTGTCATCGGGTTCAGTAAATTTTAAATTTTGCAAAAAAATTATTTAATATTTTGAATAAAATTACCTATGTTGAAAATATGATAATTCGATTCTGCTCTCGATTCTAAACAAACTACTTTCTAGTTTTGCGTTAATTCATTAATACGTTGTATAATTAACCTTAGCATTCATTAATATCAGTAATTTTCTCATTGATCTTATTGTTAATTGGCTAAAAAAGAACTCTATATACTTTTTATATGCAACAGTTTAGTCTATTTCAAGTGCATTTTACGAAAACTGAAAATATTTTTTTTTATGTCATTATTAGGATTCGCCATTTAATAGCGCATCTCTTTCCAAACGTAGGTTTAGTTTACAATAAAGATAAAGGTAAGGTTAGTACCTACAATATTACAATTTTAATTATTTAATCTAGTTCTCTCTCTTTTTTTAGTGACCTTAGGCAATGTATAGAGCAATGCAGTGCCTCCACTGTACTGCTCTATGCTTTGCATCAGGACTCTACAAGCTATACAGGGTGTAAGGAAAAGTATCATTTAACCTTAAACCGCATTTTCTACCCACCAAACTAAACAACTTTTACTATTGGAGTAAACCTGTCAGATCCAAAATAAATCAGGTCTTTCATACATTTGAGTCGTGTAGGCATTGCAGTTTAGAACAGCAGATTTTTTGTGCTGATAGATTTGCTTCTATAGTAAAAGTTTTTCAGTTTGATGGGTTGTGGTTTTAACCCTTTGTAGGGCATAAGCCAAAAACGATCACCCAGTTGACCGCTGCTGACACCGATGTGTTCGTAAAGCTCATATTCTGTATAAAGTGACATTTAACTTGACTCTTATGATTTTTTCGATTGTTCATGAATGATCGCAGGTCCTGAAAACGACCGCTTAATTTAGAATATAAGATAAGGTTATTTTAAAACGCTTCCAAATATGCGGTTGATATCGCGACCTTTGAACGATCCCGAAAAGAAACAGATCTCCGGTTTTTCAACGCGGTTTTTATGAAAAAAAATGTGAAAAAATGTAAAAAATATCACAATAAGGTATGAAATATGCTAATTTAACATCTTAATTATAATTTAAATTACTTTTCTTCGAAGTAAAAAGTTATTCTCACTGAGTATTATCAATTCAAAAATCTGTGTTGTTTCTTTGCAGAATAACACCAAAACGATACGACAAAAAAAAGTTGCCCTATAAAGTGTTAAGGTTAATGATACTTTTCCTTCCACCCCTGTATATGCTATTTTTTATAATTACTCGATCTAACTCTGATAACTTTCATCAATATTTCGAATACCTCTGTTATATTATATTACAATAATCCATAATTAAATTACATTTAAGTTGCAATCTTCAGAACATTATAGTCAATGGAATTTTACGCGTACCTACCCCCAAAAGCTTGACATCATTCTGAAACAAGAAATACATTTTGTTAGGCGTAATTTTTGTAAAACAAACTATTAAAATCGATACTCAGGTGCTGCCCTCAATCGCAAAGTATTAAAATCGATATTCAGGTTCTGGAGTGCGATTTTTGAATCTCATTTGCTGAGTTCGGCAGTTGTAAATGTCAAAATTACTATGGAGATACGCATCTTTCTACTGTTGATTTGACTTTCAAAAATAGCACTCCTGTAGTATGATTTTTGAAAGTCAAATCATAAGTAGAAAGATGCATAACTCCATAGTAATTTTGACATTTACAACTGCAGAACTCAGCAAATGATATTCAAAAATCGCACTCCTGCCCTCAATCGTATTTTAATAATTTCTGAACAATTAAACAACATTTCCAAAAAACACACATTCCATTCAACGTCACATTGTGGTCATTGTTGTTTTTCAAATTTTCAATTTGAAGCACATTATCGTAATTAAGCGTTTTTCTTTTGGTTTTCTAATCAACGATTGGAATCACTAACCCTGAACTTGCCGCTACTTTAGGATAGGTAGATAATCAAAATGTAGTGATACACGGGACAATGTGAGAAAGTTTCACGTTTTCCCTGACTGAACGACCTTGACTCTTTCAGAGCCACCTCACCTCTACTAAACTACGTCATTTTAGTAGGTATACCTATTTTTGACTAGCTTTTCCTTCATTATGTCACACTGGAGCCTTCTAATCCAAGGAAATCACATTCTAAAATCATAAGAATTTGCCCCAAATTTAACAATTATCGAATTAACTCATTAAATATTGATCTTAATTTTTTTTTGTTAAATAGGTACCAATTTTAGATTTTAATATTGTCTACACAAAGGTGTGTGTCTCAGGTAAATGTGACTTCAACATAAAAAGTAGATGCACATAATACAGATTTTTTCCAATATTTAGGCTTTCCTTTGAACACAGGTTTCATTTATGTATTTTATAGAAAAATAAGAAATATGATCTATAGCAAATAAAGCCGAGATGTTGACGAATATTGCTACACTTTTCAATTATTTGTATGTCTTTCAAATAACGAGAAGATAGCTTCTAAAAACCAGTAAAATATGGCCCGAGCTAGCGTTTACCTATGGATTTTTACTTACTTAGATCCAGATTCCATTGCCTTTATGCCTATGTCCAAGGGCATTTTAATCATTTCTCCAATCAAAGCAGTAGGAGCTTGCAGTGGATTAGGGAGGTGAGAATCTCTTTTTGGGGCTTCAGCAGCTGCTGAGGTTTCAGGAGCTGCAATGAAATAAGATGATATATTTGTAACTAATATAACATTACGTCAACAATATCATGGTTACATTTGTATACTGCAAGGCTTGTACACCACAGAAAAAAATTTTAGTTAACGATACTACAAAACGTTAGGGTTAAAATAATAAGAATAGTCTTACGCATAAGCATAAGCATATACGACTATATTCCCTGAGGGGGTAGTCAGTGTTGGAAGTATAATTATTGTACCATTTATTAGACTCTAATATTATAAAAACTAGCCAAGCGTGAGTCGAGCTCAGGCAGGGATCCCGGAAAAAAAATTTTTTGGTAGTGTTATGTGGCGGTCAGAACCCTCAGTACGCTTTGCCCGTCCGACTCGCACTTGGCCGGTTCATCATTTTACTTTAGAATTTTTGCACTATAATTTAACCAATTTTGACGCTTGTCTTGTATGTAAGTAATTGTAATATCGTCATTTTAACCATTTAGAGCAAAAACAAAAAAAACGTTCAAAAAAAGTTCTAAAATCTAGTTTCTGGTATGGAGGGTTCTGTTGTTTCAATTATTATTCACTAGCTGTTGCCTGCGACTTCGTCTGCGTGGACATGTGATTTTTTCTCATGTCTCGTCTAAGGTCGTGAAGGTCATGGTCTAACCAAGTCTAGGAATCCTGGCATGTAACATTAGAATGGCCATTAAGGAATGGGCTGATAAAAGACACAGGCTAGAATGCTCTGGCCTCTCCGGTCTGCAACATTGGAGGAAATTCATCTTATTCATATCCGCCATAATAGCGCATATTATGTGAAAATTTCAGCCGTTTAGTTCTAAGATAAATGATCGGTCATCATGATTATTTATAGAAGGTCTTTTATTACGTTTCAAATGATATAGCCCTTTAAAGGTATGACGAACGGCCGGACGGACGGATCGATAGCGTAGAGCATAGGCTTATTAATAGGGTTCAATTGGTACATTTTGGGTACGGGACCCTAAAAACTACGTACCTTTGGCTTTGGCTTCATCAGCGGCTTTCGCAGCTTGGTCTGTGAATAAAAATTTGAATGAACTTACCTTTAGTATGCCACTACGGTCCTATACAAAAATAATAATAAATAAATAAAAATAAATAAATAAATAACGCTCACAGGCACGGCACATACATTGTAATGATCCCAAGTTAAGCACAGTAGGCTTTTTAATATGGTAACCATACAACAACGTCACGATCATATAACATCCATGACCGAACCGGGATTCGAACCCAGGACCCTGGTTTGGCAGTCCGGCATGGTAACCATTACACCAACCGGGTCGTCAATATTATTGTAAATATTTCAAACAAAAGTTTCTTATAGTTTATCGTGTACTTATACAACTCTACCTTTTGCTTCGTCAGGTTTAGGTTTAGGATCTGCAATAAGAAAAAAAAATACATAGGTACATGGTGAAAAGGCAAAACCATTTCTCATTCCCCCATCTCGGAAAGAGACTCTTCGATATCTAAGTGCAAAAGCCTTTTTATCCGCTAGAGGATAAAGTAAATTGAATTTATTTAAAACATCGTTATCGACCCTCCATGGTGCCGAATTTATAATACAACCTTTTTTAATTTGTTAAAAACCCAGACTTTTTTAAATTTGCTTTGCGCTCGCCATTTTCTTTTCACGTAATAGTTACGTGTTGCACTCGAGTGCAGAGATTTTTCACCTCGTGCTCTTTTAATTCCGTCGCTAACATTCAGGATATCCTTCGCTTGCTCGGTCATCAAAATTGAGCACGCTGTTAAAAAGCAACTTTGCACTCTTGTACAACAAATAACTATTGTTAAATCGATACAAAAGAAATTATATACCTAGACATCAAAACATTCTGGGACCACAATGACGGAAACATCAAAACTTCTCTATCTTTGTGACCTAACTAGGAATACATTTACTGAAGTTAAGCTGAAGTGCGATTTTTGAAAATCATACGAGCCACTTGGCAGTAGAAAATGTCAAAATTACTATGGAGATTATGCATCTTTCTACTGCCAAGTCACTCGTATGATTTTCAAAAATCGCACTTCAGCTTCAGAGCGATCCTTATACTTTGCAAATGCAATTGCTCATGAATCATGATAGTCCTTGCAGCGCGCTCCATACAAATGAAGTTTCGTTCTATTTTTAATATCAACCAATTAAAGTCAATGTATTTTTAAAAACGATCTAGAAACTAATATAGTCTGTGTCTGTATTTTGTCAGATTTCCATCCAGAGGGGAAAATGGGGCTAGTCGGGGTAGTTGTGTTTTGACGAAGCTTTCATGCGGATTATATTTTGTGTATATTTACCATTGACAAACTTTGCTACTGATATTAAAAGACAATGTTATTCTGATTAAGTTCTGATTACAATTTTCTTATAATTTATTTATTGAATAAATGATTAGTTTTATTATATCAGAACACGGGAATGATCAACGTATTGATTCAATATTAATTTACTTACCGTCACTTGGTCTAGCGAGCTGAAATAAGAAAAGAAATATATAAATTAATTATTTCAATTTATGACCATTAATACTTTTGTTATCCTTAAAGTAGGTATACTTTATCCGGATACTTAAAAAATTATTAAATCATTTTTTTTAAACCGTCTTAATTTATGGGGTTTGAAAAGGGCTTGACGGTTATACTATGTAGTTTATTTTTCCTAATTTACAGTCGCATATTGTAACCTTTATAAATCGCGATAGGATACTCAGATAATTCCAAAATATAATAATTTTAAGAGGCTGATCAGACCATCAGACTGAACAACTTTCTCTATGGGACCAACATAGAAATCGCAAAAAAATCAGCTGTTACATACTCAACTGCAATATTTAATTTTTTCGTAATTTCGATTTTGGTCCCATAGAGAAAGTTGTTCAGTTTGATGGTCTGATCAGTCTCTTAAAAACCGTCAACATTTATTACGAAAGACATTTTACCAAATCTATAAAATTGTCTTGTGCAAAAATAGTTGTTTTTGTGTCTATGGGTTCTATTTCACATCAAAAGCGTTAGAATTCGAACATCGTCTAATTTCGCATAAAGACGATAAGTTTCTCTAAACTAAAAGCATTTTGTTTAACCTGTGTTTAAACAAATCAAGGTCGTTTAGTAAACAAAACGCAGATAAATGATAATATGAGATACAGTATTTTAATTAGATACATTAATTTTTTATATTTAATAGGTACTTACAATTTGGGCTACAAAGGCCGCAAGAACCAAAAGACATAATACTTTCTTCATGATTCTCAAATTCAATAATCGTTTACTGATAACAATGACTCAAATGCTAATCGTATACTGACTAGAATTAGTTCAAACCATATTATATACTGAAAAATTCTGTGACGTTTTTTGGAAACAATTGAAGATACATAACATTATACGTAACGAACTCTTTTAGGGTTCCCCTATTTATATTAGTCTTACATACCTACTTATTATGATTTCACAATGGATTTTGAAGTGGCAACATAAGAATTGCACCTTAAATGTTTAATGAACCGTTTGACCATATAAAACATTAATGATAATTTAGGAGAGTGATCTAAAATATCCTGTATAATTTTTTTATTGACTAGTCTTTAACTACAAAACTTTTAGAGGAAAAATAGTTATAAAATGAAATTGTTTATTTCCGTTGAATAGGTACGTACAATAGGTTATTAAAATAATAAGTAGGTAGGTATAATGTTTCTTCTATCTAGACTTAATGTTAATTTAATTACTTCATTAAATATGTAGAATCTAATTAATAAAATGCAAAGAATTCATAGTTATAAAAAAATACAGTCAATCAACCACTTGTACAAATTGTCTCAAAATTAATGTATTTGGCAAAGTGTTTATTCTGTCGCGTATTACTCATAAAATGTTAATTTTTTTCTCCGGTGGAAGTGGAAGCAATAAAGTTTTAAAATGGTCGAGCTATAATTTATTCTACATAACTAATAGGTCAACAGTAAAAGTTTGAAATTGTAGAAAACAAACCTAAATTAGAAGTCCAAAACACAATGAAAAAGAAAAGAAAAAAAAATGGGCCTACATAATATTATACATTATTATAATATCATAAACTAGCAGTGGCCCGCAACTTCGTACGCGTGAACTTAGGACTTTTTTATGGTTTTTTGTGGCACTGACTTGTCTTTGTGACTTTCGAAAGAACACCCCCTACTCACCCCTCTATGCACGCCTAATCACCCCTACGCACCCCCTACACACCCCTACGCACCCCTACTCAACCATATGCACCCCAAACTCACCCCCTACTCAGCCCCCCCCCCTAATAGGGGGGTAATTAACGTCCTAAAAAACCAAAAAAATTACACCCATAATGATCATTTAGACATTTTAACCTCATCGCACCGAAACAGCGGATGATGGTATTTCACGTCTGGCACGTTGGATTTTAAAGATTTCGTAATCAGCGACCCAATAAACCACATAAACAATACCCATCTCGGTTTATCAGACTTTGTAACCCCATTTCCCCCTTTCAGGGGTTGAATTCTGAAAAAAACTGATATACGTGTTTACTCATTTATTAATAGAAGTACTCCTGTGAAGTTTCGAAAAAAAAAGTGTAACTAATCTTGTTTCCCCAATTTCCCCAAACAAACTTTGGACACCCGTTTGACCCGTTTGACAGGGGATGAATTTTGAAAAATCCTTTCTTAGTGCACCCCTAGACCTAGCCTAGACCTCATAAGCAACCTATGTCGCCTACGGAATCTCTAAACCCAGCGGTTTGGGCTGTGCGTTGATATGTCAGTCAGTCAGTCAGTTTCTTCTTTTATAAATCAACAACCATCATCTCATCACCTCATTCGCAACGTTAGCTTTGTACAATTAATTCATGTGGTAACATATTCGGAACCCTCACTTCAGAAAATTAAATGTGTTCTACCATTGACAAAAGTTATTTAGAATAACATCATAGGAAAAATATCTATAGAAATGACGGTAATTATGGCAACCATCAGTCTACCTTTTGTTAAGGGATCAGTTAAACAAACTGCGAAATATGTCTTGAGTCATCATGTGACTGGAACTAATTTTGTTTACGGCCTTCGCTAGCTAGCTTAAAATTTTATCGAGGTACGTACCTATACTTACGTAAGATTAATGAAAAATTGTGTAGCGAAAAATAACTATTATACATATTTTATGATTTGTGAGCGTCATCGGTGGGCAGTTGTGGAGCGAGGTAGGTATATTGACACTCAATCAAACGATGAAGGAAAACATCGTAATGAAATCTATACCTGAAGAAGAAATTTTGATGCCTAGCTACCAATCCGCTTCTTACTCGACTCCCCTAAAGTTACCCTCGAACTGCGGGGTGAGATGCGGTATCTGAAGTTAGCTTAGAGTCTAAGCTTCGCGTCCGTCCATAGTTATATGGTAAGCCTTTAGCTATGGAAGAGATACGCGTGTAATATTAACAAACTTTTCTGCCACTTTTTGTGGGGTTTTTTGCGATTGAAAAAGTTGTTCAGTTTGATGGTCTGATAATCCCTTTAAAAATTGTCAGCGTATTAAGAAGGACTCTAGTATGATCTCAGGAAGTTAGTGATGGGGAGGGAGGGCCGTAATATTACTATTCTGTGCCAGGTTATAAACATTTTTCGTATGTGTTTGGTCATCATCATCAGTCCAAGATCCAAGTATGGCTAGACATGAGTCTCTTTGGAGGGCGGCCTCAAAGTTTGGATTTGTCACGATCGCCATTCGCAGTTAGATGCAGTGCATGTGAATTAATCTTGTTTTTGCTTAGTAGATTATTCAATAGTCGTATATCAATGTTCAGATGTGCTTCAGACCATCAAACTGAAAAAGTTTACTATGGGAGCAAACCAGAAATCGCGACAAATAACCGAGTACCTGTAGCTTTAAAGGTTCTATTGCTTCGAAACCGGTCAAAACTACTCCGATTTTCATGTTTTTTTTAAAACGTCTAACCTAAAATTCTACAATCTTTATAGGTACTTTAAAAATTGACGCTCTCAGTCAAGTAAAAAGTTGTAACCCAAAAAATACAAATTAAAAAAAAATGCTTCACAACTTTCGAATTCATGTTAGAACAGGACATTCTATTCGCATTGAGGCAATTTTAATTGAAATTGGCTGACGAATAAACCTTGATGAGCACGCTCCATACAAACGAAGTTTGATTCTATTTTGAATATTAACCAAATAAATTTAATGATTTTTTTTAACACGATCTAGAAACTAATATCCCTGTCTGTGGTTTATCAGATTTCCGTTATGTTATATAGTTTCAAAGTTACACTGGCTCAAAGATTTCTATTATACAAGAAAAAGCGTAAATTTTTAAACTGTTAAGGTTGTAGTATTTTAAATTACCTTGATTTAAAATTTTTTTATCGAAATCGGAATAGTTTTAAATTAAATTAAATTAAAAGCATTTATTTGTTTTGACGGGTTCCGAAGAAAAAACCTTCCGGAACTCTACTAAAAATAAATCAGCTGTTTCATGAACAGTCGAGTAGGCACTGCAGTATCACAGACATTTAAACTTAATATTACGTCACAGATTATTCGATACTTAGTTGTTTTGTTTCGTATGGAACATTTGTTTTTTTTGTCTGATTTAATTTTTTCGTTTGAGCCAGCCCTGAAAATTACGTTTAAAAATCTCCTAGATACATTTTTAGCCAGTAGTGATGGAGTGGCCCTAGTATGGCCCAGGACCATAGACAAATAGGCCAGTCATTTTACGGAGTTTTGTTAGGCGGGGTAGGGAGTAATTATTAATTGGACTTTTAAACTGTAACCGGCACCATTTAGGGACAAAAATACTATCCTAAACCAAATTAAAAAAAATTTGCTACGCAACATAGAAATCAAAATTGTGTGTCCCAGAAGGCTTTTAAATGCCAACGCACTCAATTGAATTCGATTTAACAATATACATTATTTTTGATCCATAAAATAGGAATTAAAATTTAAAAATGAGGTATTTATTAGAAAATACGAATGTATTTTTCAAAACCTTCTAAGTAGACAAAAATATTTTCACCATGTTTGAAGTATGTATGATGGTAAAGCCTTAAATATGTGCAAAAAATATTCATCATCAGGTCTTTTTAGAACGAGATAATATCTATATTTTGAAATTGGAACTGTTGCTGACGTAATTTTTTTTAAATTTTGGTACATTCTTAAGCTCAAATTGGCTCTTCAACAACAACAACAACAACAACAAATATACTTTATTTACACCAAACACATAAATACAGTACAGAGCAGGATACAAAAATAATTATGGTACAAATAAGGCGGTCTTATCGCTAAAAAGCGATTTCTTCCAGACAACCTTGGGGTAGAGGAAATGTTAACTTAGAATACGGGTCGGTGTTACAAAAAAATTAAATCAATATTATATAATTTTCAATATTATAGCGAAAAAAAAATGCAATTAGTATAATTAGTCCCGGCTCAAACCGTAAAATGACTGGGCTAAAAGAACTTTTATTCGAACGATTGCGGTAATTTGGACCACGGGAAAGCACTGTTCCCAAAAGCTACATGTGTTTTGGAGCTATCCTGAGACGATCCGTATCGCTCTCTAACAAACCTTGAGTTTGGACTTTTGATGCTCTGTTGAGTACCTTTACCATTACACAATTGAGATATGTACAAAAATGTATACATTTCCTACAAAATTGGCATAACTTATCTCTATTCAATGACGAAAATGGCTCCTCATCTATACAGTAGTAACTAGTAACCTTAATAGTCTCATTAGTGACGTTGTTACTGGAAAATATTTGGTAAATATCTAGTCAAGGGCAAAGCTTTACGCATCTATAGCCTATGAAGTCCTTACATTTTTCATTTCAAAAGATTAAGTGGGTAGGTATAAGTCGGCCGCAATAAGTTGTATACACTTTTGTTCTACGTCGTAGTACTTTAGTACTACACTTTAGTGTACAGGGTGGCCGGGGAGTTGACGTTCAAACGTAAAATTTAGGTCCGGTATGTCATGGGGTATCCGAATCACCCCCATGTATGTTCCGCGATTTTTTCTAGTTTTCGAGTTATGATGATTTTTCCGATTTTTTGAGGAAACTCGACATGACCGGCTTGAACAACTTCTAAAAAAAAAAGTGTAAGACTTTTTAGAGATTCTTTTTTTGCAACTTAATCTTCATGAATTGTGCCTTTATTCATAACATCATCAGCATCGTACCTTTGATAAAAGTTATGAAAATATTGATCTAAAGTTAAAAATTTGCGATCCGTGAATTATGACTTAATTTTCAACTTTAAATTAAAACTCTAAACAGGTGACCTTATGATTTTTTAGCCAAGCCCAAAAATGCGCCCAACTCTCAGCTTTCATAATCATAAATAAAAAGTAGTACTTAAGAGGGCTAATTTGGCTAGAATTGATCTTCAAAGACAGCAAGGCGGAAAATTCTTAAATTTAAAAATATTTTTTTTTGCCATAACTACCACGCCTAAGGCTAAATAATGATTAAAAAATGCTGGAAACCGAAACGGCGACGGGTTATGCCGGAATCTTACCGGCTAAAACCCCACCGTGTTCCACCTCATCGCATATTGCCGTAGAGCCTGAGGGCCCGTGAGGAATCTTCCACACTCTACGGCGCAGCGACCGACCTTACCAGGTCTCATCAATAATGATTAAAGAATGCTGGAAACCTATCGTGTTGGTGGAATAAGGAAAGTTTTAAGTAAAAAGTAGATAACCTAAACTAACCAAACCTAACCTAACCTAGGAGGAGGGAGCCGACAGCCGGGTGCCAGCACTGCGACGGCTGTCTCGACGAGACGGCGCAGCACGTGCTGCAGAAGTACCCTGCGTGGGCGGGAGAGCGCAGTGAGCTCTCCCAGGTAGTTTCAGACCTCTCGCTGCCGGCCATGGTTCGCGCTATGGTCGACAGTGAGGCGTCTTGGCGCGCGGTTCTCTCCTTCTGTGAGGCAGTAATGCTCCAGAAGGAGACGGCGGAGAGGGAGAGGGAGTCGACTTCTGAACTCCCGATCCGCCAAAGACGCACGGGGCGCAGACGGGCTGCGTTTCCCCCGTAATTTTTGAGTCTCTGGGCGTCGGGCTGGGGGGTCCGGCTTCCGATCATAGGGACTAGAGGTGGTTGTATGCGTGTTCCCACGCACCACCTAAAGGCCTGTAGGCTTGTCAAGGCCAACAGAGATGAGACCTGCTAAGGTCGGTCGCTGCGCCGTAGAGTGTGGAAGATTCCTCACGGGCCCTCAGGCTCTACGGCAATATTCGATGAGGTGGAACACGGTGGGGTTTTAGCCGGTAAGAGTCCGGCATAACCCGTCGCCGTTTCGGTTTCCAGCATTCTTTAATCATTATTTAGCCTTAGGCGTGGTAATTATGGCAAAAAAAAAAAAAAAAATTTTTAGAGTTTTCCGCCTTGTTGTCTTTGAAGATCAATTCTAGCCAAATTAGCCCTCTTAAGTACTACTTTTTATTTATGATTATGAAAGCTGAGAGTTGGGCGCATTTTTGGGATTAGCTAAAAAATCATAAGGTCACCTGTTTAGAGTTTTAATTTAAAGTTGAAAATTTAGTCATAATTCACGGATCACAAATTTTTAACTTTAGACCAATATTTTCAAAACTTTTATCAAAGTTACGATGCTGATGATGTTATGAATAAAGGCACAATTCATGAAGATTAAGTTGCAAAAAAAGAATCACTAAAAAGTCTTACACTTTTTTTTTTTAGAAGTTGTTAAGCCGGTCATGTCGAGTTTCCTCAAAAAATCGGAAAAATCATCATAACTCGAAAACTATAAAAAATCGCGGAACATACATGGGGGTGATTCGGATACCCCACGACATACCGGACCTAAATTTTACGTTTGAACGTCAACTCCCCGGCCACCCTGTATATAACTTATTGCAGCCGACTGTACGTCAAACAGACAGTAGGTATTATTCCTAAATTAACAAAGTAAAACACATTGCTATTTGGAAATAATTTATTGAAAACTTATAATACAGGGTGTAAGTGACAGCCTAGCAAATACTGAAACGGTGAACTCAGACCATCAAACTAAATAACTTTCACTATGGAGTTTACCTCAGGAAATGCGAAAAAAAAATCAGCTGTCCCATACAAAACTGCTGTACCTACCTACACGACGAATTTTTTTTTTTGCGTTTCCTGAGGTACGTTAAGCTACGTCCTAAAAGTCCAGGCGACTTATAACTATAACTAATATTATACACAATCATAATAATAATATATTAAGCTATGACTGAAACTGAAATTGTTACTCTTCAAATACATGACATTATCAGGATATGCAAACCCACTATATTTGTATGAGTTCGGTGTTGATTCACTTAAGCATATTGATTTAGGGATTGTGAACACAATTTAAAAAAAAAAAACATTACAAAATAAAACAAAACAAAACATCAAAACATTTTTGTTAAATTTTTTTGTTGTTTAGTTTTTTTTTTTATTTTTTTATTTTTTTTTTTAATGTCTCACGGATCAAAATAAGTAGTGTTATCGACAACAACGACATTTTGTGTAGGGTAGGCCAACTGTAGCTGCATGGTGATGTACACAAAGATAGATGCTGCTATCTGAAGCAGGAGTCCCGTGTCGTAGTAAAAGAGCCCGTAGATAGACACTCTGACGTCACGGTCTTCCAATGTCCTGATTATATTACTTGTCAGTGAGTATACTTCATCTGAAAAGAGAAGTTTCAGATGCTTAATATTTGGGAAGATTCTATTTTAAGGGGAATTTTAGGTGGCTCAGCTCAGCGCTTTGAAATAATTTTAATTTCTCTTTTATCCTTAATGCGATCTTCTTAGCAGAAGCAAATGATTTGGAGCACCAGGGCACTCGAAATCAGGTTTTTCAAAATAAGAAATGTTGGACAAAAATTCGCAAATATTGTCAAAATTCACAGTTCCCTATGTATGTGAGGTGATTTTCCAAAATGCAAGATTCTAGTTGCTATTAAAATGGTAAAAATAACTTCTTAGGATAACAAATATTAATGTAGGGTATCTCCTTAGATTATCTAGATGGAGTGTCGCTTTACAAATGGAACACAAAAATGGTTCCATTTTTTTCTAGATGTGTGCGTGAGTGATGTGTCCTACACAAGTTTCGGCCCTTCAATGTGTGAGTGTTAATGATACCAGCGAACAACATTTTTCCTCGAAAAAGGGATATTTTTTTTTTGGCCTTGGCTCTGAATCAATTCAGCCAATACTATCCGTTCATTGTTTGATATAGAAAACTCAATGGTAGGTAAGGTTGCACTTTTACTTTGTTGTAGATGTAGTCCAAGGTTTGGAAACGTTCGGGTTTTGTTGTTTTTGAGTATTCAAAGATAGACAACTCTTCGGAAATATTAGTAAACATAATTCTAAGTCGAAAATCAACAAATTTTGCCGTAATTTGCTAATAACAGCTAGTATTAATTACTAGGCAACAGAGAACCATTCACTTATTTATATTTAAAAAACAATCAATCAATTAAGTATACTTAATAAGTACACGGATAAAAGGATTTCTTGAAATAAGACATACCTACTGTCTGGTGTGAAATCAAATTGCATTGAACCAAGTATATGGCGCTCTCATATACAAGCTGTTACAAAAATACAAATAAATATTTAAAGTGGTTTAGACCATGAAACTGAACAACTTTCACTATGGGACTAATATCGAAATCGCGAAAAAAAAACAGCTGACCCATACAAAACAGCAAACATAACCCGACCGAAATGTATGGGACAGCTGATTTTTTTTCGCGATTTCTCTATTGGTCCCACGGAGAAAGTTGTTCAGTTTGATGGTCTGATCATCTTAAAATGGTTTCAGCTAATTTTGTTAGACCTTATACAACGTGTTAATGAATTAACGCAAAACTAGAAAGTAGTTTGTTTAGAATCGAGAGCCGAATCGAATTATCATGGTTTCAACTTAAGTAATTTTTTTCAAAATATTAAATAATTTTTTTGCAAAATTTATAATTTTCTGAACCCGATGTCAACCCACCGCATGGGCACACTCACCCTACTTACTACCAAAACAAGATTATAAAAATGTATCCATGAGTACGTTAGCGCTTTCTTTCATTGCTGAAATGATAACAAATCATTTTTGCCTCAAAACTTAAAATGTGAATAACTTTAAATTTTAACTATCATAATAATGAAATTATTGTTTCAACCTAATTATTTTGTTATAAATCAGTTGGGGTGTATGAGGTTTTGCGCTAATTCATTAACACGTTGTATAGGGTGTAACAAAGCACCCTAGTAAAACTTAAGGGGGTGCTTCAGACAATCAAATTGAACAACTTTCAGTATGGAGCCAACATCGAAATCGCGAAAAAAAAATTGGACCTCTTCGTTTGGTCCACCCTGCTCAGTAATATAATAATAAGAAATAAAGTTAGGCGCTCCCGTTTGATTCGGATTGATCCTCACGTAAAACTTCCTTGAACATTGGAATGTGCGAACCACCGTCACATTTTAAAAGTTGGGTTAAGAATAGACGCATAGAAAAATATGTATAACTAAAGAGCACTCTAAGGTTTAAATTCCCATTGCCTTTCCGAAAGAATAAATATTAAAAAAAAAATGGTGGGAAATTTCGAAAGGAAAATCTGACCACACTTTAAAAATGGCCTACGTAAACAATACAAAGTTTTCAAAATTTTCATTCAACTTATTGTATCTCAAATCATGGTGAAAAATTAATTTTTAAGTATGAAACATGTTCATCTTTTTTTATTGTGCATATTTTATGTGAATTTGTCACAATTTCATCACGTAAGTAATATTTTCGGAATTTTAAATCTTGGATTCAGGAGGTGTGTATCGTTACGCGTCATTATTGACACTGTTTGACGGTTTTCAAAAGTAGTACTGTTTTTGACTACTTTTGTTGGGACCGTTTGGCCCGCTGGTTGCTCCGTCTATAGGTATATGGTCTAAGGGTATCTCAAACGATTAGTGTGACATTGCTTTAGACTAAATACTTGTTCGCTTTGATTAATTATATGGCAACAGGCAACACCAACATAAAATGTCGTAATTAAAAAAGTTGTAATTTCCGTCCCCTCTCTTCCATATTGTACGGTGCTTGTGTCATGGTGTAATTTTCACTTAAATAAACCTCTAGTGCTGCAAACAAGACTTTCCTAACTTTCCATCATCTACTGCCTGCGACTAGAAAATCCTACAGTCCACTAAAAATCTCTCCAACGCAGTCAAATAAATTCCTGTAAGCCATGCTGCCTACAGCTTCGACTGTCTATCTTGACATATAACTTATCAAAGCCTGTTTGATTAATATCTATTTCCACCACAATTTTCTTCAATAAATAGAGCCGACAAAATTTTTGTAAAGTATAATTTTGTGTCAGTCCGGTATTTTGCCGTTTTTATGATAAAGTAAAGAGTGAAGGGAGCGTTTTTAATCCTGCGCCCCTAGACAAGGTGCACACGCTTTCTATTCTACAAACGCTAACGCCGCCGCAGCGTTATCGACGATAGAAAAACGACAGAATGCTAGACAATGTCACAAATTATTGACAAACGCTTATTAGAGAAAAAAACCTGAATCTGCACTATGGTTAGCGTTTAGTTCACTCAATCATTCGCTCTTTTTTCTTTTTTATATACTAAATCGTGATCGATGTCCAAAAAAATTTAAAATTTGAGATTTATGTCAAATTTCGACGCCCGCCATTTTCTAGCGTTATCTCCAAGGTCAGGAGTGCGATTTTTGAATCTCATTCGCTGAGTTCAGCAGTTGAAAATGTCAAAATTACTATGGAGATAAGTATCTTTCTACTGCAGATTTGACTTTCAAAAATCGCCCTCCTGAAGTATGATTTTTGAAAGTCAAATCAGCAGTAGAAAGATGGATATCTCCACAGTAATTTTGACATTTTCAACTGCTGAACTCAGGAAATGAGATTCAAAAATCGCACTCCTGGTCGATCGCCAGGCAGCGTTCAAAACGAAACGCTCACTGTCGACAGCAACTCTCAAAAACTGCATGTTGACTAGGCTTTTTCTATTCGTTTTCGTTATTTTCTACAGTCCCATACATTTTTTATCGTTTCTACTGTCGTTAACGTTAAACGAAAGACACTTCGTCTAGGCCCGCAGATCTGCACACAGGACGATTTCACTAATTATCTTTCAATTACCTGGGTAAGTAGGTTTCAACTGTATGTAAGTACAAATGAGGGTAGTTTGCTTTATCTGCTTGTAAAACATGTCCGTTTGCTGAGTCATTGTGACCTGGAACGACCAGCTCAATAACCCCCAAAGTGTCAAAGTCAGCATCCGAATCGTATCCAATTTCACCTAAACAAAAAAAATTGGTAAGTACCTACGTTGTATAATAATATCACCACTTTACAAGTCGTTTCACCACTTCTGGATAAGTTCTATCTGACGTCTATAGCGTCTGTAAGTTATCTGCAGATAATATTCATAATTGGTGAAACAGGCCCTAAATATGCTAAATGTAGCCTTAATTGTTACAACTTCATTCAAGAGTGGTGGTTTCTAAAACATAATCTTAACTAAATGAGTATCGATGACTTGGGAACTAAGCTTGGGAACAAATATTATTCGTATTCCATACAATCCCTTCAAAGATTTGAACCTTGGAACAAAGCAAAGGGCAGATTCACTATTGATTGAGCGGTCGGGTCTTAATTTTTTGTTGTAGCTATGTTTTTGAAAAACCGAAAACGATTATTAGTCGTGAGTTTATGTATTGTATGTATGTATATTATAATATTAGAGAAAGAACATTGAACTGAATTTATGCGTGGTTATTTCGAAATAGATAAACATAAACCTTTATTTCCAAAAACGCATGCAATATAGCAGTAGATCAGCAGTCTGTACTGGAGTTTTCTGCCTCACAGACTGCTTTACAATAAAAACTAGGGTAGGTATACAAAATATAATAAAACATACCGATGCCTTTGCGTAGATAATACCATTTTGAACAATAATGAACGTACCAGCTGTCGAATATGTTAAACACATGAAAATCTGAAACATTATCACGTTTCATTACACGTATTCCTATCAAATAATGTACGTTAGGTAAACAATAAACTTTTGTGTAAATCTTACCGTAAACCTATACGATTTTTCTAAACACCGCAGCTGGTCAAAAATCATTCTGAATGCCCGAGTATATTGCCCCGGAGTGGCCCTGCTGTGAAACTCTACTAAATTGTCGAATTTCTTGTCCCAAAATATTGTATTAAACGGAAATTGATCCGGTATAATTTTAGGATCAATGTTTGCCATTTTCAAAATAGCCACATTCAAGTACCGTACTCGTAAAGTGAGGAAAGTATAAAGCGTCAGGAAAAATGATAGATCATAATAAACGAAGTATAACAAAAAGAAATTAATTACTCCATTAATGTATCCGATGGTATCCACTATATAATTATAATAAAGAGCAAGCAATACTACTACATGTGTCAATAAGACGAAGGCAAATAGAGCAAGAATTGTGTTATCAGCAACTCTTCTCATGAACTCTGTCTCCTCAACTCCGAAGAAAGTATCGATATCTATGGCAGTGTTTATGAATTTAGCAACGCGGTGCTTGTTCGCAAATGCTATGTTTAACACCAGGAAAGTATGAAATACATTAAAATCCAATACGATTAACATTTCCGATATGAGTAGAGATTTGTGTAGATATCCAGTTCTGTACACCAAACAGAATGCACAGACGTTTATCAGAACGAGTACACCGATACTATAAATTAACGATGATGATGATTTCTTGACTATCTTTCCATCTTTGATATCAAACCGGCAAAGTCCTAATACTTTAAGAGGAATATATAGCGTGTATAATAATTTTTCAACATATTGATGTTGCAATTTGTCTTTTTCTGATTTATCCATTATTCTGTCTACGTTATGCCAAAAGTTAGAGCTGTCTAAATGTCCTACCGATTATAAAGTAAAAAACTAAAACAAAAAATTATGTCAATGCTATCGAATTACTTAGTTGCTTATCTGAATAGATATTGGAGCCTTTAAAAATTCATAGATTGTACTATTGGGAATAAACTCATTTCTGTCGATCGTGTAACCTACCAAATTAATAATTTATTATCTTTTTATTTCTTTTATTAAATGATATAATTATCATCATTTATTTTACCCATATTATACACATTTGGGGTTAATGAATAAGGCGGTGTCCTATTGCCATCGCACGCGCGATGGTGCGATGCGATCTCATCGCGCGATGAAACCGATCGCGCGATCAAAAAACGTGTGTCCTAATTTGGTGCGATGCGATCGATGCGATCGATCACCCTCCCTTGCTTCGTGTACCTGCACTCAGCGGGACCCCGTGTCCTAGAACGATGCGAGTATGTATGGGATTTAGTTCCGAATTTGTTCTATCGAATTCAATTAGAAATAAAAAAAAAACCGTCAAAATGGAAGAATTAGATCCAGAGCCACCAACGGTCTAGGGCCTAAACGTATTATAATTATAGGAAAGCTGGATTCAGTCTAGCTCGAAAATAGACGCCAAAGTACATCATTTAGCCTCGGTCTTATGACTCAAAGCGGTCACTGATTTTTTTTACAGCGGTAAGACAATCGCGAAAAAATGGGGTCTGGGCCTAAATATATAGGATACGAACTGGACGCATTTTAAGAAAGAGCCCTCTTAGGAGAACACCACAGCAGATTTAGTTATTCTCAAATCGGTCACCGTTCAAAATCAGACTGGGGGTGAAAATAAAAAAAAATAGGTCTTAGGCCTAAACATATAGGAAATGTGAAACCAACTTGGATCGAAAGAACACACTTTACCCATCACGAAAAACCCGGTCTTACATGGCGGATCGGTCACCTTTCCAGAATCAGACCACTTTTATAATATAACAAAAATGACAGATATCTCGACAATGGTAAGTGATAGAAAAAAATTTGTTATGAACAAAATTGTTGGACATTTAATGGTCTTCACGCTTGTATAAACTTTGTTTACAATCCTATGCATAGGAGACGAGATATTTGTAAAAACTGAATAATTAAAATAGTAACAGACAGATATATCGACAACGGTTGATGATAGGAAAAGTTTTTGAAAAATAAAATTGTAGATAATGTTATGTTCTACAAGTTTACAACTTTGTTCACGATTTGAAGCATACGAAAAGAGATATTTGCAAAACCGAATAAATTAAAATAGTAATAGACCGATATCTAGAAAACGGTTCATGATAGAAAAAGTTTATCTGAAAAACAATTATAGACAATGTTATGTTCTACAAGTTTTGTTCTAACTTTGTTCACGATTTAATGCATACGAAAAGAGATATTTGCAAAAATGAATTAATTAAATAGTAATAGACAGATATCTCGAAATTTTTTGATGATAGGAATAGTTTGTGCAGCATACAATTGTAGATAATATTATGTACTACAAGTTTTGTAATAACTTTGTTCACGATTTCATCCATACGAAACGAGATATTTGCAAAAAATAATTAATTAAAATAGTAATAGACAGATATCTCGACAACGGTTCATGATAGAAAAAGTTTCTTACAGATACAATCATAGAAAATATTATGTTCTACATGTTTTGTTTTAACTTTGTTCACGATTTGATGCATACGAAAAGAGATATTTGCAAAAACGAATAAATTAAAATAGTAATAGACAGATATCTAGAAAATTGTTGATGATAGAAAAAGTTTCTTAAAAATACAATTATAGACTATGTTATGTTCTACAAGTTTTGTTCTAACTTTGTTCACGATTTCATGCATACGAAAAGAGATATTTGCAAAAACGAATTAATTAAATAGTAATAGACAGATATCTCGAAAATTGTTGATGATAGGAATAGTTTGTGTAGCATAAAATTGTAGATAATGTTATGTACTACAAGTTTTGTTATAACTTTGTTCACGATTTCATCCATACAAAACGAGATATTTGCAAAAAATAATTAATTAAAATAGTAATAGACAGATATCTCGACAACGGTTCATGATAAAAAAAGTTTCTTTTTGATACAATTATAGACAATGTTATGTTCTACATGTTTTGTTTTAACTTTGTTCACGATTTGATGCATACGAAAAGAGATATTTGCAAAAACGAATTAATTAAAATAGTAATAGACAGATATCTCGAAAATTGTTGATCATAGGAAAAGTTTGTTAAGCATAAAATTGTAGATAATGTTATGTTCTACAAATTTTGTAATAACTTTATTCACGATTTGAAGCATACGAAAAGAGATATTTGCAAAAACGAATAAATTAAAATAGTAATAGACAGATATCTAGAAAATTGTTGATGATAGAAAAAGTTTCTTAAAAATACAATTATAGACAATGTTATGTTCTACAAGTTTTGTAATAACTTTGTTCACGATTTGATGCATACGAAAAGAGATATTTGCAAAAAGGAATAATTTAAAATAGTAATAGACAGATATCTCGAAAATTGTTGATGATAGGAATAGTTTGTGAAGCATACAATTCTAGATAATGTTATGTACTACAAGTTTTGTCATAATATTGTTCACGATTTGATGCATACGAAACGAGATATTTGCAAAAAATTATTAATTAAAATAGTAATAGACAGATATCTCGAAAACGGTTCTTGATAGAAAAAGTTTGTCTGAAAAACAATTGTAGACAATATTATGTTTTACAAGTTTTGTAATAACTTTGTTCACGATTTGAAGCATACGAAAAGAGAAATTTGCAAAAACGAATAAATTAAAATAGTAATAGACAGATATCTCGACAACGGTTGATGATAGAAAAAGTTTCTTTTTGATACAATTATAGATAATGTTATGTTCTACATGTTTTGTTTTAACTTTGTTCACGATTTGATGCATACGAAAAGAGATATTTGCAAAAACGAATTAATTAAAATAGTAATAGACAGATATCTCGAAAATTGTTGATCATAGGAAAAGTTTGTGTAGCATACAATTCTAGATAATGTTATGTACTACAAGTTTTGTAATAACTTTATTCACGATTTCAAGCATACGAAAAGAGATATTTGCAAAAACGAATAAATTAAAATAGTAATAGACAGATATCTAGAAAATTGTTGATGATAGAAAAAGTTTCTTAAAAATACAATTATAGACAATGTTATGTTCTACAAGTTTTGTTCTAACTTTGTTCACGATTTGATGCATACGAAAAGAGATATTTGCAAAAACGAATAATTTAAAATAGTAATAGACAGATATCTCGAAAATTGTTGATGATAGGAATAGTTTGTGAAGCATACAATTCTAGATAATGTTATGTACTACAAGTTTTGTCATAATATTGTTCACGATTTGATGCATACGAAACGAGATATTTGCAAAAAATTATTAATTAAAATAGTAATAGACAGATATCTCGAAAACGGTTCTTGATAGAAAAAGTTTCTTTTTGATACAATTATAGATAATGTTATGTTCTACATGTTTTGTTTTAACTTTGTTCACGATTTGATGCATACGAAAAGAGATATTTGCAAAAACGAATTAATTAAAATAGTAATAGACAGATATCTCGACAACGGTTGATGATAGAAAAAGTTTCTTTTTGATACAATTATAGATAATGTTATGTTCTACATGTTTTGTTTTAACTTTGTTCACGATTTGATGCATACGAAAAGAGATATTTGCAAAAACGAATTAATTAAAATAGTAATAGACAGATATCTCGAAAATTGTTGATCATAGGAAAAGTTTGTGTAGCATACAATTCTAGATAATGTTATGTACTACAAGTTTTGTAATAACTTTATTCACGATTTCAAGCATACGAAAAGAGATATTTGCAAAAACGAATAAATTAAAATAGTAATAGACAGATATCTCGAAAATTGTTGATGATAGAAAAAGTTTCTTAAAAATACAATTATAGACAATGTTATGTTCTACAAGTTTTATTCTAACTTTGTTCACGATTTGATGCATACGAAAAGAGATATTTGCAAAAACGAATTAATTAAATAGTAATAGACAGATATCTCGAAAATTGTTGATGATAGGAAAAGGTTGTGTAGCATAGAATTGTAGATAAAGTTATGTACTACAAGTTTTGTTATAACTTTGTTCACGATTTGATGCATACGAAACGAGATATTTGCAAAAAATTATTAATTAAAATAGTAATAGACAGATATCTCGAAAACGGTTCATGATAGAAAAAGTTTCTTACAGATACAATCATAGAAAATATTATGTTCTACATGTTTTGTTTTAACTTTGTTCACGATTTGATGCATACGAAAAGAGATATTTGCAAAAACGAATAAATTAAAATAGTAATAGACAGATATCTAGAAAATTGTTGATGATAGAAAAAGTTTCTTAAAAATACAATTATAGACTATGTTATGTTCTACAAGTTTTATTCTAACTTTGTTCACGATTTGATGCATACGAAAAGAGATATTTGCAAAAACGAATTAATTAAATAGTAATAGACAGATATCTCGAAAATTGTTGATGATAGGAAAAGGTTGTGTAGCATAGAATTGTAGATAAAGTTATGTACTACAAGTTTTGTTATAACTTTGTTCACGATTTGATGCATACGAAACGAGATATTTGCAAAAAATTATTAATTAAAATAGTAATAGACAGATATCTCGAAAACGGTTCATGATAGAAAAAGTTTGTCTGAAAAACAATTGTAGACAATATTATGTTTTACAAGTTTTGTTCTAACTTTGTTCACGATTTGATGCATACGAAAAGAGATATTTGCAAAAACGAATTAATTAAATAGTAATAGACAGATATCTCGAAAATTGTTGATGATAGGAAAAGTTTGTGTAGCATACAATTGTAGATAATGTTATGTACTACAGGTTTTGTTATAACTTTATTCACGATTTGATGCATACGAAATGAGATATTTGCAAAAACGAATTAATTAAAATAGTAATAGACAGATATCTCGACAACGGTTGATGATAGAAAAAGTTTCTCAAAAATACAATTGTAGACAATGTTATGTTCTAGAAGTTTTGTAATAACTTTATTCACGATTTGATGCATACGAAACGAGATATTTGCAAAAAATTATTAATTAAAATAGTAATAGACAGATATCTCGACAACGGTTGATGATAGAAAAAGTTTGTCCATGATACAATTGTAGACAATGTTATGTTCTTACTTGTACAACAGTGCTTGATTATTTTAATAAAACAACTTGAGTTTAATTATTAACGCCAAAGGTTTTATTTCTCACCTTTATCAAACTTCGATAAAACAAAATATTAATTTTCTTATAGATTCGAACGTAAAAGTCAAACTGAAATATTATTTTTAACTTTTTTACTTTGAAGTCGGTTTTCATTTTTTGTTGTTGTTGAAACTCGAATTCTAGTCGTAAAGACCAAAAAAAATCTTTGCCTATGCCATTCTCCCATTTTGACGGAACACATTTTATTTCTAATTGGATTCGATAGAACAAATTCTAATCAAATTAAAGATTGAAAAATTAAGTCTCGAGCCGGACTTGAACCCGCACCCTTTCAAACCGGGGAAGTGCGTTATCCAAAGGCTGTAATATGTTTGAAATCAATAATATTTGAAATTAGAACAAATTCTATAGAACAAGTTCTAGGACACGGGGTCCCGCTGAGTGTAGGTACACCCTTGCCTCGTCGCGCTTCTCGATCGCGCGATCGAAATTAGGACAGTCAATACAGATTCCTATGTTTGATCGCACGATCGCACGATCGTGCGTCGAAAATAGAACAATTCGAACGCATCGCATGATCGCGCGATCGAAATTAGGACAGTCAATACTGATTCCTATGTTTGATCGCACGATCGCACGATCATTTTCATCGGACGGACGCATGATCGCGCGTGCGATGGCAATAGGACAGCGCCTAAGTATTATACAGGGTGAAATTGATATCATTAGCATCCTTTTAAACTATGAGTCTACCCATCAAACTGAACAACTTTTACTATCCCATACTAAACTGCAATGCCTACTCGACTCATATGTATGCAAAAGCAGTTTATTTTTTTGCTCCGATCTGTTTGCTCCCATAGTAAAAGTTGTTCAGTTTGATGGGTAGACTCGTAGTTTAAAAGGATGCTGGTGATACCAATTTCACCCTGTATAATTTACGGTAATTGAATAATGAAATATGAATACACCATGAAACTGTTGTGGTTATAGTAGATTTTGGGCCAGGGCGGGATTTTGCTGGTTTTTAGAAAAATATGGTAACAAATGATCTTCAACATCTCGGCTTTATTGTTCATATTTACAATTTTTCTATAAAATACATTTTATGTTATGAAACCTGTGTTCAAAAGAAAGCCTAAATATTTGAATTAGTCTCTATTACGTGCATCTACATTATAAGTTGAAGTCATACTTGTCTACACAATGGTATGTACACACGGCGACAGATCAACCTACCCATAGTTGAACTCTATGTTCATGGACATAAGGTCGAACTATGGGTAGGTTGATCTGTCGCCGTGTGTACAATGGCATGTCATTGTGTAGACAATATTAAGATTAAAAAAAAATAAAAAAAAAATTACACAATTTTTTAATGTGCAATTAGGCAATTTTAAAATTTGGTGCTAATACTTATGTTTTTCGTTATTGGTTTCCTTAGATTAAATGGCACCACTGTGAAATAATGAAGCACAAGACAGTCAAAAATAGGTGTACCTACTAAAATGAAGTAGTTTAGTAGGTGAGGTGGTTCCGGAAGGGCCGTTCAGTTACGCCTTAAGTAGATAGGGCTGAAATGGAAATTTGGAGAATAGGTAACTTTTCCGACTGTTTACGTATTTGTCCGATCCCTATTTTTTAGACCGATCGATGAGCAAATCCGCACTTTTGTATAGAAATACATAAGTGCGGATTAGCCCATCGATTTTCTATGGGAGACCAAAAATTTTTCTCATTTTTCGACCGATGTTTCTTATGGAAAATAGCTTAGTTTCATCTTCGGAATACACCCTGTTATCTTAGTAATTGACATTTTATTAGCCTAGGTAGTATAAAAATGACCCGATTTGAATGAAGTCATATTAATTATAACCGACTTCGTCTGCAAAAATTATACCTAGACACCTACCAGATTTTAAGTTAGATCATAAGCTATCAAACAAGAAAAGGTTCATTAAAATCCATTTAGTAGTTCCAATCCAAACACACACAAACCAAAAAATAAAAAAGCAAAAAAAAAAATACAAAAATTGGTGATTTGGAATCAAGGACACCTAAAAACCATATCGTAACTTTTTTGTTAATATCTTCAAAAGATGAAGGAGAAGTAACATCAGGTGAGATTTTTCAAAGAAGTTAATCAATTACAGTTTTTCTTCTACCAATTTAGAAAAAAATATGTTTCCATCGTACAATTTGCTATCTTCATTATTTAAGGCACTTTCCGTAGCATCCCTACTTGGTTTGTTGCTTGTTTGTTAATCTATTTAATGGTTAACGATTACGTGTCGTAGGTTTATCAGTTTAACAAAATGTTACGCTTGGGAATAATATTTGAAGCATTATTATTGATGATATTAAAAACAAAAGCCGTGGTGGTCCAGTGGCGAGTAACCTTGCCTGCCGTGCAGGAGGCGATGGTTCTATCCCCGTCCAGGCCGACTCGTACCAATGACTTTTTCGGAATTTATGTACGATTTGTAACACCACTGGCTTTTCGGTGAAGGAAAACATCGTGAGGAAACCTGCATGCTTCAATTTCGAGGCATGTATCGTACCTACTGTCCATTACAAGTGGCGACGACGGGCTCACTCCCCGTCACACTGGACAGAGTTTCGGTACTACTAGTGAAACGTGGATGTTCTGAAGTTCCAGAATATCTCTGACTACCCCCTCGGGGAATATAGTCGTGAGCATATGCTATGCTATGCTATGCTATGCATGCTTAAAAACAATTATTGTGTAAAAGCATAGTATGACCACTGATTCTGTGGTTCTCGTTTTGCTTAGATACATAATTAATTCAAGCTATAAGTTACAAAGTCTAATATCAGACCATCAAACTGAATAACGTTCTCTATGGGACCGATGAGGAAATCGCGAAAATAAAATCAGTTGTCCCGTACATTTGGCTCGAGTGGGTTTTCAGTTTTGTATGCAACAGCAGATTTTTTTCACGATGTTTTCTGTGTTGTTGCCTTAGAGAAAGTTGTTCAGTTTGACGGTCTGATTATCCCCTTAAAAAAGTGTCAGCACATTAAGAAGGACCCATTATATTTAAACAGTTCAATCACTGACTGACTGACAACGCATCAACCTAAACCACTGAAGCCCATAAAGCACAGAATATCTACTAGATATCTATTAGATATTTTGTAGACAGTTAGATATTTTGTAGATATCTATTAGACATCTGGTAGAAATTTGTGCTGTTGGGGAGATAGACACAATGCAATTGAGAATGCAATAGTATTATGAGAAGAGATCGTCGTAGGGGTGTAGTTAAGAAGAAAGGATTTTTCGAAAATCACGGTGGAACGGGGTGTTAAAGTTTTCCGACATCCACGCGGACAAGTCGCAGGCAAAATTTTGTGTATGTAGCAGTACTTTTGGCTTATTTCAAGAACATTGTATATAGTTTGTCAAAAAAGTATTTTTCATCCCCCCATGAAAGAGTATTTTTGCTCTTCGATATCTGAGTGCAAAAGCCGTTTATCCCATAAAGTTATTATACCTGTCGGAATAGAGTAACTGACATGAGTTGTCAAATGAAACCGTTTTTTGTGCATTTGTCGGCACTTATCGGCACCCTAAAACTTCGAGTTCTGTGTATAATTGTGAATCTAACGTGAAATCGTAGGTAATTTAATGAAATAGCGTTAGTACCTGGGTCATTTGAAAAGTTCTTAGCCTAACATGGTTAAAGTCATTGTATTTTTTTATAACTACCCTCATTTTGTAGTTACATTATTTAGCAACAAGTATGCACAGTTTAGTTTATTCACAGTAACTCATAGTTCGTTTACACGTGATACCGTAAGTCAAGTCAGAGCTATTTTTGAAAATGGATAAAATTGAACATCGTGCAGTGATAAAATACCTGAATTTGAAAGGTTTAACTCCAAAAGCTATACATGAAGACATGTCTGCTACTTTGGGTGAGTCCGCCCCTTCGTATGCGACTGTTAAAAACTGGGTGGCAGAGTTTAAACGTGGTCGTGAGACCATTCAAGATGAGCCCCGTAGTGGCCGGCCTTCGACTGCTTCCACTGATCAAAACAAAAAAAAATCTGTGATTTAATTTTATCTGATCGAAGATTGACTGTCGAGGAGATAGCTAAGACTGTAGGCATCTCATCTGAGCGAACACATCATATAATTACTACTGAACTTGGATTCTCTAAGGTGTCTGCGCGGTGGGTACCGCGACTGCTTTCAGTGGAACAAAAACGCAACCGACTCACAACTTCTCGCGACTGTTTAGAGTTATATGAAGCTGACCCAATAGAATTTGTTGAAAGATTTATAACCATGGATGAAACCTGGGTTCACCACAATACACCCGAGACAAAAGAACAGTCGAAACAATGGAAAAGAGCAGGATCGCCCACCCCAAAGAAGGCAAAGGTGGTTTTATCGGCGGGCAAAGTCATGGCATCCGTTTTTTGGGATGCAAAGGGTATAATTCTCGTGGATTATTTAAATAAGGGTGAAACAATAAACTCCGATTACTATTGCAACCTGTTGCGTCGTTTGAGGGAAGAAATCAAAGAAAAACGTCCAGGTTTATTGAGAAGAAAAGTCTTGTTTCATCAGGACAATGCGCGCGTTCACACCTCTGTGCAATCCATGGCAGAAATCCATCAATGTGGCTTCGAATTGTTACCTCATCCCCCATATTCACCGGATTTAGCACCGTCCGACTTTTATCTGTTCCCAAAGTTGAAAAATTTTTTAGGTGGTAAACATTTTTTTACAAATGAAGAGGTCATAGCCGCCGTGGACGCTTATTTTGAGGAGTTAGACGAAGATTTTTTTAAAACTGGTATCGAAGCCTTACCGGGTCGATAGAAAAAGTGTTTTGAGCTCGGAGGAGAGTATGTTGAAAAATAAAAATAAACTCAAAATCGTGTGGTTTCATTAAGTATGTTAGGAAAGACTTAGGAAGAACTTTTCAAATGACCCTCGTATATTTCACAAAATAATCTACGACTTCACTTTAGATTCACTAATTATTCACAGAGCACGAATATTTACCCAGTCGATTGTGCTGACAAGTTCCCAAAAACGGTTCTATTGCCTCGCGTCACGTATCTCTTTCTATTATACAGTGGCGCCGCTAGGTACATCTCGCTCTCTCAGCTGTCAGTTCCTCTATATAATACCTTTATGGGTTCTACCTCTAGAGGCAAAGATTTTTTTTGGTCGTCATAGACAAAAAAAGTCTTTGTCTAGAGGATAAAGTGAATTCGTAGAAAGAGAGTAAATTGAATTTAGAACATCGTTTGCAGTCTTAGACTAATTATATCCGGACCGGCCGGGCCTTGCGGTAGCATTTCCCCTCTGCCACGGTATTAGATCAATTAATCTTGCGCATTTACACCCAATTTTATTCCTTATCACTAAACGAGAGAGCCTATAATAGCGAAACAATAATTTTGAACTTAGAACGTTTGGGGTTTACACGAGACTACTTTTCATGATTTTGAACATTCAAAATTAGAATCTAAACTCATAGGGAATAAAATCCAAAGTTGCGGATAACATGTTACCTCGCCCCCCGCAAAAAGTGGCAGAAAGTTTGTTAGTAGAATGACACGTGGTTACGCGTCCCGATATAATTAGTCTAAGTTTGCAGTATAAGAAAGAGAGTACATCATTAAACCCTCAGAGGAATGATGTCCTTTATTTTTGATTAAACATATTTACTTCTCCCTCCATGGTGCCGAATTTATCACACAACGTTTTTTAATTTTTTTTAAACTCGTACTTGGAACCAAAAATTTTGTATAGTAACTAGATTGTACACTACGGTGCTGGCACCGGGGCAAGTGAGATTACCTAATTCCTCGTGTGTCCCTTTCTAACTAGGGAGTCCATTCATTCTCAAATTTGACGGGATACCTAATATGCATTTATTCAAGCCTGTTTCTTACCATCTCGTTGAGGATTCAATATTATCTTTTTATTCTGAAAATGTTTTTAGGGGTAAACTCATACTAAAAAAATATATATATAAAATTAATTTTGAGTTTACCCGCGACTGTTCTCGTTCATCCAAAAAATATTACAACGTGTTAATAAATTATCGCAAAACTAGAAAGTATTTTGTTTAGAATCGAGAATTGAATTATCTTGGTTTCGAAATATGATTCTTTCTTCAAAATAAAATTGACTGAACCCGATGTCAATCCACCGCACGGACACACATACCCTACTTACTAAAATGTATCCATGAGTAGGTTAGCGCTTTCATTCATTGCTGAAATGATAACATTTTTGCCTCAAAATTTAAAATGCGAATAACTTTGAATTTTAATTATCAAAATAATGAAATTATTGTTTCAATCAATATTTTGCTATAAATCAGTTGGGGTGCATGCGGTTTTGCGCTTATTCATTAACACGTCAGTACCAATACGTACTTACCAGATTTTATGTCAAATCATAAGCTATCAAACAAGAAAAGTTTCATCAAAATCGGTTCCTTAGTTTTTGCGTGATGCTGTTACAAACAAACAGACAGGCGAATATTCTAAAAAAAGGTTGATTTGCAGTCAGGGAAACCTAAAAACCATATCGTAATCCTACTCATGTAAAGATCTTCAATACGTACAGACACACTTCTTTTACAGTTTAATAAGCAACACACATTTTGTGTTTAATACATAGGTCGCCAAAATGGTCAATGGTCACCCTAGTTAAGAAAAGTTTAGCGAAACAATAAAATATCTAACCTGTGGAAAGAAAACCCACAGCCGGGTAAATTTCATTTTTGCATCCAGTAACACAACAAAAATTGACCATTTCGAAGGTTTACAATGTTATTATCAGTTATCACAACAATTTAATTTGTTATTTTATGACTTTTCAAATTTCAGATATGTCCGTCATAATAATATTTTTTCATAACACCAAAGAGTTGCCATTAAAAAGTTTTGAAATAATAAACTAAAGTATTGTACTTACCTTATTTGTTTTGTCATAAATTGAACAAAATTAGTGTAAAACAAATAAAAATTATCAATACCTAATATACTTTAAATTATGAATTTTCAAAACAAAAATATTTTTTTAATTTACATACATCTTTTGTTACATTAAATTCTAAAGTGGTAGCTTAATAAGTTGGCAACACGTTAGAAAGAGACACACGAGTATTCTGGTTATCTCACATTTGCTTGGTTGTCAGCCTACAACAACATTGAAGGAAATTAATACTTATTACGTAAAATTAGAGTATATTTTGCATTCTCCACGAAATTCGAGAGTTTGGTCCACCTATAGGATACTATATACAATGTTCTTGCTCGGAACCTTCTTGGTGTACTTTTTTTAATTTGCTTTGCGCGCCATTTTCTTTTCACGTCATTTCCTCATTGAGGTGCATAGATATCGAAAAGTTTTTAATCTAAGTTGAGGTGGGATGAAAACAGGATGAAAAGTTACGTGTTGCACTCGAATGCAAAGATTTTTCACCTCGTGCTCTTTTGAATCACTCGCTGCGTTGGTGATTCAATTTTAGAATCCTTCGCTTGCTCGGTCATCAAAATTGCACAAGCAACTTTGCACTCTTGTATAACAAATAACTATTTTCATCTACTCACCTAGTATCGTGGGATCTCATAGTCATAGGACTAACAATTCGTGAAAGAATTTTGATGGGATCATACTTTACGTTTTCTAAAGTGCCTAATCGGAAAGCAATAAAATAGCGCGTCAAATAAGTTTAGCTATTATAACCTATACGGCGCCATAATATTTTAATTTAGCACATTTTGATACATATTTAGGTACAGATAATAAGAATGAAATAATTTACGAGTTTCATTTTAATGTATGTTTTGGAAGTCACAAAATAGAGAACCCGGCTTCGCTCTGAGTCTCTTTTACGTCGTGGAAGTAGGTACAAGAGTCAAGAGATTATTCTTTGGACGTGTTGTGTTTCCTTGCAAACTCATCATCGTCAACAACTTCACGATACATTCATCAAACTACAGGGTGAAATTGATATCATTAGCATCCTTTTCAACTAAGAGTCTACCCATCAAACTGATCAACTTTTACTATGGGAGCAAACAGATCGGAGCAACTAAAAAATCTGCTGTCCCATACTACACTGCAACGCCTACTCGACTCAAATGTATGCAACAGCAGTTTTTTTTTTGATCCGATCGGTTTGCTCCCGTGGTAATAGTTGTTCAGTATGATGGGTAGACTCTTAGTTTAAAAGGATGCCAATGATATCAATTTCACCCTGTATATGTAATGTGATGGAGTTGGCTCTATTTTATTTCGTTGTACCAAGGAATATTCAAGAGTAGGTACTTACTTACGGTAGTAATTATAGTAGGTACTCTGGTGTTGTATCTACTTACCGGTACCAAGAGATAGGCCTCACAGTAGAATTAGTAAATATGAGCTTTGGAACTGGAGTGCGATTTTTGAATCTCATTCGCTGTGATCAGCAGTTATAAATGTCAAAATTACGATGGAGATATGCATCTTTCTACTAATGATTTGACTTTCAAAAATCATACTACAGGAGTGCTATTTTTTAAAGTCAAATCAGCAGTAGAAAGATGCGTATCTCCACAGTAATTTTGACATTTTCAACTGCTGAACTCAGCGAATGAGATTCAAAAATCGCACTCCTGAAATATTAATTATTAACCCTTTATGTTCCTACTTGATACGATTTACGTTTTGGTTTACATTATTTTCTGCGATTAAGAAATATAATATATTCTCTTTCCGAAGGCGGCATATTATGCCAAATATCGATTCGATTTTTTGTAGCAGATGATAATTATATTTCCAACTGTACACATTCATCGTGCCTAATTATTTCAATCCAATCCGTCAATTATGGATTATGTTAAATCATTCCCTAGATTTAGGACAAGAAGTAAATTTTTACTTCATGACATGTTTATAGGGTAGGAAGCTGCGTTGGATTTAATTAATGATACAAAATGATAATGTTTTAATCATGATATATTGCTTATCAATACAGAGTAACAAAGAGTTTGTTTCTTAAAAATATGAAACTATTTGATGATGAAATGCTAGTAAATGCAACAGACAAGTATAATCGAGGCATTGCGCTATCACAAATTTATTTACCGACAGAACTGACAAATGATAAGCCAATATAAAAGATCTAAGATGTATGAAAACTTACAAAATCTTTCACAATATTATAATTTTATTTTAAATCTCATAAACACTAATTAGGTACCTCTATATTAAGTAGGTAATATTATTTTTTCAATACTTTATTACACTTTTGAATTTGATACATAATATTTACAGTTCAACATTTTATTATAAACATTCGCCGTGAAAGCGCAAAGTATATTAAATTGAGCATCGTAGTCTTTTTAAAACCCTCTTCAATAACCCGGAAGCTCTATATAGACCATCTCGATTTAATTATATTATTAAAACAATCGACACATTAAATAACTCAGTTACACAACAGATAATTCTCACACTCACTCACAGCACAAACTAAAACCGATCAATATTTTATTTAAATAATATTATAAATATTCGTAGAAATGCAATTCAACTTGGTACGACATATCGTGCACCCATTTAGGTGTTCACTGTCAATTTTATAATTTTGACATCAATAATATAAGTACAAACAAAGAACAAACATAACATCATTATCATTATACACATAAAACTTGTGACATAATTTGTGTTATTAATTTGAGAGATAATTAGAAGCTAGTATCACTAAAACGAGGAAAGAGATTCCTTAACGTGGATATTATATCAAAGTTAGCCTTTGATAAATCCTTTATGGACCGGACAAAAAATGTCGTCCCATCCATAACTGCTTCATTTCAAGTCAGCGATTCATAATACTTACTCTCTGCACTTAGCACCATCTTATAATCTCTTCATCTCTACCCATGGCTGGTTTGAAATGAAACTTACAGTCTATTTCTGACAACGATCTTACCGACTAAACCTAAAGTGATTTAGACTTAAGTTATTTAACAGCTAAACTTATAATAGTCCCGTACCATCACCAAAGATTGCACATAATACCCGATACTTTGATTTTTTAATTGCAGTCATACCTAGTAGGCCAGCGATGTAATTTCACATTGACTGTTAAAAAATTAAGGTATTTTATGAGAACAAATGACGTACATTCGTTTCATAGTTTAATATAAACCGTACTGAAATATGTAGTTTCAAAAACGTGGAATGTCTACATTTGTTTTGGAAGACAAGATCAATTATTAACTAAGAGGAATTTCACGTGCGTTTGTCTCGACAAGAGATACGGTTGCACTGGGTTTGATTATTTGGATTTACTAAAACGGACGGAATAAATTCGTATTTTTAAGTACCTTTAATTTTTCCACTGGAACACATGAAAGTGCCAAATCAGTCATTAGGAATTTATTTAGGTACTTTAGTTATGGACAGGCATAGGGAGCTGTCCAAGAAGTTGGTTCGCGAAGGTAGCATTTGTGAATTTGAAGTGTCGCTTGTCGTAGAACTTGAGAAGCGCTGGGGAATAGGGGTGCTGCTTCTTTAGGTGCATGTAGTGCTCTTCGGGCTCCGACGTGGTGTGGCCGCACTCCTCGCAAACATACATCTGTAAAAAGATCACAATACTATTTTAGAATTGGGTAAGATACAACTTAATTTTTTTTTACCTATAATGTACCTGATTTAGAATCAATAGAATTACCTCTACAGGGTGTTAGGGTAAACAGTTGCACTACTTTAAGGGGTGATTGTGCCCACGACACTGAACGAACGAAGACTTTCCCAAAGAAGCCCTGTACCAAATTCGCAAAAAAAAAAGGACTTTCCATACTGAATGCAATCAGCTGATCGAACGTTTGTAATGAAAACTCTAAATTTTTTTTTTACGAATTTGCTATAGGTTTCTTAAGGAACGTTGTTCAGTAATGCAACTGTTTACCCTATCACCTGTATAGCGTTATTGAATTTATTGAACCTAGTTTAGAGAAATTTCAAGTGAAATTACCTTAGTTCGCCTTTCCTTGTAAGCATAAGTGTGTTGGACTCCATGAACTTTAAGGCAGTGAGATTCTAATGAGCATCTTTGGGTGAAGGATTTTTCGCAGAGATTGCATTTGTAGGGTCGGACTCCGGTATGCGTTCTCGTGTGTCGCTTCAGGTCGAAGGTGTCGTTGAACCCTTTGCCGCAGAACGTGCATAGGTAGCGCTTCACATCGGAGTGGCACTTCATATGTCGGTTCAATAGTCTCTGCAAGGTGAAGTTCTTGGAGCACACCCTGCAGACAAACTTAGTGGGATCATCTTCACTGACTAACACTTGTTTGTTCTTCTCCTCTTCTCTCTGTCGTGCATTAGCTTCCGTTGCTAATGGGTTCTTGACGCCATGTCCACCGTTGATAAATTCTAATGGCAGCTCTGCAGGCAAACCCAGCTGGAAAGAAAGGCACAGTTGGTTAGATATTGGTAGTATTTCGGAAAGCTTATTTATTTTTTGAACTCAAATCTCATCATTATTAAATAAGGCTGAGCTTAAAGCTTTCCTTAGTAATTATGAAAAAGAGTTACAAGAGGAAATATTTTAAAAAGAGTGTGCTTGACTAATTCATCTGGATTGCTTTTTAAAATTTATCTGAATTAATCATCTTATTTACCGTCAGTTGTTTAACTTAATAACCTATGTGGACATAATGTTATCTAGTCAAGTAATTCGTTGTAAATGGGATGATCCCCTCGGACAAATTGTAAAAATAATTGCGTCTAGATGAATTAGAAACAGACAATCTTTTATAAATATTTACCCACGATGTGCAATTGTGCATTAAGTTAAAGCATAAGTTGATTTAGGCTCAGCGTTATAAAATAACGGCTTTTCATTATCAAACTTCGACATCGTCTTTCACATTAATTAAGTGATGTTATTGATAGACGACATTGAAGGAGAAAAACGAATCAAAGCTTCGCCTTAAAATCAAGTAATGCTTACCCTATGTTGCAAGACTGGCACTTTGGCATCGGCGCTAGAGCCTTTCTTGAGACTTACAGCAGCAACTGGACTAAGTGCGGAGCTCTCAATGTGGCTGCTTCCGTCTACGGAGTTGTTGCCGCCCGGTGACGGCAGCGAGCCGCCTCCTGTTGGTGAGTCCAGGTCTAACGGGTGACTAGGGAATGGGAAACCAGGAGACAGGATTTGTTGCCTCTGCTGCAGTTGAACATGAATTTGTAGTTGCTGCATTTGACCGTCATTGTGTTGCAGTAATGCTGGATTTAACTGCATCAATAGATCTGGACGTTCCTTAGCAAAATTGTATGTTGACCCTTGTTCTTGACTGGCAAATGCCAAATAATTAGCCTTTTCATAATACTGTCTACTTAAATTAACTTGTTCAGCAAGTGATTCAATGTCTACTGCGTTGTGAACAGAGTCTGGAGTAATCGATGATGATGATTCTCGTAGATCTGAATCAGTTATAGATTCCACGTGAGTATTTAATAGGTTCGCGAAATCCTCTGTCGAGTCTGAGAGATTGCTTAGTATTCCTTCATTTGTGCCCGAAAACGTAAGTGTGGTAGAAAATTGATAGTTATCTATAACATCATCTCCTATCCCATCTACTACCATCGTTTCATCAAAACTACTCCCGTAGTTTCCGATAGCGCCAAGATTTTCTAGTTTGTTTTCGTAATCAATTTCTTCATCTTTCAATGCAAGACCGTAGTGAGCATTTTGCATTAGTGAATATTGTTTACTTTGCTCTGGAAAGTTTGTAGCATTGTCATTGTTTTCACAATCCATATTGAATCCATTAATGAGATTGAATTCATTTGGGAAGTTGCCATTGGCATTAAAAGAATTTTGACCTCCTTTTGTAGATGGTCCAAGAGTTTCATAAAAGGGGGGAAGACTGCCCGTGGGTGGGCTGTTTGGGCCATAGTTAGATCGGCCATCTCGTCCGTTACCGCCGCTTCCAGATCCACCTCCGATGGCTCCACCACCACCTGAAGAAGGAGCGGTACTTCCACCGCCTGAACTAAAGCTCCCCGATCCACCAGTGCTCTGGGAATTTCCGTTTGAGCCATTACCACCAGTTGAACGTCCGTGCCCCGCGGCTGCACTCATTATTCCTGGAACTTTACTCGCAGGACAATTTCTAAGCACTAAGGTGGGTCTGGCCAAAATGCCGTTTGCGATTTTAGAGCTGCTAGTTCGTCTTTGTTCTCTTATTTTCTTTTCAGTTTCTTCATCTTCGGACTCTCCTCGTTTTTTCGCTATGACATAATCAATGGGCTGGTCTTGCTCTGGTTCTGATGTTGTTGGAAGTGTTTGTGGAATACTGACATCTGACAAATCTTTTTTGCCATCACGAAATTGTGGTTGTGATGGTGTCCTCTGGATAACGGATACTTTTTGACATGTGACATTATTATCGATACCAGGGGAAGGTGCCGATTCAGGAGTCGGTGAGGTCCTTGATGGAAGAACTACTGGGTCGTGCTCCAGTGGATCTTTTTCTTCCTTTATAAGTGGTTTATCTTCCTTTTTCTTATCATCTGCAACAACAGGTAAGTATTGTTTCCTTTCAGCTTGCGTTAGAACGTGTCCTCGGTGTCCACTGTACGGGATGAAGCCACCAAGAATCGATGATACAAATCTTCTAGGTTCTTTTGTACGTCGCTCTGTGTTACTTGATCCATCGCTTTCTCCAAAAACATCGCGCTCTGCAAAAATAGAAAGATTAAAATAAAAAAAGAGTCCACTATTTATTGCTTATCTAAAGTACCTAAAAAGTGAAGTAATGGAATATTTCGATACAAGTTAAGGACTAGTGACTATGTCCTCGCGGTTTATAACTAACGTATTCGTAAAGCGTCGGAGGCATAAGGCCTCATTGACGTCACTGGTATGTGCCTCCATAACGGTAATACTCGCCTCCACACACCCACAGTACGTATCGCCTGTACGTGTTTGTGTAACGTGTTATAATAATTGGCGTGCCAGGACAAAGCGACAAATTCAATCTCGACCCAAATCTACCAACAATTGACACGGTAGGTTCAGTCAACGTAACGCTTCCTGCCTCACTGCTGATATAATTTTTGGCTGGTTCTATCATTAATGTAGTCGTCTGAGTATTATACAGTCAGTGCTAATTGTAAGTACACCAGCAAAAGTTGTTGCAAACATTTACTCTCGGGATTATCGGTCAGAAGTTTCTGTTACAAGTTTGTAAGTAATATAACAAAGATATGATAAAGTTACAATATGAATGTGCTTTTTGAAGGGCTGGTACAAGGTCTAGGTGGTACTGGTATCCTCATTTGCCTTTATGTAATGAAACTAACATTTTTTTTCGAAACTGACAAGTTCAATATTGCCATACATATATTGCTCAGGGACCAGCTACTGCCTATTACTGCGGACTATGGGGGACCATACCAGTGATGGCAAAGCACCCTGGAGGCTCAACCGAATCAGTGAAAGAATTTAATCAATTTGCCCACGGGCACCCCAAAGGGGTACGGACCTCGGCATTGGACTTTGCTCGAACTATCCACAGACTGCTCTATTATAGACATTAGAACGTTAAATCCAAAGGTGTGTTGTGTAAAATGTTTTTTTTTATTTTAACTTTTTAGCTAGAATTAGAAAATGTATAAAAATGGCGTATAAAAATTTACAAACACATAATGCAGTTTATGAAAACTGAGTTAGTCAAAAGTAATAAAACAACACTCTTCCGGAAAAAATATAGCAAATGTGCGTAGGTAGTCAGTGAAAGTCCCAAGGTTGGCCGAAACGAGTTCCTTTGCCCTTTCTCGGCTTTTGTTAGGGATCCAAGGACGAAACCTGCGTTGTTGGGACTCTTTTTTTGTTCGGGATACGTAATTGTATGCGTCTGAGCAGGCAGGCGTGACGGCGCGGACTCATATTTTGGAATCTCTTCATAGAGCACTGCACCATTTTGTTGCGATGCAGTACGTTGACAAGGTTACAGTGAGACTTAAAGCTCATAAGTGCCAGTAGGTATATTTTGTTTAGTTTTTGAACAATTGGTTTGTACTCTGCAGCGAATTTTCTTTTTCTAGAGATTTTGTAGAGATTTTCTTTATCTTTGGAGTCTATCCCTGTCTCGTCAGTAGCTCCATGGTTTGGGACCAGTTTGTGGCATTATTATAATAAAGACAAAAAATTTATAATTTTAAATACACAATTGTAAGTAGGTACAATTAATTATAATTAATCTTATTGTCTTTGATAAATTCACAATAAAAAACAATAATTGCTCCAATTCACTTGAATATTTATTGAATATTGTAAATTATAATTATGTTAACTAAGTTGGTTGACCTTGAATCGATTGTATCGTTTTTGGTTTATTTTTGTATAATGTAAGGTTAAAAAGGTTGCATTGCGCTGAAAATAGTGGCCCTAAAATTATCAGATTCATAAAGCCAAATATATTTGATTATTGGAGATCCTGTTTTGTCTCTTGGAATATTTTCTTTTGTGTAGAAAAGTAGCCCAAGAATATATTTTAACTATGTACTAAATAGGTATGATGTGATGACGTAAAACATATTCAAACAAAAGCTTCCTACGATAAATGATTCAAGTAGATCCATTCCAATGTATTCATTAAAGGTCATTTAAAACTTATGAGAAGAAAATCTATATAAAAAAATAACATTGTAGCAAATGTTATATTTTATGTTACGTTTCCATATTACTTTTAAGGAATATTTAATTTATAAAATATCATTAAATAATTCTCCGAATAATAACGTAGTATACGCTTTGATCGATGTTGGATAACAAGTTTGTTTCTTTCTATTCTATATTGTAATTTAAGCAGTATTAGTTTAATAGTTAAATTCTTTTAATCCAGTTAAGCCGGATAAATAAATAATGTATAAAGCGAGTTGTGCGAATGCATATGCAGACTATCTCGCAATGGTCGCTTGACAGAAAAAAGAAGATAAACGTTCCGGCTTTGAAATAACTCACGAATTTGGAATAAAATGCGCTACAGAAGGAGAGGAATGCAAGAGCCGGCATCGCTTTTATGGTCTGATGCAAATGATAGAACTGGCCATTATTATCGTTTGAAACATACCTGGCAAAGCGGCATCTAGCGATCCGTAGGTTACAAAATAAGAATAAACAAAACAGACGTAGGTATGCTGATTAGCGATAAAAAAAAGGAAAAGCAATGGTAAGTATACTGTTATTATTTGCTCTTTTTCACAATAATCAAATTTATAGCCCAGTCATTTTACGGTTTGAGCCGGGACTAATTACTAATTGCATTTTTTTTCGCTATTATATTGAAGAGCCAATTTGAGCTTAAGAATGTACCAAAAAAAAAAATACTTCAGCAACAGTTCCAATTTTAAAATATAGATATTATCTCGTTCTAAAAAAACCGGATGATAATTTTTTTTTGCACAAATTTAAGGTTTTACCATCATACATACTTCAAACATGGTGTAAATATTTTTGTCTACTTAGAAGGTTTTGTAAAATACATTCGTATTTTCTAATAAATACCTAATTTTTAAAATTTTAATGCCCATTTTATTGATCAAAAATAATGTATATTGTTAAATCTAATTCAAATGAGTGCATTGGTATTAATATTATTAATTTAAAGCCTTCTGGGACACACAATTTTGATTTCTATGTTGAGTAGCAAATTTTTTTTTAATTTGCTTTAGGATACTATTTTTGTCACTAAATGGTGCCGGTTACAGTTTAAAAGTCCAATTAATAATTACTCCCTTCCCTACCCCGCCTAACAAAACTCCGTAAAATGACTGGCCTTTTAGGTAGAAACGTGAGTGGTTGTTTTGCTCTATTTGATGATTTTTGCGCATGCGTCTGACATTTGGAACTAGACAACCGTTCATTAGTATTCTCGAATCGCTTATGATTGTCGGAGCAGGTAGGAATTCATAATGAAAATGTGTCTAAGTTTAATAATAAGTGACAGAGAAACCAACGGGTATATTAAAGATGATAGATTTTGGTTTTAGGCGTAACTGAAGGGGAAGCAGATGTTGACCTGGAGTACGATTTTTGAATCTCATTTGCTGAGTTCAGCAGTTGAAAATGTCAAAATTACTGTGGAGATATGCATCTTTCTACTGCTGATTTGACTTTCAAAAATCATTTTTCAGGAGTGCTATTTGTGACAGTCAAATTAGCAGTAGAAAGATGCATATCTCCACAGTAATTTTGACATTTACAGCTGCAGAACTCAGCGAATGAGATTCAAAAATCGCACTCCTGCGCATCGCGCATGCTCATTAATTATAGTATCGAATCTCTATGTGCTCTTGTATCGAATGCTATTTTTTTTATGGTTGTTACCTCTTTCGTCCGGAAATGGAACTTAACATTTTCATACTAATAGTTTAATTGTATAAATAAAATAAAAATAAATAAATAACGCTCACACACATACATTGTAATGATCCCAAGAAAGCACTATTTATAGGCTGTTTATTATGGAAACCAACGGCACAAACATATAAACATCCATGACCGAACCGGGATTCGAACCCAGGACCCTGGTTTGGCAGTCCGGCGTGGTAACCATTACACCAACCGGGTCGTCAAACAAACAACGAGGAAACGGTAAAAAAAGTATAGGCATATACTTATTAAGGCTCTAGCTTACTTCTGAATCAAAGAAAAATACATACTGAATCAAACAAAATTAATGATATATTAGAAATAACGAAAAATATTTAGAAGCGCAGCTAGCTGATATCACGCAGATTGCAGACAAAGGCCCAATCTGATGACAATGTAGGTAACTAAAAAGCATAGTACCTACGACCAACGAAGTATATCGTGCCATCGATTTAAATAGTGCGGGTTTTATTCTAAAACGGTAAGTCAAGGCCCGTAATTAGCGTGTCCATATCTATTCTGTTACTTGCTGTTTCCTGTCAAGAAACAGTGTGGGCAACCTTGAATGCGAACACTCATTATTTGGCCATTAAGGTTGGCTCGGTGTTCCTTATATCATATTTTGGCAACGATTAGTATTTCTCGAGCGTTAAAGTTTTTATCGAATACTTAAATTAACGCTTCACGTAGGTAGGTACTGAATTATAAGTTATATGGAATGAAATACTTACAGAACATTTGTTAAGAAAAATGTGTAATTATGTTATATTTTAAATATTTAATTCCAAACCATAATTATTTAAAACAGTTTCGTGATTGACTGACTGACTGATAGACAACACACAGCCTAACCCGCTGAAGGTAGAAACATGAAATTTGGAATATAGATTCTACACTAAACCCAGCAGTGGGATTGGGCTGTGGATGATGATGAGAAGACTCAGAAGTGCTATTTTTGAATCGTGAGATTCAAACCAAATTAATAGGTACACAAAATCCTTCTACTACACACTCATTCCAACGTGTGACTTACAAAATTCTCACTTCTGTTAATTTGTTTCTACAATTGAAATAATAAACCGAATTCATATTGCAATTTCTTACAAACATACATGTCCGTCCACGTCTAGACTTACTAATATTTCGGTAAGTAACATAATTATGTAGTTAGTTTGGTGTCGAACTTTTGAGACTTTTCTATGCCATAAAGTTAGATGACGGCCTAAAGATACAGTGTGTGCATAATAATTAGTGGAATTTTTTTAATTGAATAATGATGTCGTATCTTTGAAACGAAGAGGAAGACCTAGACAGAGTTATCTAGCCCAAGGGAAGAAAAAGGTTGATATCGTGTCGTATCAAGAACTCAAGACACTAGCGGAAAAGAGACCTGGTCAAATAAGATGACTATCATCTTTTTGAAACATGAATTTCATAATTATGATTTGGACTCTAATAACCTTAAAACATTTTGCGGCTGGCTATAATTTCAACACTGTTATAACGTGTACATGTACTTACATACCTAGTAATTATCGACACATTAATCACCAGCAAAACGTTATTCTAATACGCTAAAATGATTAATCATTATGCTGTCTGTAGATAACCATTACGTACAATGTTACAATTAAGACTCAATTATTATTCGATCATGCTCATGCCCAAAACCTTCGGCCTCTGCACGTTTTCCATTGATCTTGTTTCTTGATCTAGCAATGGTTATTTTTCTGCTCGCTGCACAAAAAATGGGTTCACATTTAGTTTTTGTGCTTATTCAATATTATTCATATTCTAAGTAGAGGTAGGTAGGTATCCTTTAAAAATCAGACAAATTGACTTACTGGCTGTACAATACCTATACAATTGCAGACGTAGATACGGTAGATACTGACATAGAATAGATAGACATACGTTACCAAGAGCCGACAGTAAAACTTGCCTGAGGCAATAAAAAAACTAGCAAGAACGGGCAGCGGGCGGGCTAGCATGTCCTTGTGTGCGGGGTTATCGGACGCGGTTAGCATTTAACGCGTTATACACCGAAGACAGCTATGAAGAACCGCTTCGGTCGGAGAGCACATAAAATTCCGTTGAAGCCTTTTTTCCATAAGTAGTACCGATAGCACACGGTACTCAGAAGCGCGCCAAGCAAAGGATCAGTTAAAAGGTCGTTTCGAAAGACTTTTTTTTTGTTTTGTGTTACTTACAGTGTTGGCTTGGAGACCGTTTGAAATATTATTTTAGTACCGAAGTAAGTAAGTTTACTTTGCGATCTATCTCACGAAATTGCTTTAGCAAATGTTCCATAGAACCATAGTGTAATAAAGAGTTTTAAACAGTGTACAGTTAGCGGTGTGTGGAAAATGGATGTTTCCTTTTAACATATCTAATTTATACGCAAACGTGTGTCTGACATTGAACGAAGAAAAGGTTGTTAAATTCGCAACATGCTTAATTGTTCATTTTAGGAAAAGCCTTCATTGCGTTCACACATTCGTTGGTTCTGTTGCCACATGACTTGAAGGAGTTAGTATATATCTTCCTACGCCAGTAACACCTACAGAATGTAATTGCGTACTGCCTTCCGGATATTTATAACAACGCATTAGAGTTACAAAAAAAACTAAGATTCTAAACATCAAGCGAACAGCTACAAAAACTGTTCAGCACTTTATTATTATTTTGTTCACGACATGAATCACAACCAGATTTGGCTAAGGTTAATGACCCAAATATGTTTAGCGAAGTGTTCAAGGCTAGTGCCCATACTAATTTGGTAGACTTAATCGAAAAAAATCCGGTATCTAAGAAGGCGTTCGTTGTTTTCGTCAACCTTATGTTTAATGCGAAGAGACTCGTTTTTATTTTTATTATGCATTTATCCGTTAAAATGTTACCGTTATACAAACTGTTGAAGGACGGCAGATAAAACGGTTCAGTGCTTTATGGAATGAATCCATAAACTAAGTGGAATGGTAAAAGCTTTAGTAACATTTGTAATTAATCATTATGTTACATACCAATTGATCAAATACTGTTCTTGTTCCGTTGAATACAAACTTATTCGTAGATACAAACATAATCAACGGTCATTAACAACATGTTTTGGGATGTCCTACTAAAAATGTTACCATCAATTTAATTTATTGCAAATCACTCTGTTTTAAACTATAGTCAAACATTTTAAAATCTGAGGCTGAGATTCAGAGACGTTTTCAAAATCCATACATTTTCGACCCTATTTAGTTCGAACTATGACTTAAAAATCGTCTTTGAATCTCAGGCTTAGCGTTTTTGAAAAATATTATATAGTATTTTTCAATAAAGAGTTTTTTTTTTCATAAAAAATTATCTTCGGTCGTCTCAGCGCTTAAGATCATGGTAATAAATCGTCTTCAAAAGTACAAGCGGGGTCCGTGGGCGGTCTGTAGTAAATTGCTCCAAAATACACGAAATGATTATCTTTTATTGCGCATGACACAACAATGGAGGAGATGACCTTACACTCGTGAGATGTAACTGCGCTAACCACTAGTTATTTTATTTAATTTTATTATTATGTATAACTCTACACGACAGTTGAATGCGTCAGATTCTGTTCTTAATTTGGAAGCCTGCCTTATAATCTGTAATTTGTTATCATAGTTTACATTGTGTTCTTAAAAGAAATAAAATTAAAGTCTAATCCTTTTAAAGATAACGGTTAGCATTAAAAGCGTCCCTTCTAGGTGGTCTTAATGTGTTCGATAATACGGAAAGTGGTGCCCAGAGTCCAGTATTAGTCAGTGTCGTAGATACCTTTATCTATTTAGAGTTTAAACGAACAGGTAGTTTCTTGGTAATATAGTATGTCAGTGCTAAAATATTCGAAGCTTACGAGTTATAAAACAGGTTCATTATTGTAGGTAAAACAACACATTGATTGGAAATATCTAAGTTCACGAAAAACGAGCTGTCACAATAATATGATATAAAAATTGTCGCATTCGATACAATAGCGCTACGAACTAGCTCATGCTATTGTAGTGATACATTTTGTCACATTAAACTGCACGTGCCTTAATAATTCGTGCATAAAGAACAGTTATTCGCGACGAATTTAAATTAATAGGTCTAATTCAAAAACGATGGAACAAATGCATTTTTCTTACACGTGTATGAAATTTATTCAAGTGATGGTTAATGTTAAATAGTAGGTTCGGCTGCTCCAAAATAAAACACTGCTGAATGTTGGCATTTTTTTATAAGTTGTGTGTACTATGTTCAAATGTATAAAATTTTTATTAAATCCTCAAATCATTTATATATGTCGTGTACAGTAAACAAGTAATTTTTAGAAAACAAATTCTTGAAAGTGGCTCTGGATTGCGTTTTTTGAGTATCTTTCGCTGAGTTCCGCAGTTGAAAATGTCAAAATTACCATGGCGACATATGCATCTTTCTACTGCTGATTTGTCTTTAAAAAATCGCACTTCTCAAGTATGATTTTATAAAGTCAAATCAGCAGTAGAAAGATGCATATCTCGAGTTGTTACCTTTGCAGTGATTCCACAGTAATTTTTACATTTTCAACTGCTGAACTCAGCGAATGATATTCAAAAATAGCACGGTGTAAAATTTTGCATTCAGTGTTTTATTTTGGAGCAGTCGATTTGTGCGTATACGTTGAAGGTCTCGAAGTACTTACTGCACGTTAAATGTACCGTTCGCAAATAGCGTCAAACGTTAAAGTTAGCAAATGCAGTGACGCAAGGGTGGATTTAAAATAGGTCTCTGACAGTAATTACCGTCCCGTTAGTGCCACTAGACCGCACAGAATCGTACAATCGCCCGTGCGGTTTATCTGTGACGGTGTTCTCATACAATTTTATAATATCAATCACGCGAGCATCGACGAGTTTTATTGTTTCCGCAATATAGGCAATTGGTTACAGACTCCTCACTCCCCTTCAGACCCCGCTCGTAAACGTCAGTAATGACGGTTGCATTTAGAAAATGATTTTGCGGTAATAATTGCGGCTGATGGTCTCCTTTGTATGGAATGCTCGTTTAGCACAAACTAGGTATTGTAACTTCGAGTTGAACATCTTTATTTGAATGTATGCTGTATGTAGAGTTACGCTCATGATTAGGTACCTGGAGTGCGATTTTTGAATCTCATTCGCTGAGTTCAGCAGTTGAAAATGTCAAAATTACTGAGGAGATATGCATCATTCTACTGCTGATTTGACTTTCAAAAATCACACTTCAGGAGTGCTATTTTTGAAAGTCAAATCAGCAGTAGAAAGATGCGTATCTCCACAGTAATTTTGACATTTTCAACTGCTGAACTCAGCGAATGAGATTCAAAAATCGCACTCCAGGACGTGCAATGAAAATGAAATAGAATTACACATTTGAAAAGGATTTGGAGTGTATTCACTCGGCTCTTAATACTTTGCTAATACACAAAACAGGTCTAACTTCTCTCATTTTAGAATAAAGTGTATAAGTAATAAATTAACAAGCAGATGTGTTATCCAAATAGGCGTGGTGCAATTACGAGCAGGCAATACCCGCATCTCTAAGGCTTTTGCTAAACCGGTGTTAGACAAGCTACAGGACATGTGTGTCCAATGGGACCATTCCTAGAACAAAATAACAAATGCCGGCGCATCACGTGCGTCCCATCTTGACTGCTAAGCAAAAAATAAATGGCAAGCCATTACCTAACCGGCACTTAAGTGTGGCAACGTAGGATGTTGACTCTTCAATGTCAATTTCCTCTTAAGACATGGCTAATACAGAGACAAAGTAGATTCCAAAGGTGTATTGCAAATCACTCAACCGTAAAAGACTGTGGAGATATAATACAATTTATTGGAACCAGTCATTCCTCGAACAGATTAACCGTGCCTATTCTAAATGTAATCTGATTTTTTACTACCTACCAATCATTAAAAAGGCAAAGCTTAAAAAAGGTAGTGAAATCACAATGGACGGACGGACGGTACAATAGCGAGCCGGCCACATGGTGAATGCATTTCTTTTTCGGCTATTCATAAAGATGCAGATTTACTGTTTGCAAATGGCAACATACGATAACGATCGCTGCCAGTGCTTTTTGCTTTTGTTTGGCAAGACTCGAAAGACTGAAAATGGAACATTTATAGGCGCAAGATGATCATTATTTTTATACAGATTTTTAAAACTGTTCACATGTAGGTATATCTGTAGCTTAGCTTTTGCCCGCGACTTCGTCTGCGTGAAATTATAATATCGGAAAATACCTTCTTAGTGCACCTCTAGATCCTCCAGGCTCCATCTATGAGGTTTAGGCTGTGCATTGTTTGTTAGTCAGTCACGGAACTGTTTTATAAAGTATAGATAGATAAATACTTACAAATAAAATGTACTTCACAAACTTTTCAAGGACAATATAGATTACAGATATCCTCATTTAATAAGCATTATTATACTCGTATGATGTAAAGACTGTTTTTGCTGGGCACGAAACATTTTATAACCAGTAAAAAATTACAACGGGATGTCACTCGTCCCCTGGAAGATGGGTCGGCAAAGACTTCTTGGGATGGGCGCTAGTGTGGGATGCTACTTGCGTAGACACACTGGCCCTGTCTCACTTACAGGGCACGGGTCAAAGGGCTGGCGCGGCGGCGGAGGCGGCCGAAAAATGAAAGGCCTACTGGTACAGGGATATCGGCACCCAATATGCACCACTTTATGGGTTTTATCGTCGAAACTCTCGGGTCGCATGGGGACCTAATACGCAGGTGCTTTTTAAAGACCTATCAAAGCGACTGAAAGACTCGACAGGGGACCCAAGGGCTGGCGCTTTCCTCACTCAACGGATCAGCATACCCATTCAGCGAGGCAATGCGGCCAGCGTTTTGGTACCCCACAAGTACCAAACCTGCACCACATCCTAGGTTAATTTAGTTTTAAGTCACTTTATTTGTAAATATTTTTTAATGTCACTATTTTATGAATCTATTGTGAATAAATTCTATATCCAATAAAGAAGCGGTTGTCAATGTCAGTTTCGAATAATTTACCCACTATTTCTCGTCTTTACAGATTTTTGCTCAAAAAGCTCAGCCGGTTATACTACCGGCACGGATTTTGAGTACTGTCCTTGATTGCGCATAAATAAATACTCTCGTCCGAAAGCTCAAGATTCATGCCGCGACGTATATTAATAATTTTATTTTCATCATAATTGTCAAGATAAATTATTTTTCGTCGTCTAATGCAGAAGTATTGAGTTGCAAATACGTCGACGCATCGGTGTTAATCAGCCTGGAATGGCATACGATATCGCGGGCAACCGCAGGGTTTGCTCACATTTCTATGTGATCGACGTACCGTCTATCGTCAGATCTATGTTAGATCACGTTATTTTGTATATTCAGTTGGACGTAGGTCATTGACGTATTTGCTAATTCATTTTGCATAGTAACGTAGAAAATAGCAGACATCTGTTAAAATAATGCATGTTTTAAATACAAGTTTTAAACAATACGCGGAATCCTATTTACTGTAGTTAGGGTCGTCAGGTCTAAAATACATAAACTAAAATATAATTGATGATATTTTTCAGTTTTTCGTTAATTTGACCTATAAATGGTTTATTTAACGTTTGTGAATAATTACAGAACGATTACTTCGACCGCATTTTAATTACAAAAAACCTGTTACCAGCAAATGTTCAAGTTTAAATTCATTCATCTTATAAAGAATGCTGTTAATTTCTTACCTGTAGTATTAAATATCACTTATTATTAATTGCCATCCTATGTTTTTGTTTTAATGTTATAATATAGTTTAAATACATAAATGAACAAAACAGCGTTGCACGTTGTGCGCTCGCGCAAGATTTGGGCGTCCCGTTGATGTCTTTTGTATTAAAATAGATTCAACGTTAAATTGGAGAGGCATGATTTTATACATTTTAAAAGAAAAGTTTTACATCGTAATTGTAATTTAATTGAGGATAAGTATAAATGTATGTTCTGTTTTGGTGTGCAAAAAAGTATAATTGATTGATTTATTTATAAGTATAATAATATTGCTGTATGTATGGTATTTAATAATTTTATTACCTACGTATTTATTTATATAAGTATAAAAAGAATTGTTTAACATGTATGTATGTGTGTATTATACGTATGTACTTATACATTACAACATATTTATGGTTTTATTTATTTATTGATAGATTTATTCTTGTTACAAACTTTTTCGATTTTTTTCAAGCACCAACCGAACCTAATACGTTTTTGTTTTATCCTTAATTTCTTTACTCTGAGGTTGTCTGGAAGAAATGGCTTTTTAGCGATAATACCAGGTTTTTACCAATATCAGCTTATTTTAAATCTGTTTTTCATTGTATTTTTTTATGTTTGGCATGAATAAAGTATATACCTATATATTTTTTATTCTAATAGTAAATTCTACTTATATCTACAGTTTGGGTCCTACCATTATTTTCATTTAAACTAGAATAAAATGAAGTACCTACTCAAATAAAAAAAATATTAAAATGTATGCATTTATTTAATAATGACCCTACAACATTCCCCTCAGTCCCTATTCTAGAGTCATATGACCTTCGTAACTGGTCGCGCATGCGCCCTTTTACCTACAGGTGCTATTTCACCTGTAACATCCCGATAATAGTCTATTTTTACGCCTTTTAAATTATGAAAAAGAGTGATAAGCCAGTCGCTTGAATGCGGGTTAGAGTTTTTGTAACGGTACGCAACATAGTTGTTATATTAAGTATTAGCGACCCACCCCGGCTTCGCACGGATGCAATGCTGATATAAACCTTCCTCTTGAATCACTCTATCTATTTAAAAAAAACGCATCAAAATCCGTTGCGTAGTTTTAAAGATCTAAGCATACATAGGAACAGACAGACAGACAGCGGGAAGCGACTTTGTTTTATATTCTATGTAGTGATGATGTTTTTTTTAGGGTTCGGTACCCAAAGGGTGAAAACGGGACCCTATTACCAAGCCTACGTTGTCCGTCCGTCCGTCCGTCCGTCTGTCCTACCTATTTAGGGCTGTAACTTTTGAACCGTAATAGCTAGATAGTTGAAATTTTCTAAGATTATGCGTTATTACGGCGGATTTGTTAACAAATAATAAAAATGTCAAAAGTTAAAAATTAAGGGGGTTTCTCAACATGAAACTAGTTTTTATCAACGTTTTTTCTTCACGCTCTATCATAAAAACGGTAATACATACAAGCGTCAAACTTAGTGTGATTACTGATTATAGAGCAAACTCTACAGAATAACAACAAATACGAAAAAGTGTGAGTCGGTCTTGCGCTAAAGGTCCCGGACCAAAAAAGTTTTTTTTCTAAGTTAATAATGTTGTGTTCTGTGGTGGTGTGGTACGGAACCCTCGGTGCGCGAGTAGCCCGACTCACACTTGATCGGTTTTATTTCAAGTTATAATTCTGTAAGAAGAATAAAGTAAGTAAGTAGTTAATTCTTAACAAGTTCTGTCTGGTATTATACACGGTGATTGTTATCCTATTAATTTGTAGTTCATCGATTTTGTGTGAAATGCATGTACGACTACAGTGAATCTTTTACGGAATCTTAATTGTGTTTTTCAGTTTTACAAGGGTGCCCAAAAATATTTCATTATGTTTCTTATGTGCAGTACAGATTATACAGGGTTTTAGGCTTTTAGGGTAAACAGTTGCATTACTTTAAGAGGTTATTGTACCCATGATACTGAACAACGTTCCCAAAGAAACCTATAGCAAATTCCCAAAAAAAGACTTTTCATACAAATGTTCGATCAGCTGATTGCATTTAGTATGGAAAGTCGATTTTTTTTAGAATATCCTATAGGTTTCTTAGGGAAAATTGTTCAGTATCATCACATCAATCGGCACAATCACCCCTTAAAGTAATGCTACTGTTTACCCTAACCACAGTATAAGAAAGAGTATCTAGTACTGTATTCTGTTCTTCCCTGTATTCAATGTAAATTAATAGATTGCGAATGGCGTATCTGGAATAAAGTTATAAATCAACAAAGGCATCTCCACACTTTGTATTCGACTAAGATTAGCGGTATAAAATTGAATGTAAACAGCATCGCAACGAGCCACTGACGCAGAAGTTAAAAGTTTATGCAAATAAGGTTTTGCGCATACAGTGACCATAGTTAATTAGATTGAAATGACAGTCGAGATTGCGGTGACTAACCTAAATACAAAGCGAAGTGATGGTTGGTCGCCGGAAACAGCGCCATTGTGCCGCATTCATTGACACCTACTGCCTACATCATCCGGTCAATTCCTGTCTCGTACAGACACAAAAATCATCGTCACCTGAACTGCTCTATGTACCAAAATTGCCCTCGAATATACAATTATAAACCCTATCTTCCTTTTTCATGTTTACATATTTTGTTAAAGTGAGACAGTTAAGCTGTCCAGTGCTATGTTTATACTCTTTAACTAAATACTGCATTCATTTATTTGTGTAATGGAATCACTTGCTCCTGTTAAAGAGGTTGTTGAGATACTTTTTGCAAATTTTTAAGTCCTCACCTTGGCCCACTATGTAAGTGTCTCATGGAAATCTTTTATATGGACTCAAGACACAAAATGTTTTAGCAGATAAAATCAGCAGTATAAAAAGATTAGTGAATACATTGTCCTTATTGTCCGTGCAAAAATTTAAGTCGAGACTATAGCAAGTTATGATGTCAAACTTTTAGCATATCCATGAGAGTAAACATATAATGGAAACGTGAAACATGACAGTTATATCAGTGATTCACGATTTATAACCGCTGACCGTTAAAACGTCCTGCGACATCCATAATGATTGTGGAACGACGTTCTGTTGTAGACTCTTTGAAACAGCAATCATTGTTAAAAGGTTATGAAGACCAAATACCGGCCTAATGAAATAATTTTGAAATATGTTGCAGTTCAATAGTCAAATAAACATAAAAGTTGACAAAAGCAGGAGCAGGTTGGGATCACGCAAGTCACACATGATCTCTCAGGTAGACATTTTGTTAGCCGCGGTCCGCAGCCTCCGAGAACAGGATTCTGCTCAAGTGTGCGTATCCTTTTTTTTTGGTCGAGCAAGTGGCCGTTATGGAGGAAGTGATAATTATATAGCCATACTATTATGTTAGTAATAGTCAACTCACTTCGAATATAGCGAAATTAATATCGAAGGTGTATTTTTGAAGAAAAATGATGACTGTGTACCCATAATTAACTACATTAACCATACAACATTTGGCAAATTAACATGATAATGAAGAAACTACAGTTGATGTCGAAGATCTTGAAGAGGCAATGAAAGAATTCATTGAAGAATGAATAACATGGCAGCGAGGATTATGGACAAAAAACTGTCTGTAGCAATGAATGGATGCATTATGAGTTAAACTGTAGATATATACTCACCGACGCAATCTTTATCCTTTTTGGAGAGGAGTGGGATGGGGCCATCATCGAGAGGGGACCCGGGGCAGAGGGTGTCCGCTTTACTGGCGAGCAGCTCCTGCCCCTCCTGCAGCCCCAGTTGCTGCTCATGCAGCCGCTTCTTTATAAGGAAGATCTTCGGCATCTTCAGGCGCTAAAGTACACTGCACACGATCCTTCAAATAGTTGTCTCTGTCACTGTCTTTAAAATTTCACCCCTTTCCGAAACCGTTCAACACAAATTAGCATCGTATCACACTGCACGGTAAGTCTCCTCGAGTTGTTGATGTTTATTTGGTGCGTAGCAGCTAGCGGCACATGTGGTACCGTTGGCCGCTGCGAAAGGACTGAACGCTAGTAGGTGTGCGGTGCCCGCGACACCGTTGCCCGAACAGGTCCGCCCCCGCCCGCGCTGGCGCCGCCGCCCGGCCCCGTGCGCCCGCGCACACCGACCGGCACCTCTGCTTGCGCCACGGGCATGGGCATGGGCATGGCCAACACTCCGTACTTTTCTACAATACATTCCAGTAAAAGTGTTCTTTCTTGGATAGACAATGTCCTTCTTCTTTGTTGTGATACCTTTTCATTATCTTTGTTGTTTACCGCCTTTATAACTGATTCATAATTTACAATAATTGTAGGTATTATCATACATATATTATAATTCTTTGGGGTCAGAAACTTTTCTTCAACTTCCAACTATTATGTATAGGTAGATAATATGAAATCGATGTTAATCACACACATTGAACGCACTTAGAATCTTCCTTTTTGGAACAATTCGTATTATTGTACTGGCGGTACTGGCACAATGCGTCTATTGGCCTTTTGCGTCGAATTTTATTGTCTTTGGTAAATACCAAAGGAAATTCAAGAACATGGCATCTCATTAGGCATGCCTGTGCTTTTTCCTTTCCAAGAAAACAATTTACTTCCAAATCTGTGTCAGTCGAATCATCGACATGAGTCATTAAAATTTCAAGGTGTTACGACGGTGGTGGTGGTTCATCATTTGCAATATTGTTATTTGCTGAAACAAATGAAAGGCGTTCTGGGATTACTCTTGCATGTTAATAACTAAGTTGTTATGATGTCAATACTTGTCAGGTATGGACCTCACAAGGCTTGCTGTCGGCGGGCTTTCAATCAACGGAAACGTTTTTGAAGACAGGATCCCAAGCACACTGAGTGCAATCAGCGAAGGGTATTCTCTAAACTTCTAAAGAAAAGTAGAGAACGGTGTTGATAAAGTAACGTCAATAAAGTATATGACCCTCATTGTCTGCACAAAGTTTTCGTTTGCAATTAAACAAGCTTTTGTTTAGTTTATTGCAGTGGCAGTCGGCATCTTTGTACCTCGCAAGAAACGTCACATGTTTGTTTCCAACTTTAGATAATATTGTCCTGCTTTCAAACCGTACCTTACTGTTTTCCATAATAATAATATAAATTAATTGCACTATATAATTTTACTGCTATTTTCGGTCTCCTTTTGAAAAATAACATGCGTTGAAGGGATGCCCATTTTGAGTTAGGTAAATTTTTGTAGTTAGATTCTTTAGATAGTACTGGATCCAGTTAATTTCAAGTACCTAACTAAAATATACATACATAAATAAACTCCATAATCCCTTTCTGGATGAACAGTACTATACCAGATAACTACCACCTCTATTTAAGGCGGCATTCCAAAGAACGGTGTTGGTATTTTTCAGAATTATTATTTATTGTATAATATAGACTTCCTTCTCAGTGTATAAACTTAAATATTTCCGGTGTTTATACACAACGGAAATACCGCTTAACTTATTTATTAGAAAGAAATGTAACTTTCGTGGGCATAATAAGAGATTCGACGAAATACTTTTAAAATTAAGATAACTGAATAGTATCACAACAAATAAGTACAAACGAGCTGTGAAATTTGTTTGCAACAAAAAGGTTCCCTACAGCTATCGGTTGAAGTAAAGGAAAGATTATGTTGTCTGGACAAACTGAAGACGTAATCCTCAAAACGGTTAGATATTTTTTATGAAATTCTAACCACATTCTCCGAATTATTTGTTAGAAGTTCTGTCAACCGTATCTATGAAAAAGTATCGAGAATTGTAATAGGACGATTACCTTTAGGTGATGGATGTGATGATCATGATTTGATCTTAAAAAACAGTCTGCGGTAACAGTTTGTTTGAAAAACCAAGATATTTTTTGAAAAAAAAAACAAGTGGTTTTTGTGAAACGGTTTTTAGGGTTCCGTACCCAAAGGGTGAAAACGGGACCCTATTACTAAGCCTACGTTGTCCGTCCGTCCGTCCGTCCGTCCGTCTGTCCTACCTATTTAGGGCTGTAACTTTTGAACCGTAATAGCTAGATAGCTGAAATTTTCTCAGATTATGCGTTATTACGGCGGATTTGTTAACAAATAATAAAAATGTCAAAAAATTAAAAATTAAGGTGGGTTCTCAACAAGAAACTAGTTTTTATCAACGTTTTTTCTTCACGCTCTATCGTAAAAACGGTAATATATACAGGCGTCAAACTTAGTGTAATTATAGAGCATACTCTACAAAATAACAACAAATACTAAAGACCGGCCAAGTGTGAGTCGGTCTTGCGCTAAAGGTCCCGGACAAAAAAAGTTTTTTTTATACGTTAATAATGTAGTGTTCTGTAGTGGTGTGGTACGGAACCCTCGGTGCGCGAGTAGCCCGACTCGCACTTGACCGCTTTTATTCAATACTCTGGCATGTCTCATAATCTTAGGTAAATATTATGAAAGGAAAACACCCAATCCTGTTTCGCCTACAAAACTGGTAAAGAATATGAATTTTATAAGAAATGCTACGATGGAAAGGGATAACTTCCATATCCTTGGGAAGTATGATAATTCTTCCTATTTCGTGTATAATTTTAGTTATTATACTATTTTGTATGTGTTCTTTGATCACACTCATTCGTTAGTTGAGAAACGAATACATTTCGTCATGTCGGCAGTCTTTTGTGCTATAATATTAAAGACCATAAATCATTTTCAAAAATACTAGTAAAAGAGTCCATAAAGTGCCAAGAAGTTGTTTTTTTATGATAAAATAAAGCAAAACCAAAACATGCTACCGAATTGGTTCTGTTTACTTTTTTAGCTAATAAAAAATTGGAAGCGATTTTCAAAGCTTTTTGCTGGAGCTTCACGTAAAAAACTAAAGTTAAGTGGTGTACAGTAGTGTAGTTATTTGTTTCTAAACGTTTTAACTTAAATTCGAGTTTTAGCGTGTATTTATCATAATTTTATTGCAGTTCAAAAAATTCCATACTAATGAATCTAACGATGCTGTACAAGTAATTTAACTATTAAAATTCTCTAGTGTATATTTACTATTTGAAATAAGTGATTTATTATTATTATTTACTCAATAATGTATTTCAATTTCAGGTAAGCTTTTGAAAACTCATAAAAATATTGTGATTTTGTATCTTACAAAGTAGCGAACTTGTTCTTGGGTATTTATGTAATCAATTCGTAACTTTGTAGTTTGGTAGGTATAGTAAGAAAGTTTTGCTAGTTTGTTTTCCACATAAAATCGAAAAATATTAATGAAGCAACAAGGAAACCAATAATTTCAAATATTGTTACTAAAATATTTTTACTGTAATTTCTTTACAAAAATATTTGGAGCAGAGTTTGGGAACTGCTAGTGAATTGTGGATATTCTGACTATCCTCTCGAATATTTTCGTGAGCATGCATGCACGCATACATGCACTTACCTTGCATCGAGACGCAAAGAAAATCACAAGAGACTTTTGACTTTGATTATTATCAAGCCTTTATAATATAATTATAATATTATATTTATCATTATATTACCATTCTCTATGTCGAAAAAGCTGGCTGTCTTTTAAAATGTTATCTTTCTCTCGTTCCCAACCGAAAGCACGTGTCTAAAAATCGTGCGCATCGCTGTCGTGCAAGCTCTTCGACATCTACCGCGATCAAGGTGACCATGAAGTTAAGACTACAACTACAAGTAAGCTCAATGCAAAAGGCTAATATTTGTTAAGTACCTACTTATATCAATGTAATGTAATATTATTCGTTCAAAGTTTAGTTTATTTTTGTGTAATTATATTTAATAATCTATTAGCTTCATTACCCGTGCTTCGTTCGCTACGCAATTTCCATACAATCTTTCGCTCCCATTTTCACTCCACGATATGAACACCAGCTCACTGTTTGGCTGGAATCTCCAGTGTTCAAATGCTCTAATGATAGCCAACCTCCGCTAAGAGATGGGACCATAAAAAGAAGAAAAGGAACTCTCTTCTCCTTTTTTAAGACCTTCGGATTGCCGTTATAAGTATGACTTTGAGTGATAGATTCTGGAAAAACGTTTTGCGTTTCTTGTATAACTGTATAGAACTGGACAAGAAAACTACGTAGGTTGAGTATCTACTAGAAAGCATTTTGATTTTTGAAAGACATAAAAACCGTATCACACATTTAAAAATGAGTTATGAACTGGTTAGTTTTCAATTTCATCCTACAGTTACTGTTATCATGTCGGCATGTACTTCCTCAGAGTTCTCCTACATCGGTGTGCAGCGGAGCGAGCGTGGCGCTGCGTGCGCGTCGATTGCGCAACGGCCGGGCCGCTTGCGCCCCGTTCCGCGCCGCTGCCTCGCCTCAAGTTCTAGGCAACGCTAACCTCCTTCAAGTTTAGCCGCAATGATGATGTAGAATGTAGATCATCAATTGCTCATTCAATATTATGCTTTAGTTTACAATTTTTGAATTTTACAGGAATTATATTGACTCATGTATAAGTAGGTAGAGGTACATTACATACACTTACGCCCATTATCCCTAATGGAGAGATCAAATCCTCAGCTATCCTGTGCTAAAGTCACGCGTGTACACACACGGTGACACATCAAGCTACGAAAAACAAACATAAGCTGACCGCGCGACGCTATTCATTACTGTACCTACGCGCGGCCAACTTATTTTGGTTTTGCGGAGCTTGATGTGTCGCTGTGTGTACAGTAGTACCGGGTTTATAAATCTTTCCGATGTACCTGCACTAATAGCGCGCGAAATTATATTGACCATTAGGATGTGCCTTCGCGGGCCTGAAATCCCTTGCCGCGATTGGTTAATTGTTTTCGCGCCTATTTCGCTGCTATCCGACTTTGTACCCTATGATTACTAAATAGCTTCGGGTTTAGACGGGGACTCTGGTCTGGTCTGCGCAAATGAAGATTGACGAGCGGAATTATTTTCCTGGTCGTAACTGTACTTCTTCTTCTTTCTTGTCAGCTCAGCATGGGCTATATCGTATGTCTATCACTCATGCAGTAGTGGAAAGATTAGCCGGTCAGCAATGGTCGTGTCATGTAGTGTAGAGCCTGATTTCCTAATGGTGCGCCAGACGAACTAAAGTTTACGCGGGTACCTACTCTACTGTGTGTTTTGTATGAGTACTTTTATAATATTTACCAGGTTCATAAATTTTCGAAAAATCCATTCTTAGTACGACTGCTCTTCATCCTCTGTAGAATGTTTTTCAAATGTCGATATCTTCAGTGTTTAAGGCTGTGCATTGTGTGTCCGTCAATCAGCCAGTCACGTAACTGTTTTATAGGTGTAGAATACAGGGTGTAAGGAAAAGTATCATTAACCTTTAAACCACATACTCTACCCATCAAATTGAACAACTTTTACTATGGGAGCAAACGTGTCAGAAAAAAAAATCAGCTGTCCCATATTAAACTGCAATACCATGCATCCACTGCATCTAATGTTAAAATCTAATGTTAAAATGTTATTGTTATGGTAATGAATTTAATTTATTGTTTTTATTGTAATACTAACATAGTTTTTAAGCCCTTACTAACGCTATTATGGATCTATCTGTGGTCTGAAATAAATGATTATTTGATTTTGAATACCTACTCGATTCTAACGTATTATGGGAGCATATATTCCGGGTGACCTACTGTCACCCTGAATATGCTTCCATGCTTATATTATAATACAAACATCCATGACTCAGTATGTATGAATACAATATTTCAGGTGCAATATTTCCCCCTTGCCGTCTCCATCAGCTCTTAACAAATTAACCGTGTTCAACTAATGATTAGTTCTCTCACACGAATGGTTTTCCACTTGATGTAATTATTGCAAGACAAGAATTTTTAACTAAATATTATCACGTTCGAGAGTGATTACTTCGGGAGGTAATGCAGTAACCACATGAAGCCGTGAAATTGTCAAATACATTTTTAATTAAGTCAAAACAATTTTACTTACGAGTTTGATTCGTTTTGACATTTTCATGGAAACGTACTCAGATGATACATACATCTACATCTATTCTTATAAAACAGTTCACTGACTGGATGACAGTCTAACTAAACCGCTGAAGATAGAAACATTGGGAATACATAGCAGTGCACTAAGAAAGGATTTTTCGAAAATCTACCCCTAAAGGGGTGCAAAGGGGTGTTAAAGTTTTCCGAAATCTACGCGGACGAAGTCGAAAAAAGAATTTAAAAAAGTCAAAACGAATGGATTTCGTGGGGGTAAAAACGTTTTTGCTTCATATACCTAATTATGGATATTCGAATATGGTTTCTATAGAATATGATGTTTTGAGAATATATGATGTTTTGAGAATTAGATGATTTGCGAATATAATGTCTTGCTATTATGATATTTTGAGAATATCATATACTGCGACGGAGCGTGTTAGCTTTGCAATATTCCGCCACTGAAGACCAAGAAACTGCCAGCTTCGAGCTTCTTTAAAAAAGCTACATGCTATTCACGATTATTCGAAGCTAAAGCTATACTTGTTCCAAGACATACATGCATAACTCACGATCCCACCTATTATGGTGCGGTCAGAAAAATTACCTTTTCCTTTTACGCATGCAGTCTCAGCAAGGTAAACTTTTAGCATATTATGTGGGTTCAGGACGGTATGACATGTCAAGAGATTTCTTTCCCCCAGAGCAACACTGCAGTACCTAGATTGAAAATCCGGTTGCAAGAACATCGATCAAAAACATGAACCAAAAACCTTAATGTGGTTGCAATTGCAAATTGCAACAGACGATCCTGCAAATTGGATACGATTTGAGTTACACTATAGGTACCTACAGGGTCTTTCTTAATATGCTGACACTTTTTAGATGATCAGACCATCAAACTGAACAATTATCTCTATGGGACCAACATCGAAATCGGAAAAAAAACAGCTGTCACATACATTTGGCTCGAGTAGTTTTGCAGTTTAGTGTGGGGAGCTGATTATTTTTCGCGATTTCGATGTTGGACCCATAGAGAAAGTTGTTCAGTATGATGGTCTGATCATCCCCTTAAAAAAGTGTCAGTGTTTAATCCAGTTTTAGCTTTCGTAAAATGCTCCCATTTACGATTTACAGGATAGTGTGTTTGCTTTAGTCAAAGCAAAGCTCAGTTTGAGCGCATCAAGTGTGTCGTTGATACAGATCACTCAACGGTGCAGTCTCGATGATTGCGCCCGCGCACGCGCGACGTAACAGCGCGGGGAATAAATTGCAATAGTATTAATGTTTAGAACCGGTCCGCTGATTACCCCAAGTCATATTATTCAATTGGACGCACGAGACCTGAGATTGGCTAGCGTTACATTTAAAGCACTCAAGTTATATCTTGATTAATCAAATGGCTACCGTTTAGCAAAGCAGATTCTAGATCGACCGCAGATTTATTGTAAAGATCTAGGTATGCAATGTCTATTTTTAGTACCTACCTTAAGAAGTAAACAATAAACTTATCTCAAAACCTCATTTCTTTCCCAACTGAATATAAATCGCACTTTGATTTTTTCTATATTTTTATCGCTATAATTTATAATTAGAGATCGGATAATCGGATGCATATTTACCTAAACTTCATTTTGGCTATGAAATTATGGAAGCGGCTTCTTAAAATTATCTTTTTAAATATTTTTCGAGATGCCAGGAAAATGTGGGAATGCATAACTAATCGAACGCATAGTATAGAAGCAACTTCTTAAAAAAAATTAATTTAAAAAGATAAAATCTTTTACGGTAAAATAAATCCCGGGATGTCAGGAAGCCAAGGAGAATGCATAACTAATCGGATGCATAGTAGGAAAGCGACTTCTTAAAATTAGAAAAACAAACAAAAAAAAACATATTTTTGTTACAAAAGTACACTCCATGCTAGCCAACACCTCAACTTAGGTAAATATGCATCCGATTATCCGATGTCTATTTATAATTGTTTATTGATCTTGTGTGTGTATGACTTTCGATAAAACTGCACTACTGTAGTTGAATAAAGCATTTGTATTTTAATACACAATTTTAGTAGTTTTAGAAACTGAAAATAAAAGGGAATGCCAAATATTGAAGGTAATGATTATTGCATTGAAGGGGAATACGATTTTGGCAATAAAATTAAATGAATGTCAAAGTTTCTTTTAGTCACAATCCAGATCAGGATAAGCTTGTCTATCACTTATCAATTAGTTTCCAGTGTGTAATTTGTAGATTCAGTCTGGATATAGGTATTAAACATTATTACAATGGCACTGGACTGGACTTTATTTTTCATGGAGTGAGTGAATTCACCCATAGATAAAATACCACTAGGTATAACAGACACGGAAAATGTGAATAGCAAAATAATTAGACAATTTTTGTATGTCGTTCGGTACGTAAATGTAAACTAGGAAATGTGTTTACTGTAAATTAAGTTAAAATAAAATTAAAAATTATTTATTGTAAACGTGATGTTTTCTGTGTTCTGTCCCTTCAGTTTCAAAACTGAATAAGGGACAGAATTCACCCACTTACCTAGTTACAGTACATTGTAGAAATACAGTTAACAACCATAATCTATTTCGGGGTTGTTAGAAACGCTGCTATAACTACGGGTGGGTCCTGAACTATATCTTTTTTAAGCGTGAAGATGTAGCAAGGCAAGGTATCATAATTTATATTATGGACTTATGTCCAGGTTAATGAAACTAAATTGAATTTAAACAATGAATTGCCTGTCAATTTGCGTAGTTGGTAATGAATGTACTGCGGCAAGGCAGGTTAACCTCGTTACATACGAGATGCGGGCGATAATAGAGTCGTCGCAGCGATCCGCGTAGGTGACTGTTACTAATTAACACTTTGAACAGTACGTCTCCATATGAGAGACAACTCTATGATTATTAGGAAATACAAGATGTCAAGCAACACAGTAGGCTGTAAGCCAAGATACAATCTAAACTATTATAAAACTGTAACAGAAGTGTGTCTGTACATTGAAGATATTTACAAAAAAAAAGATTGTGATATGGTTTTTAGGTGTCTCTGATTCCAAATCACCAATTTTTGGATTTTTTGTCTGTCTGTTTGTTTGTGTGTTTGTTTGTTTGATCGAGCATCACGCAAAAACTACTGAACCGATTTTGATGAAACTTTTTTTGTTTGATAGCGTATAATCTGACTTAGAATCTGGTATATAATTTGTGCGGACAAAGTCGCGGGTAAAAGCTCGTTATTTAATGCTCGCTTATATTGTGTGAGATTTATAATGTAGGTACCTACACTTATAATGAGCCAAATTACACATAAGTGAAGAGGTTGTTAAATTGACAATTGTACAGCTAAAGCACTTGACTTGATGGTAAAAACCCCTTCTTTTTGCTGTACTTAACTTAATGAACTTTTTACATGGTACATGGACGTGATGCAATAAAATCCCCATTATAAGTTGAATTGTGATGTTGCAAGAGGCGAGAATGCTTCGTTACGTGAATTAAACGTCAGAAAATTCTCAAGAGCTCATGTTCACGTGTACCTATACCGGTTGTCAAAAGGCTGTGGTGTGGAGCGGTCGCGGGGGTGAGGCCGAGCGGCGAGCGGGGCGGGCGGGGGAGGAGGAGGAGGTAGGGTACAGCGACCGCAATAGCGCTGAGCGTTGCCGCACAGCGCCCGACCACCATTGCCAAGATCACGGACCGCGCATGCGCGGCGAATGTCAGCCACGTCACGATCGAGCTTTGTGCTATCGCGATTGGATCGTTTGTATTTAGAACTCAGAACGCAATCACGATTCGTCAGTTGAATCTACAAGTCATTCCATGACGAAATCCTAGAAAATGTACAAGAAATAATCATTGGGAAAAATCGATTTGGAGAATGTATTGTCAAATGTTTTACACATTTTCATCAAGATAAGGTTCTGGATGCAATATTCAGAACCATGTTGCTTGTTAATATACTCTACCTCTCCACTCAACTCTCAACCATAAAATAAATGACTTGAAATTCTAAGTTAATTATCTTGCCTTTTGCTTGAAGCATAAACAATAATTAATTAAGAGACAATATAAAAAAAACGTGTTACAACATAACAAACAGTACCCTAAAAGGAAACAACAGTGTACCAATCACGCACTCCTCCCGTTTCCAAAACGAGTATCCCTATTATGCAATCGGCTCACATAAATAAGGAACGTTTTTGCCGGCTCATCCCCACGGTACGTACCCGAGTCCCGACTCCCAAAGAGCTATGCTTCGCTCGCCATGTTCGTATAATAGCCCTTGCCCTATCTTTATATGGGCCGAGCCGTAGCCTCCCGCAATCCTCATTCAATTCACGTAAGGTAGCGGCCCTAAGGACCGGGTTTTTGTAACAGCGCAACAGGTAGAAAGGAAAGGATTGCGAGTGTCGAGTGAGACCACAGGATAATCTTCTCCTTCCTTCTCGCTCTGCGCGCCGGCGCAGGAATGCCGTACGATTTGTGCTTGCGCATACTGCAGACGGTTTATATGTTGTGTGGGTGGATATAGATGTGTATACTATAGCTTAGCGCACAACCAACACACACTGCCCTAATGCGTATGGGTCATGTAGCGGGATCCACTGAGTTTAGTCAGTGAAATTATATCGAAAGGGAGTCTGATGATTTTTGGTCATCTTCAGGTTGTATTATCCAGTCTGGCTAACCTCTTTTTCTTTATGTCACTTAAACATTACGTTTTGTTTGCTTACGTAACAATGCCTATATCAGAGTATGAAGATTATAGTATTTTTAATATGCTTGTATTATACACAAACACACTGATATTTAACACGAAATAAAACTCGTTCCTGGTAAATATTGCCAAAAACTTTGGTCTGAGATGATAATTGTTAAAACATACTCTTTAAAAATTAGAAGTGTCAATGGTAGTGGGGTGCCACATAAAACCAACTATTTATTGGTTTGTTTCCGAGGGGTCAGAAAACATAATTTCAGTATTGATACCGACGCGGTCTCAAGCGGGAAAGCACCGCACTCCGTGACCTGTTTGTCTCTCTTATGGAAAGCCTACCTTCAGGACGAGAGCTGCCCAAGCCGATATGGCGATGCTTAAATAGACACCGAACTCCGCCGGAGTAACCTGTTCAGGTGGGGCTACATAGATGGGTCGGAGCTTAGATGTGAGTGCGGTGTTGCTCCTCAGACTATGGCCCATCTTGTATCCTGCCCTTCCTGTCGGGACACCTGCACGCGAACTGAACTTATGGACGCTGCCTCTAGTGCAATCCATATGGCAAAATAATGGGCTGGTAAAATTTTTAATGACCTGCCATCTACTCTATAAAAAGAAGAATAAGCAGTGATACCTACCAACTGAAAGTTTAAGCTGGCTGGCTGCGTGGAGCTTTCTGACCAAGTCGCGGTAGAGTCCATCTACAATTGTACAGGTATTTTTTTTTTTGGAGGTATCTTCCAAGGAAGAAGAACGGGGTAACATTTGTGTATCACGAAACATTTAAATAATTAAACTATGCATATTATGACCACAACAAGTACGGTACCTACCTACCAATAATCATTGATACGTCATTGATAGGATAATGACGTATTTTCTTAAAAACCGAGGTGTTCATTCTACGGCAACGATAAGCAGTTTGCTCTTGGTGCTTTCCATTTGAAGCACGTGTAAGAATAGTAGACTTTATGTAGTCAATAAATGCATACGGCTCTATTCTAATACACGAATGTGTATTTCTTTGAATTATATCTGCAGTCTACCACAAGGTTTACATTAAGCTAGTCAATCAATTAATTATCATTTTTTTGCTAGTCCTCGTTAAGTACTCTAACGTTAATATAAAAAATACTACTTATTCGGCCAATGTGGACCCGTTTCTACAAACATCACTACAAAATAAATTCATTAAAATTCACATATCTACATTTTAAATAAACTACTTTATTATCGCATTTTTACAAATAGTTTCATAACTGTTTTGATTAGCGAAATTCAATTTTAGGTTTTATAATAGAAAAGAATCATTATCATTAAATTTAATGATAATTTAGGAAAATTATTGTTACACACATTGCTACAATGTCCAATAAGCAATGACTGGCCTTGACTTTGTCAAAAAACACACCACAGAATGTTTAATTGAAAAGATGTGTGACATTTCACATACGTATTAAATGTGGAATCAGAAACTTGTTATTATATTATTTATTTACGACATATTTCTTTTTTCGTTATGTCTCGTCAGCGTTCCTTATGCCTTCAGCTTCTTCAATGACAGCAAGAACCTTATCTAGCTATATGGCTCTATGTATAAATAAAGCTTCATTACCTACAACAACTTCGTTATATACCTACCAACCTGTAATGTCGGTCGCGTTTCTTGAGTAAACATGTAGCCGGGCAGTCGCCGGGCACATAAAAACTTTTCAAGATCCGGTCTCACTGGTCCCAAAGATCGACGACCTCTGTTCGCCGTTTGACTTATGGAAATTATTTTTCTTTCCACATTTTACTGATAGATAGATTGGGTTTTCGATTTTAAATGAGATAAGTTTAAAACATCGATAATAAAGAGATGTCTTTTTGTTTTGAATGTAAATTGTTTCGTGCACTACCAAACTACCATTAACGATTAATGATTTGTGTGCTACGAATAAGAATAACTAGGTATAGAAGAATAATTCTAAACAAAAGCAAAATAACATCTTGCACCCAAAAAAAATACATTTTGTATGAGTTTTGGCGGCAAGGTAGACTTTTTATGGAACAAGAACACGGTGTAGTTTTTTTGGTGCCACTTTTTGAGCTTGATTTACATTTCTATACATTCTTATTCGTAGTTTGTGAAGAAATTTTCGAACCTCTAATCTCTAATTAGGAGATTTAAGTTCTATTGTATCTTTCAGAGATATTCTGTTTGTATTTGCGAAAATGTTGCAAAATTCATGAAAATCTTGTCTTGAAAACTACTATTGCGACGCCACGGTCGCGCAGCATCGCTTGCGCTTACATCAGTGCTATAACGTTACGCGGCTTATGCGACCGGTTACATATGCGCGAGTCTCTAAGCATAGGTATATGGTGATTGCAGTTTTGGTCTTTTTAATTAATACTCAAACTTGTTTAAAAGACGAAATGTTAAAAAAAACTTAGTAAATATAATTGGAAAATGGAAATTAAATTTATACGATATGGAAAATTTAATTATTTTATACGCAGCTATTAAAATAATGTTTCACGCTTTAAAATAAAATTAATGTGATGAAAAAAGTTAAGCGTAAACAGTTATTCTAACACCAATGCAATTGTTAATAACAAAGTACATAGAAGGTACTTAATTATTCAGGAAACTAAGTTCATTGATTGAGAAAAAAAAATCTGCGAAGAAATGCAAAATCACGAAGGGCGATACAAAGACCTATAACAAAAAGCATAGCGATGCGATGTTGCAATGCAAGAGTCGCGGGCTCGCTGCTTGCGGTCGCGCTCGGCGGTGCAGCACGATCTAGCGTTCCGCTTTGCGCCGGCGCAGGCCCCTCTCCCACACCCCCTGTACTTACACCCTCCCCTCTCTTCTCCGAACCTGTCTAGCTGGCCCTGACCGAGACACAGACCTCACGGAGGCGAAATGTTACGAAATTACCTATCTATACCCAGACTACACCAAAGACGAAACTAGTTTGTGTACCTTCTATCATATTTTAAAAGACGAAACGTAAATAACTCTTATCTAAATACTTATGTATGTGAACGTAGCTTGATTAAGTTAAAGCTTAAAACTCGTATTGGAAATGGGTATGGAGGGTAGGTATGCCGTATGTTTTTTATATTTTTTAGAATCATTCCCAGCTGATCTAAATACTGAAATAAGTTACTAATGATCCTATCCTGACCTCTGTGTTGGTCGCGGATCCGATCCAAAGACAATAACCATTCTTTTGTGTCTGGATCACAACTACATTAATATTGCTAACCTGACCGTGTCACATGCGATCCTCGCAATCTTCAAAAATTTGAGAGTTTGTGTGAAATTGTGATTTCCAGGTGTCAGAAAAAGAACACATGTACTTACATAGTTTAAAGAGCTTCACATATTAACATTCACGTACAAAATCATCTTGATGGTATCGTTTTATTATAATTCTCCCTCATGACTAGGTCATCCAAAGTCTTAAAATTAATATTTAGTTATATTTCATCTCTCAGAAAAGCCTTATTCTCTATTTCTTTAAAATATTTTACGGTTTACCAAGGTAAAGCCAAGCAAAAGGTGGTCAAATGGGCACTATAATACTTGTGTTTGTGTGTCACTTCAAACAGAATCACCAAAACGTTTTTATCGCATGCCATATTCGACAATTAGGAATAGCCATCTAATCACTCCAATTTGTCAAGAGCTGCAAAATGTTTATTGTCTTTTATAAAAGTGTCTGCAAATTTTTATTTTACGCATCTGCGTTCTAAGTATAATATTGTATATTATACAGTCGGGTTTATATCGTTGGCATTTATACATTGTATCAAAATGTTCAATATCATAATTGGATCTGCTTGTAGCCTGCAAAGTAAAGGTAAAGTAATTATATTTTAAAAAGTATTTAGCTGTTACTCGTGACTTCGTCGGCGTGAAAATTGTATGCCTATTTCATCTAGGTTCAATCTATCTCTGTACCAAAGAAGTTTGGCGAACGGCCATGTAATTTGAGACCCAGACTTAGAGGTCCCGTACATGATATGAATACAATACGTGTAGAATGAAACAAAACTAACAAACAAGTAAATTGGTTGTAACCTGTAGAAGTTGGAAGAAAGGTATTTTTGTATCAAGTGTGTGAAACTCGTAATTTTTCATATTAGATAGTCCACTCAATGTTCTACGCATTCATTGTGTTTATTTTAATGAAAATTCACGATAAACGAACAATATTATGATAATGGAAGAAAACGAATCATATACACTATCAGTTCAACAAAGCCAAATACGTTCCGTAACGTCCAAAAAATACCTCAGTGATAATATTAGATGAAAATAGCTGTCGTGGTTGCGTTTCTGCTTTTTGGATGATTTGTCTATTTTACTAATAATTTCTACTTTTGAATCCGGACTTATGGAGATGTGGAAGTTTTTTTTAAAAATGGCTTTATTTTTTCTGTTTATAATAATTATGACCGCCGTCCTGAAGAGCTTTTAGATTTCGTCAAAATGGCTGGGTCCAAATTTGCCAAACTTCTTTCATCACAATCAGTAAACAGACTATCATACAGACAGATAGAGACACTTTCGGGTATTCGGGCATTTATAATAGGAATAAGTAACTATTTCAAGTAGATAGAGATTAATGCTACACCTTTTACGTTAGTCAGCTTAGGTAATAATTACCCATTAATTTAACTACCCAATTTAAATTAGTGGTCAAATCACGTGCACTAAATATTATGCAGGTGTGTTAATTTTCAAAATGATTTAATCGCAAAATTTGGGCCTGCAGATTGCTGTCCTAATGACTGGCACTTGACATAAGAAGTGTCCACCTGCTTCTCAAAGAAATGAGCATTTATTATGAGAGCGTCTGAAACTTGGTGTCCGTATAGCTAGCGTACACATGAAAGGGATCTGGCTGGAATTGATACCGATAAATAGTTCCTAAATAGTGCCTAATTAGTATCTAGGTCAAATAAATAGTGCCTCTGTACTTTACGAGATATCGATTTTTTTTTACCTGGTACGCTGGCTTGACGTCAAGGTAGCGTACACATTTTCTGTGGCTAAAACGGCTTGCATTGCAGCATCGAATTTACACTCAAAAAATAGTGCTCAAATAGTGCCCTAGGCATCCAAAATCTCATGAGGCTAGGTCTTCAGGGACCGAAGATATAAGCAAGTCTTTTGAAGAAACTATGGCTTGCGTGGCGCTAGTGTGCACACGAATTCACACGATATAGTTTTTACAGAAGGAGGCGTGTTTTCAAATAAAAACTCCATCAAATAAATAGTTCCTTAAATAGTGTTTCTGCCAGTACTAATGTTTTATGTAAATTCGTAATGAAACAATATAAAAAATCGATTCAAAGTTCTACATACTAAACTTTAGTAAAATATCATACCGAGAGATGGCGCTTCATTTTCATTCAAGCGAAATGGACTCTATTACAAATCTGCTAATTCTAAACTAGCTTGAATGAAAATAAAGCGCAATCTATCGGTATGGGATTTTACTATGGATTAGTATGTAGAACTTTGCATCGATTTTTTATATTGTTTCACTACGACTTTACATAAAATTCTGTAAGAATTATTTTGTGAATTCGTGTGTACGCCAGCGCAACGCCAGCTCCGTGGTTTATTTAAAAGACTTATTTATATCTCCGCTCCCTCTAGCCTCATGAGATTTTGGATGCCTAGGGCACTATTTGAGCACTATTTTTTGAGTGTAAATTCGATGCTGCAATGCAAGCCGTTTTAGCCACAGAAAATGTGTACGCTACCTTGACGTCAAGCCAGCGTACCAGGTAAAAAAAAATCGATATCTCGTAAAGTACAGAGGCACTATTTATTTGACCTATAAAGGTACTAATTAGGCACTATTTAGAAACTATTTATTGGCACTAGTCCCAGCCAAATCCCTTTCATGTGTACGCTAGCTATACGGACACGAAACTTGATGGGATTTGAAGTTTGTTTTCGTTATAAAGATGTACATTGAAAACACCTGCAGTGTAAGTAAGATAGTAACGTGATTGATTCTGCAAAGAAAATTGCACTGAAGACGCAATAAATTCATCATGTAATACGTTTCATAATCCATCATTACGAGTGCGCTGTCATCGAGGACCACCATCATGGCAGACAACTCGTTTTTCTGTTAGCTACATTGTACGATAGACACTGAAGTTAATTTCTATAAGATTACAGTAATCGTTTCTGTGGAAGTAAGGGTTTGAAATTGAAAATTATCGAGGCTTTATAACAATCATCATCTTATTTAAGAGATACGCTCTTGTCGGTGAAGTATTCGTCAATGTCTCTTTTCCGCTATAGTGTCTTTTTTTTATTATTACGGATGGGTTTGCTCTTGACCTCAATCCAGTCCTCAGGACGAAGATGGGGTCGAAGATGTAGCGAGCTTACCCAGAAGCCTATTCACTCGTACTTTAAAGGAATTCGTGTACTATGTATTATTGTATACATAACCTTAGCATAATAATTTGTATTGTTTAGTTATTAAGTCGTGTTATGTTGTAGAGTTTCTGGCCGCATCTTCTCTACAGGGACAACACGTTCCGACGCAGTGGTTTCAAAAAAAGATTTGACGTTTAATAAGTGTTCTTCAAGCTCCTATTATTGAATAAATTATGTTGACTTTGACTTTGACTTGATTTCTTGCTACGACATTTTCCTTCACTTGGGCTGGGCTAGATAATTCTGACTGGGTCTTCCTCTGTCTCTCTTCCCCACTATCTTCCCTTCCAGTGTGGTTTTAAAGAAATTGTCGCTTCGTATCAAGTGATTATAACAAATACTTACTCAACATAATTTTAAAATTAAATGTCAAAGTAAACAATGCAATTTAGTATGTTATATGTATGGTTTAATTAGGCAGCAAGTAGGTAAGATTGTACAAAAACAAAGTCCAACCGTGAAAAAGGTGTCACTATTCTATTTCTGTTTTCCCTATTGTCACTCTCTGTGTACACCCATTAAAAGTATTCAGTACAGGATATTAGTATCTATATACTATCTACTCCATATATAGTACATGTATAGTTCAAGACGGTTTGCTATGACAAAGAAGAGCATGCATATTCATGTTCTGTCCTCTTTACAAATGTCGCGGCTAATGTTGCGACGCTGACACGGTTTCGGTGTCAGACCATTCGAAACGCTAATTTGCTGATACATAATATTTTGTATGTTTTCAAATAACCATGCTTCAGATTTAGAATAATTTTTAAAAATAAATTCGCACTTCAGAGCCTGATCAGAAAATAATAAACCTGATTGAGGGTCGCTACTATCGATAAACCTTTTATGCTGATGATAAAAGACAATGAAGGTATTTCATTTTTCTGGGTAGGCTTTACTCTTGAAAACTTACCTGATGTACATAATAAAGCACTGATTTACAATTGCAAGAACAATCAACAGCAATTTAAAAAATCGGATGTCAATAAAGTGGCGTAGAATTTTCACAATTTGTGGATACCGATTTTGAATTCAGAAAACCATTCCGGTCTTCTGAGGTCAGCTGTTGTGACTACTTATATGCCTATAGTTCTAGACTTTATCACAATATTATGCGGCACGTTTGGGAGTTAAGGGCCTTGACAGACTGGCGTCTGTGCCACTGTGAAATCCGCTGATCTTTTCCTTTTATAGTTAATTTTCTATTGATAGCCACTGCAGTCAGGAACCGCAGTAGGTTTCTAACAGCAGATTGCACATCTAGCCCTATTTTTTGCATGATGGATGCTGGAACAAAAACGCACTTTCAATTGTAGAATAATTAGTAGGGAACTATACGGAAGCATGCCTAAAATAAATAAATATATAGTTTTCGTAATACGAGTATTCATTAGTTCTTAATTCAGTTTTCTAGAAGGATTAAGGATTTCAAATATATGGTTAGGTATATCAAATACAGTGACTTGGATGATGTTGTAACGGGTTGAAGTTGAATGCATTGTTACATTCTATTGTTTTTTTTTGTACAATAATAAGAATAATGAAATTAGTGATTTTGAAATTTCTTACAACTACTGCATTTCGTCAACTGACTCTAAAAGGGTCACATGTCTAAATATGTATACAACGTGTTAATAAACTAGCGCAAAACCTCATACACCCCAACAGATGTACTTGTAGCGGATATAGAATTATGTGTGATTAATATTTGACGAAGCCTGCGTTGCGGATTGGATTATTTTTGATATATTGTGGTTTTAATTGGAATAAATATTCGTTTAGCAATTTAAAAAAAAATTTAAAGTTATTCGCATTTTAAGTTTTGAGGCAAAAATGATTTTTTCTCAAACATGCTTGGAAATGTGAGCATTATTTTGACAACCTTCTTCGAGTAAAATCGAAATTGCTGTACTGGCCAAATACATGCGCGCAGCGGCCGGCAATGTTTGTATGAAAATCCATATCTGTCGTGTTTAGCGGCCAAATAAATTACATACTAAACTCATATCTGTCGTGTAATTTAAAAATGGAAAGATCTTTTTCTCCGAAACATGGCAACCAAGGAGGTTCATCAAAGGTTTTATTTAAATTTCGAACTGACTTGCAAATAGAAAGCTGTTTATTGAAAAAAAAAATGTTGTTCGTTGTTCGTCATTGATTTTGAAGAGTTTTAATTTCCGCGAATTTTTTGAGAAAATTTAGTGTTTTAATTTCCGCGCATTGTTTGAGAAAAGTACTATACAAGCCTTGGCCACAACTAGGCATTGATGGACTTACGTATGTGTGCCTCGGCTTCGCCTCGGCCCACATTTACACGTTCGTCCATCAATGCCTCTGTTGCTGGCCGCTGCAGTAATGTACTATTATCATTTCAGCAATGAATGAAAGCGCTAACGTACTCATAGTTACATTTTAATAATCTTGTTTTGGTAGTAAGTAGATTTGGTAGTGAGTGTGCCCATGCGGTGGGTTAACATCGGGTTCAGTAAATTTTAAATGTTAAAAACAAATTATTTAATATTTTGAAAAGAATTACCTAGGTATATTGAAACTATGATAATTCGATTCTGCTCTCGATTCTAAACAAACTACTTTCTAGTTTTACGTTAATTCATTAACACGTTGTAGAACTATAATTAGGACTACATATGACCAGGCCAAACCTACTGGCGTAGTGCGTAGGTATAATAAAATTATTTATATTCTTCCTCTTCATTCGTGTCAGCATGATTTCCAATTTAAGAACAGGAGTGCGATTTTTGAAACTTTGAACTCAGCAGTTGAAAATGGGTGGATTTTTACTGCTGATTTGACTTTCAAAAATGGAATCATTCCCATTACGTCTGTAGATGTGCCTCGGTTTTATTCCCATCATGTCGCTCCTCCAATGTGGGTACAGGCGACGAAAAAATTTAAGTAAAAGAATAATTTAAACAAAAATTCGCACCCCGGGAGTACGATTTTTGAATGTCAAATCAGCAGTAGTAGAAAGATAAAGATGCGTAAAGGTCGACCAGAATCTCATGAAATGAAAAAAAGTAAAAAAAATAGATTTTCACATGGCAATGTCAAACCGTCATCAAGTAGGCCTTGTACAAACTGCAACTTTTTGCGGCGATAAAAACGCGGTTTGTTAATGGGTGTGTATATTTAAATCATTTGAACGCCCAAATCATCTGGCCGAACATTTTCATCTTGTTTATAAGAAAAGGCATATAATTTTATAGCTGAATTTTATTACGAACGTTTTTCTTCGTGGCTGTATGGCGTTTCAGAAGTGCCGCAAAAAGTTGCAGTGTTTAAAGGGCCCTAATCCAATTACCCTAGTGTTGCTTACTCAAAAATTTGATTTCCTCGTTTTTCATAAGATTCTGGTCGACCTATATCTCCATAGTAATTTTGACATTTACAACTGCTGAGTTCAACGAATGAGTTTCAAAAATCGCACTCCTTATTATTTAAATGATATTTCCAATTTGCAAGTGATATATATTCATATATATGCTGCTATACCTATGCTGCTTGTTAATTATATTATGATTACCGGTTCATTAACATGGACAGGAAATGTTTACTATTATAACGTTCAAACTTTTGTTTTCCACTTCAGTTCTTGAACTTAGGTACATTGTTTAATGTCTGAATCTTAGGGAGGCATTTGCCTCTATGTATACTCATACGAAAATAGTCATTACCATCTTTTTAGGATTTTGTACCCAAAGGGTGAAAACGGAACCCTATTAATATGTATTAAGCCTACGTTGTCCGTCCGTCCGTCCGTCTTACCTACCTATTTAAGGTTGTAACTTTTGAACCGCAAGAGCTAGATAGTTGAAATTTTCAAAGAATGTGCGTTATTACGGCCGATTTGTTAACAAATAATAAAAATGCAAAAAAGTTAAAACATAAGGAGGGTTCTCAAACAAGGAACTAGTTTTTATCAACGTTTTTTCTTCTCGTTCTATGGTAAAAACGGTAATACATACAAGCGTCAAACTTGGTGTGATTATAGAGCAAAGTCTACAGTATAACAAAAAATAATAAAAACCGGCCATGTGTGAGTCGGTCTCGTGCTAAAGCTCCAGGAGTAAACATTTTTTTTAGCTTTAATATTTTGATGTGGTGGTGGTACGGAACCCTCGGCCTCGGTGCGCGAGTAGCCCGACTCGCACTTGACCGATTTTATTTTATTTTAGCGGCTATTCAGTCTGAGACGTTAACAGCACACTAGCGCATCTGCGAATGTTCATTGATTTTACTATCTGAAACTTAAAAATCAAAATTTAGTTACGTCGTACTCTTACCATGTTTCAACGATTAAGAAATAAATTTAGCAAAGCATAGCATATACTCATGACTATATTCCTCGAGAACCCTCTGAGATATTCTGAAACCTCAGAACATCCACGTTTCACTAGTAGTACTAAAACTCGGTCCAGTGTGACAGGGAGTGAGTCCGTCGCCACTTATAAATCTTATAATGGACAGTGGCACAATACATGCCTGGAAATTGAAGCATGCAGGTTTCCTCACGATGTTTTCCTTCACCGAAAAGCCAGTGATGTCACAAATTGTACATAAATCCCGAAAAACTCAGATTATGAGTTATTACGGCGGATTTGTTAACAAATAATAAAAATGTCAAAAAATTAAAAATTAAGGGGGGTTCTCAACAAGAAACTAGTTTTTATCAACGTTTTTTCTTCACGCTCTATCGTAAAAACGGTAATACATACAAGCGTCAAACTTAATGTGATTATAGAGCAAGCTCTACAGAATAACAAAAAATACTAAAAACCGGCCAAGTGTGAGTTGGTCTTGCGCTAAAGGTCCCGGACACAAAAGTTTTTTTTTTCTACGTTAATAATGTGTTCTGTGGTGGTGTGGCACGGAACCCTCGGTGCGCGAGTAGACCGACTCGCACTTGACCGGTTTTATTAAATCTTCATCGAACTATTTAGTCTGTGTTATTTATGTTTCTTTTTCTGTTATATCAGACCTTTTGAACATTCCTAGGCTTCTACCCGCATATCGAACTTCGCAATCGCGTGAACGTTTTCGTTCCAATGTCAACTCTATTACAATGAAGTGCGGACCGAAACAGTGGCGATATATCGAACATCGAAAGTCCGGGTACAGGGCCTGAACAGATTGAACTTTTTTTATCCCAATGCACTACCTACCATTCAATAATGTTCTTTTCACACCACCCGCTCGAAAATGGAACATTATATGTCATGTAACTCGAACCTAAAGCAAGTCATTATAGCCCTGGGACTAGCCGGGCAATAATATTGTACTGAATTTCATTATAACCCGCTGGTCAATAATGAGATTTGAATTTGGAACCGCATCCACAGATTATTTACGACCCTTACTTAAAATTCGTATGAAAACTTATCATGGAGACAGGCACCAAAAAGAACTTAATTCGAAATTTGAACTGGCCACCACGAGTATTGAACACAAAAAAAGAAAAAAAGGCGCGAATGCTGCAAATCTCTGTACCTATTGCTACGAACAAAGTAATGAAAAAATATTACATTGTACAACTGGAGTGCGATTTTTGAATCTCATTCGCTGATATCAGCAGTTGAAAATGTAGTATGTATGTGTTGCTATAGAGATACGCATCTTTCTACTGCTGATTTGACTTTCAAAAATCGCTCTCCTGGAGTATGATTTTTTAATGTCAAATCAGCAGTAGAAAGATTAATAGCAATATTGACATTTTCAACTGCTGAGTTCAAAGAATGAGTTTCAAAAATCGCACTCCTGGTCTAATGTTTCAAATACTTAAGTATACTATTGAACTCTAATACTTTGTTATAAACTCTAATAAAATAATTGGTTTCTAACCATAGAGAATTTACACGCTCCCCTGGGTTTCTAACAGTATTGCTTTTTATTTTCTCGCGGAGGGTGTGAAAAGTAGAGTATGGTCCTCGGGGATAAACGTGTTTTCATCTTGGGCGAGCTTGAACCCCTCGCTTCACTCAGGATTCTAGTCTTAACTCCCTCGCTACGCTCGGGAGTTAACTCTAAACTCCCTCGCTACGCTCGGGAGTTAACCCTAGAATCCCTCGTTACGCTCGGGATTCAATATCGCGCCCGTGATGAAAGACACTGCTTTATCCCCTTGGTACATAATCTACTATTCATTCATTCAACATTATGAAAATTATCCGGATTTTAGATTTGTTGCCGCGCTCTCTCTCACCTCTATTCATTTTATAGTGTTGCCATTTTGTGGATGATTATCACAAAAGCCAAAATGATGTTACGTACATTGCACATGGTCTGTATAGTGAATGTTAGGCCACGGACAGGTGTGTCAACGACCTGTAAAGGGATATCAGAGGTAATGACCGCGGGAATGTATAATTTATAGCAATGATAATCGTTATTTGCTAATTGCACCGCACCAGGTACTACAACTGTGCTTTAAGAGGACGCCGAGTCTTCAGAAATGCTACCAATGGTTTTTTAGAGTTCCGTTCGCAAAGTATCAACGGGCTCTATGCCTACGCCACCGTCTGCCTGCTCGTCCGTTCGTCGGTCTTTCCTACTTTTGACCTGTAAAAGGCAGCCGCTTGATATTTTTACAAAATTTACGGCGGATATCTTAATAAATAATAAAAAAAAAAATGTTATATTATTTGGGGGTCCCCCATACAAAAAACGTCTTTTTCAACGTTTGTTGGTTTTGCTTTGTTATGTTACATAATATACAAATACGGTAAGAGTTAAACTTGTTTTTTGCAAATGTTGGTGGGAATCCGCAGTGTCTCGATTTATAAATACAATGTGACATTCTGGGGTTTTGAAAATGTTGCCAATTGTACAGAAATTAAATATGGAAACTACTAATAAAGGGCAGCACTGGAGGCTCGGCGTCCTCTTAACAAATCGAAGTCAACGTGAGTTTTAGTTTCTTGAGAATTACCACGAATTCATGATTTTAATACTTACTTAAGACCGAATTTTAATGTACTCTGATTAAATTCGTAATGTCCCATCTAAATTCAGAAACCTCTTTTACCTGATCTCAGTTAATTATAATATTTTAGGCACCGATTTTATTTAAATTTAATTATAAGAGTAACTCGTGAGAAACAGTTTAAGAGAGCAATATACCACTGAACAGTAATATACCCGCTATTTGGACGGATAAGGATTTCTTTGTTATGTGGGAAAAAATACGTGTACCGTGAATTAAAATTAGCGCCGTGTTAATCGATGATGTAAAACTGCCTTTATATACACTATTAGAAGAATAGGTAACATTTAGTACTCATGTCTCGTATGATTTTCAAAAATCGCACTTCTGTAGGGTCACCTAGAGGGCATTCGTATTTACAACACGATGTAAAAGCAATTTTTTATCCCCACATTTTAGGCTGTATATTGTAAACACAATATGTATCATTAATAACGTAGAGGTACGCTATTATAATCGAATAGTGTAATAAAATACAAGAGGATATATTCCGAGAGATACTTTGAATGTACTTTTTGCAACCATTAGCAGCAAGGCTGATTCAGTGTTTAAGGGGTGTAGAGCATCTCTGTGATGGGGTGGACCAGGTCTGCCTGCATAACTCCAGTCGCTTTAGGAGTTACTGATGATTAAAGGTCTGTAAAGAATTAACGATCAGCTGCAAGGCTGATCGTTTATTATTGTTGTAGTATGCACTGTCGCTATGTGAACAGTACAAAAATTCACATGGTTCATCAGTCGGTTTAGGAGATACAGCCGTTCAAAGGTCGGAACTTTGACTGGCTGTATCTCCTATACCGACAGACAGAACTTGACAGTTTTTGTACTGTTCACATAGCTACAGTGCATACTACAACAATGTCATACGATCAGCCTTGCAGCTGATCGTTAATTTTTTACAGACCTTTAATCATCAGTAACTCCTAAACCGACTGGAGTTGGTCTAGTAAGACCGTACTGCAACAACTGATTTATTTTTGGTTGTGAAATTTGCTCTAAACTTTAGAGCATAAACTAAACAAACAGAATTTAGTTTAGATTTTAGAGTCAGAAACGTCAGTAACGTCTTTAGAGCGTTAAATATTATTTTAGGCAATACCTACTTTGCTTATGGAATCTAAATACATCCTAAAATATGTAACGCATTTATGGTTACACCCTGTAAAACAAAAATTTTTTTTTATTGTATTTTATAGTTAATTCTGATAATTTTCTAAGGGTTTAACATAGTTTTAACAGAGTTTCTGGACACAACTTTTTAGTTAAACTACCCAGTAGATTCTTGAAAAGAACGTGCTTCTACGTGCGAAAGGTAACGTAATATTTAGAATACAAATAGTTTTCTTAAGTAGCCAACGAGGCCGCAAAATCTGGTTAATATATATAAATTAAACTGAATAATGTTTAAAAATAAGAAAGCAAAATAGTTCATCCTGATTTTTAAGACTTAGGTAATTTAGGAAAGGAAACTTTAATATCATCTATAGGTCATAAAGATTAGGCATAGGCAGTGCAAGCAGTGCACGTACAATGGCTGGCGGAAGTGTCGTCAGTGATCTTCCGGTACCACCTGCGCTGCGCAGGCGCATTTACCTACTTCATTTAAATAATAAATAAATTAATCATTCATTGTTACTCATTACAGTAGAATAGAGGAATGTGATCTTATTCGTGTGATGGTATTTTTTTACTGTTAGGAAATATTTTTAAGAACGTGTTTCTTTTAAAATTATAATATGATTAAAGCAAATATTACAATTTATTGTTATGATAAATACACATACAATATACATATAAAATTATAAACTCATGACAACATTATAAGGAAGGAATCTAATAATACTTACATACAGTACGGACTGCCCGTACTTCAACATAACATACATAAATATTCTTTATTTGCACATCAAAAACAGAACAAAAAGCAGAATAAAATAAAACCGGTCAAGTGCGAGTCGAGCTACTCGCGCACCGAGGGTTCCGTACCACACCATCACAGAACACAACATTATTAACTTAGAAAATAAAAACTTTTTTGTCCGGGACCTTTAGCACAAGATCGACTCACACTTGGCCGGTTTTTAGCATTTGTTGTTATTCTGTAGAGTTTGTTCTATAATCAGACTAAGTTTGACGCTTGTATGTATTACCGTTTTTACGATAGAGCGTGAAGAAAAAACGTTGATAAAAACAATTTTCTTGTTGAGAACCCCCCTTAATTTCAACTTTTTGACATTTTTATTATTTGTTAACAAATCTGCCGTAATATCGCATAATCTGAGAAAATTTCAACTATCTAGCTATTACGGTTCAAAAGTTACTGCCGTAAATAGGTAGGACAGACGGACGGACGGACGGACGGACAGACAGACGGACGGACGGACGGACGGACGGACGGACGGACGGACGGACGTACTGACGGACAACGGAGGCTTAGTAATGGGTCCCGTTTTCACCCTTTGGGTACGGAACCCTAAAAAAAGAACGTATGGTTACAAATTAATTCGTACTGTATGTAGCCTGGTAGGAAGCGTGGCGGAAAATGTAGGCAATAATGGCGTATTCCTGTCTCACCCGCACTCAGTGCACACATGCTTACCTCTTCTTGTCAGTCTTTCCCATTTGTATGAAGTGACAGCCAAGTGTCCAAGATGTGCACACGACCGTTTTCCCTTTGGGCGTAATCTGAAACGTTGCTTCAGGTACCAGTTATATTTTTAGCTTAATCAAGGTTTCAGCACAGAGTACTATAATTACAACCGTAAGTTTCAGAATGGAAACTGCCTCCGTGGTCTAGTGGTTAAGAGCATTGGCTCTCGATACGGAGGTCGTGGGTTCGATTCCCACGGGGGACACCTAGTGATATGTCACTTTGTGCGTTTTTCCCCAGTTGGTTAGGACATTGCAGGCTGAATCACCTGATTGTCCGAAAAGAAAAATGATTCCGTGCTTCGGATGGCACGCTAAGCTGTTGGTCCCGGTTACTATCCCTGGTGGTAGTAGTCGTTACATAAAAACCTTAATAAAAACCACGTCAGAGGCCGTAAGGCGGTCTGAAAAAACTTTGACACCAGGGCTCTGCCCACACGATAAGAAGAAGAAGAATGGAAAGATGTTTTAAGAAAAACTTATTTAGGCATCAATCAATCAAATCAGCCATCATCAACCCACTGCTGGGCATAGGCCTCCCTTTTATTTGGGCATACGCAATTTTTTTTTTCAGTTACCTTTAAGGTCCGCCACACACATACGGAATCACAATCCGGAATCCTAAATCAGGATTATATTTTTATACTTTACATATTATATTTGCTCAATCATGAACATGATTAATGTTTTGATTGATCATTTCATATCACCAATCAGTTTTCTGACCCACTAAAACATGATAATTATGCTGACTTTCTTTTCTGTTCTATCGGACATCAAACATCCCCTATAGTTTTCAACCGTCGAATACCCTCAATCTAAAACATCTGCATACCTCACACTTACCACCACCACACTTCTAACCTACTTTTAGTTAAATATAATCTTAAGTTCTAAAAATAATAAAACGGTATTAAACGCAGAGTTCATAAACTTATGATCAAGTAACTACATATTTTCCAACAACAAAGACAAAGCAAATTGCGACAATCACAAGGTATTGATAGTCATAAAATGGTATCATCAGTGAAAATACACTTATGCGGGCGCCCTCACCCATCGACGGAAGTAGTGTAAATGCAGATAAGTACTAGAATACCTACTTACTGCTTACATTAAACTGGTTAAATTCGTGATACGCATTAAAACTAGTACACACGGCGACAGATCAACCTACCCATAGTTGAACTCTATGTTCATGGACATAAGGTCGAACTATGGGTAGGTTGATCTGTCGCCCATTGAACAGCGTATACCATAAAACAATTAGGCCATTCTATGACATTACAAAGTTTAAAAACAAATCTTTATTAATTTTTACGAATTATTTTGCACAAAACATACGGTTCGGAATTGGTTCGAAGTAAAGTTTCTGGGCAAGGGATTATTGCAGTGAATTTATGAACTTATGTGAATTGTAAATCAAATTAAAGATTGAAAATTCAGTCTCGGGCGGGACTTGAACCCGCACCCTTGCAAACCGGGGAAGTGCTTTATCCAATTTCGCTACCGAGCCCACTAGCCAGAGAACGAATTTTTCAATCTGTTGCGTCTTGAGGGGACGCACTTCCCCGGTTTGTAAGGGTGCGGGTTCAAGTCCCGCCCGAGACTGAATTTTTCAATCTTTAATTTGATTCGAAATAGCACAACATGGCTGTAACATGTTCAAAATCAATAATATGTGAATTGTGTATAATAATAATAAATAAATAAATAACGCTCACAGGCACGCACATTGTAATGATCCCAAGCAAGCACAATAGGCTTTTTATTATGGAAACCATACAACAACGGCACAAACATAATTATAACATCCATGACCGAACAGGGATTCGAACCCAGGACCCTGGTTTGGTAGTCCGGCATGGAAACAATTGCCCCAAAAGGGTCGGGTCGGGTCGGGTCGGGTCAGGTCGGGTATGTATGTGACAACATAATATAACCTATTGTAGTTACTTCATTATGATTTTATTTCAGAATTTAGACATCAGGAGTGCGATTTTTGAATCTCATTCGCTGTCCAATTCTGAAGTATGATTTTTGAAAGACAAATCAGCCAGAAAATCTCTGAAATCAGCAGTAGAAAGATGCATATCTCCACAGTAATTTTGACATATTCAACTGCTGAACTCAGCGAATGAGATTCAAAAATCGCACTCCTGGTGCTTGGGGTGTGAATACATCATGATTGTTAACGTAGTACCGATAACTTAATTTATCGTTATTGTTTTGTCTTTATTGTTTTTGATGACCGCTGCGCTGGTCTGATTGTTTACGAGAATGCCTGACCTTTTCTGAGAATGTTTAAAAATCGTAAGATTAAGTTAAGTTGGAGAAAAATGTAGCATTCTTGTTTGATTTGTATACTTACTTGCATGGCGTATTGGAGTTCCTCTGTGAAGCTGTGTTGTTTAGTAAATAAATAAATCGTCTCTGAATCTGAATGCGTCAACACTATTCGCGGTTTTTTGTAGGTAAAAAGATTTTAACTAACTAAAGATGTGCTGCCTGTTTTGAAAATGTTGGCCCAACTCTTGCTTGCAATAGGGATTAGGCATAGAGAAAGACGTAACTCGCAAGTAACATCTTTCTCTATGCTATTAGGTATAGATAGGCGCATCTGCCTATCTAAATGCGTGAAATTATCGAAATACAAGTATAATCTAGGTATTTACAATGAAATTCGATATTTGCAAATGAAAACACAAAAGATTTTTCAAAAAATTCTCATCATAAAGAAGTAAGTTTGTATTATAATTACGACAATTATCTTTAAAAGCAAAAACGTGTTCTCAAAATACCTATAGGTAGAATAGGTACCAACATAATTATTGTGCAATATTTAAAGGTACGAGATCGACGTTTTTAACGGTAAACGAGTAGATAGACGATCTGTCTGTGTGTGAGAGTGAATCACTAAATATCTTGACTATTATAAAACTGTAAATTTTTGAAAAAAAGAATTTTGTTTGTTTGTTTGGGTGTTTGTTTGTTCGAGTATCACGCAAAAACTACTGAACCGATTTTGATGAAACTTTTTTTGTTTGGTAGCGTAACATCTGACTTAAAATCTGGTATATAATTTATGCGGACGAAGTCGCGGGTAAAAGCTCGTACAATTATAAACATGTTTTTCTGGACGAACCATATTCACAAATGTAGAGCTAGATTCTGAATTACATTTTATAGCACAAGGAAAATAATACTTTAGCCACCCCCAGTATAATGGACACTTTTTGTCCAGATATGGCCAGAAGCAACTTATTAGATTTTTTTTCTTTGAATTAGTAGTTAAAATACATACTTCGTTTAGTCTAGTCTAGTTATAATTTAGTTTTAGGATATGTTCGTTTGCTTTATAACTATTTTATTAACTTAATTGAAAGTCGTACTTTTATAATTATTGCTGCCTTAGAAGCTCCATTGGTTAGTCAATGGGTAACTCAACGATTATTTCCGCAGCACTTCAATCAATTTTACGATTTAATTTTTATAACACACCATAACTTGGTAACAACTTGCGGGGTAACTGTAAACTTGGCTTAGCCAGGAGAACTCTGTAAAAACTTAATAGTTAACAACTGGAGCGAATCGAACGAGCGCGCTAATTGTGAAGTTGCAATTAAAAACAATATTGTGCAATATGGGATTCTGATACAGTCACGAATATGGTCACCTTTATCCGACTTGATCAGATATAGCATCGTTAGCAGCGAGTTCTCTTATTTTAGCTATCTCTAGCGATAAAAAGCATGCGTTTATTGATGGCTAACCTAAAGCTTCTTTGAATCAGATTTAGAATTAAAATGAGCGTGAAGACATACATTCTCTGCAGTGAATGTTAGATAAGGCGGCCATTGTGGGATGGTTGCTGGTTGTACGACCATTGTTGCCAGAGGTTGGCATTATAAAGTTGTTGGGTTGGCGAAAAGAGGTCGCAGAGGCGCGGGAGGGGGCGGCCGATGACCGGCGACAACCTTATTGCGTTGGCAATGTCTAGGGTAAGGTCCTCCGGTGCGGCTTTGGAGCCCGATATATTCCGTGGGCGGTATCTACTGGCATAGATTCGATTAAAACGATTCTTTTTAAAATATGATACGTATGTAGCAATATTTTTTTATTCTTTTAGTCGGTTTTCAAATGACGAGTTTAAATCTAATTAAAAAAAAAATCTTCTAGGACACTTTAATTATGTAGCTTTCTTAAAAAATAGTGCCTGTACTCTTTTTTACTGATAGTTACATTATGAATTTATGATGTTAAAATATGGTATTAGTCGTGTTGAATATTGTAGGTAACAAAATATTTTCACTCTTGTTAATAATTATAAAAATACTTAACAACTTTACATTATTTTTTATGTTACATCAAGTAGGTACATTATACTTTTCTACAGTTCGACTGTTCGCCTCTTAGATAAATATTTTCTTTGGAAAGAGAGAGAGGGAAAGGGTAATGCCCTCCAAAGTTGTTTGTGGCAAAAAATGAGGACACGGAAACCAGCTCACTCATTTTGGTCGGGTTATGAATCAGCGTGAGAAAACAATACATTTTAATACTTATGTAAAAGTACATTACTTTTTAAAGTTGTGATATAGGTAAATAAAATACAAGTGGTCAAAAATGAGAGAATAAATTCTAAAAGACATGAAACTTTTCATCAAATTGTACAATATGATTACAAAATATTACACGAAAAACATAAACCATGGGAAAATGTACAAAACTGTACAATATTGTACGAAATGGTACAAAAATTTACAAAATGTACGATAATGCACAAAATGTACGAAAACGTACTAAAATGAAAGAAAATGTAATAACTGTACGAAAATATACAAAACGCACAAAATGTACAAAAATGTGCTAAATGTACTAAAATACTAAACTGTACGAAATGTTAAGAAAATGTATTAAATGTACGAAAATGTAAAAAATGGAAAAAAATATTACATTTTTCTTTATTAGTTTTTGGCCTGAATCCCATGGTGTACATTAATGCGACACAATATTATATTCATGAACTAGAGACATTTATCTAAACATCGTATACTTTTTTTTTCTTTAGGTCGTGGGTATAGATTTCATACTAAGGTACCCAGTGACCTTAATAAAAACCTTTAAGATGTTTTTATCGTTTAATGTATGTTCCGATCGGATTTCGATATTAGGTTGTTTTCATGAATAACAATTTCAACACAACTTTACTGTTGTTTCAGTTCAGGTGGTAAACACGTTTATATTACCAAGTAAGTAGTTCAAACGCATGTAACGTCGTATGAAGGTGGGATCAACAAGGAATTTTCCATATTTTTATTTCTGTTGACAATGTTTAATTTCTTAAAGCCTTCATCAATCATTGAGTGTAATAAAGTACAGCTCTAATCTACAATTAAATTAAAGTACGCTTTGAACAACTATAAAAGTAGTAATTAAAATGACGATGCCGTAAACTCGGTAATTGGGTATTAGACTACATAAAATGTATTTTATTTTTTATCTTCGCAATAAAAAAAGGTTAGAAAATAACACTCAACTTCTTTTTTTCATTGATTTTTTAGCTTGAATACTATTTTTAATAACAAAATAAACTTTAATAATCATGAAAATGTTGATGACGTCACAACTCATTATTTAGTACAAATGTTCGTACCTAGCTGATTTGACTAGTTGTCAAATAGTCTATTCTAAAATATTAAAAAATAATTCTGAACAAAATATGTAGATTATTTTTTTAAATCGTTGTAGTCTCTGATTTAGTTTTAGATCTGAACAAAATCTTATATCTATAGATAAGAAAGTTGCAATCAGTGTCAGTCATCATCAGCTATATACGTTAGAATACGTATAGACATCATCATCATCAGCCTATAAACGTCCCACTGCAGGGCACAGGCCTACCCTCAAGGAGGGTATATTGGGCATTAGTCCACCACGCGTGCCCAATGCGGATTGGCGGATTGACGTCTAGACATGAATGCCCTTATTTAAAAAATATACTATCAGTTTAAAATAACAATGTGCATGACCTTGAAGGGCCGTTGGATAACTTCACTCGGTTGACAAAGGAATGTAGACTCTATGTAAAGGAAATAATCATTTGAATGACTCGAGTGAAGTTCGTGTGATTGCGTGACGTCACATTTGCGAGCGAGGTCATGCACATTATTATTTTAAACTGATAGTAAGTACTTATTGAAATAAGGGCTTCCATATCTAGGGATGACGTACAAAAAAAACAGAATTCATTGAAAACTATTGGCGCGTATTCGGGTAGGCTGATGATGATAACAAAATAAATTCAAATCATGAAAATGTCATTGGTTATTAAGATCTTTTATAGAGGTGTTGTGCTGTTTCAAATAAAACTAAAGATTTAAAATGTTTGTATCGGATGGGATTAAACCTTAGGGCCTGCTGATTCTAAACTTTGCTTTATTAATATCTTCCGAACATTGAATCCCAAGATCAAATATAAATACCTACATAAATTTTCAAGAACTCAAGAGTGTTCCTGTTTTGGGAAACCATTTAAATCGCTCGTTCTATTTAGCATCTCCTAGAAACGTATGACAACGACCTGAAAAGTGTATTCTAAACATTATACAAACACACGGCCTGGAGCAAAACAAGACCGTACTGAAAACCTTGGAATTGTGTTTTGACGAGACGGAAGTTCACATTCTGAATTATTTTTCTTCTTTTCACGCTTCTGGAACAGTACTGTATTCGATTATCATTTTTAACCGACGAAAAAGGAGAAGGTTACCAATTCGACATGTACCTACATTTTTTTTGTATGTTTGTTACGTGATTACTCCGCCAATTATGAATTGATTTTGATGATTCTTTTTTTGTTTGGTAGGTCATACTTCAGAGGTGGTCCCATTTTAATTTGGTGAATATCTGGTGAAAGGCTTCGGAGATAGACAATGGAACTCCTCAAAAATGTATAGCATATCATCGGCGCGGCGATTGAAATAAATGATTCGTGTTGATGTTCCCCTTGCATGTACAGTCGGCCGCAATAAGTTATATACACTTTAGTACTACGACATAGAACAAAATTGTATACAACTTATTGCGGCCGACTGTACTACGGAATATATGTCAACCCAATATAATACCAACACTAAAAATTTTGAAATAAACAAAACTATATAAAAAGTACTAAAATAATAATATTAATTCGGATCTATAACATTAATTGTCAAGCTAAGCCCAAAGAATAACCTGTGAAATAACTCTAAGCCCAATCGCGAATCATACGGCTTGACAGCGACTCTAATAAAACCAATTAATGTTTTTATGAATGCGAATTCAAAATAATATATATATATATATAATATATTATATTAGTCCTTTTTTAGTTTTGAAGTCGGTTTTCATTTTTTGTAAAGAAAAAATTATATTGAGTCTGAGTGTTTACATTTCGTGTTTGATAATTTTATAGAGGATTCTTCATATTGTATCTTTATGATAACAACGAGCTTTTACCCGCGACTTCGTCCGCATAAATTATATACCAGATTTTAAGTCAGATGATAAGGCTATCCAACAAAAAAGTTTCATCAAAATCGGTCCAGTTGTTTTTGCGTGATACTCGAACAAACAAACATCCAAACAAACAAACAAATAAACAAATAAACAGACAAACAGACCAACAAAAAATCCAAAAATTTGTGATTTTGAATCAGGGACAGGTCAAAGGACAAAAACCATGTCATAATTTTTTTTTAGCAAATATCTTCCGTGTACAGACACACTTCTGTTACAGTTTTATAATAGTTTACTTAGATTAAATGCGCTGGATTTTGTTGGCAGAATAAAAAAAAAAATTGTCGAAGATAATTGTTGTTACATTATGATTACGGGAAGAGTCGAATTGTATAAAATACCAAGCTTGAAACTAATATTCTCGATGGGTGTCCTCTAGAAAATTTGTTGTTGTATTTTTCCAAACTACAGACGCGTCCCTTAATGGTATGCGTTTCTGTCTTATAAAAGACATCAACGGGTCATCTCAAATATAATTATTATAATGAACCTAAAAATCAATGTGCTTACTTATAGGTTAATATGACGAGTACCTTTGTATATGATATTTTATATTAATTTGTTTTTAAAAGAAATCCATAGGAATGTGATAATTTATCCTTATCAGAAACCTTTAAAAAATTTACGAATAATTACTTCTAAATTCACATGGATTCGGCAGCAAAAAAAATTCACACAGTTTTCACGTTGAAATATGTCTGTAATTTTATCAAGATAATTAATGGAAACAGTTTCTTACCTGATACCATTTTGGTTTGGATGCGGCTCTTTACAAAAATCTCGGTCATGCAAGGATATAAACAAAATTTCTCACGTACAAAGTTAAAATTAAGTTACTTTTTGCCTGTGTTTGTACACAAGCAAATGAAAGTAGTAAGACTTTAAGCTTTCTGAACAGAGAAATAGTGTTTAAAATTCATAATCAAATCTGAATGATCTTAAAGGTAACGCACAGTCAGGAAAAAAGAGTTAAATTAAATTAAGATGACATTATTTAATAACTGCCTAATTTCAAGTTCACGTTTCATTCATTATTTATTATACCTAAATATTATTACACATTTATATTTCAAGTAAGAGTATAATGAGTAAGATTAATCATATTTTAGGAAAATAATAAAAAAAAAATTATTGTACCTATATTAATTGTCCTAATTTTACATGTGTAATGAAATGAAGTAAATGAACCTTTGATGTACCTATTTAAAATTGGTACCAGTGCAAACGTTGCCAAACTAATAATGGCATGAATCGTCCTTGAAGCTACTTTTCACAATCGCCTAATTTGCTGTCGTTACTGGTTTTACAGATTTTCCTTTCCATGTGTTGGAGGCCGCGGCGTGTTCAAGCTAACGGTACCACTCACGTGTCTCCTGGAAGCCATCGACCCTCGCCGGCCTCTGCGCAATATTCTACGCGCAATACCACACTCCACAAGCCAAAAAGATGTATAACCAGTTATAAGTATCCCAAAGACAACCTTCAGTAGTGGAAATAAGCATCGAATTTGTGTAAACTATACAAGCCGCATACAATTATGACATCATTCAAAATGTTAGTAGCTTCAATCGATTGGTTCAGTATAATTCCGTTTGGAATAGAGTTAGAAATGTATGACTAAGGTATTAGAGTTAAAAGTTGTTTGATGTTTGAAAATATGCCAATAATATTTTTGTATCATTCCTTCCTACCAATGCGCATGCTCAATAAATTAGTTATTATTGTGTGATTGGTAAGAGCAGGTCCACAAACGCAAAACCTGAAACTATTAATCAATACCAGAATAACTCATTTCTGTATGTAACTTTTTGAAATGTAATAAATCAATACAACGAAAAGATTCTTGCAAAGTCTGATCTTTTTATTTATAAACAGTCATATCTCTATTAGGCCTATGTCCAGAAGTGGACGTCCATCGGCTGAGATGATGATGATGATGATGATATCTTTCAAACCCAGGATGCCCACACACCCTTTCTGAGGGTCTGTGCCCCGTAGTGGGACGCTTATAGGCTGATGATGAAAAATTTGTGTATCTTTATTACTTACATAATTACGTAAAGTTATTTTAAATATTTCAAATATTTTTAATTCAGAAATTCAGGTTATTACATTATTATAATCTTCTTATAAGTTTTTGAAGTAAATAGCGGATAAACAATGATAACGTTAACGCAGATATAATATATAATATTATAGTATTAAAAATATTTGTATAAGTGTACCTACACAGGTTTTACAGTCACACTGTAACTATGTATTGTATTATTTATAACAATCTGTGACTATGTTAACTTAATTTCTATTCCTAGATTACCATAAAATCACGTGAAGTAACATGGTGAGCTATTTTTAAATGAGAACATTGGTTTTAGAATAACTATTTTTTGAGCTCGAGAAAATTATGTGCGAAGTTTGCAGTTTAGGTACCTACTGAGTTTTGTGCGTGAATTACCTACATAAAATTCCTACGAACCAATTATTTATAATTATTTTGACATTGGAAATGTCTTTTCGTTCGCTCCACTATAGGCTCCGATTTCACGAAAAAGTGCGATCCCCTTATATCTCAGAGATTTGTGAAGATATGATATTTAAGAAAGGCTCAAAAGACGCGTATTCACAAGAGCTGTAAGGTACAAAAAGAATTATTCGAAAAAATCCAAAACGAAAAAAGTTATGGCTGAAATAGTGAAAAAGATTTTTTTTCCGAATTTTTGATTTTGGCGCTCTATATTTTAGAAACGAAGAATGATATCAAAAAGAGCAAAATTCCTCTGGACATTTCAGACAGCTATAATTTGAGCCTAAAACAAAGACGATCGGGTTAAGGGTTTGCCCTGTAGCCTAACAATATTTTTTCTAATTCCGTAGATTCATTTCCAATGTGCTCGATATTCGTGTAAGACACGAAATCTGTGAATTTTTTCTGTATCGGGCCTTATTTGTATAAATATCTGTTTTTTCTGCTCTGACTGTATTTGAGAGCACATCAGTTTGTTCCATTTTATAGGAATAATTTAACAATCTGACTTTCAGAGTTACACGTGACATCATTCTGGATACCGTAAATCTTCTTCATCGAAGGTCTGTCGTTACATAAGTTGCACATTTGTATTGTAAATTATATAACAAGATATGAGGTTTAAGACAATTTCACTTTCATATCAGTGAATAATCGAGAATCAGGAGTGCGATTTTTGAATCTCATTCGCTGAGTTCAGCAGTTGAAAATGTCAAAATTACTATGGAGATGCGCATCTTTCGCATCCCTGAAAAATCGCACTCCTGAAGTATGTTTTTTGAAAGACAAATTAGCAGTAGAAAGATGCGTATCTCCATAGTAATTTTGACATTTTCAACTGCTGAACACAGCGAATGAGATTCAAAAATCGCACTCTAGGGCGTTTATTCATTTATTTATTCACTTAGTGGAGTTTTCCATTAAGTAACTATGTACTTTATTATAGCATCATAAAAAAATTCATATAACACACAAACAATTTAATTTAAGGAAAATAAAATTTAAATCATGTAATTTAATGCAGTTTCGTTTTATTGTCGCAATGACCTCATTGCCAGTGGAAAAATTGCAGCGCTCAAAAACCTTTCTCCCTCTCTTTTTTTCGAAGCTTCCATAATCTAAAATCCCTTAAAAACCTAGGTATACATCATTCATATTTGATTTCTGTAAATTTATACATACAGTACCTACATTCTTTTTTATTGCTCCAACGTATGCCAACGGGGCCCTATTCAGCCTACCTACGCTTCCGTCCGTCCGTCCGTCCTAGCTTTAAAGGGTTGTATCTATTGAACCGAAACAGGAGTGCGATTTTTGAATCTCATTCGGTGAGTTCAGCAGTTGAAAATGTCAAAATTACTGTGGAAATATGCATCTTTCTGCTGCTGATTTGACTTTCATAAATACACTTTCATTAGTACACTTCAGGAGTGCAATTTTTGAAAGTCAAAACAGCAGTAGAAAGATTCGTATCTCCATAGTAATTTTGACATTTTCAACTGCAGAACACAGCGAATGAGATTCAAAAATAGCACTCCTGGCCCTGTACCGGGACTTTCGATGTTCGACATATCGCCACTGTTTCGGTCCGCACTTCATTGTAATAGAGTTGACATTGAAACGAAAACGTTCACGCAATTGCGAAGTTCGAATGTGGGGCCCAGGTACCTAGAGAGTTGAAATTTTCACAGAATAATTTGCTATTTTTATTATTTTGAATTTACTTTATTGGGACAAACAAGAAACGTATTTTTTCAAGGTTTGTTGTTTTTGCTTGATCGTAAAAACGGCAATACATAAAAGCGTGACACTTAGTGTGATTATAGTGCATACTATCTAAGCCTTATAAAACAACATAAAAACCGGCCAAGTGTGTGTCGGACTTGCGTTAAGGGTCCCAGAGACAATACATTTTTTTGGTAATATTGTATGGTGGTACGGAGCCCTCCACTTCGCCAATTGGTTTTTATATATTATTTATTATATTCATTTAAGTTAATGTAACTTATACTTATAATACAATTTTTCTTTATAAATATGCTTATAAAATGTCAACGAATTATTTTGTGCACCGCACCATCTTCATACTTAAGTCGGTTACTACAGGTGCCGTCATTTCATTCACACATCAAGGTTCCCACGGTCGAATTATTATGTTCACGAGGTATTGTATTGTGTACCCTATGTGATTCACAGGTACCCCGTGTGGTTTACAAAAGGTTCTCGAAAGGTTGAGGGTGAGTACAGGTAGGTAGTTGGTGTACAATTGTGGGAGTATTGTCTGAAATACGTTAGGACCGTTGTAAAGATACGTTACCGGAACATTTTTGGGTTAAAAGGCAGTTTAGTGATAAGATTTAGTATATATAGTGTTCACTTTTTTGGTTCGTTATGAAATGGATTTAAGTTAAAAGATAATTTGTTAGATTTTTCCGCCCAGTGACGAGGTGAGTAAGATTCACAGGGTAAGTAAAATGTTAAATAGAAAAAACAGTGCTACGGAAATTATTGTTATTGATTTTATTTATGTAACTGTAATTAAATTCAATAGTAATCCTTTGTATACAATGTAGGTATCGAATACAATAATAATTAAATATTATACAATTATTATTGACTAATACTAAAATATACAATAGCATAAAATAAACATTATAATAATAACGTCACACCTACAAAAAAAAATAGATCAAATAGAAATCTCAAATAAAAACAACAAAACACAAAAAGATTACATAATTATATTGATTAAGAAAAGATTTGATATACATATATCACAGAACATTCAAGAATGTAAAATATTATTGTTCTTAGTCAACATTCAATAATTCATTGTACTACTTTCCTGTCCAAACACATTTGAAAGGATAAGGAAGTCTTCAACAATAGAACGGGAAACGGAAGTGAATTGGAGCTAACGGCCGGCAGCTATGGAGGCTCGATACTGTCTGATTAATATATTGCCGATTTTGATGAAACTTTTTTTGTTTGATGGCTTATCATCTGACTCAAAATCTGGTATATGATTTATGCGGACGAAGTCGCGGGTAAAAGCTCGTATCAATGTAAAAATAGTTATTTGTTATGCAAGGCTGCAAAGTTGCTTTTTGGCGCGAGTACTTGTATTGAAACCTGAGCAAGCGAAGGATTCTACGATTGAACCACGAGCGAAGCAAGCGGTTCAAATATAGAATCCTGAGCGTCGCGAAGGTTTCAAAAGTACGAGACGCAGAATAACTTTGCTGCCGAGCGAAACACACAACTTTTCACCTCACTACAGCGAGGAAAATTTCAATGCACCAACCTCATTTTTAGAATAATCGCACTGGCCAGTACGAAAATGGCATAAAAAAAAACTTGTTTAGGCTGTTTTTCTTTATTGAATAGAAAGATTCGAATTTTAAAAACTCTTTCCACACTGGCGGATAAAATGCACTTTTGCACTCAGTTTTCGAATGACAAACAGAATCTTTCCGAGCTTGTGAGGTGAAAAAGTCTTTGGCCCAAAATGCCTGAAATTACTCAAAATTCAAATTTATTTCGATGTCGTTTATTAACAAAAATCGAGTATTCTAGCGTAGATTAGCTAAAAAGGTTGCACTCCGGGAGTGCCGGCAGAAGTGAAAACTAAGAGATCCTTACGAACCTCCTTACGTCTTACGAATTGTCACGTGACGTCACGTCTTACGAATGTTCGATCAGGATCTTAGAATTAGAATCGATGCTAACGAACTTCTAACGAATGATCATAAAATAAAGTTCACTAATAAAATATTACTTTTAAATATGAAAAAAAAACTTTAATAATGGGAAAACAATTATGACTTCATAGACATTACACAATTACATTTTTTGTAAATTAAAACGAAACTACACACCAGAAAACTGATATAATTATTACATGGTGGTGCGTGGTGTCCATACAGAAAGCATATTCGTACTCTGGACAAATATCACATGAAATGCCTTCGTGACATACTTAACATCCGATGGTCAGACAGAGTACGCAATACTGAGGTTCTACGTCGCTGCGACATCGGGGGAATCGAGGCCTACCTGATGAGACGCCAACTACGATGGCTGGGTCATGTGTCTCGAATGCCGAACGAGAGAATGGCTAAGCGTGTCCTGTACTCGGAACTCCAGGACGGGAAGCGCAAGCAGGGTGGCCAACACCTCCGCTTCAAGGATGTGCAAAAGAGGCACATGAAGAACTGCAGCATTGAGGATTCAGTTTGGGAACGGCGTGCTGAAAACAGAGACGAGTGGAGGCAACTGGTGCAGGATAGCGTGTTTGACTTCGAGGAGCGCAGACGTGACGAGCTGGATAGGAAGCGCGACGAGCTAAAGGCCCGGCCACCTGTGGCCTATCATTATAATTATGTGGATGGAGTGCTGACGTGTGCCCTCTGCAGCCGAGTGTTTAAGGCGAAAATTGGCTACGCCAGCCACTTGAGAGCGCATGTGCGGCATGATAGAGTGCAGCAGTCGCCATAACCGAAATCGGTTGGACTACTATATATATATATATAATTTTAAACTGACGAAAAAGGAGCTGAGGTTCTCAATTCGACCTTAATTGCTAAAAATATGATGAATACGATATTGTATTGTGAAGAATATTGAAAATTTTCATATTCTTCTGATCAACAATGTAAGAGTAAAACAGTTACAACTGGGAAAAGAAGGGGTGACTTTGGATTCGTTTTTATTCAGTTTTATTAAATAAAATAGATTTCGAGAAAAACCTCATCACTTCTCATATCCTGTAGATTGTTCAGTTTTCTTTTCTGTTTAAAAAGTGCTATGGCACTTTTTAAGCCGAAGACAGCAGCAGCAGCAGGCAGCTTTTTTTACTGTTAATGTATAAAATGGTTACAAAGTTACTCAAAACGGCGGACGCCCCTTAATGTTCATAAAAATGCGAATTTATAAGACGCTAGTTATCTTATTATTTTAGTACTTTTTTAGTTTTGAAGTCGGTTTAATTTTTTTTATAAATGTATTTAAAAATTATAGTACTAATACTATAATAATATTTTAGTAGTGCCACAGTGCCGGTGTCTTAAACGAAACAAACAACTTGTTTCATTTAAACATCTATTTAAATGAAACAAGGCCTATGATGATGATGAGTGCAAAATTATTACATATCTTAATTGCAACAGCTTGAAAATACTCTGACAGTAGATTCACCACTAAATCCCACTCGAATACCTACTACTTTGGGCAAAAGCCTGTGGGGGAGCCCCCACATGAGTGAAAAGAGCATTCTTTTAGTAAAAAGAAGGGATCAGGGACAGGGACTAGGGACTAGGGAGTCTAGGGACCAGGGACCAGGGAGCAGGGAACAGGGACCAGGGACCGGGGACCAGGGACCAGGGACCGGGGACCGGGGACCGGGGACCGGGGACCGGGGAGCAGGGACCGGGGACCAGGGACCAGGGACCGGGGACCGGGGACCGGGGACCGGGGACCGGGGACCGGGGACCGGGGACCGGGGACCGGGGAGCAGGGACCGGGCACCAGGGACCAGGGAGCAGACCACTCTACCACTCTGGTCCCGCTTAGAGCAGATTATTGTATTTATTATACCTGACACCCATTCTTACCTATAAATCCACAATAAAACATTTCATTTCAAAGCTATTATTCTATACTTATAAAAGAGTTCCGTGACTGACTGATAGACATCGCACAGCCTAAACCGCTGAAAATAGAAACACAAAATTTTGAATATACTTACTTAATATATTTTACAGAGGATGTAGGAATGCACTATGAAAGGATTTTTCGAAAATCGACCCAGGGGTAATCCACGCGAACGAAATCGCGGGTCAAAAGCTCGTCACGGATAAAGACAGTGATACTTTATTTGTTTACCACAATTTATGAATACAACACAGTACACAGTAGACAAAAACAAATGCGACTGGTAGATATTGAGTGTGAATTTTTCGTTAAATAAATAAATAATTATTATCATCAGCTTTTTTGTCCCCACTGCTGGAACGCAGCCCTATTCTCAGTGTAATTTGCATTCTCAATTAAAAAATTGTACTTATACGTTGCCAATCTCAACACAAAATCGAGTATCGACACAAACGCGACCTATAAATCTCTCCGTTGTTCTTCGGGGGAACGAAACCCCATTAATTTTCATGTATCGTAAACTGTAATTATTGAATTACGAACATCATAACGCGGAAATCATGAAGGCGATCGTGATTGCGATAAATAAAATAGGAATGAATCGCATTGAACAATGGATTGGGTCATCGAACTGCAATAACATTTCGGTGAAGGTCCCTAGACTCGAGGTCACATATTTTTTTAAAAATTACCTATTATATTATTTAGTTTTTTGTAGGCTCGGCTGTTTTACTAGTGGGAAAATATTTTAGATTGGATTTCGGTTCGCAATTAAGAAATAATAGTTAGGTACCGTGTAAAGTCAAGATAGAGCTGTTTCTAAAAACGTTCTTAAAATAAGAGTAAATATTTCGTGAAATTCCACTTTCAGGCTTTACATATCAAACTATGTCGATGTATAGTATATTCGATTTATTAAATTAAAAAAAATAGCTTAGGTATGACCTTAAAATAAAAGGTGTTTGGATAATGTAGCTTATAAAAATTTATTGTTATTATGTGTCAAGCATGATCAATAAATTAAACATTATACAACGTGTTAATGAATTAGCGCAAAACCTCATACACCCCAAACTGATTTATAACAAAATAATTAGAAACAATAATTTCATTATTTTGATAATTAATGTTTAAAGTTATTCGCATTTTAAGTTTTGAGGCAAAAATGATTTGTTATCTTTTCAGCACTGAAAGAAAGCGCTAACGTACTCATGTATACATTTTTATAATCTTGTTTTGGTAGTAAGTAGGGTTAGTAGCCCGTTCGGTAGGTTGACATCGGGTTCAGTAAATTTAAAATATTACAAACTTATTTAATATTTTGAAAAAATTACCTATGTTGACACCATGATAGTTCGATTCTGCTCTCGATTCTAAACAAACTACTTTCTAGTTTTGCGTTAATTCATTAACACGTTGTATAGGTAAGTACGAGTACAGTTCTGCCTCCCGGTTCTCCAACTTTGGGACTCAATCGTTTGTGAACCACAATATTTTTAAGGAATAGGTGGCGGCATTGGAGGATGAATGAAAGATGGCCTTTGCCCAGCAGTGGGATGAAATGGGTAAGTAAAAAAAAAGTGCTATTTATGAACAATACAAAAACAAACCTACAAGTAAACGCTCTTGAGAATTAAACTAAGCATTTATAATAATTGATGATCTAACGAATTCAGAAGTGGTGGATTCCAGATGAACTTTTCATATTGACAATAGTTATAAAGTAGGTAGGTACCTGAGTTTCTTGATTTACTAATATTAAATACTGTCTTATCTTATTTGGCTAGCAAGCCAGCGCAGCACTTCGACCCGATGGGATCTTTTGTATTGACTCCTAAATATTTATTTTTTCACCCTTCAAAAACGGGGTAAATGATAGAAGGCAATACCATTCATTATGCCTCCTAAGAGATTCCAGGAGGCACATGTGTTTAACCGCCAAGACATATCACAGTCACACAGGATATGCTCTATGGTTTCCTCTTCCATCTGGGGTGAGCTTCATCTTGTGCATCATTGTTCCTGTGGCGTAGTGCCTGGTGAGGGCCAGACCCCGACGACAGCACGAGCTTTGCTCCTGCTGTTGTTCAGTATGATCTTTGGGATTCGTGTTGTCATGTTGCAATATTAAGTACTCGTACTTACCTTTTTTATTTTTTATTCTAAGTTTATTGCTGTTAGTTGTATTTAAAATAACCTTGTCCTCTCCTTAACTTTCAAATAAAATAATCATGACAAACCTATATTAAATCCAGGTCAGCAGAAGTGACGACTAAAGCGCCATCTAGCATCTTTTCTGAGCCAAACCAGAAACAGACAACACGAACAAAGTTGTTATAAGGCGGCTGTAATGTAGGTACGCAAACACATTCACTTCTAATCACACACACATAGATATCTCTGCATAGAAAAACGAGCATTACCAACGCACACTAACGTTAATTCCAAATTCAAGTTCCCCTGATGGAACTCTTAAGACCACGTAAGAAGTAAGAAAATGGTTTGACTAGTGGGACATCGTAATTGGAACGATAGAACGTTACAGCCTCTTACGTGAAGAACGTAAGCGACTGCGGAACTCAAGATGGCTGACATTGGCAATGGCAGGGCGTTGACCTGCGCGCGCGCAGCCTTCGAAGCATAGATCTAGCATTAGAGAGGTTGTTATTTTCCGACATTTTTTTGTTACTGCTTCGTTAGTTGTTAAAAAAAGCTTCTATTAACTATTATTTTTTGTGCAAGATCATTGGATTAATTAAAGTAGGTACCTGACTACCGTTTATGCTCCCAGAATATAACTTGATTATAACGTTTTGTATATTATCCTTCTTCCTAAAAAATATGCACTGAGTAGCTAAAGGTTTACAATAAATTTATATACCTATAATAATATGGTGGTCCTTGGGGGAGGCCTATGTCTAGTAGTGGACGTCCATCGGCTGAGATGATGATGTGATGATGCATACCTATAATTTTCCTAACTCAATAGCCAGATACTAGATACCTACTAAGAAATCTGATGATTGAATTTACGTTTTTCTCAGTAGATTAGAATAGGACCTAACCTACCTAATACTTTCTCGAAAGCTTCAAAAGTACTCACAGCGATGTTTGTCGTAGGTAGAGTAAAGGATTTATCTTATTTTTCTGAAAAATTACATCAAATTTTTAAATTTAGCTTTACAGCTGGCACATAGTACCTATTAAATCTTAATATAGCTCTAGAATCCAGACTGAATAAAAACTATGCATCTATCCCATCTGTAGGTACTACGTAGGTACGCTTCATCCTGTACTGCGAGGGAATCAAAGAAAAACTTGCATCACATCCGGACGCAATCAACTTGTCTTGTACAAGAAATAGCATCAATCTTCAACTTCATGCACTTGAAGTACTAACAGACTTGTATTGCGGTGGTACAGCGCCGCCGCGCGGCCGGTTGAGGCAACCGCGGAATGTAGCCCAAGCTAACGGTGAACGTGCAGCGAAAAAACCCAAGTTCACTATCACGGAAGATTGCGCCAGCGCAGCCCGACCAGCCATTGCCATTACCGCGCGGTTACGTTGTCGCCGACTACCTATTATGTTGGCAACGTGTAACTATGATACAAGTTATAGACTGAAGACAGTTTTATTAAGACTTCATTTAGTTTGCTTTTATTGATCTTGTTAATGAGATGGTTTCTTTCTTTTGCTTAGGGTTATATTGTTTATCCTATTTATGTAGTAAATCAATGTGCTTGGATTCTATTAGATCCGCTAACGATGAGTTCCATAAAAATTAGCATGGCCATGGTTTATTTCAAAATGTTATCACTTACGAGTGTTATAATTAAAATTTTATCAAGGGTACGATTTAATTAAGCAATATAGAATAGAACCCAGTAATTCCCACTCTACGCCCATCCTATGCTCTGCAGTGGGAAGTATATAGGTTGATGATAATAGTAAAAATATAAAAAGTATTGTTTATAGTTAAATTGTAGTCAGAAGACACTTGTGAAACAAATAAAATTAGAAAATCTATATTTGTCTCTTGTTTTCTTAAACTTGAAGTTATTTAAAAACCAGCATTATTTATTTACTTAGGTGGGTAAATAATTGAATCAACACGACACAAGACATACGTAATTAAATTCAGTTCACATTGACATTAGATTTGGTTCTGTTAGCTTCTCTGTTAGTTACAAGAAGCATCCGGTTACCCGTGGAAACGATTGAAAATATGTCAGGGTTCCACAAAATAATGCAAAACCCCTACAATCTTAATAATACTTTGATAAAATCGGGTAAACTCAACTGATGATAGTTTCAAAGATTTGACGTTTAGTAAGTGGGCTCAAGTTCTAGGACGATTTGGCTCAAGTTATATTGAATTCATTATTTTGAGTTTTGAGAGTTTGATGATGTAGCGCTTTCCCTAGCAAAACCACTGACGAAATAACTACCCGTCGCGACAATGGGTAAACTCTTCTTACCCTGGAAGTCAAACCTACACTACACCATATTATAAAATTACGATATAATTATATTTTTTTTCTCTTACGGTAGATAAATTATTATGTGTATCTAAGTTTCTCTATTTTCTTGTTAATTGCAGTAGTAGATCTTTCCCAAAAACAATAAAGTATATTCATCGATGAATAAGTGTTAGAAATGAGACAATTTTTAATTATTTCATTTCATAATTATTAAATATTGCACACGTCATACAATATTAGTCATTTCTATAAACTTATTTATCGCATCTATACTTCTTCTTTTGTGTCAGCATGAGCTATACAGAGGTGTAAGGAAAATTAACCTTTAAACCCCATAACGCACCCATCAAACTGAAAATCTTTTACCATGGGAGCAAACCTCTCAGAAAAAAAATCTTCTGTCTATACATTTGAGTAGGTATTGCAGTTTAGTATGGAACAGTTAATTTTTTTTTGCTCTGACAGGTTTGCTCCCATAGTAAAAGTTGTTCAGTTTGATGGGTAGAGTATGTGGTTTAAAGGTTAATGATACTTTTCCTTACACCTGTATAGCATGAAATTTACTCATGCTGTAGTGGAAAGATTAGCCAGTCAACCATAGTCTTATCGAGGCTCTGCGATGCGCCAGACGGACGCTCAGAAGTGCGATTTTTGAAAATCATACGAGCGACTTGGCAGTAGAAAATGTCAAAATTACTATGGAGATTATGCATCTTTCTACTGCCAATTCGCTCGTATGATTTTCAAAAATCGCACTTCAGGTTTCGTCACTCGGGGAGGCTCTTTCCTTGCATCTACAATCTGTAACAAACATCTATTTAACGGAACCCTATTCTTAAAATACGACTCATACATAACGTTATAGAAGCAATATTTACTGGAGGAATCGTCTATTACGACTGTTATGATGTGGGAACCTTCTTTGTTGCCTGTTTCAAGTTTAATCGTGGGTAAATCGCACTAGTTAAGTACTTTTCCAAATGTTAATTGCCTATGACTTTGAAACGTTTTAATTTTTATGCGGAGACTTTATAGTCCGTATTACATGTGATACTTAATACTTTTATGATTCAACATGTCTAAATACACAGGGTCCTTCTTAATATGCTGATAGTTTTTAGGGGACGATCAGCCCATCAAACTGAACGACTTTCTCAATGGGACCGACATCGAAATCGCGAAATATCAATTGTCCCATACATTTTGGTTGTTTAGGATTGCAGTTTCCTATGGAAAAGCAGTTTTTTCGCAAGTTCAACGTTGGTCTCATAAATAAAGGTTTTCACTTTGATCATCATCTTAAACAACTCTCAGCTTTTGTAAAGTTGGACCCCGTATACAGGGTGTAACAAAACACCCTAGTAATACTTAAGGGGGTGCTTCAGACCATGAAACTAAACAACTTTCACGATGGGGCCAACAACGAGAAAAAATAAAAAAATCGACTATCCCATACAAAACTGCTGTACCGACTCAGCTAAAATGTATGGGATAGCAGATTTTTTTTATTATTTCTCGTTGTTGGCTCCATAGTTGTTCAGTTTGATAGTCTGAAGCACCCCCTTAAGTATTACTAGGGTGTTTTGTTACACCCTGTATATACGTACGAAGAATAAAGTCAAATTAGATTGCCGGTATATAAATTATATTTCTACCTCTTTTCTAACTAATTTGCCAAGGGTAAAATGAAAGGAAAAGGTGGGCTACCATTTTAAAGAAATGAAGTCGTTAAAATTGTAACAAACAAAAAAATCGAGTCAAAAAATCACTCTCGTTTAATGTTCTAATAATAACTCAATGGGAATATCAATTCCGATTCCTTTTAACAAATGACCACTTGCTAACATCTACACCTGTCACCAATCTCCCATAAAATAATACTAATCAGATGCCATGTTATAGAAGATTCATTACCACTGTCCAATTTCGAGTTCGGTATTTGGAATAACCTTAATCTCAACTCACTTAAAAATCGACTCAACTTGAATAAGAATAAAACTCTTTTTTCAGCAGCAGTAATATGTAATTGACCTATATTTTGTAACATATGGGTCGAGTAGAGGCAGCTGATGGTAGGTCAGGAATGGGTTACTAAGGCCATAATTTTAGAGGCTATTATCGAATATTGATTTGCTTTTGTTTTTGGGACTGAAGGGATTGCTGCGGGCAAGGGAAGCTAATAAGGTGTTCAGTATCTTTGAGTTTTGCACCTTGTGCTATCAAATCTTTTACATCGATAAAAGGTTTATTGAAAAAACTTTGTTAAACAGGTGCAGATATGGGAAAGGGTTTTGCTAATTTTAGTTTCTATTTCAATTTTTCATATACCTACATAATGTGTTCTACGTAAGTACGTTCTGCAATAAACATGGTCTTGATCGTAATAAGAAAAATATTTACTAGAACTTGATGCGAGTACAAAAAGCGTTTTAACAAAGATGATGGTTTATTTTATTCAGTTGTATTTTTATCTATGCATATGTATCGAATGCACATCTAACGAACAAACTAGCAAAAAGTCATCTGTGAGGTTCTATATTCTATTCACAGAGCTAGAAAACTACTAGAAAAGAAGTACATAACATTAAATCTGCTTGACAGAATTCTGTTAGTCTACGTGTATGATTATGAGTTACATATTAGTGAGATACAATTTAATGTCGGGTATAATGAAGATGTATCGCAATTTTCATTATATTGGTAAACAAATTAACTTTTAAGTACTAAATACATCCAAGAATTCAGAAATTCAATCTATAAATGAGAGGCTCCCCATAGGTAAACGCTAGCTCGGGCCATATTTTACTGGTTTTTAGAAGCTATTTCTCGTTATTTGAAAGACATACAAATAATTGAAAAGTGTAGCAATATTCTTCAACATCTCGGCTTTATTTGCTATAGATCATATTTCTTATTTTCCTATAAAATACATATGAAACCTGTGTTCAAAGGAAAGCCTAAATATTAGAAAAAATCTGTATTATGTGCATCTACATTTTAAGTTGAAGTCACATTTACTTGAGACACACACCTTTGTGTAGACAATAGTAAGATCTAAAATTGCTATTTACCAATTTTTTTAAGACCAATATTTAATGAGTTAATTAGATAATTGTAAAATTTGGGGCGAATTCTTATGATTTTAGAATGTTATTTCCTTGGATTAGAAGGCTCCACTGTGACGTAATGAAGGACAAGCTAGTCAATAGGTATACCTACTAAAATGACGTAGTTTAGTAGATGTGAGGTGGCTCTGAAAGAGTCAAGGTCGTTCGGTCAGGGTAACCCCTTAACACTATAACATAACACCTAGTATACTTTTAGCCGTATTGAAGTTTAACACTATGACATCTCCAACTACTCGAAGCATTCTATGGCGAATGCATCTGCAGGCTGCGTAGGAAACGCATCGGTTTTGTAACAGCGCACCTGCGGCGGAATCCCACGCTCTTCGCTCGATATGAAGATAGACAATGTAAGAATTAGTTTTAATACTTTTATACAATGTTTAATATGTACCTACTATTTGCATACTGAGTCATTAAAAAAGATCAACATTTTTAGGGACATTTTCATGTATTTATGCCTAATTTATTTGCATTCTTTAGTGTACATAATAAAAATAATAATACGTTGACGAGAGATTACAATTAGTCGTGATGTACCAAGGCGAGCTTAAATTTAACAGAGTTTTCTTCCAGCTAACTGTTAGAGATTGAAAAAGTCAGTGGTCTGCGCGTACGATGTCGCAGACGAACCGATTTTTTCTGCTATTTTGATGTCGGCTCTTTAATAAAAGTTGTTCAGTTTGATATTTTGAAATACCCCTTTAAATATGTTGGTCATATTTTCCTTTATGAAACATCCTGTATAACGATGGATGGTCTATCGGACTGGTTGTTTAAATCGTTTTTGTTCAAATTACTTATATTTAGATAATTGATTTGAACTGTTGCCGGGCTTTGATTTTCAGATAGCAGATGTAAATTGAATTAATTGACGAGCATACTTAAAATATAGAGATTCTTATCTGGTCAGGCTTCCTTTTAACGCCATGTTTATTAGACCACCTTGCCGTTGGATGTAAAATAGAAACATAGGACTTTAATAATTTAATTGGACACATTTTTATACACTCCATGATTTTCTCAGGGGGTAAAACTATACGCGCTTTCACTTACCTTTTTTTTTATTAGAAAAATATTCCCATCGATTTTTTGCCGTCGATGAAAAGCAAAAAAGAAATCATAAAAAATCCCTTTCGATTTCCGTTCGGGCTGGAGGCGCCATCTGCCTTTATTCTTGTCATGTGTTTGTTTGGATTAGTTTTTTGTTTGCTGGGATTTCACCGGAAGTCTCCCAGGTCCATCAATGGATGTGGTTTAACATTTAATTTTATGCATTATAGTTGGATATGGGATGATTTTGGTAATGACGGCGTGCATGAATGAAATGGCTAATTAACAAAAAACCAAATCCCATAACGATATTTGTAATGTGAGGTAAAAATATTGATTTTTATAATACAGGATACGTTAAATTCAGGTTATGTGTTTTATTAATTATTATTGGATTAATGCTGTTAGATTTTAGTCAATTTTATAAAGGTTAAGATTTTATAATAAATAAATCTCTCGTTCCGATCGAGCTACGAGTTATCGTAGCTATGAGTACGTAGCAGGAGTGCGATTTTTGAATCTCACTCGCTGAGTTCGGCAGTTGAAAATGTCAAAATTACTATGGAGATACGCATCTTTCTACTGCTGATTTGACTTTCAAAAATCTTACTTCAGAAGTGCGATTTTTGAAAGTCAAATCAGCAGTAGAAAGATGCGTATCTCCACAGTAATTTTGACATTTTCAACTGCTGAACTCAGCGAATGAGATTCAAAAATCGCACTCCAGTTTTTTATAATTTAATTTGTGCTCAAGTAGTTTGGAGTACCAAGAATACGACAAAATACTTGACTGTTCTGCATTGCAAGACATTTTTAAGTTCAAAATAATAATGGGGTGTTGCTCGAATTGTCATTATTGGCGATGAGGATGTGACACTACGACTACAGTAACTAAACGAGGTAGGTTTTTTTCCCTATTACATTAAACAGCATTTTAGTGTGAACTACTTTACTATCTTTAGTCTAGAACTCTAGATAATTTTAACATAATAATACGAGTATAGAGAGTCGATTCAAGATTGACGTTTTCTATGGAAGAGCTAATTTTTTTTCGCGATTTCAATGTTGGTCCTATTGTGAAAGTTGTTCAGTTTGAAGTTCTGAAGCTCCCTCTTAAGTATGTAACACATTTAAGTTTACATCGTGTGTAGTAAAAACATTTGTCCCAACACTGGGTCGAGAAGGTTTTCAGTTTTCCATAAAACAGCAGATTCTCCCGAGGTTGTGGTTTTATTACCATAGAGAAAGTTGATCAGTTTGATGGTCTAATCATTCCCTTAAAAAACTGTCAGCCCTACTTACCTATGTCGCAAGCCACAATTAAGGGCTGGCACAAGTACCAACATTAACAAAAAAAATACGACGATGCGATTTTTCTTACAGGCACCTACCTACTCGTACAATAGTTATTTGAAACAATATTTTGACATAATGGTTTACTTTCTTAACCCTATTATATCCTTTTAAAAATGTAACAGTTTCACAACAATTGCTTATGAAGATACCTTTGCGTCTTTAGAACAAATATTATAATGACTTAACAAAGATATGCGAAGAAAAGGAGAGACTTCAAAGAAACCGTTCTTTTACTTTCTTCCGGTTAAATAGTGATCACATTGTTCATTTTCAATAAAATAGATAAGATAAGAATTTTAGAAGTATTCCGTTTGATTATTATAAAGCTTTATCACGTAGTTACAGGTAGGTAGGTAGGTCTTAGATAAAGGTTTCATAAAATACCTATACATTATAAAAACAAAATGTTTTCCTATTTATATGATGAAGATTTTGACGATTTTTTTTTGGCTAATGCTCGCTTTGACTTTTGTTTTAATCTCTGTTGAGTAAGTGATATAACTAAAGAATCGTTCGTATTAATATAATTACAATATTTTCAAGAGTTTTACTATCATGAGCAATCTCTAAATAATAATAATAAAAGTAAAAAAAGATGTTATCTATTATTCTTAAAAATACACGAAACAAGAAAAATATCTAAGTAAGTATATTGTTATTTTTGTGTTTTGTGTGTGTGTCAGTCATAATCATAACATAACTCGTAACTGAAAATAAATGTTTAAATTAAAAATGAAACTTTTTTACAAACAAATACGTTTTATTACAATAACAGCTTATCTAATTTCTATCAACTACGAAGAAAAAAATTAAAAATTTTAATGATTAACTCTTATCAGCATTTAACAATACCAACAGCAAAAAATTGCAATGCTTTTCGCAAATTTTTATAAATCTCACAGCTATCAAATTTACCGGATGCAATACAACCCTTAAGTGCAAAAAATCATCCACAAAGTGAATATTTCCGAAAACTAAGTAACAAACATAAGTTTGTTGTTTCCTGCCGTATTGATCATTTTGATATGTAGTGCGACCATAGTATGGTGGTATAATCTAGGACACTATGTTCTTCTCCGAATTTAATAATTTATTTTACAGAAAAACAAATTAAATACAATTTAATTATTACAATACAATACTTGCACCCGAAAACAAAATATAAACAATACCTACCTGCTACCTGTATAAGTTCTTTTAAATTACGATTACATTATTGTTATTGCTTTTTAGCGATAATATTGTCTTGTTTAGACCTTCTGTATTTACTCTCCGTATACTTACTAGGATTTTTTACGTATCTTTCGTAGCTAGTAATACTTGGTCACCTTAGCCTTAGAGTTAGAAAAAAGGCTTCTCGTGACTAGAAACGCATCTGTCGAGGTTCCCACGGGCTCTGGGTAGAGGAAAGGATTGCGGGAGTCTTATGCTATTATATCATACCGAGGTAGGTAGGAGTGTCTGTTCTGTTACCTGCTGTTTTATTTAATTAGACAAACATAAATCAACTCATGAACTTTTCTACATCAACCAACTTTCTTTATTATAGTTAGCGTTTTAAATTGGCATATTACAGAATTTTTTAGCTGCTTTTACTAAAATTTTTGTTCATGAAATTGACATTTTAACGAATATGTATTTTATTACTGAAATGTATAATTAGTGAAACAATTGTATTGGAAGACTTCACATGATTATCGAGTCGTATAAATTATACATAAAAGATAATATCAAAACCAGGCTGGAGATGCGTCATCATCATCAATGCGTCATCATCATTTATATTTACCAAAAATATTTAATAGTTTAAAAATAAAATACAATTTTATAGTAATTTTTTGTAAGGAATAAATGCTTTTGTTTTTACATCCTATCTATTTTTTAAATTAGGACTTTTTAAATATTTCCTATCAAATATTTTACCGATTTTCTTGTTATAATAATGCTTAGTGGATTTCCTATCTTTAGGTGACAATTTGGCCAGACGCAAGTTCAGCCTAACTGGCCTAACTTTCATAGAATTTTGGGCATGATCTTTTAAAATAGTGGTTGAAGTAGTAAATAGTAACCTCTTAAGCCTCCACTTACTATTTTATTAACAAAAGTTAGTCGGTGTAGTTAGCGCCTTAATAAAATGAACAGTGCCGAGTTGTGCATAGAAAAGACATCAACGGGTCGCTCTCCTTATAATAATTTATTGTTCGGATTCTTTGCCAGTTCATTAATCATTGGTTGCTGATTGAAATATTACACCTGTCTTTAAATATCTTTTGGTTTTTATTAAGCTTCGTTATTTTTTATTTTAGTACATTTTGACTTATGTACATGATTTATTTCTAATATTCCATTTATCATGGTCCTATCCTAATTAAATAATGTTAGAAATCATGAAAGAAAGTAAATTTTTCATTAGTATTTTTTCTCTTTTTCGTGTTTGGTTACTTTGGTTTAGAATAGCATCCATTCATTCGAGATAGGTGTCGTAAATGGTGATTAATCTCTTCAGAAGGATTTTTATTTTCATATTCTATTTCATTTGCTATTCACTTTTATAAATTGTCCTTGATTCTGTATAATGGCAGGTTAAACAAAATTAAATAAATTTATTTAAAAAAACACGTCATTTTTGCAATTTTGTCGAAATGCTCGTAGTGGAGTACCTGAAGTTATTTATTTCGGAACCCGTTAAAACTATTTCGATTTGGACATTTTTTTAAATGTGTGTCATTTAAAATACTACAACATTTGCAGTTTATAAATTGACGCTTTTTTATATAAAAAAATTCTAATTTCAGTTTTTACGTACAAATAGACATTTATTAATTAAGAATATTAAAAAAATAGGGTCAGAGCATAGTTGGAGATCAAACCGTTGATTTGCGTCAAAATATCTGCGTGATTAAAACATTCTAAATCTTCGACTTAATTGTTTTGATCCCGGGCTAAATTAACTTCTGAAAGTTGTAGCTTGTAGATTTTAATGTTTTTTGGAAAGTTTATTACATGTTATTTCTTGTGATATACTTTTTTAATGTTAAAAAAGTATATCACAAGAAATTTCTTAAAATTTATATTTTTGGGGTTACAATTTTTTATCTGAAGAGCATAAATTTTTAAACTATAAAGGTTGTAGTATTTTAGATTACGGACGTTTTAAGAAAAACTTGAAAATCGGAGTAGTTTTGACCGGTTCCGAAACAATCGACTTTTTAGTACTCCATCTTAGTTCATTTTAAGATTGTTGGCTTCGGTTTTTTATGACAGACAATTTAGATAATTAATAAAACTGGGCCTCTACTCGGACATTCGAACTTCAAAATTGCGCGAACGTTTTCGTTCCAATGTCAACTCTATTACAATGAAGTCCAGACCGAAACAGTCGCGATATGTCGAAAATCGAAAGTCCGGGTACAGGGCCTGAACTTGAAAACATCTGCTCGCAATGAAAACTTCAAGAATATTATCCAAATATAAAGCAGCAAACATATGCCCCATAACAATAATAATACGAGAGTGTGTATACAAAATTGCACCACTGCAACCCTTTCAAGTGTTTGTGCAAACGCACGCCACATGACTTGCCATTGCATTATTGTCGTAACCACAAGCGCAGATTGCACAGATTGGACACAATTGCTTTTTAGGGTTCCGTACCCAAAGGGTGAAAACGGGACCCTATTACTAAGCCTACGTTGTTCGTCTGTCCGTCTGTCCGTCCGTCCGTCTGTCCTACCTATTTAGGGCTGTAACTTTTGAACCGTAATAGCTAGACAGTTGAAATCTCAGATTATGAGTTATTACGGCGGATTTGTTAACAAATAATAAGAGTGTCAAAAAGTTAAAAATTAAGGGGGGTTCTCAACAAGAAACCAGTTTTTATCAACGTTTTTTCTTCACGCTCTATCGTAAAAATGGTAATACATACAAGCGTCAAACTTAGTGTGATTATAGAGCAAACTCTACAGAATAACAACAAATACTAAAAACCGGCTAAGTGTGAGTCGGTCTCGCGCTAAAGGTCCCGGACAAATACATTTTTTTTTCTAAGTTAATAATGTTGTGTTCTGTGGTTGTGTGGTACGGAACCCTCGGTGCGCGAGTAGCCCGACTCGCACTTGACCGGTTTTATTTTTCTACTGTACTTTATACTGGACACCAGATGAGCAGAAACGAACCATCTACGCCAAGATGCATAACAACAAATTGTATTTTCGGTTTGACAGTATTTGTGATCGTTCCGCAATTGGCAGAAACACATTGCATATTTTGCATTAAATATGACACATTGCAGTCTCAAGGTGCATAACACTATGAATAGATAATATCCCAATGATCGATCATTGTATTCTAGCACAAATAGCTGACTTTCTATTCGATGTCCACGGGACACTTGGAAAAATATTGATAATTCTCTTCAAAACACCTTGTACAACGTAATATAATCACACTGTCTTCAATTTTGTGATTGATTGCACGATAAGATTTAATGTGCCAATTCTGTTCTAGCCCAAGTGTTTATATGTGATGGTTGCTATGTAATGTAGCTTATCAACTTTAAGACATTTAAATGGTTGTAATAAAGCATTTTCAACAGATTCATCTTTTATCGTCGATTATCGAGAGACACTCGTCACGTCTGAGTACCGCACTTACGTCAGGTTGAAGTACCGACTAAATGTTTAAATAGCCTTAATTACCAGGTAAACATTCTCGGGGCACGGTCCAAGTATTGCGAAATATTTGATGTTGCTGTGGGCCCACGTCTGTCTGGATGTTTGTCCATACACACGGTAGCGCAGGTATGCTTGAGATTTACAGCTATTATTACGTAATAAAATTAAAATATTTTTAGTAGTAAATAGGTATCTTGAGCAAGTAGGGATAAAATGCCTAATGAAATGAGTCTTAAAAGTACTAGTAAGTATTATAATATTTTTGGTACTTATTGTTGCATCTTACCTAAATTAGTAAAAGTACAAAGTACCTACATCCTAATATACCTACTACTTTCGAAAAAAAATTGTGTTGGCCGTTGTCAAGAATTTAAAGTTATTTGCAGTAAAAGAGAACAAAAAGGTGAATTGTACATTACTTTATCGAGTTGAAAAGAAGGTAACGTGTTAAGATTAAGACTACAAAATAAATTGATTCGATTTTTTTTCACTTATATAAAACTAACCAGTTTTACAAAAATTTTGATAACGTGTTATGACTGTTACGAAAATACATTTTCTTTAAAATAGCCTGCTGGATACCTTCAATAGTTCGAGACTTTCAACTTTGTACCAATTCAGTCATAAAATCTCCCTCCCAAATAGTCAACTAAATAAATAAAGTAAAGGGACCTTATTATCTTTTAAATGTCGGAAAGTTATATTGACGATGTGATGAAGATAAACGTAATACCTACTTTGATTATTTGCATAACATGATAAATGATGCATATGAATCAATCTATTAGCAATAAAATGTTGTGCTATCTAGAAACTACCAGGAGATTGACTGAGAGCGAGTGAGTGAGCGACAAGCTATTTCAATAATTATATTTTTTGTCATCGTACAATTTCCGCAAGCTCGGTCCTTTGCTGGCTAACAAGACAAGTGTTTCTTAGTAAAGTTGAGCTTAATACGGATGCACCCACATCATACTATGTTATGAAGAAGATAGCCTTCCAGAGTGATGTACTAAGCCACTATATGTATGTATGTTTGATCTTGGACCATCACCACGATGGCAAGTCAAACTCAATGGCATGCCATCGAATCCATAATAAAAAAAAACTTAATATTATCCTTAACACAAGTACATGGAACACTATACATACGAGAAAACGAATATATTTATAGGTGACGTTTTTGTTTGTTATACTATATTTTGGCATTTATTTGGTACAAGAAGATATCGCTCACATAGGTACATCAGGTACATGCCATGCCATACTTCGTCATATTCCGAAGTTAGCTACGTTAAGTAGGCTTTTTTATTATTACTAAAACCGTACAACGACGGCTCAAACATAATAACATCTATGACCGAACCGAGATTCGAACCCAGAACCCTGGTTTGGCTGTCCGGCGTAGTAGCCATTACACAACCAAGTTGTAAACAAAGATGAAGATACCATTTTCTAAAATATTACCTTCATTAGCAAAGCACGGACATGAAGAATCATTTTTATTTATTTATTTTATTTATTTATTTATTTATTTTATTTATTAAGGACAACCAACAAGTTAAACACCAATACATTGTTATGTTACAGAGGTACACAGTAGGTATATAGGGTCCTTCTTAATATGCTGACACTTTTTTAAGGGGATGATCAGACCGTCAAACTGAACAACTTCCTCTATGGGACCAACATCGAAATCGCGAAAAAAAAAATCATCACTTCCATACAAAACTGCAAACCTACTCGGAGCCAAACGTATGGGACAACTGTTTTTTTTTCGCGATTTCGATGTTGATTCCATAGAGAAAGTTGTTCAGTTTCATAGTCTGGTCATCGCCTTAAAAAAGTGTCAGCATATTAAGAAGGACCCTGTATACACTAAGTGCTAACTTAATTATAGGCTGCCACGACATTCAAAATGCGGAAATGGACAATATAACCTTTTAAGTAGGTGAATTAATATAATTTGTGTATTTAATTAGTGCAATAAATGACTTTGACTTATTTTTTGAATCGTTAGATTCAAAATCATGATCAAATGATGCATAAACTTCATAGTAATTTCTACTGCTGGTTTGAATTCAGATAGCAAAGCTACACAATCTCGATATATTTTTCATTTAATACTTTAAGCTAAAACGAAACATTAAAAAACTTAATTAGACATTTACCAGTACACCATTTTTTTAAAGTACAAGTCGCGTCCATACTATTCTAACTCTTCTAGAGTGAGTTGAACGACCTCTCTTGTCCTCTACAAGAGCAATACGTCTAAGAGAGGCCTCTCGCTGAAGTCCTCCGTTTACTTTGTAACTTTACTCGTACTGCGAAACTTAGCACTGAGCCGTGACTTTCAGAGGTCAAATTAACCATTTCAAAACATTGGACTGACTTTATTAGAGCCGATGTTTGCTTAAATTCTGTAAATAAACTTGCGAATTTATTAGTAATCTAAACAATTAAGATAAAATAACACAATTTTACTGTAGAATTCATAATAGTACATTACGATACGTGTGACCTAAGTAGTCCATTATTGCACGGCGTGAATTATCGCCCGAGCGCAGCGAGGGCGATAAACGCCGTGTAATAATGGACTTACTTAGGTCACGAGTATCGTATACTATTTTATAGCTCGTGTGACCTAAACCCGCCAACTTTTTATTAATGTATTGAAATTCTCTTTCATGTTGAACTTTTTAATTCTATGAACCCGTATACCAATGAAAAGGGCACGAAAGGGGTCCGGGGGCGAAGCCCCCGGCGGGGTGGAGGGGCGGAGCCCCCCCGGGGGCACGGGGGGCGGAGCCCCCCGTAGGACACAACCATAACTTTAAAAGCTTCGTTCATATATCGCAACCACAATCAATAGGTAATACTCACGTCTAATCACATCTACCGTCACATCATCATCAGCCCCTACTCACCCTCTACACACGTACGCACTAGGTGGTGCACTCCCTAATCACCTCCACGAACTTTTAGGTACACCTCCTAATCACCCCCACGAGCTAGGGGGTACACCCCCTAATGACCCCCACGAGCTAGGGTGTACACCCCTTAATCATCCCCACGACCTAGGGGGTATACCCCTAATCACCCCCACGAGCTAGGGGGTACACTCCCTAACCACCCCACGGGCTAGGGGGTAAACCCCTAATCACCCCAACGAGATAGGGGGTACACCCCCTAATCACCCCCACGAGCTAGGGGGTACACCCCCTAACCACCCCACGAACCCCCTAGTCACCCCAACGAGCTAGGGGGTACACCCCCCAATCACCCCCTATGCACTAGGAGGCGCATCCCTTACTCGCACCCTACTACCAACATATACCAACAACTATAACCAACAGGTACGATAAAATATAATTAAAGTAGGGAAGGGGGGTAACTTGGAGTCAGTTGGGGATTTCGCCATTTCAATGTTGGTCACATTGATTGAAAGCACATTTAAAAGTACCTTCTTTTGTTTATTATGCATCTGTGCAATAAAGTAGATTCATTTTCGAATGGTGTAATGAAATCCGTGTAATAATGGACTACTTAGTAACGAAAAACCGTGACCTAAGTGCGGGTTTAGGTCACGGAATGCTATAAAAGTACCTTCTTTTGTTTATTATGCATCTGTGCAATAAAGTGGATTCATTTTCGAACGGTGTAATCCGTGTAATAATGGACTACTTAGGTAACGCAAAACCGTGACCTAAGTGCGGGTTTAGGTCACGGAGTGCTATAAATAATTTATCGTAGGTATTAGGAACCCACAAAAGACGTAAGCAATGATTATAATAAAATAGCAAGACAAGTTTTTGGGGCAAAGACCTCATAAAACCAGTCGTTTCGTTAGTGATTTGGATGCATCGCATATAGATAGTTAATCAGATGGTTTAGTGGGCGAAACCGAAGATTTATATATCACATTAGAAACGAAAAATTACGTAATTTTTTAGAATGATTCCATGCGATATTCAGATATAGCTACACAATATTTATATACCTACAGGAAATTTTCAGGAAAATTAAACCTTATGTTTCACTTAGAATACCAACTTGAAACTAAAATGTTAAAGGTTAAAAACAAAAATTAGGTAAATACTTACCTAATATTAAATAAATTGTATATTAATACAAAACAAACAACAAAAACAAAAAAAAATTTCAAGTATTAACTTGAAATTTTTTTTTGTTAACTAAATTATTAATTAATTAACAATAGCACTAAAAAATTAATCCTGTAAAAGATTTCTTTAAAATTAACATGTTTATTAACGTTTTGTACAATTCTTTCTAACATATAATTATCATAATGAATCATTAATTTCATTATTCAACACGAGTTCTAAATATTTCGATCTTTTTTACCCTTTCGAAAGTAAATAATTATTCCAAATTGCTCTGAAATTGCCAGGAAATTGCTCTGGAAAATGCCACGTTTTCCAAATTCTAAGTTACACTATAAATGAAGATTATCAATAATTAATAATTTAATAACGCACTGGTGGGATTTATTCTTACTAGATTTTACATCTTCGGAGCCTTAGGTCTAAAAATATAATATTTTTAAACTTAAATTAAAGCATATTAATTTAATCCGTAACATAAACGAATATAACGAAGGTTAGATTTGTTACTGCATCACTTGTCGTACTAGACAACATTTTATGACACAGAACTACACATATATAAATAAAACGAAGTCCTAGACTTGTTAGTGGTCAGTAATAATAAGTTTATTATAAACCATCATCACTATCATTTCAGTTGAAAGACAGTTCATATTATTAAAGAGGAAACGAGAAAGAGCCAGGAGCAGGTACTGGGCCTCTGCTGACCTACTGACGGAGTATTGACCTTCCCGAACATTCACTCTGTCAATTTTAGTATTATTTGTGTAGGTAACCTCTTGAAAAAACAACCTAGATGCCTTTGTAGCACGTATCTATTACCTAGTTAGGGGTTTTTGTTAAAAATGTATTTATATAGACTAGCACTTTTGTTAAAATATACTCGATATTTTGTTATTTAAATAAAATATCTACATCGATAGGCTGATATCCAAAAAATTTTTGTCAATCTTTAATTTGATAAATAGGAAATATTTACATTTCTACGATCAAATAATCTCAGCAAAATTCCTTTTATATACATATGTATGTATTTACTAGCTTTTGCCCGCGACTTCATCCGCGTGAAATTAGAATATGGAAAAATCCTTTCTAAGTACATACAATCACACATCCTCTGTAGAATATACCTATAAGTGTAATTATTCCAAACAATATATTCCATCTTCAGCTATTTAGGCTATGTGTAGTCTGTCGGTCAGTCAGTCAGAGTCAGCCACGGAACAGTTTTATAAATATAGCTAGAGATATCTTCAGTTACATTCAAAGGCTGGCCACACTGGTCAAGTTACATTCAAAGGCTGGCCACTGGTCAGTGAAACTGGTAAAAATTTTCAATGAACGTTCGTAATTTCTACGATCAAAACAAAATTACTACTCAAGTATTTTCCATGCAAGTAACAATATCCCTATCATGGTGTAATCTTAAGTTGGGTGTTTGTCCACGTTCGTGGTCTGGTCACTGGTCAACCACCATCGCAGGACAATTGACAATTTTACACTATGTAATGCAATATTGTATTTTAATTGTACTTTGTACATTTTGTTTTGTTTAAAAGATGTGTGTTGTAGAGTTTCTGGCCGCATCTTCTCTCAACGGAACACCTTCCGACGCGGTGGTAGAGTCAAAAAATGACGTCAAAAAGCTATCTATATGATATTATTTTGAATAAAAAATTTTGAATTTTGAATTTTGAATTTTGCAGGGCCAAGTGGGCCGACCTAGATAGAGCCGGAGTATTGACCTCAGACTCACTCTGTATTAAATTAACCACCCATGAATTTTGTAGCCATTTGATTTATGTCGTCATCGTTTTGCTTCTATGATAATTTTATGAAATAATTTTAGCTATAATTAAATTCTCTATTTCTGAATAGCTTAAAATTATTTATTAAACTACTTCTGTAAGTAGTTGATTTGATTACTATGCTTATAGTATCAATATTCAGTATTATTATGGCGTTTTTTTGCGGATGACCAAGTTATAAGTAATACCTACATTTATACAAACTAAAGTAAGAATAGCTCACAGTATTTAGATATTATTTATTTGTTAAGTAGATATAATAATGTAATTTGCATTACCTATTTGTTTTTCACTATTTTTTAGTGCAACTGATTATTTACAATGACAACATCATATTTTTTGTCTCGTCATATTATATTCGTGAATATAATACAATTAATAGTCATCATAATCATTAAATCCAGCCAGACTTTGAAGCAAAGCTCATTTAAAAATAAATCTCGAATTTATCTCCTTGCAATAAAGTGCAAATTGAAAAACTTTGTAAAGTATAATACTGAGTATTTTTTCAACCCAGATTCACAGAAAAATAATGATAGTCTTGTCCGTTCACTATATTATACGACACGACATGATCACAGTTCAAACAACTCAATAGTGGTTTGTCACGCCAAGTTTGCCTTCGTTACATATTTAGCACTTTTCTGTGTCGAGATGCGCTAGCGCAGGCTGTGGACTTCTGTCACTTTGCTTTCTCATTAGAGCGTTACATTTCAACATTTCGGTAAACTAGCATTCGTAATAAAATTTCCGCTCATTTTAAGGGGTAGTGGTTTCTTTCTAACAAAGAAGTAATAATCTGTTTATAATAATCACCATCATATCCTATGGCATTTTTGTTTGTCTTACTACTTATAAGACAGACGGAGACACACCTAAATCGTTAAATGTTATTGAATAAATCCTAATATTACTGACATCATGTTGCAATTGTTAGTTTTTGTTACAGTAAATTAAGTAAATACCTACCTACACAAAATGACGACAAAAGTTTTTTTTTTCAATTATTAATAAATATATTGTGCTATTTTATTGTTATTTAAATGAAGTTCATTCAACGCTTTTTCATGATGCATCTTATCAGTGCCGGATTAAGCCTGCGCGAGGCCCGTAGCAAAAGCGTACAAGAGGCCCTTGGGTCGGTCTCTTTACTAAGGACTTCCCTCTTTCATACTCAGGCCTGAAATTCAGTTCTAGGCCCTGTTCTCAGGTGCAGGGTCTAGAACTAAATTTTAGGTAGGGCATGGGAAGATCAAGGTAGGGCGGATTTAAGGAAAAGGCTTTAGCTCATAAGCAATACAATTTTGTAAATTCGTATTTCTAAGTATTAGAAGGGCAAAAATTTGGGGGCCGTTATAGAAAGTACTACATACTTGCTGCTACAATAAAAAGAATGAGCGAGCGAAGCGAGCTCGAAATTTTTTGCACCATTATTCAAAAAGGCACGGCGGCTGAGTTAAATTTGTATGTGTATAAATCAATACCATTCAAAAACTGGAGCGAGTGAACCGATCTCGAAATTTTACTTTGTACAAAAATACCCCATGTACCGTTCCGCGATTTTTTGTAGTTTAGAAGGTAAACTGTCATACATTTTTTTCATAGTAAGAAATTTTTGAATTTTGTTTTTGCTACTTAATTTTCAAAAAACACTCTTCCATACTTAAAATAATCAGCAACTCAACATCCATACAAGTTGCCGAAAAAAGCGTTGAAAGTGAAAATTTTTCGTTTGTGTTGGATGGAGAAATTTTTTCAAAATTCTCTTAAAAATACAAAAAGGAAGTTCCATAGGTTGAAACTAATTTTAAAATCTTCAGTGATTACTCAACTTACCAAATAAGAAACAATAAAAGATTATTAATAAACCATTTTACGCTGGAATTGGCTTCCAAAGTTAGTTAGGTGAAAAATCCGCTAAGAAAAAACGTTTTTCGAAAAAATTGTATTTGCTATACTTTTTATTCTTATTGCTAACTTTACAAATATCATCAAAAGTTTTTTAATAAACTGAGTTCTGATGTTTTTAAGATTTTTTTTGAAATTTTCGGTCTGGACCCCAAAAAAAATTTAATGTACCGCAAATACTCCATTCTAGTCAGTAAAAGCTGATGAATAATTAATGATTAGGTACCTACCTACTTATTTTGACAATAAAATGCTTATCTAATAAATACACATTATCTCGGAAATCAAAAGGTGTGGTAATGATATATTTTTTTAATTATTTCGTAATACACCCTGTAATGCTCGAAAAAATGTAAGGCACTTCTCGTACAAATTACGGGAATTACTTTCTTGTTTCATAAGTTTTCTGAAAAGGTATATAAATGTTATCAACTTTAGTAAAGGGTTGTGGAGAAGATACTCAATTTTACTATCAACAGAAATATTTGGGACGGAAGTACTTGTACTTTAAGTCAGTTTTCTGACTAAAAAAATTTGAGCAGTTTTTGCTTTCACTAGGTATTATATCAATGATTTTAGTATTTGTTAAGCAAAGGCAATACCACATACACCTACATAACACAACTCCTACACATATACTGTATAGCATTAGCATCCTTTTAAACTTAGAGTCTACCCATCAAACTGAACAACTTTTACTATGGGAGCAAACGGATCGGAGCAAAAAAAATCAGCTGTTGCATACATTTGAGTCGAGTACGCATTGCAGTTTAGTATGGAGCAGCAGATATTTTTTTTGCTCGGTTCGGTTTGCTCCCATAGTAAAACTTGTTCAGTCAGTTTGATGGGAAGACTCTTAGTTTAAAAGGATGCTGAAAATATCAATTTCACCCTGTATAAAAACTTGGATAACTAAACAGACCGAAATCGACAGTTACATCAAACTGAATGCATAACGTACTTAATGAATCTCAGTTAAAAACCCTGGATGACCCGAAAGCCGAAAGGAACGGTGCGGGGGCTGCGCGATGCGCGCAAAACAAAAGAGTTTACCTTTTTGAACCCGAAACCTGGTAAAAAAATAACTTGTCAACAGATGGTCAACAGACTCATCTACAATCATTGTTTGTGTTTGGTGAAAGTTTGATCATTGTTTACAGTTTGCTTTGACGTGCGAACAGTGCGAAGCAACTTGAACATATTTTATATTTATGTTCTGGAGGTGGGAGATATTTTCGCGAGGTTTGCGGGCCAGGGGCCTCCTGAGTTCGGGGGCCCCAGTGCTCGGCGCCTCCATAAGTAGCTACACCCCACTGTCTTACTCACGTCTTAATCGATAGACTTATTTTAAGCACAAGCGCAAGGCCCTCCTAGGCGCGAGGCCCGTAGCATTTGCTGACTACTGCTACGTGGCTAATCCGGCACTGCATCTTATAGTACTCCATGATGCATCTACAACTTTGTAAATATTTTTTATTTATTTAAGATTATACATATTTGTTTCTTACAATTTTGTTTCCATGTCTATTATTTCATTATGTACAATAATAATTAAACTATAACCCTAGATTAAAGAAAACTAATTAAAAACACAACCTTTCGAAAACGTGAACTTATGTCAGTCATGCAAAAGGCTCCGACTATATCTTCATAAATATAAGCAATTCATTTTAACAGCTAGAGTTTAATATTTACCTACACGAATTACGTTAAATGTCACGACCGCTTTTTGAGAGCATCTTGACTTAAACATCAAAATTGCTTTAAAGGTTCTTGTTGCTATTTTTAAAGGTTACTGTTATTTTATGCCCTTAAACATTTCCACATTAAAAGCAACTTCATAATTGTTGCAGTTAAATGCTATCGTTTTAACTATTCTACTTGTAGAATTTGTGTCTAAATTCCTCTAAGTCCCTTGAAAACAATATCTATTCAAGCAATTAAGCATAATTATGATGTAAATAATTATAAATGTAAATATAATTTTATTATTTGATAACACCTAATTTATTTAGTAAATAATATACAGGGGTCTTATACATAGGTAAAAAAAAAAGCTAAATAAAAACCCTATAAACAAAACACCTAATTTAAAGTCTCACCTTGGGACACCCATAGAAGGCTGGCAGCATTCCCCCTCTGGATTGCTAGGCTAATCACATTGGCTAATTATATATTATATATTTTTTTAATAATACTGCTTACAAAAATGAACATACCTTCGAATTATTTAATATGCTGTACTGATCTTATGTATGTTTGTTTTTAATGCATTATATCATCATAGTATATTATGTATGGCCTAAGGTATGCCCATATAGGTTACAAAAGAGTATGTGCCATAATTACACTGGAACTCATATTCTTTCTTATCGTGTGGGCAGAGCCCTGGTGTCAGAGTTTTTTCAGACCGCCTTACGGCCTCTGACGTGGTTTTTATGTAACAACTACTACCACCAGAGATAATAGCCGGGACCAACGGCTTAACGTGCCATCCTAAGCACGGAATCATTTTTCTTTTCAGACAATCAGGTGATTCAGCCTGCAATGTCCTAACCAACTGGGGAAAAACGCACAAAGAACGCACGGAACTCATATTAGTATTTTGCTTTCCCAACATTTTGTATTTCTGAAAGAAAACAGCGACCGTACTGCGTCCACGCTACCGTAGACTGCGTTGGTTTGGTTCAGTCGTTTTTCTGTATTAATATATCTTATTAACTAACCTTATTATGGTCAATGGATGTTGTTGGCATTTTATGTAAGTACTGGTGAGCTAACAATGTCGTGTTACTAGTTGCCGGGCACGGGGCAAGCAGGATACTAACCGGTCGCTCGCAGCCTACCCTCGGCAAAAACGTGCATCCAGCTTGTAAGGTGCTCCTTCGTTATTTATTATCATGCAAGGAATACTTCTGATGTCTTCTTTATTGGGCTATTTGCTAAATTAAATTGTTAGGGTGCTTCGTGTTCTTGCAGCGTAATGTAGAGTGGCGGGGCTCAACCTGAAATGAGTTCTAAAATAATTGTTGACTATTACTATAAGAAAATACATTTGTTGTGTTTATTGGGAATATATTTTTATTTGATCTTTTACTTCTTCCAAGAAATTATTAAATTGTACCCACACGTCATACAATATTAGTCATTTCTATAAACTTATTTATCGCATAGATCTATCTCTACTTTTGTGTCAGCATGAACTATACAGGGTTTAAGGGAAAGTATAATTAACTGTTAAACTATAGACTACCTATCAAACTGAACAACTTTTACTATGGGTGCACACAGATGGGAGCAAAAAATAATCAGCTGTCTCATACATTTAAGTAGAATAGGCATTACTGTTTAGTATGAAACAGCCGATTTTTTTTTGCTCCGATCGTGTTGCTCCCATAGTAAAAGTTGTTCAGTTTGATGGGTAGAGTATGCGGTTTAAAGGTTAATGAAATTTTTCTTTACACCCTCTATACAGGGTGTAAACTTAAATGCATAACATGCTTTAGGGGGTTCTTTAGACTCCGTTTTACGAATTTATAGCCGGTCGGTACACTAAAAATTATGTCAATACTAAACAACCGCATTTTTGCAACCCCTAAAAAATATCGGGGCTGTTATAAATTATAAGTGCATTGACTAGGTACCTTTTTGTCTTTATTGCTCAAATGTCCAGTTAGTAAGTACTTAGAGTATCATCCTAAATGAAGTATATTTAGAACTTTATTAGTTATAGCGGCCCGTCCCGGCTTCGCACGGGTGGACGTCTAATCTTTTCTAGCAATAAATATAGCCTATGTTACTCAGGGTGAATGCAGCTTTCTAATGGTGAAAGAATTTTTTAAATCGGCCCAGTACTTTTTGAGCCTATTCATTACAAACAAACAAAAATAGGTACAAATCTTTCCTCTTTATTATATTAGTGTAGATGTAGATGTAGATGTAGATTGTCATACATCAAAACATTATGATATTTATGATACAGGCATTAGCCTGTATCACATAGGTTCTCATAGTTCACATTAGTGAACCCTTTTGTATACTGCTAAGCAACAACAACGATACGAACAACTGCGAACAATGATATTCGCGCAGTGCTAACACTGTGGAATGCTATACAATTCTGACTCAACGTTTGAGTCGTGCGCACTGCGGCCCATTTGTCGCTGACCTACCACGTCGGTCGTCAGCAGTTAAATTGATAAAATAAAAGGACTTAATTTTCAATTTGTATCACATAATGTTATAAGTGAGCACCAAACATAATAATTAGTATCTACGGACAGGATGTAAATATAAGCTAAATGTACTGTGGATGCACCAGACGTCGACCATGCACGATAGCGGCATAGAATTATAAAATAAGTAATATAACATTGCGCGGCATTACACAAGCGACGGTAATTTCGCGACGCAAATTGCGGCCAAGCTCGCCGCTTGCTCACTTCCAGTCAAAGAGTACGGCTTGCTTCTGACGAAGATAGTAAGTGAGTTAATGCCTACGTGGGCAGTTCAACGAAACAAACAACGTTGGTTGTGTCAGTTCGTTTCTTTAGTGCTGTAGACCCGTATTCTATATAAAAATATACTGCATTAGGTACCAATGGGGACTTTTTGATAATCAATCAATATTTTTGTCAATTAAGTCCTCATTTTAATAAGGATTTTCGAAGATGAAGCAATTTAAAAAAATCCTTATATCCCGATAGTTGGGTGCCAAAACACATGCCGTTCCTCTTAATAAAATACAAATACAATAGTAAACATATATTTTTAAGGCTCTCCCTCCCGAGTGCAAGGCTCTCTTTCTTACAAGCAAACTTTTGCAATTAGCCATCCCGCTTCAATTGCGTGGCTCCGGTCAGAATATTCCGTTTTCTCTGAAAACTTGTATGATTTTTTATGAATTTTCAAAAAATAAGAGAACCACATCATTCTAATTGTATTGTGAAGAATATTGCAAATTTTCATATTCTTCTGATCAACAATGTAAGAGTAAAACGGTTACAACTGGAAAAAAAGGGGTAACTTTGGATTCGTTTTTCTTCAGTTTTATAAATTAAAATAAATTTCGAGAAAAACCACATTACTTCTCATATACTTTAGATTGTTCAGTTTTGTTTTCTGCTTAAAAAGTGCCATAGTTAATGTATAAAATGGTTACAAAGTTACTCAAAACCGGGCGGACGCCCCTTAAAGACGTTTTTGCATCTAATGAAATGTATTTTTACCAAGTATGACCCAATATGGGAATCATCACCTTATTAGCACTATCATTTAATGCAGACGGAAAAAAAATCAAAGAAAATAATGTTAAGGGTTTTTTTCCCTCTCTCTCAGAGACAAGCACATATTCGGCAAGGACAAGGATAGTAGATTGAGACATACTCTTTGCTCGAAGGAAGGGGGAGAGTGGCGGGGTGGGGGAGGAGGTTGATGCGCGGACGCGGGAGTGGAGCGCACCGCTCGCTGCTCTTGCGCAGTCACGGTCAAGGTCTGTATTAGCGATGGAAATGGCTGATTATGCGCATTGCATGTCTACAAGTTTACTGTTATGTATTTGTTTATTTAAGTATGTTGTAATATTTAAAAATAAAACCCTGACAATCTATTTATATAATTGACTTTATACTGGAAAATATTTGCTATCACTATCAAGTATGTTCCAGTAAGTAGAGTAAGGAGAGCGTCGATGGCGCGTTGCGGAGAGGTATGGACAATTGGACACTCAATCATGAGGGTCTAAGTTCGACGACGACATGCCAATGTAACAATGCTTTTTTCTAACTTTCATAAGTTAGAAAAACTCAACTCATACGGCGACACATCAAGGTACGCAAAACCAAAATAAGCTGGCCGCGCTAGCTAGAGTAATGTATAATGTCGCGCGGCCAGGGCTCCGTTCAATAAACGTGACAAGTCGACTTATTTGTCAAAAACCGACATAATTGTCGAATTGTCGCGAAAGGGCTGTTCAATAAAGACGACAAATAAGTCAGACGGCGACATAATTGTCATGGTAGAATTGTGACACTTGTCGACCGTGTTTAATAAAACTTGACAAAATTGTCAGGCTCAAAAATAAGTAAGTTGACATATTTGTCTTGGTGGGGGAGTGACAAATTTGTCGTGACAAACGTGATTGACAATTGTCAATATTATGAGTGCAAGGGTAGAATTAAAAATTAATAATGTGAAGTGCATTATGATGTTTGCGATGGATTATAATTACTTATAAGCGTTATATTTTTCTTGAAATTCAAAATCACTAAAACAATTTTTCACAACTTTGAAGCTATCTAACTATTTATCTAACTAACATTCGTATCTTTTTAGGAAAACAACTCACTGTAGGAAAGCACTTGTGTTTGGTCGAACTTTTTATTCTCACTGTAATGGAAACTGGATATTTAGTTTAGAATTACCATAAAAAACATTTTAAGTCAGACGCGGCCTGTCGCCTGTCACCTGTCATTGTCGCGTTTATTGAACAGGGCCCAGGGCCCCATTCAACAAACGTTACAATTGTAATTTACAATGCCAATTCAGGGTACATAGCTGATAATGTTAGTGACATTACCTACTACATGTTTAGCGTCAATATTAACCAGCAATGTACACTGAATTGTAATTGTAAATTACAATTGTAACGTTTGTTGAATAGGGCCCAGGGCCCTGTTTAATAAACGCGACAAGTGACAATTGACAATGACAATTCATAGTACATTGCTGGTTACTAATAACGCTAAACTTCATGTGTCCTAGCATTCTCAGCAATGTACTCTGAATTGTCATGATCAATTGTCACTTGTCGCGTTTATTAAACAGGGCTCAGCTAATGTTTGTTTTCCGAAGCTTGATGTGTGTCGCCGCCGTGTGCACGTAATAACGACTGCTCTCAAACAGTGAAGGAAAACATCGTAAGGAAACATGCATACGCTGAAGAAGAAATTGTGATTTATTTGAAGTGAAGTCTACGAATTCGCATTGGGCACACGTGGGGGATTAACGCCCACACACCTTGAGGCTAGGTCTGTTCCCTGTAGTGGGACGTATATAGGATGATGATGATGATGTGCCAGTAATAATAGACGGTTTGAAGTAAAACAGTAAAACTTTATTTCCTTATGTTTTCCGAGTACAGTACCTAGTGAGTATAAAGCGACACAACAACAATGACTGCATGACGTGAATGGGCATGACTTGGAACTAATATGACGTTGTCTTACCGTTACATAGGCGGTTATAGTCGTATATATTACTAAGGTTTCATGTAATCAGTGCAGCTAGGCAGGTGGCATCACCGATGGCAATGAACTACAATTATACTTTAAAACGATAATTTATATGTTTACGGTATGAAGGCGAACATTTTTAGTTTAAAACCTTTTAAAAATTAATAAACTTATTTGTCAAATGGAACTAGCTTTAAACCAGAAGGATACATAATGATACAGGAAAATTCTAAGCCATTGATTTACCATTTTCTAAAAACATATTTTTATGTAGATTGGTAAATATAATGTTATGGTCTATTTAACCTAACCCCAATTTATCAAAATTAAAAACATTTTTTTTCTAGTAACACTGATCAGCAATATACAGTAAGTTTGAGTACCTACTAATTTAACCTGAGTATAGTTTAATATTAACTTACCTCTGGTAGTAACTTTTATTTAGACCAAAAGTAACTTTTATTTACACCAAAACTTGTATCACAAATAATATACATACGTTGCATTTGTTATTGTAACCTTATTTCCAAGTAGGTACTTATTCATACGACTTTACCTGCCAAACTTAACCTTTCTTGTCGATCTTGTTTTTAGAGCTTTGAATGTTGTAAATTAGGAAGGTATTGAGGTGTGCTCACGTATCGCATCGTAACCGTAAGGTTTAACGAATGATCCGTGACCAACACGCCGAAATTGATTCATTATAATGATGTATTTTGTGTACTTCTACCTATCTATCTCAGTATTTGATTTTGTTTATTTAGTTTCAATCAATCAAAGGGATCCCCTGATGTGTAGAGGTCACCATATTGGCTGTCTAGGCACATAGCTTTTAATTTCCAAAAATCATTGGTGAACATCGGCAGCTTAATTAGACAATATTAGGCATAAATGCCCTGTATTAGCAGGTTGCGGGTAAGAGACCCGACCAATACTAAATTAATTATACAATCTATAATTTGGAATCGTTTTTAGGGTTCCGTACCCAAAGGGTGAAAACGGGACCCTATTGCTAAGCCTTTGTTGTCCGTCCGTTGGTTCATCCGTCCGTCCTACATATTTAGGGCTGTAACTTTTGAACCGTAATAGCTAGACAGTTGAAATTTTCACAGAATATGCAATATTGCGGCGAATTTGTTAACGAAAAATAAAATGTCAAAAAGATAAAAATTAAGGAGGCGGTCCTCATACAAGAAACTAGTTTTTAGGAGGTAGGAGGATGTTAAAAGTTTGTGTCGTTGTTATCTAGTCTACATAATAATATAAGCCTTGTAGCTTCAGTTAGGGATCAGAATAATGTACTATGTGCCTGTGAACGTAATTTTATTTATACAGGGTGTAACAAAACACCCTAGTAATACTTAAGGGGGTGCTTCAGACCATCAATCTGAACAACTTTCACTATGGAGCCAACGTCGAGAAAAAATAAACAAAATCGGTCGTCCCATACATTTGAGTCGAGACGGTACTGCAGTTTTGTATGAAAGAACTGATTTTTTTTCGTAATTTCAATGTTGGCTCCATAGTGAAAGTTGTTCAGTTTGATGGTCTGAAACACCCCCTTAAGTTTTACTAGGGTGTTTTGTTACACCCTGTATAGGTACAATGCAAACTTCTACATAAGAATTATTTTATATTGTCAACCCTATGGGTATTTCACTACCAATGAAATAATTTACCATTCATCAATGCCAAATTATTCCAAACATTTAAAAGAACCTGCCTCAAACTTTTCGTTATTATTCACATGATGAGGGGGTAACAAGTTACAACTGATTTTGATTAATATTTGATATGGGCAAAACTTGTAAATGTAGTACCCACCAAATGACGTAATCATTTAGCTGTACAACGAGACGAGAATATTTCGCAGGCCTCTTTATAACTATTGCTCAGCGTATAAAATATTATTGAATCGGCGATGATTCCAAATCGCTAGCAAAATTATAGGCAATCGAATATGAGCTATATACGTTACCTTAGCTTGTATTTTGATTAGCTAGTATAATTATTAATCAACAATGGTAGACAAACAAAAAATTGTAGACAAACCATCATAAAGTAGTAAAGGGTGCACAGTTGACACGGTTTTCTTAAAAAAAATCTGCAATAATCCTTTTTAACTAAATAGGTAGCAATTAACTATTGCTATTGAGTTTTGCCAGTGCCATTTAGCTGTCAATCAAAGTTGATTTTCTTAAAAACCGCTGAACCGATTTTCATGAAGCATGACGTAGAATACTCTCGCAAAAATTAGCATTTGATAACAAAAAAACTCATCGAAATCGATCCAACCGTTTGAGAGCTACGATGCCACAGACGGACAGACATAAGCGTTAAATTCATAAAAACCCAATTTTTGCATTGGAGGTTTAAATAAGTTTTTTTTTCTTTTAGGTTCTAAGGAGCAGACTGAACTAAATTTAAACTTTTAATCACAATGCAATTTTGTGATGTCCTTTGTTAGCAAACGGATAAAGCAGGATAAAGGCTTGTCCAGAAAAGAACAGCAATTTGTCAGACTGATACATCACCAGCTTTTTGTTGCCTTTCAAAGATCTTATGAAGGCGTTCGTAACAAAGCATTTCGCACAATACTTAGCCTTGAATCTTATGTGGCCCCATTTAGTTAAGGCTATATCTTTCCAGAGAGTTAAAAAGTACAGATACCACATTAATGGACTTCTTTCTTATCGTGTGGGCAGAGCCCTGATGTCAGAGTTTTTTCAGACCGCCTTACGGCCTCTGAGTTGGTTTTTATGTAACGACTACTACCAACAGAGATAGTAGCCGGGACCAAAGGCTTAACATGCCGGAGCACGGAATCATTTTTCTTTTCAGGCAACCAGGTGATTCAGCCTGCAATGTCCTAACCAACTGGGGAAAAACGCACAAAGTGACATATCACTATGTGTCCCCCATGAGAATCGAACCCACGACCTCCGTGTCGAGAGTCGAATGCTCTTAATCATTATTCCACGGAGGCAGTTATGGATGGACTTGGGTGTATTTCAATATTAAGGATTTTATTTCGCTATGCTTATGTAATTCCAGCCTGGCTAGCTTCTAAATCTTTAATTTAGATGGAAGAAACAAATATGTCGCGTATGGCTTGCTAATATGGCACTGGTTTCAATCTCCCACACATTTATAATCATCTAAGACAATTTTCAGACTTCTCTTATGTGAACCTACCCTATAGCTAAATACATACAAATTCACAGTTATGCAGTAAACGTAATAGGTTTTACATAAACAGAGCTATTAATTCACGTCCATCCATCGCCAGTTGATCTACAATGTATTGCGTGAGAGTTGATTGCAGGCTCTTAGACTATCTGCTTATGTGGATCATCGACTAGGCTGTAAAGCTGTCCATCTGAACTTGTAATTTAGCTACCGGTTCCCGCTAATTCCGAACTAGTTTGTATCTTGATATTATGTAGGTACATAATATCCTATGTACAAAGCGTATCATCAACGATATATGCGTCAAAACATTTTAGTGTTTGTATGAAATCTTCTTTAGTTCTATTTATGGATAACAAAAGTTCTTCTCAAGATTCGATACAAGTTGTTCGATTATTTACAAATATACATACTTATACCTTTTAGGGTTCCGTACCCAAGTTCCAGCGCGAAGCATACGGGGCGCCGCGCTGTCCGTCCGCCCGTCCGTCTATAATATAATAAGTATAAAGAGCTTTATATCTTTTGAACCGTAATAGATAGGTAGTTGGATGGATTGGACATGGAAGGACCACATTCAAGAGACACAATTTTTTCAACGTCTTTTTTCGCGTAAAAACGGTACTAAGACAAACTTAGTGTGATCATAGTGCAAACTCTTATAGTAGGTACCTACACAGAGTACCTAATTATAAAATCAGGATCCAGGAGAATTCCCATGTTTTTTTTTGTATTATTGTGTGCGTCCGACAAGTTGAATAATGTCCTATGTCACGAAAAGGTCGAAAAAAAAGGTAATTGATGTTTCTAATACTATGTACACACGGCGACACATCAAGCTATACAAAACCAATATAAACTGATCGCGAGTCGTTATACGTTATTCGTCGTACGCGCGGCCAGCTTATTTTGGTTTTGTATAGCTTGATGTGTCGCTGTGTGTACAGTCAACAGCAAAAGTCAATGAAGTTAAAGACAAGTCGGAAATTAAAATAACGTTGAAATGTTAACGTAACTGTTGAAAACGCAATATAAGTATTATATCCACAAAATACATAAGCAGGTAATCACATGGCCCATGTACTGTATAAATAAACCATTACACAGAATGTTCTCAAACGATTTAGTATGAAGAGATAAACGTCTAATGGCCTTCTCGTAGGTGTAGTTGTGGCCATACATTTCCCGGGGCATCAAGCTACGCAAATATCTACTGTTCACTCCAAAAGATGTCTTTTAACATGACTCTTAAAAAGAACTACGTAAGTATGGGTATGCTTTGAGCTATGGGACTTCCAATGTGAAACAATAATATACTTGGGAACGATTGACAGCAAATAACTGACTTCTTCAAGTAATGAAGACGCATGCGTATTGCAAATACCCGACATTGCATCTGTAGTGTAGATACATGCATTAGCTAATGACGTTTATCTACACCAACTGTTTGGTATCTTCAAGTATTTAATTTTTACTTTGCATAATGATCGCTGTGATTGATAAATCACGTACTTATTATACAGGATGGTCCAAATCAAAATGTATATAATTTTTTTTTAGATTGTGATCTTGGGGACCTACTGGGACCCGTCAGGAAAAAATTCGATTCCCATCCAATTAGGTATAAGAAAAGATTTGTTGTTTATCTCTATCTAAAGGAAACTTTTTTATTTTTGTATGCCGTGTGTTTACTTTTTAAGTCAACAAAAAACCCAGTCCGATTTGTTAATTTTAAGAGCACTACATTATAAATTAATCTAAATATCAAAATTTTTTCAGTTTTTCTCCCTGGGATGTCCTCAAGTCAGCAATCTAAAAAAAAAAATTACATCAATCTGGTCTCACCCTGTATTACAAAGATTAGTTCTATCTGAGCAAAATATAAATAGTCGATTAACCTTGAAGCAGTCGAAGTAAAATAGCGTTTATAAATGAAAACAGCTTGGTCCGTTGATCGTGTAACACAAGCGCTAGGCCAAGGCCGTGTGACATAACACGTTACGTGTCGCGCCGTTATCTGCGCCCGCGCACCTAGCTGTACATCCACGATGTTGCTTTCTTTGATGCGGAAATAATTATTGTTATCAAGAGAAAATTGTTGCTAGAGACGTGATGAAGTAATAAAAACAAAATATTCGCTCATTTGCTCCTATGATAGATAAAGCATCTATGGATCGCGCAGATTTTATCTATCTACAAGCTGGAGTAACACATATGCGTGCGCAGCTCAGAATCATACTGTAATAAGATTCGTAGGTAAATAAGTGTGTGTCCTCATACAAGAAAGTAATAATATATATATATTTTATTTGTATAGGTATTTTATGTATTTTTATTTTTATTAATTCAATTGATATTGTAAGTTAATATTTTCTTTTATTATCATTTTGTTTTTGTTCCGTTTTTTGCTCCATATTATTTTATTAGTTACTAATTGTATGTACACATTATGTCTGCCTCTCTTTTAATACTTTTCACTGTTGCGGGTCTGCTGGAAGAGACTCTTAAGAGATAAGCTCGCCCTTTGTACATGTCTTTTCTATTGTCTGTATCAATCTGCTTGTGTGTACAATAAAGTGTTATAATAATAATAATAAAGAAACTAGTTTTTATCAATGTTTTTTGTTCTCGCACTATCGTAAAAACGGTAATACATACAAGCGTCAAACTTGGTGTGATTATAGAAAAAACTCTACAGTATAACAACAAATAATACCAAAAACAGCCAAGTGTCAGTCGGTACCACGCTAAAGTTTTTTTTTAAGTTAACATGGTGTGGGTGTGGTATAACCCTGGGTGCGTGAATAGCCCGACTCGTACTTGACCGGTTTTATTACCATTGGAGTAACATTGAAATCTTTTATAAATATTTAGCTGTTGATCAATTTCGTACACCTGCATACGTACGCTGAAAAATAAATTCCAATGCATACGCATACGTGTATAACAATCTGCATCTGAGGGTAGGCCTGTGCCCACCAGTGGGACGTTCATAGGGTGTGATGATTATGAGAACAATTTAGCTTCAACAGCAAATGTTCAGTTTGATAAAAAAACGAACATACATTTTCGAGGGTAAGAACGATAATAACTCTACCTTACACTAATGCCAAATAATGATAAATTAGGTATAATCGTTTTTACAGGTACTAGTACTTAATCAAATGATTGAACTCAAACATGATTTTCAATCACAAATTGTAAAGTAAGTATACAACTATAGGTATACATGGTGTAATCTTAAACGGCGTTACATACCTACTTAAGGGGGTGTTTCAGATCATCAAACTGAATATCTTTTACTATGGGACAAACATTGAATCGGCTGTTTTATACATTAGGGTCGAGTACCCCTCCATATTTTTATATTCTATGAAATAACCTTTTTTCTTTGTGGTTCCATAGTATTTTTTCTGTTTCATGGTCTGCACGACTAGTATGCCACCCACCACAAAGCGTTTAGACGAGAAAAACGTCATGCGCGCTCTACGCGCTCTTTTTGGCATACGTAAAATTATAAAGATGGAGGCACATCTCGATTTTTATCGTTTTCTCGGGGGTAGCATGCGAGGCCTACTGAAGTATAATGTCACGAATTTAAATTGTCTCCCCGTATAACCTATAATAATCGATCTAAAAGCAGAACATGAAATAACAAAGCAAACCAAACCGCACGATATCTATGTTAACAACAATCAATCAGATAATGTGAACTACATTATCATAATTAATGAAATAACAACATAAATAAGGCCCAGCCGTATTAATTCAAATGCGAACCAAAATCTCGCAATTAGTGCTACGTACGTACAATGTGAAACAATGTTGGTTCTATGTTTTTGTGTAGGTACTTACTCATGGAACTACAATATCGTACTAAAATTCAACATTTTAACAGTTTGTTTTGTTTGTTTGTTAAAAGATGTGTGTTGTAGAATTTCTAGCCGCATCTTTAATACAATGAATACCTTCCGACGACGCGGTGGTAGAGTACAAAAATAATGTCAGAAAGTTATCTTTATTAAAAAAAAGAGTTTTTTCATATAACATAATATAAACAACATAATGTTATTTAAACACTTAACACTCTCTGGGGTCCTCGCTTCCCTAAAGCCCAATCTTTATTGGGATCAGGAGTGCGATTTTTGAAACTCATTCGCTGAGTTCAGCAGTTGAAAAGGTCAAAATTACTACGGAGATGCGCATCTTTCTACTGGTGATTTGACTTTCAAAAATCGCATCCCTGAAGTATGATTTTTCAAAGTCAAATTAGCAGAAGAAAGATGCATATCTTCACAGTAATTTTGACATTTTCAACTGCTGAACTCAGCGAATAAGATTCAAAAATCGCACTCCAGGAACTTCTTCAGGTGAGTGACAGGGACTCAAAGCTTCAAGGTCTTAAAATCTGTAGATCTGCTCAGCTTTAAAGCTTATACCTATTAAAATACATTAGTTTAGCTTAATTAATAAGCGCGTAACTCTCAAAATTTTTTATTATATGACTATGATGACTGTTGTTCAATCTATTTTGGTTATGGTGACTGCTCCCTTTCACGCCACTCGTGTGCCTTCGTGTAGCTAGCGTAAATTGAACTTACACGAACAAATCTAGCATCAATCTAGGTTCTAGATGTTTCCCCAGCTTCAAGCCGTCATGTCTTACCTCACGGCGTCATGTCGCGCGGCGGGATGTCGCCCGACGACCAACGCAACGGGACTGCCAATCTGAGATTACGTGGAAATAGCGTATTGCCATTCCACATTCGAAAATAGAAACGTGTGCGGAATATTATACGACTATTACTAATTTGTTAAGCTTTTTATTGGGCTGGGAAATTTATGGGAATTCTTATTGGTGATATAAAACGTGACTTATGATACTGTCCGTGGTAGTTAAATAGAATTTGAATGAAAAATTAAATCTGACACTGATTGTGAAGTTAAAGGTCACTGGGCACCTGAGTATGAAACCTATACCCACGATCTACAGAAAAAAAAAAGTATAGAATGTTTAGATAAATGTCTCTAGTTCGTGAATATATAGGGTTAAATTGATATCATTAGCATCCTTTTAAACTAATAGTCTATGAGAAAACCAATCGGAGCAACAAAGAAATCAGCTGTTGCATACATTTGTGTTGCGTAGGCTAGCGTAGGCATTGCAGTTTAGTATGGAACAGCTGATTTTTTTGTTTCTCCGATCGGTTCGCTCCCATAGTGAAAGTTTTTCAGTTTGATGGGTAGACTCTTAGTTTAAAAGGGTGCTACTGATATCAATTTTACCCTGTTTATATCGCTTAATGTAGACCATGGGATTCAGGCCAAAAACTAATAAAGAAAAAATGAAATATTTTGGTATATGTTTTTACATTTTCGTTCATTTGATACATTTTCTTACATTTTGTACATTTTAGTACATTTTAGTACATTTTAGTACATTTTATTACATTTTAGTACATTTTGTAATTTTTTACCTACATTTTCGTAAATTTTTTACATTTTTGGACATTTTCGTACATTTTATACATTTTTGTATTATAGTACAGTACATTTAGTACAGTTTCCCATGGTTAAAAAAATAAATAACAACATAAAATTGAATGTGGGTTAATACTAATCATTTTAAAACCAATTTGGTTTTTGTAGGAAAAATTTAGTCTGAGTCAGATTTCGCCCAATGACCTTTCTTGTAAAGAATTGGAATCTAAGAAATTAGTTTTGCGTTTATTTGGGCTGCAGGCGCAGATTAGAATCGTGGAGCAAAAGAGTTCAACGAGAGCGTTAAATTAATAATGTACCGTTCCCTTAATTTTTTCGACAAGTAGGTATCATTTTGTTTTTAAATGTAGGCTATTCTATATTAAACTATCGATTAAAATATAGATTTTTTCCTCTCCTAATGCAGTATCCAAGCCTCTATGTATCGCAAATATTGGCTTACGCTAGTTACGCTTCAAAAATGCTATACCACATCTAAGTACCTAGTATATTCCCATTCTTGTCTTGGGTGACTTTTTTCAGGGGATGACCAGACCGACAAACTGAACAACTTTTTCTATAGCACCACCGTCGACAGGGCGAAAAAAAATCCGCTGTCCTACGAGCCAAATATATAGATGATTTTTTTTTTCGCGATTTCGATGTTGGTCCCATAGAGAAAGTTGTTCATTTTGATGGTCTGGTTATCCCCTTAAAAAGTGTCAGAATATTAAGAAGGACCCTGTATATTTTAACTGCTCAAATAGAAATATCATTTAATCATTAATATCATTATACAACGTTAAGCTATTAATTTAATACTGGATAGACCCGGTAGTGACACATTTTGTATTACAATAACGAATTGAGCAAGTTTCTACACTCTAATTATAGTGTTCCAATGATAATAATATAGGTGATGTAGTTGTAAATATAAAATGTTAATGGAATTAAATGTAATATTATCAAGGCATTAATCTTTCCATAACAATGACCTTCTTGTCAGGCTTACAATTGGCAACACAAGAGTCTCAAATTCTCAATCAACTCTATAGCAATAATGTATAGTTGTATAACTTTCGTTGCAAACTGTACTTTAAATGTGTGGGTAGAATGAGTAATGATTATGGTTTACGTACGGCTTTATATCGCTTTGTGCTCGAAGGTTTCGTCCAATTATCGGCAGTTTAGCCTTGCTTTATATTTGGTGCAATAAGACATATGGTTCACGGCCTCGTCAAATTTTTATAGATTTATTTTGTTGTGGTTAAATATTGTACAGTTCGCAACTATGCTAAGATATAATTAGTAGTAAAAACGAAAATAACAGTAATTCCAGTTTTTATAATAATGTGCGAGTATTGCCCAAAAACTCTACTGAACCGACCCAAATTTTTGTATATAAAAATACGTTAACTAATGTTCGTATTCCCTTTTGAGGCGGTAAGTAATTTTGTGTTTTAGCGATGGTAGAAGTTCTTCAAGTCAATTATAATTTAGGATTCGGAATCAACCGCCCCGCCGTCATAGTATACTGGCAGATTTTTTTTTACGTTCCGTAATTTTCAGTGGTGGTTCAGACCATGAAACTGAAACATTTTCACTATGGACCCAACTTCGAAATCGCGAATAAAAAATCTGCTGTTTCATACAAAACTGCAATACCTATTCGACTCAAAATATGTATGGGCAAAGTATATATAACATGTATGGGACAGTCGATTTTTTTGTTCTCTTGTTCAGTTTGATGCCGTGAACTAACCCTGAAAATAACCGAAACGGTATAAAAACATCCAGTGTAATCTAATCCAGCACAGATTAAGTCTGTAACATAGTAAATACACTCGCTTATTCAAATTAAAATATGAAAAGCGATTTACTTATGAATGCAATCCATTCAAGACAAAAGACAGATCAAAATTACTGATTGATAGTTAGTTTAGTATAAGGAATTTTCGTCTAATTAGTATCCGTCATGGCAATACTGAAAAAATCTGCCCTGCGAACAATGTTTTGAGCGCTGTACCGTCCTTCTGGAATGGGTATAAGACAATATTTAATGTAATCACCATCAGCAACATTATTCAAGTAGTTTAATTAGCTTGTTACAGCTGCACAGTTAATCTGTTACCATTTTAGCTGGATCTTGTGTTTGTGCCACATTCGTGATGGAGGCTCTATTTATACCATCTTAGTTTTAGTACGTTCATTAGGGTAATAAATGTGTTTATTTGTTCAGGTACCATCTTATGCATTAAGAGACGTTGCATACAGCCAGTAACAAAAGTCGCTAAACATTTTCGTTTAAAAACATATTATCCGGACATAAACTATTTATTCCCTTTATGACCATTATACAAGGTGCTACAAAAAATGAAATAAACATTTAAGGGGGTGGTTTAGACCATCAAACTGAACAACTTTCACTATGGGACCAATATCGAAATCGCTAATAAAAATGATGATCCATACCTAACCACAAATCTACTCGAGCTAAATTTTATTTTTCGCGATTTCGATGTTAGTCCCATAGTGAAAGTTATTCAGTTTGATGGTCTGAACCTATAAAGTTTTCAATTTTTATTTTACTTTTGTAACACCCTGTATAAAAGACCTAAAAAAAGGAGCAACAGCAACAGAAGCGGTTGTAGCAATAGTTCTGATCTGACCATCAATGGTCGGTATTATGGTGAGTTTAATTGTCGATATAATGTTTAGAACATTTTCATTTACTTTGCTATTCCTTGGAGTCTTGTAGAACTTCCAGATGGACCGTTTGAATTACAAATAAGGACGCCTCCACTTAGTTATGTGTACAGGCCTTACGCATTACATCTCTATTGTCAAGTCTCCAAACGCAACCATTGTCCTTCTCGATTCAGTCGCGGAGGCGAGTTGAATCGATATTTGGCGCCCTGTACTGTTAGTTATCGATTCGGCATTGTCTCGTCCTGTCCTGGCATTCAAAGACACCACGACTCTGCGCGTGCCTCGAATTTATTGAAGCACTCGTGAGAACATCCAATGAAGTAACGCAAATAAATGTACCTAACTAAGATAATATCAAATTCAGGTCGACCAATACAACCATGATGGAAATTCTTCAAGATATTTTTTTTTTTCATTGTAATATCAATCATATGAGATAGAAGTACCTACATAAGTAGGCCGTAATTTTCTTTTCATATAAGGTATTTCATCTGAATTAATTTACAAATCATTGCTCAACTACTCATACAATACTGTCACGTGTATAAGACGAACTAATTCCTAATGCCTAATTCATAGAGAGTCAATCTAGTTGAAAATGTAAGTGTGTCCCCATTTTAATAATAATTCCATGTATTGGTGATACGAAATGATGCTTTTCGCTTTCATTGTAAAAATCTGGCTTGGAATATATGAATGTGGAATGCATCTGCAGCCAACAAGGTCCTGCTTTCACGTGTGAGAACACGGGCAGTGCGCATCATTTCCAACGTGATTGCGAATCTATGCTCCAGCCAGTCCTTTAGAGTCCACCTGCCTGCAACGTGACCTGGTCCGTTAAATACCATGACCTCTTTAAGTCTTTTAATTGCTGAATAACTTAAACATAAGCAAGGATTTTCGTTTGCAGAATATTCTTTTCGCTACCTAAGAGATTTTCTGTGGTGGTATCTAGCATAAAAATGATCACAGTCCTATTTCAGTTCACTATTTTTAATCGACGTCATCTTTAAATCTTATTGCTGAATAGGCACAAAAGCTTCTTGCAAGGTTAATTATTATTTTTCAAAATCATGATTGAAATATTGAGTAGGTAGATCCTTGAATTTAATTGCACTTGATACGACCTTCTATCGCAGGGTACTATTGAATAAGTCATAGAATCTGGTATAAACATCGATTGGGATCTAAAAAGTCCACCTTCTCAATATTAAAACATTTCTAACCCATTTCAACCTTCAAAAGCAAAAAAATAAAAGTTTTTGCATCTGAAAAAGGTTATAAATTTACAAAATATTGAGATTTAATTTAGTGTGGTTCAGTAAAGAATTAAAATGTTTGTAGACCCTTATTATCGCAGAACTAAACAGCATTGAGTCATTAAATGGTCACACAGGCCTATAGCAGCAATTACTTTACCCAAAATGTTACATTTTAAAATAGAAAGAATAAATCAGACAATATATGCCGAAATTGGGCCCGACCAATTGCTATACAACGTGTTAATGAATTAACGCAAAGCTAGAAAGTAGTTTGTTTAGAATCGAGAGCAGAATCGAATTATCATGGTTTCAACATAGGTAATTTTTTTCAAAATATTAAATAATTTTTTGCAAAATTTAAAATTAACTGAACCCGATGACAACCCACCGCACGGGCACACTCACCCTACTTACTACCAAAACAAGATTATAAAAATGTATCCCTGAGTACGTTAGTGCTTTTTTTCAGTCCTGAAATGATAACAAATCATTTTTGCCTCAAAACTTAAAATGCGAATAACTTTAAATTTTAACTATCAAAATAATGAAATTATTGTTGCAATCTAATTATTTTGTTATAAATCAGTTGGGGTGTATGAGGTTTTGCGCTAATTCACTAACACGTTGTATATTTAGGTAGGTAATGAATAAATGTTTAAAATCATTCAACCAAAGCATGAAATCAGGGGACAATTGAGCTCAAAACTTATGTTCAAAATACAGAAGGCTTTGGTTTCGCCGCATTGTCCATATTTTAAGAAGTTCCAAAGACAAAAGATCAAAAATTTTACAAAAACCGACTTTCGCTTTAACTCTACTTTCACGCAGTTATAATTTATTGGCCCTAAGGGTTGCTGTTACATTTGTGCACAATAGTGATGTCAGTCTGTTTATACAACTGTATACAATTTTTGGAGCAACAGTGTAATAAAGTGAATGAATACAATGTTTAAATCTTCTATAGAAACCAAACCGTTTCAAATTTTTATTCCGAGAAGGCGAAAGAAAGGAAAAGGAATATATTGCGCCGGAGTTTCCTATCTAACGTTATCTATTACATAGTAGCGAGATACACCGTTAGATATAGTGTTGTTATAGGTTAGTTACATATACCACATAATCAGTTGTTATCTAGATCGTTGCCTCACGTCGCTAAGTCGACTCGTCATCACGTCGACTCGACAGCGACCAAAACTTTTTTTTTATTGATTCTCTTACAGTTACCCATGTCATTCATGATGATACCTCTATACTTCTTAAGCTAAATGCATATAAGCATTATTCATGTAAACTCTTGTAAAAGTGCATTTAAATTTTGTGGATACAGTTTCAGTCGAATTACCTGTCTATGTATAATATAGCTAATAAGTTTAAGTTGTATGATTGACTTCTGATTAAATTGTTACTAAAACCGACCGGTGTGGAACAAAATTAGAAATAAACGATTTATTTATCCGTTTAAGATCCATTTATATCGAGTTAGGAACTGGTAACGCAGAAGAATATGAGTAACAATAAATTATCAATACAGGGTGCAATCCTTTTAAACTAAGAGTCTACCCATCAAACTGAACAACTTTTACTATGGGTGCAAACAGATCGAAGCAAAAAAATCTGCTGTTGGATACATTTGAGGTGAGTAGGCACTGCAGTTTAGTATGGAACAACTGTTTTTTTTGCTCCGATCGGTTTACCCCCACAGTAAAAGTTGTTCAGTTTGATGGGTAGACTCTTAGTTTTAATGGTATCAAATTCACCCTCTGGATGAGATTTAGACTTCCGCGAGTACCTGATAAAGAGTAAGCAGCCAAACTGACTGTTGACAGGGCCCTGTTCAATAAACGCGACAATGATAGGTGACAGGCGACAGGCGACAATTCTACAATTCGACAATTTACTGTTCAATAAAAATTGACATTGACATAATTGTCATGGTGGAAAATTGACAAATATGTCGAATTGTAATGACAATTTGACATATTTCTGTTCAATAAACATTTTCTCCTGACAGGCGACATATGACAATTTGTCGTGAAAAACTTGACATTTTTGTTTTATTGAACGCTAAATTGTCATGAAAAGTCGACATATTTGTAAAATTGTCATAAAATCGCGACAGGTGACCTAGGTGTGTGTCAAAACATTTGCAAATTGCCCAAACAAGGATTGATTGAAATTTTTAGAGAAAAATGGTGTTAACATCTAGCAGTAAAAGCAACGATGATGAATATTTAGTGGAAATTGCATCGGCTTTTATAGACAGAATCAACTTTTCCTTTAGTGTAACCGACCTTGAATTTAATGAAAAATTTCGGGTATTATTCGGGTAATATTTGGTTTTTCCAAGTTTTGCCAACATTTTTTAATTTTGATTTTGTGTGTGAGTTTTTCACTAAATTTTCCGAATAATACATCCTTTATTATCATTAATTTGGCCTAAAATTGTTCATTTACTATTATGATCCATCGCAAATATCATAACTATAGATAGGATATTCGGATGCATATTTACCTAAACTTCATTTTTAGCTATAAAATTATGGAAGCGGCTTCTTAAAATTATTATTTTTAAATATTTATCGGGATGCAATGAAAATGCGGGATTGCATAACTAATCGGATGCATAATATGAAAGCTACTTTTTTAAATTATTTAATTTAGAAAAAAAATATTTTTTTTTTGTAAAACAAATCCTGGTATGTCAGAAAGTCCGGGAATGCATAACTACTCGTATACATAGTATAAAAGCGAGTTCTTAACATTATAAAAAAATACAAAAAACATTTTTTTCTTAAGTGCACTCCATAATAGCCAACACCTCAACTTTAGGTAAATATGCATCCGATTATCCGATCTCTAATCATAACACTACACATAATACTTTTTTCAATTTTAACCTCATACCACTATACCTTAATAATAAATATAAATGTCGGAAATTGACAATTGTCAAGTACCACGATAAATATGTCATGACAAATTTGTTGAGAACAGTAATTTTAGAGACTGACAATTGTCAAGTTTTATTAAACACGGTCGACAGGCGTGACAATTCTACCATGACAATTATGTCGCTGTCTGACTTATTTGTCGTCTTTATTGAACAGCCTTTTCGCGACAATTCGACAATTATGTCGGTTTTTGACAAATAAGTCGACTTGTCACGTTTATTGAACGGGGCCCAGGGCGCTGCTCATGACCTACCTTGTGTAACATTTCATTCTTTAGGTACCTAGGTTTCTAAACACACGAACAGCATTAGCATTGGTAAAGTATCAAAATTTTGGGATCACATTTTTCTATAAAGAATTTAATCATGTAGGTTATATTATAATTAAATTCAGTGAACCTACCTACGACCCGGTGGTTAGTGGAATGCTTTTGGTTATCTGTGGATTGTTAGCAGGACAGCCAATTACAAGGTCGAATCCCGGTTCGGTCAAGTTTTTCATAATAAATAAGGCCAAATAGCTGATGTTTGAGATTATTACGATTTTATACGTGCCTGTGAGGGTTATTAGAATATATAATATCCTTCTTAATATGCTGACACTTTTTTAAGGGGATGATCAGACCGTCAAATTGAACAACTTTCTCTACGGCACTAACATAAAAATCGCGAAAAAAAATCAGCTCTTCCATACATAACTGCAAACCTACTCAAGCCAAATGTATGGGACAGCAGATTTTTTTTTCGCGTTTTCGATGTTGGGCCAATAGAGAAAGTTGTTCAGTTTGATGGTCTGATCATACACTTAAAAAGTGACAGCATATTAAGAAGGACTCTGTATAATTTAATTTATCTAAGTAAAAAACTATTCTGCAACATATTTCATTTATGACTACTATTAAATATTACTAAAACATGAATACTTAAGAATAATTAGTACAGACCTAAAAACGTGTCAGGTTTTAAATGTTTGAAATTTTGTTTCTCACTTCTTTATTTTAATGAGAATGGCATTCTACGGAGAGCTCTGAGAAATAATCCAGTCTGAGGGGCCCGCAGACCAGAAAGGGAATTAACTCAAATGCAAAGCTTACGACTAACTTTCATCTCACTCACTCTGATACAGTAAATGACTTGATGAAACAGGACAGGTACTGCTTAAACCGGCTACTCAACTCACGTAAGTTGGTCAAAGTGAAATGACCGCCGTTGACCATTTTGGCAGTTGCGTCATTCATAGATTTGGAACTCGAATGTAATTTTAATTTGACGAAAAAAAAAGGGTCCGTATTCGACATTTTAAAACAAGTCTTAGAAATATTTAATTAATATGTCAAATGTGAGTTATTTATTTATTTATTTATTCCTACTTGACCTTTAAAACACAAAATAAACAACGACAAATATGCAAACATTACTGTTTTTAGGGTTCCGTACCCAAAGGGTGAAAACGGGACCCTATTACCGGATTACGTCCGTCCGTCCGTCCGTCCGTCCGTCTGTCCTACCTATTTAGGGCTGTAACTTTTGAACCGTAAGAGCTAGATAATTGAAATTTTCACATAATGTGCGTTATTACGGCGGATTTGCTAAAAAATAATAAAAATTTCAAAAGTTAAAAATTAAGGGGGTCCATAAATAAAATGATACTTACCTACCACATTTTAATCACACACATCATTTTACAAAAATTTTTATTTTTTTTACATTATAGTAAAAAGTCAAGTCAATGTCATCGAATTAGGAAAAAACCTGTAATGATAATATTGTGTATTGTAAATATAGTATGAAATAAAATAAATAAATTATAATTAATTACGTACATAGGTCTTGACCAGCGCGTAATTTCTCTATGGTTTGACTAAGTAAATAAATAAACCTAAAATTTAGACATAAGTAAGAAAAGAAAAAAAAGCTCAGATCCTGGTCCTAGTCAATTATCAAACGGCCAGAAGGTTAGAAGGAAAGCATAACAAATCATGCACACGTAGACGAAGGCTTCAATGAGAATTCAAACTGCGTTCTATATTTCGAACCGTGTTTTTTTCCGGCGAACGCGTCCAAGTTCAACAGCCACGGCAGCGCCCGCGCCGCTCTAGACATGGTTAAGGAAGGATGAAGCCGACCCACTTGCAGTTCCATGACCTCCGCCGCAACCTAACGCTTGCCATCCTTTTCTCGCAGCCGCCTGAAATAGTGTCGTCTCTGTTGCTCCCGGAATATTTTTCGCAAACCTGTGGAAAATGGCGCAGAAGCGCGGACGCAAGCTCGCGAGTTATGGGCCGTGTGATGATGAGGTTTTTAAGGTTAGCACAGTACCTACAGTTATTTGATTTATTTTCTGCGGTTCTTTGGTTGTCTGATTTTGAAAAGGTATTGTCATGAAAAATACTCTAACTTTTTTTTGGTAGATTCTATACCTAGTGAAAAAAGATAAAAAACCGTAATTCTATGCAGTATGCTGACATTTTTTAATAAGGTGATCAGACCATCAAACTGAACAACTTTCTTTATGGGACCAGCATCGAAATCGCGAAGAAAATATCAGCTGTCTCATACATTTGGCTCGAGCACGCTTGCATTTTTATATGGAACAGCTGATTTTTTTTCGCGATTTCGATGTCTGATCTGTGATCGATCATTCCCTTAAAAGTGTCAACGTATTAAGAAGGACCCTATATATTTATTCTATGTATATCGTTGTCTACTCATCATAATACAAGTCCAGGCTAGATTCTGGTACTTTAAATGTGACTAGTGTGACAATGTCCAAGCTATTTATTTATTGTGGTGGTTAAAATAAACATTTATACCTAGCTCTACCAGAGCTCTACTTGATTTCCTAATACCACCTACTAGGTATTTTAAAGAATTTTTTACTATTATTGAAGTAAAATATGTTGATGGTGGAAGGTATAAATAAAATAGACACGAATGCCATCAGTGATCAAGGTCATTGATCTCTGAGCATGCGAAAAGACTAGAAAATCACCGGAAAATTAAACGAATCTTCCAATTTGATACGTGTTGTTGGGTTTCCACGTATTTCGTAATTATAACCTTGGAACTAATTGCGTTAGTGGGAAGAAAATATGGTATCTACATTATCTATTCAAATAGCCTCAGGAGTGCGATTTTTGAAACTTATTCGCTGAGTTCAGCAGTTAAAAATGTCAAAATGACTATGGAGAATTGGAGGTATGCATCTTTCTACTACAGATTTAACTTTCAAAAATTATACTTCAAGAGTGCGATTTTTGAATCTCATTGGCTGAGTTCAGCAGTTGAAATTGTCAAAATTACTATGGCAATATGTGTGGAAATACGCATCTTTCTAATGCTGATTTGACTTTCAAAAATACTGGAGTGCGATTTTTGAAAGTCAAATCAGCAGTAGAAAGATGTGTATCTCCGCAGTAATTTTGACATTTTCAACTGCTGAACTCAGCGAATGAGATTCAACAGTCGCACTCCAGGTCCTTGTCTTTTTGCTTGGTAGTAAATAACACGCTAATTCAAAAACGGGTTTGAAAAATATTAGTTATACTCGTAAGTATTCTTTTTATTATATTATTAAGTATTACCTGCACATGTCAATTCAATACTTATTTATTTTGATTCAAGATATTAATTAACATTTTTATTTTATTATACAACGTGTTAATGAATTAGCGCAAAACCTCATACACCCCACCTGATTTATAACAAAATAGATTGCAACAATAATTTCATTATTTTGATAGTTAACATTTAAAGTTATTCGTATTTTAAGTTTTGAGGCAAAAATGATTTGTTATCTTTTCAGCACTGAAAGAAAGCGCTAACGAACTCATGGATACATTTTTATAATCTTTTTTTGGTAGTAAGTAGGGTGAGTGTGCCCGTGCGGTGGGTTGTCATCGGGTTTAGTAAATTGTATTTTTTGCAAAAAAATTATTTAATATTTTTTAAAAAATTACCTATGTTGAAACCATGATAATTCGATTCTGCTCTCGATTCTAAACAAACTACTTTCTAGTTTTGTGTTAATTCATTAACACGTTGTATAGTTCATCAGGATCAGGAACTTTTTATTTCATTAAAAAGCGGCCAAGTGCGTGTCGGACTACTTGCGCATGGAGGGCTCCGTACCACTATACATATATTATATATATAATATTATATATAATATATGTATAGTGTATACATGTAAATGTATATAATATATATATGTAAATGTAAGTTTTTTTGTCAGGCTTTCACGCGAAAACTACTTAACCGATCATCATGAAACTGTGTACTTACACATATTCTTGGAGGTATTAGAAGTAACATAGGATACTTGGAGTTTTCCAAACTCCACGCGGACGAAGTCGCGGGCAAAAGCTAGTATAATATAAATATTTACCGTTTACGTTTTTATGATATAGAATTATTGAGCAAGAAAAAAAACGTTGAATACTTCTTTCTTGTTTACTTTTTGTTTTTATATTTATATTTTTATTTAATGGCCTCTTGCTTGTGCGTTAGCACGTTAGCACTACATTTCCGCCAGTGTCAAGTAGTTTATGGGAGAATCTATTTCAATCTCAGGGATTATTGTTTTTGGTCAAGAACAAGAAGAGATTGAGGATTGCCACGAGAATTGCAGAGACTCGTGGCAGGCAAAAACGCGACTCGCGATAGCCACGCGTGACAAGTCCTCGCGTTAGAACCTGCAACGTGACTCTTTTTGTTATTTGTCATCCTTTTTCATCTAATTCAACATAATGACACATATGCTGTGAATTTCAACTATAATAGGCAGCTAGTTGAAATTCATACGGCTTAAAAAAAACCGGCCAAGTACGAGTCGGGACTCGGGCAATTAGTGTTCCGCACTACCAGTTGTTTAACATGGGTCATTGAAGAAACCACTGTAAATTTACACATACTTAGTATGTGGTGACATAGTAATCATCATTTTACACTGGACGCCCTGGTATTCGTTTTTTGGGTATAGAAAAAAAACTATCCAAGTTGGAGCCACCCTGATAATTTTCCCGCCATCTAAACGTTATTTCTGATGTTCATGATTTTTTTCAGATCTTATACGGCAATATTTTTTGAAAAAGAGGTGGGGCAGCAATTTCTCGGATTGAATTGAAAATTTTGTTAAACAAAGTTTTTATAAAAAAAAAAACATATTTTTAGACTCGTATTTTTATAAGCTTTCAATTGATACCCCACACCATAGGGTAGAAATTTTCTTTTTTAATTTACCCTTTCTTACTCCCCAAATTGCCCCCCAATATAAAAATTTCGCTTTTTTTACTTCATTTATGATATTGGACCACCAATTGCTATATCTGTACCGAGTTTCAACTTCCTATGTCTTACGGTCTCTGAGAAAAATGCCTGTGACAGACGGACGGACAGACACCGAGCTGATTCCATAAGTGTTCCGTTTTTCCAATTTTGGTACGGAACACTAAAAAGATACAGACCTTTTCACAACACGTAGCAATAGTACCTACTGTTGACAACGTAGGCTTAGTAATAGGGTCCCGTTTTAGCACCCTCTTCGTATGGAATCGGCAAATGAGTATAAAACTTAAAAACAGGTTTTCCAAACTTGACCACGTCACGACTGCATAACCAAAGGTTATCGTGACGGAAAAGGACACAACCCCCAAACCATGTCATAACATAACACCACACAACAATGACCGCAAATGGGATGGCGGCGACGACTCAAAAGAGCATAACATCGCCATATAAAGAAGGACACGAGCGTACTGAATTTCATTTTCTAAAACCCGATTACATTGGAGGTGACGCAAGGCGGGCTGGAGGTCGGCTAACGGGCGACAAGAGTCGAAATCGAAAGGCGTTCGAAACTGAAATCGAAGGGAGCATTCCCGTTATCCTGCTGGACCGAGATGGAAAGCTCCCGTTAACACTGAGTTAACGTCATGCTATGCAATCATGCAACAATGAGTCACGGAATACTCCTGCGCTGGCTAGACTTTAATAACTGTAGCTTACGTAATATATATCCGACCGACGCGCACTGTCTCATACTTTATCCGAGATTTAATAATTAGTTATACAGGGTCCAATCGAATATGCTGAAGGGTTTTTAAGAGGATGATCAGACCATGAAACTGAACAACTTTCTCTATGGGACCAACATCGATATCGAAAAAATCTATGGTCCATATTATTTGCGTCGAATAGGATTGCAGTTTTGTATGAAATACCTAGCTGTATTTTTTTCGCCATTTCGATGTTGATCCCACAGTGAAAATTAATCCGATTTAAGATCAGGAGTGCGATTTTTGAATCTCATTCGCTGAGTTCAGCAGTTGAAAATGTCAAAAACACTATGGGGATACGCATCTTTCTACTGCTGATTTGACTTTCAAAAATCGCACTCCTGAAGTTTGATTTTTGAAAGTCAAATCAGCAGTAGAAAGATGCATATCTCCATATAATAGCAATTTTGACATTTTTAACTGCTGAACTCAGCGAATGAGATTTAAAAATCGCACTCCTGATCGTGCCCTTAAGAGGCACGTCAGTCTATTAAGAAAGACCCAATATATTTGTAATTTTGTTGATTCCTTTGAAACTTGGATCAGAAAAATTATATGTTATTTTCTTAACGATATTGAAGGCTTTCCAAAATCAGGTCCGATCTTTTGAGGGAAACACCATTACTGCTTCTGGTCTCAAATAGGATGATGATGTTTGTTTGTCACTAAGACTTGGGCTTGAGACTAATAATATAATGAGCTTTGTTGCACCTTTACCTACTTTTGAGTTAGGACGAGGCATTCTGCTGAAACAGATTTGAAAGATAATGGTGAGGTGCGTTGCTGTTATTTTGTGGGTATTTCTTGACAGAAAAACACTGAGGTTATTAATGTCATAAAAGTCTAAACAAATAATTATCGCTCCCATGGGACCGTCCGGGTCGGCGTAAAAATGAAGAAGCCTATACCCAGCAGTTTACGGTTTACCGGGCCGATGATGATGAATTAACGCTCACAGGCACAAAGGTACTATGTTCTGAACTAAACCTAAATCTACTAGGGTTTATATTTAAAGAATTAATTCAGACAACATTGACACTAACATCATAGAGTAAATAAATTATACACAACAGAGGGTAAATGCCCATACTAAGAAAGTTGCCACCTTTTTATATGAAAACTCGCGCAAGTACAGCGCCGGTGGTGAGTAGCCGGTACTACAGCAATGTTTAATTACGTTAAAATACGTATTAAACACATTTGTTATTAAAATTTTTATGAAAATTAATCTATATAATTTATTTCCGTGGAACAAAACTCAAATAATAGTGATTTAATAACGTTAAATTAAGATTTAGGTATCTCTCGGTCAGGCCAGTAGCGACATCTGTTTGCGCCAAGACTATACTAAATCTAAAATGTATGGAACTGTCCAGACATTCTAACATAGACGTGTGGTATGACATCGTGGAATAAACAATGAAAACATTTAAAACACAACTATTATTAGGTATACTCTATTGAATTGCTTTGCTTGACTAACTTATTCCTCATTTCATAGGAAAAATAACTTGTTTGTAATTCTTTGACGGTGTGGCATTGAGTCGTGTGTCCCACTTAGCGAGTAACGGTAACTTCAGAGTCCTGGCCAAAACAAACCAGCAGCGAGCGGCAGCGTGAGAAGTGCGATGAGCAGAATGTTTCCGCTACTTTAACCTGCATGTCGCATGCTTCAAGGACTCTAACTCGTGTGTTTTGTTGTACAAAAAAGTGCTAAGTTTGTATACTTACTGACTAGATAAAAGAAATTTTAAGCTTGCGGTAGCACCGGTATAGCCAGGTGGCGGTGGAATTATGAATTATTTGTTTTATAAACTTGACATTTTTTATTTTCAGACCTGGCATTATTATCATCTGTGGATGTTCGCTTATTCTAGACTTGGACAAATAATAGTAGATTATGTACCAAGGGGATAAAGCAGTGTCTTTCATCACGGGCGCAATATTGAATCCCGAGCGTAACGAGGGATTCTAGGGTTAACTCCCGAGCGTAGCGAGGGAGTTTAGAGTTAACTCCCGAGCGAAGCGAGGGAGTTAAGACTAGAATCCTGAGTGAAGCGAGGGGTTCAAGCTCGCCCAAGATGAAAACACGTTTATCCCCGAGGACCATACTCTACTTTTCACACCCTCCGCGAGAAAATAAAAAGCAATACTGTTAGAAACCCAGGGGAGCGTGTAAATTCTCTATGGTTAGAAACCAATTCTTTTATTAGAGTTTATAACAAAGTATTAGTGTTCAATAGTATAGTATTTAGAAAAACTATTTTATTAAATTAAAAGTGAAAGTAGATATTTGAAACATTAGACCAGGAGTGCGATTTTTGAATCTCATTTGCTGAGTTCAGCAGTTGTAAATGTCAAAGTAACTATGGAGATATGCATCTCCATACATTTTCAACTGCTGAACTCATCGAATGAGATTCAAAAATCGCACTCCTGGAGTGCGATTTTTGAAACTTTCTTTGAACTCAGCAGTTGAAAATGTCAATATTACTACGGAGACGTGCATCTTTCTACTGCTGATTTGACATTAAAAAGTCATACTCCAGGAGTGCGATTTTTGAAAGTCAAATCAGCAGTAGAAAGATGCGTATTTCCATTGTAATTTTGACATTTGCAACTGCTGAACTCAGCGAATGAGATTCAAAAATCGCACTCCAGTTGTGGAAAGACAATGTAATATTTTTTTATTACTTTGTTCGTAGCAATAGGAAGGCAATAATAGGTACAGAGCAAGTACAGAGATATGCAGTATTCGCGCCATAAAGATGATACCTTTATGATTCGCGCCTTTTTTTCTTTTTTTGTGTTCAATACTCGTGGTGGACAGTTCAAATTTCGAATTAAGTTCTTTTTGGTGCCTGTCTCCATAATTAGTTTTCATCACAGGTTTTCATACGAATTTTAAGTAAGGATCGTAGTAACTATTAAATAATCTGTGGATGCAGTTCCATATTCAAATCTCATTATTGACCAGCGGGTTATAATGAAATTCAGTACAATATTATTGCCCGGCTAGGCCCAGGGCTATAATGACTTGCTTTAGGTTCGAGTTACATGACATATAATGTTCCATTTTCGAGCGGGTGGTGTGAAAAATAATATACCTACCTACTTACTTAGGTACTCTAACACTAGGACGCATTAATTTCAAGGACATTTTTGCTACCGCGCTATAGTGACAGGATATCTAATTAATTCCTACTCTGATATTAAGATTATGAACTGAAGTTAAATTAGGTACTTACACAAAAATTAATAAAACTATTATACTATTTTTAAATAAGGCCAGGAGTGCGATTTTTGAATCTTATTCGCTGAGTTCAGCAGTTGAAAATGTCAAAATTACTGTGGAGATACGCATCTTTCTACTGCTGATTTGACTTTCAAAAATCGCATTCCTGGAGTATGATTTTTGAAAGTCAAATCAGCAGTAGAAAGATGCATATCTCCACAGTAATTTTGAAATTTTCAACTACTGAACTCAGCGAATGAGATTAAAAAATCGCACTCCTGAACGTTTAATGAAAGCAATGTTACTAATATTTTTAACCGACAAGTTTTATAAGGCGTAACGTAATGTAGAGATGAAACAGCAAAAAAATAGGAAAGACAAGATACAGTGGGATGCATATTATTATCCCCGAATATGTTTTCGATCAGATCAATCCTGAGACATAAACGTGTTCTGAGATCATTCGTGATCCGCGAAGAAAATACCTTAAGGCGGTTGCAGAGGGGTCAATTTTATACTGATTTTGTACAAAGCTTTGACGCACAATACGCGTAGACGGTATTAATATAAGTACCTTTGTTTATATGGAAAAATAGTTTAGAAAATCTAGATGTCGCGTATCAAATAACATTTGCAATTTATAATATAATAACGAAGATAGGTATAAAGCTTTGAAATTTTTCATACAAAATTTTCAAAGCTTTATATCTTCGTAATTATATTATAAATTGCAAATGTTATTTAATACGCGACGTCTAGATTTTCTAAACTATTTTTCCATTTATACAATATTACTTTTATTAATTCCGTCTACGCGTATTGTGCGTCAAACGTTTGGGCTGAAACCACCTTAAGTAAAGACAGGCAAATGTATGCTTTTCTTGTACAATCGCAGGTAATTTTCTGGTCCTTATTAGTAATTGTTGTTTCAAATTGTGTATTTCGTTGGACCACTCAAGATGAGTTCATCAACTCAATGATGACAATTTTGATATAAAGTTTAGTACCTAGTTTTACTGTTATGTAAGTACTTACATTTACCAGTAGGTACTTAGCTACTGCTACTGAAGTATTAACATACTTACCTACGTTAAATATTTGAACAAAAGGACCTCCATGAAATTCCATTATAATGTTTTTGATTCCATTACCATCATCGTGAACTACAGTAGTAAAGTAGCTATCAATAGAATAAAGTTCGTTTATACATATTTTTCTTAAATTATCCATTGTGGCCGAAGTGGTTGTGTCAAAGTTTCTGACACATTTATTTACAAAGACACACATTTTTAAGAGCCCATACTAATTTATCCTCCTTCTGGCGCAGTCGGGTAAAAATACCTGACACTCAACAATTATATAGCACAGAGTACTATAATAATCTAAACTATTATAAAACTGTAACAGAAGTGTGTCTGTACATTGAAGATATTTACAAAAAAAAAGATTACGATATGGTTTTTAGACTTCCCTGATTCCAAATCACAAATTTTTGGACTTTTTGTCTGTCTATTTGTTTGTTTGTTTGTTCGTTTGTTTGTTTGGGTGTTTGTTTGTTCGAGTATCACGCAAAAACTACTGAACCGATTTTGATGAAACTTTTTTTGTTTGATAGCTTATCATCTGACTTAAAATCTGGTATATAATTTATGCGGACGAAGTCGCAGGTAAAAGCTCGTATATCATAATAATATCCCACTGCAGGGCACAGGACTACCCCTAAGAGCAAGGATCTCCTTTATTAGGACTACCCCCAAGGAGGGTGTATTGGGCATTAGACCACCACGCGTACTCAATGCGGATTGGTAGACTTCACATAGGTACACATCAGAATTTCGTCTTCAGTGTATGCAGGTTTCCTCACTATATTTTCCTTCACCGTTTCATAGCAGTCGGTATAATTTATAATTTTATCTGTTATACATTTAAGTTATAAACTCATTGGTTACAGTATGTTGTCTCACAGACTTATTTGTCTCACAGACTTTGTTGTCTTTATGCAACGCCATCTGTCTGACAACATAAGTTCACATTCGTACGTGACTCTTCCTGCCAGCTATCTCTACTTCTTTAAATAGCAACTACTCTTCCTACATAGTTCCGCGGACCGCTAGTAGAGGGCGCTAATGAAAAGTCTGACAAGGTCCGACTACATGATAGGTATTCGCTCTACCTACACCACGGATTACTAGGTTTTAAATAGCTTTCCTTATTTATCCATAGCTTGATCTGGCTTGGTTACTCAGTACACTCATAGGTTTAGTTTCTTTGAGGTCTAGCGGCTCATACAACTAACCTATTAGCTCTGATTGCTTTAGTTAGACTATAAGAGATTTCTCATGCCTATATAATAATTAGGGAAAGAGTTCATGAGTGGAACCACGGGTAATTAAAATTACCCGTGGACCCGGTAAGGGTCCACCCACCGGGTCCACGGGTAACGACTTCTTATATCAGGAGCGACAATGATAAAGTTTAATATATTATTATAATTATGTATTAAACTTTATCTTTCGTCTTATGGTCGCTTATTTGGCTTATACAGCCACGTAAGTCGGTGTCTTATCCAAACAGAAGCTGTTTGAAACATCTAGTTCTAGATACTACTACGATAGGTACCTACGTCCATTTATAATCATGATGATTGGTAAGTTGATATTTCGTTAGTTGATCAGCAGTTCAGTAAGTCGGAGTGGATATACTGATTTCTTAGTACATGATGATTTTATGGATTTAATAAAATACAAGTTGAGTAAAAACCTTTGATGAGAAAAAACTTGTAAGTAATGTAACCAGAATAATGTTAACAAAATACTACAAATTAAAAGTCATAAAATAATTACTTATTTAAACGTAAATGAATGAGTTAGTTATTTATTAAGTTTAATTTTTTGCGCCTGTACAAGCAGATCTATTTCGCAGATCTGATAGCATGGAGTACTTGTTTTTCTTGAAGCCACAAATATCATTTTTGCATTGCAAGCAGGTTTCTCATTGACGTCATCGTATATGAACCCCAGGTTAAAGGAAAGACCCGGGGGAATTCTCTTACACCTAGATAGGGACAAGTTAATGTACTTAAGCTGTTCCAAGTCAGGTATTACTTTGTATTGTTTTATGTAAACTGGTTCCAATGTGAGGTTAGAGAACTTGATGTGCTGTGTAGTGACTCCATTGCGTTTGTATTCGATTCTGTACTTGTTTGGGTATGATATAAGACGATTCTCGCAGATGTATGAAGCCGTTTTTCTGAGCGGACTCGAGAAGTATTTGGATATTTCAATGAATCTCTCCGCTTCGGAAATGGGAGCTGGACTGGCCTCATCCTGATCTTGTATATCTTCTGTGAGTTCAGCTTTCGTTTCTTCCTCAGAATGACGATCGGTCTTAGGAATTCCAATTTCTTCCTCGCGTCCTGCTTGCTGTGTTTCCACAGGAATCGGCCGTCCTTTCTTACGTCCTTGAGTATTTTTCTTGCGACCTCTGTGCTTCGCATTCATTTTAAATACTGATTACTTAAATTTCTGCTTAAATTTTACGAAATATTTTCACAAACAATTTTATGTTAACAGATAATTTCCAAAAAAGAAAAAGAAAAAAGTACTCTTTGGAGTACTTTATTATATAGTTTCCTGTCAAAAAAATTTACACCACGGACACAGACAGACCACCGAGTACTTTTTTTATACCGGGAAATAAACACTTAAATTGAAAACTTTTATGGATGAAATAGAATCAAGGATTTTAGAGGGAGGTTATACGTTCAGTATTTCGTCATTCTGGTCCATCAGACTGGTCATGTTTATTTGATTTGAAGGGAAACTGATATACTGAAGCACAATGTTAGTCGGGTCAATCTCGAGTCAGTTTCCCTTCAAATCAAGTATACATGACCAGACTGATGAAATACTGACCGTGTAACCTCCCTCTTAGGTATAGACAATACCTCTGCCAGCATCCTGACCAAAGACTACAGTTTAATATATACATCCTGACCTTATACAGGGTGTTTGGTGCATCGTTGGCCAAATTGAATTGGGGTCTTTTGCTATCTCGCCACGCCCCCGAAAAAAAATTCTCGCGTCATGGATTTTTTAGGTGAATTTTTTAGGAGTTTTCTCAAAAAATTCCGAAAGTCAGCATTTAACTTTGAATAAAAAAAAAGATGTAGGTACAACCCCCAAATTATTTTTTTATTTAAATGTCCAATATTGAATTTTTTATTTCAAGTCCTAGGTCCGCTAGAACCCAATATAGTGGATAGGAGGGGTCTTTTGCTATCTCGCCACGCCCGGCCCCCGAAAAAAAATTATCGCGTCATGGATTTTTTTAGGTGAATTTTTTAGGAGTTTTCTCAAAAAAGTCCGAAAGTCAGCATTTAACTTTGAATAAAAAAAAAGATGTAGGTACAACGCCCAAATTATTTTTTTATTTAAATGTCCAATATTGTATTTTTTATTTCAAGTCCTAGGTCCGCTAGAACCCTTTATAAGAAAGAGATGGCAATCAGAGTCACTGCGCAAGAGGGAGATCCAATTTCGACCTACTATGCGTTTGTTTTAAGTTTTTTTTGCTGCATATCGAATATCGGCCGAACGCACCCCGACTCGCAAAATTATTAAATAAACTAAGTAAGAGGACGGATTTCAAGGCATATGGCATATTGTTAGAAAGAGGATAGACTAGACAAGTTTTATAAAATCAGAAAAACTCGAGCGCTTTTAGTTTTTTTTTTTTTGTAATTCAAAGTTGAGTTTAAAATTTTACTATTCCACTTTAAAAAAAAATTAAGGTCAATTAAAAAAAAACTAGAGGTCGCATCAATCTAATTTTAATTTCAGTAGAACCGTACAATATTGGACAATCAAATAAAAAAAAATTGGGGTTTGTACCTACAACTGTAGTAAAATGTCGAGCTCGCTTCGCTCGCTCCTGATTTTTTTATATTAGAGCAACTTAGTCGTATTGCGAAAGCTCGAGCTCGCTTCGCTCGCTCTATTTTTCGATGTTATTACCTCGCTCCAGGTTTCGGATTGTATTGAAAAAACTTATTCGCTTTCTTTCAAAGTTCTCTCTTAGCATTCGTACCTACCTACATTTTGAGTAGTAATAGCATAGATATATATATTACTAGCGTAAGGATAAGCTCATCAGAATATTTTATAAAAACCTTCTTCATAGAACCAAAAATTGGCGGCATCTGTCATAACTCGTATACGAACTATGTCGTGTCACGTTGACTACGTGAGTGGTGCGATACACCTAACCTTGTATGTGCGTGCATAATATTTGATAATATTTTTAGTTTAAACTTTTAAGTTGGTTTAGAACAGATCAAAGCAAAATGTTTTAAGGTGTTCAAATGAAAATCGCTTTTAGTGATAAGACCGCCATTTGTACCCTTACGTTCTTCTATTCTGTTTTTGTTGCTGTATGTTTTTGGTGTGCAAATAAAGAATATTTATGTTATGTTATGTTAAGACATGATATTCAAGTCAAACAATTATATTGTGTTTTGGTTATCGGAACAACCACAGAAACATAAAATTATACCTATATACTTAGGTACAGTAATTTAAAATCACTCATATTTGCTTACAACAATCAACATTAACAAGAAAAAGAAAGGAGTCACTGTTTCAATATCGGTATGGTTTTTATTACACTTAGGGCACAGCGAACAAACATAAATAATAAGCGCTCTATGGTCGCGACGGGCCAATTCGTGCGCGAGGTGCGGGACCCTGGAGGAGCGCGTCTCGGCCCTCTTTGCTTGCGCGCCGTACCAATTCTGAACTATGACTATTGGTACGCGCCGGCAGCAGTGTCAAATGTTATACTCAAGAGCGCGCACGTGCCACAATGGTTCGAATTGTTTGTATTATTACGATCCAAACGGAGACGTCCACATTTTTTTAGAATAGGTACTCACATTCTAGGTACACCTAGACCTAGGTGTGTCGGTGTGTGTTTCGGATACATCCGAAAATAACCCATTTAGGGTGCCTGTCCATTGAAGCTGTGCGAGCTGTGTAGCTGTGTTTTTTTAATCAATCAGGAGCTCAGGCGATATCGGCCGCGCCTCGCCCAAGCTCCTGATTGGTTAAAAAAACACAGCTACACAGCTACACAGCTCGCACAGCTTTACTGGACAGGCAGCCTTATGTTCCGCGATTTGATGTAGTTTAGAAGTTATGATTTTTTAAATGTGTACCTATTTGAGAATTTTTTAAAGGAGCGGCTTAAAAATGTCAACTTACAAACTTTTTTTGTACTAAGATTTTTTTTTATTTTCGTAATGTGCATGATCGTTTAGATATACTCTTCCAAACGTAAAATAATCAGCAACATGAAGTCAATAGAAGTTACTGAAAAAAGAGTCGAAAGTGAAAATTGTAAGTTTGAGTTCGACTCAGCAAAATTTTCAAAATTCTCTTAAAAATACAAAATGGATGTTCCATAGGTTGAAACTAATATCAAAAGCTTCTGTGATTATTCAACTTACCAAATAAGAAACAAAAAGTGGTTCTTAACAAGCCATTTTACGCTGGCATCGGCTTCCAAAGTTACTTAGATGAAAAATAAAATTCGCTAAGAAATTTTATTTTTGTAAAAATAGTATTACCAATATTTTTTATTATTATTAGTGGAGTCGATGGAGGTTTTCACCTCGGAACCCAATTACTTTTGATGATATTTAATTAGTCATAATTTTAGCAACCATAATAAAAAATAATAATAATACTATTTTTTCGAAAGTAAGATTTTTTCTTAGTGGATTTTTCACCTAACTAACTTTTAACTTTTAACTTTGGAAGCTTATTCCAGAGTAAAATGGCTTATTAAGAACCACTTTTTGTTTTTTTTGGTTAGTTGAATAATAACTGAAGATTTTAAAATTAGTCTCAACCTATGGAACATCCTTTTTGTATTTTGAGGAGAATCTTAAAAATTTTGCTTCTTCTAACTCAAACCTAAAATTTTCACTTCGACCCTTTTTTCAGAAACTTGTATGGACTTCATCATCATCATCATCATCTCAGCCGATGGACGTCCACTGCTGGATATAGGCCTCCCCCAAGGATCGCCATAACGACCGGTCGCGTATTGCCAAACTGTGTATCCCATAGTCTGTACTGGATCACGTTGTGCTCGCTGAAAAAAACATAATATTGAAGCAAACTACATACGAGTACAGAGCAATCTGTACAGATATACAGTTTGCTTTATGCATGTATATCTGTACAGATTGCTCTGTACTCGTATGTAGTTTGCTTCAATATTATGTTTTTTTCAGCGAGCACAACGTGATCCAGTACAGACTATGGGTGTCTGTGGTAATACACAATTTGGCAATACGCGACCGGTCAACCAATCGGCCGGTCGTGGTTTACAGAAACCCATTGTCTGTACAGGGTTACTTTTTGCTCTTTAAAATAACACACCGGACAGAGTTTCGCTACTACTAGTGAAACGTGGATGTTCTGAAGTTTCAGAATATCTCTGACTACCCCCTCGGGGAATATAGTCGTGAGCATATGCTCATTTAGTGATAAGGTCGCATGTAAATGCAGATGATGGCAAAGCTGGTCCCTAGTTAAATGGTCTAAGATCCCTAGTTATGTGGTCCTTAACATTTAAAAAATTAACTACTACTAAGCGCTGGGCAAAATGAAATTAATTACCAATTACTTTTTGTAATTGTTAATTGCAAGTACTCAATCACTTTTTTGGTTACTATTATAATATTTATAATCAATATATCAATTTGAAAGAAACAGATAATGTCTGCACTCGCATGTATTTTGCGCTAAACTTTAGGTGCCATATTAAATACCACAGCAGACCGCAGTCAGATAGCATACAGTCTGTACTCGTATGTTTTTTGCTCTGATGTTTTAAAGCAAACTGTATATCAACACAGACACTCTCTGTACTGGTATGCTGTATGCTCTTCATCTACAAAAGCAAACTGTGATCGATTGCAGAGCAACTCCTGTCTGTAGTAGCATACAGTTTGGCAATACGCCAACCGGTCCTGCGCTGCCCTCATCCAACGGGTTCCCGCCGCCTTCACCAGGTCGTCGGTCCACCGTGTGGGGGGCCTGCCCACGCTGCGTTTTCCAGTACGCAGTCGCCACTCGGGAACTTTTCGGCCCCATCGGCCATCGGTTCTACGAGCAATGTGCCCCGCCCACTGCCACTTTAGTTTAGCAATTCTTCGGGCTATGTCAGTTACTCTGGTTCTTCTGCGGATCTCTTCATTTCTGATTCGATCTCGCAGGGAAACTCCGAGCATAGAGCCCTCTCCATTGCCCTTTGGGTGACTTTCAGCCTTTTTATGAGGCCTTGAGTAAACGACCACGTCTTTGTTCCATATGTCATCACTGGCAACACACACTGATCAAAGCCTTTCATTTTAAGACACTGCGGTATTTGGGACGTAATGATACTACGTAGCTTCCCGAACGCTGCCCAGCCAAGTTGGATTCGACGGTTGATCTCATTCTCGAAGTTGGACTTACCTAACTGAATAGTTTGTCCCAGGTAAACATAATGGTCAACAACTTCGAGCGCAGAGTTTCCAGTCATTACAGGAGTGGGTACAACATGAAGAAACACCGATTTCTGATAAAGCCTCTGTTAGCAATCCGACAAATATCTACTTGTTAAAAGTGGCAGATATTTTTTTTTAATTTTCCTCTGTGTAACATGATTATCTAGAAATACTCTTCCATACTTAAAATAATCAGTAGGCCATGAAGTCCGTGTAGATAGGTATATACAGGGTGGCCGGGGAGTTGACGTTCAAACGTAAAATTTAGGTCCGGTATGTCGTGGGGTATCCGAATCACCCCCATGTATGTTCCGCGATTTTTTATAGTTTTCGAGTTATGATGATTTTTCCGATTTTTTGAGGAAACTCGACATGACCGGCTTAAACAACCTCTAAAAAAAAAGTATTAGACTTTTTAGAGATTCTTTTTTTGCAACTTAATCTTCATGAATTGTGCCTTTATTCAAAACATCATCAGCATCGTAACTTTGATAAAAGTTATGAAAATATTGGTCTAAAGTTAAAAATTTGCGATCCGTGAATTATGACTAAATTTTCAACATTAAATTAAAACTCTAAACAGGTGACCTTATGATTTTTTAGCCAATCCCAAAAATGCGCCCAACTCTCAGCTTTCATAATCATAAATAAAAAGTAGTACTTAAGAGAGCTAATTTGGCTAGAATTGATCTTCAAAGACAACAAGGCGGAAAAGTCTTAAATTTTTTTTTTTTTTTTGCCATAATTACCACGCCTAAGGCTAAATAATGATTAAAGAATGCTGAAAACCGAAACGGCGACGGGTTATGCCGGACTCTTACCGGCTAAAACCCCACCGTGTTCCACCTCATCGCATATTGCCGTAGAGCCTGAGGGCCCGTGAGGAATCTTACACACTCTACGGCGCAGCGACCGACCTTACCAGGTCTCATCTCTGTTGGCCTTGACAAGCCTACAGGCCTTTAGGTGGTGCGTGGGAACACGCACACAACTACCTCGAGTCCCTATGATCAGACGCCGGACCCCCCAGCCCGACGTCCAGAGACTCAAAAATTAAGGGGGAGGCTGACCGCGAGCAAACGCAGCCCGTCTGCGACCCGTGCGTCTTTGGCGGATCGGGAGTTCAGAAGTCGACTCCCTCTCCCTCTCCGCTGTCTCCTTCTGGAGCATTACTGCCTCACAGAAGGAGAGAACCGCGCGCCAAGACGCCTCACTGTCGACCATAGCGCGAACCATCCACCGGCAGCGAGAGGAACCTATCGTGTTGGTGGAATAAGGAAAGTTTTAAGTAAAAAGTAGATAACCTAACCTAACATGAACTAACCTAACCTAACCTAACCTAAGAGGAGGGAGCCGACAGCCGGGTGCCACCACTGCGACGGCTGTCTCGACGAGACGGCGCAGCACGTGCTGCAGGAGTGCCCTGCGTGGGCGGGAGAGCGCAGTGAGCTCTCCCAGGTAGTTTCAGACCTCTCGCTGCCGGCCATGGTTCGCGCTATGGTCGACAGTGAGGCGTCTTGGCGCACGGTTCTCTCCTTCTGTGAGGCAGTAATGCTCCAGAAGGAGACGGCGGAGAGGGTGAGGGAGTCGACTTCTGAACTCCCGATCCGCCAAAGACGCACGGGGCGCAGACGGGCTGCGTTTGCTCGCGGTCTGCCTCCCCCTTAATTTTTGAGTCTCTGGGCGTCGGGCTGGGGGGTCCGGCGTCTGATCATAGGGACTCGAGGTAGTTGTGTGCGTGTTCCCACGCACCACCTAAAGGCCTGTAGGCTTGTCAAGACCAACAGAGATGAGACCTGGTAAGGTCGGTCGCTGCGCCGTAGAGTGTGGAAGATTCCTTACGGGCCCTCAGGCTTTACGGCAATATGCGATAAGGTGGAACACGGTGGGGTTTTAGCCGGTAAGAGTCCGGCATAACTCGTCGCCGTTTCGGTTTCTAGCATTCTTTAATCATTATTTAGCCTTAGGCGTGGTAATAATGGCAAAAAAAAAAAAAAAATTTTAAGACTTTTCTGCCTTGTTGTCTTTGAAGATCAATTCTAGCCAAATTAGCCCTCTTAAGTACTACTTTTTATTTATGATTATGAAAGCTGAGAGTTGGGCGCATTTTTGGGATTGGCTAAAAAATCATAAGGTCACCTGTTTAGAGTTTTAATTTAAAGTTGAAAATTTAGTCATAATTCACGGATAGCAAATTTTTAACTTTAGACCAATATTTTCATAACTTTTATCAAAGTTACGATGCTGATGATGTTTTGAATAAAGGCACAATTCATGAAGATTAAGTTGCAAAAAAAGAATCTCTAAAAAGTCTTACACTTTTTTTTTTAGATGTTGTTTAAGCCGGTCATGTCGAGTTTCCTCAAAAAATCGGAAAAATCATCATAACTCGAAAACTATAAAAAATCGCGGAACATACATGGGGGTGATTCGGATACCCCACGACATACCGGACCTAAATTTTATGTTTGAACGTCAACTCCCCGGCCACCCTGTATATACCTATCTACACGGACTTCATGGCCTACTGATTATTTTAAGTATGGAAGAGTATTTCTAGATAATCATGTTAAAAAAAAATATCTGCCACTTTTAACAAGTAGATATTTGTCGGATTGCTAACAGAGGCTTTATCAGAAATCGGTGGAACAGACCCTTACCGTTTAATGTTTACTGGCCTTTAAATAAAACAAGTTTTTTAAATTTATTAAGTCGCGGTATAGCCGATCCTTTTAGTTTTCGTAGCCCCGCTTTTGAAATATCAACATCTTTGTCACAAAAATGAGCAGAGCATACTCTTGTGTTTTTATGAGGCTTAAAATAAGGCTCCTTTCGTTGTTTGCGAATAATGCGACTCCAGATATCATTACGCACTGGATCATTAGGAAATCTGTAATTAAATCATAACTTTTTTACATTCAAAATTCGATTCAAAATCCTTAAAATCCTTTAAATCCAATTTCAAATTAATTTATTAATGCACATGCATAAGATTACGTGCATACTTACGTACGTAAATATGCAAGTAGATACATATGTACGCACAGTGTCGATCTATACGTCCTTAATTCGTCCGTTCGTCCACCCTTCCGTCCTCCGTTCAGCGATCCGTTTGTCAGTTGGTCCATCCGTTCATCCGTCCTTCCACCCATCTGTTCGTGCGTCCCTCCGACCGTCTGTCCGTCTACCCATCCTTCCGTCCATCCACCCGTCCGTCCGTATATCATTTCATCCACCCGTACAGTATCTGTATGTGTACATAATCGTACATACTACATACATAAAGAATTTACACATATACGCACATACACCCGAAAAACATGTTAGGCGCATAGCCCGCTGAATGAAGAGTCGAGGCGGCGACGAGGCGCGGGCGCGCCTCTTCTAGCTTTTCTATACAAGTATAATAAGTCTGCGCACACTGCCAGAGTCGCGGCGCAGTCGAGGCGGTGGAGGGGCAGAGTCGCGGCGCAGTCTAGGCGGCGTCGAGGCGCCCCCACCGCGACTCCACCGCCATTTTCGGGCGTAGGCGCGTTTAGACGTTATTTGAAAATGTCAAAATTACTATGGAGATATGCAAATCTCTTCTTCTTCTTCTTCTATCTTTCAACTGCTGATTTGACTTTCAAAAATCATACACCTGGAGTGCGATTTTTGAATCTCATAAGTTGAACTCTGCAGTTGAAGATGTATGGGGATACGCATCTTTCTACTACTGATTTGACTTTCAAAAATCGCACTCCTGGAGTATGATTTTTTTAATGTCAGCAGTAGAAAGTCTCCATAGTAATATTGACATTTCAACTGCTGAGTTCAAAGAATGAGTTTCAAAAATCACACTCCTGGTCGAAAATAAACAAAAGAATAAACAATGCACATAAGTACTTCAAATTCCGAACGAACCTACATGTAATTATTTTATTAAAACTGTATGGAATTCATCCAAATACATCTATTATTAAACACAGGAGTGCGATTTTTGAATCTCATTCGCTGAGTTCAGCAGTTGAAAATGTCAAAATTGCTATGGAGATACGCATCTTTCTACTGGTGATTTGACTTTCAAAAATCGCACTCCTGAAGTATGATTTTTGAAAGTCAAATCAGCAGCAGAAAGATGCGTATCTCCACTGTAATTTTGTCATTTTCAACTGTTGAACTCAGCGAATGAGATTCAAAAATCGCACTCCAGAGCTATTTTTGAAAGTCACTCGTTGTAATCAGCAGTAGAAAATGTCAAAATTAGTATGAAGATTATCCACCATTCGATCATGATTTTCAACTTGTGTCTTTAAAAAAATCACATTAAAGTCTTCATTTTAGTGGATAGACTCCATACTAAAAAGTTTTGTTAAGTATAAAAGTAAATTGGAGTCTCATTTCCTACGAAATGTATATTTTTTGCGATTTCTGACATTGCTAGTACTCTAACCTCGGTTGGTCCGATAGAGTTTATTGATTCTTATAAGAAACAGGATCGATCGGCATCAAAAATTTTTTTATGTAAATTGTAAATTTTCTTGCTGACTATACATTTTTTTTTTCAAAATCTGTGAATGCAGTTCAAAATGTCTCAAAAAGTTAAGGATAGTCTCTTAAGAACGATTCGCTGTAACTACAACGGTTAAGGTACCTGCCCTTACTGGCCCGTCTCAAAAATCCACCCTGTTATATGGGTGCACCCATTATTTTCTTTTCTGTTCAAATTGATAACTAACAGCAAGTACGTCTTTATCTTCTGACGACGACATGCTGAATGAGTACAAACGAGGCATGACGCCTCCGCCTCGCTCGACTTATTCCATGACCCCGCCCCAACCCGCCTCGACCGCGCCTCGACTCCGCCTCGACTCCTTCTGTATGCGATACCCCTTACAAACCTAATTCATAATCAGAAATCAAACTATCCTCATACAAAGAAGTATTATTTTAGAACGTCCCTACAAGGTTAGTTCGTTCAGCTTCACCATAATGAATCATGAATCTCGGTATAAAATTATCACTTTAAAATGCCAATGTTTAATTGTTAAACTAGAAAGAAATGTAATGTAAGGTTACTTACCGATGATACGATATTCCATCTTTCTTTTTATTAACTTTTGTATGATAATTTTTGCACCCTTTAACGACGCAATTTGACATCTTTACGTACATTATAATAGTCTGTGCAGTTGTCAGTCCCGCAGACGACTAAGTTGCGTAGTGCTCTAAACTGACATTTTAGAGCCAACGCACTGGGGACAATAGTCAAGCTCGTAGGCCGGATCCTTACGCTAGTAATATATATATCTATGAGTAATAGCTTATAGTCTTTCACCCACAAAGTACTTAACCCCTTCCCCAAGTCTCCACATAATTATATTAAATAATAATAACAAATACAATTAAATGTTTTGTTTTGTAAACATCATCCAATGCTAATGATTTTCAATTATCCAATTCACACTACTAGAAACAATCTAATAGTAGTAACAATCTATTAAACGTAGGGTAAACATACCAATGTTGACACAAACATTGGCATTTTGAACACATTTTATTCAGCGCTCTTCCATGGGAGGTACCCTAGTTATAAATTGCTTACCCTGGCTGGATATGTACACACTGGATGTGTACATTTTAATCGGTTTCAGCTACTACGAATAATTTTGTGGTTATGCGTTATCTATCAAAATACTTTTTTTAAATAAGGTCCATGTACCTATTTGTTTTCAATTAGGGCCGGATACGTTCATTCTCCTAGGGCTAGTCTTACCTATAGGTAGGATTAAATATTTATTTCTAATCGAACATTAGAAGGTGACCGTTTACTTATACTGTAAGGTCTAACAAAATTAGGTGAAACTATTTTTAAGGGGATGATCAGACCATTAAACTGAACAACAATGGAAACAACATAGAAATCCTGAAAAAAAATTGCTGTCCCATACATACATTCGGTTCGAACAGTTAGGTTTGCAAATTTGCAATGTTAGTATGTTGTGCATGTATCTGCAATTTTTCGATTTCGATATTGGTCCCATAGAGAAAGTTGGTCAATTTGATGGTTTGATCATCCCCTTAAAATAGTTTCACCTATTTTTGTTAAACCTACCTAATATAGGTATTGTATTATGTATTAGCACTATTACCTAGGTACTGGTAGGGAAAGCATCTAATAGAGGTTTGGAACAACGTGATAATCAGAGATGAGAAATTACCGAAAATCTATCTGAACAGTTTCAGATAGAAGCCTGATAGATACAAATATTTGGTAAACGACAACATTATTTTAGAAGATGAAAATATAGCATTAGGATGTCGATTAGTCAGTGTTGCCTGACAAATGAACGAATAATAAAAAACAAAATGCATTTTCTTAAGTACAAGTCATTGTACAGTTTACCTCGTTTACCCTACACATACTCTATTTTACAAAACTGGTTGTCAACTTATTTGCGTCATCGTGGCAAGCGGAGAAACGGAACAAAACAACAAAAATATGTCGTTAATGTGTATCAGGGTTTAATGGAAAGAACCAAGTAATATCGAAGATCCTGTTTGTGATATTTTAAACGTTTTTAGCATAGTAATATCAGTTCAAGTACTATATTTAAACATATTTGCTTTAGACAACGATATTTAGTACCAATAGGTAACCCTACTCACTCTTATAGCATAGATAAGCTACTATTCTTATAGTGTGACAACGGAGAAGAATTTTTAATTTAAAATGTCTTTTAGGTTGATAAAAATGCATTTTCTTGATTTAAAGAGGTACTAAGACCTTCATAAGCTTATACAATCATTCAAGTTTATTTGTAGTTATGCAAGAATCCTCAAGGGAGATGGCCTTATAAGAGTTTTTTCTTGTCGCTATAATCTAATTAAGAGTATACTTAGTTTTAATTATTCTTAGGCAACTATACAAGGTGCTACAAAAATACTAATAAAAATTTAAGGGAGTGGTTTAGACTTGAGATCATCAAACGGAACAACTTTCTCTATGGTACCAATATATAAATCGCGAAAAAAATCTGATGTTCCATACTAAACTACAAATCGACTTGAGCTAAATGTATGGGACAGCAGATCTTTTTTTCGCAATTCCGATGTTGATCCCAAAGTGAAAGTTGTTCAGTTTCATGGTCTTATCCCAAACAAACGCTTAAAAGTTTTAAATGTTTATTTTTACTTTTGTAACACCCTGTATAATTACCTAAAATAAAATGATACACTTATAGTTGTGTTTTTGGTAGGAAGTGTTAGGTTTTCATTTTATTGTTTTGTAGAGGGCACGATGGGGCTGACATAACCTCAGGGTTAAAAGCTCCAATTAAAACAAAAAAACAGATTTAAAAAAAAAACATTTCCAAGTCTTTCTTATAAATAAAATACTAGCTTTTGCCGGCGACATCATGCGCGTGGATGTGATTGTGACTACAACACCCCGTTGCACCCCTTTAGGTTTGATTTACGAAAAATGCTTTTTAGTGCACTCATACGTCCTTTGTTGAATATAATTATTATATTTCAAACAATCTTAATCTTAACTATTATAAAACTGTAACAGAAGTGCGTCTGTACTTGAAGACATTAACAAAAAAAAAGTGTCTTTTGGATTTTTGTCTGTCTGTTTGTTTGTTTGTGTGTGTGTTTGTTTGTTTGATCGATCATCACGCAAAAACTGCTAAACCGATTTTGGTGAAACTATTTTTGTTTGATACCTTATGATCTGACTTAAAATTTGGTATACAGGGTGTAACAAAACACCCTAGTAATACTTAAGGGGGTGCTTCAGACCATCAATTTGAACAACTTTCACTATGGAGCCAACATCGAAATCGTGAAAAAAAAATCCGGTCTTTCATACAAAACTGTATGCAGTACCGTCTCGACTCAAATGTATGGGACGGCAGATTTTTTTATTTTTTCTCGACGTTGGCTCCATAGTGAAAGTTGTTCAGATTGATGGTCTGAAGCACCCCCTTAAGTATTACTAGGGTGTTTTGTTACACCCTGTATAATTTGTGCGGACAAAGTCGCAGGTAAACTCTAGTAGGACATACATAAACTCACGACTGCTCGTTAGCTAAGTTCAAGTACCTACCTAATTATTATTTCAGTATACCTATACTGAAATAATAATTAGGTAGGTACTTGAACGGTTAAGGCGTGAAGGTGGAAAGAAAAACTCATACTTACATACAATTACAGTATATGACATTTAAATTAGGATTTAAAAACAAAGGGCAACACAAAGACATATATATTACTAGCGTATATATAAATCTATGGGGCAACAAAGATTTTTTAAAGTGCACTAACGCAAACCGTTTTAATCGCAGTTTCGAACTTGACCGCCACTTATCTAAACTATTATAAAACTGTAACAGAAATGTGTCTGTACATTGAAGATATTTACAAAAAAAAATTACGACATGGTTTTTACCTGTCCCTGATTCCAAATCACCAATTTTTGGATTTTTTGTCTGTCTGTTTGTTTGTTTGTTTGTTTGTTTGTTTGGGTGTTTGTTTGTTCGAGTATCACGCAAAAACTACTGAACCGATTTTGATGAAACTTTTTTTGTTTGATAGCTTATCATCTGACTTAAAATCTGGTATATAATTTATGCGGACGAAGTCGCGGGTAAAAGCTCGTTAACTTATAAACTTTTAACTATCGCAATAATGTTTTGAATTTAAGTAATTAAGGTGAATTGGAGGGCAAACTTTACAGTATAAAACATGTATAAAAACAAATAATAAAAACCGGTCAAGTGTGAGTCGGCCTCACGCTAAGCGTCCCGGAGAAAACAAAACATTTTTCTAAGTTAATATGTTGTGTAGAGATGTGGTACGGAACCCTCGGTGCGTGAGTAGCCCGACTCGCACTTGATCGGTTTTTATTTCAAAGTAAAGGTAGCCAGGCTCTGAACAAAATTAATCTGCGAACCCCTTTATTTTATAGCCTCAACACATCACATCCTACTCCCCAGGGAACAGGACTCTTCACACGGATACTTAGTGGAGTTCCTGAAGGTTTTTACTTCGGAACCCGTCAAAGCTACTCCGATTTCGATAATATTTTTTTTTAAATATGAAAGTAATTTAAAATAGGTACTACAACCTTTATCTACAGTTTAAAAATTGACGCTTTTTTTCGTATAGAAATCTTTGAGCCAGTGTAACTTTGAAACTATGATATAACTTTGATAATAGTTTCTGGATCGTGTTTAAAAAAATCATAAATTTATTTGGTTACTATTCAAAATAGAATCAAACTTCGTTTGTATAGAGAGCGGGCATCAAGGTTGATTCGTCAGCCAATCTCAATTAAAATTACCTCAATGTAAAGAGAATGTCCTGTTCTCACATAAAGGATGTAGTATTATAGATTACAGACGTTTTAAAAAAAAATCATGAAAATCGGAGTAGTTTTGACCGCTTCCGAAGCAATAGAACTTTTTAAAGCTACAGGTACTCGGTTAACTAGCAAATTCAATTCAATTCAATTCAAATAATTTATTTCAGACAAGATGCCCATATAGTGTTAGTATACAAGTATCTTACATCTAGTGTTAGTAACAAAACATTATATTTTATTTTAAAAACCCGGTATGGAGCTTCACCCAGTGATGTAACAGCGGGGAGTCCCACCGGTCTTTAAACACACTCAGGAGACCGTTGGTGCTGGCTCGGAGCCTGCCCAACATGGAGGCGCACCGTTTTCTCAATATAGCATAGAAGTCATCCGTGTGCGCCTCCGCAAACATTCCCGACGCACTACAATGCCGCGCCAGCCCCATTAGTATCCTGAATGCGTTATTATACTGTACGCGTAGGTCGCTGTATGCCCGCTGCGTATACCGGGTCCAAAGGCTGCACGCGTAGAAAGACTGAAAAAATGCTTTAAAAAGTGTGATTTTTACTTGTTTCGTACATCGTGCAAACCTTCGTGCCAGCATATTACAACGGACAGTCAGCGACCTACGCTCCCTGTCAATATCGCAGTTATCCCTGAGATCATCAGTGACCCAATGGCCCAAGTACTTAAACTTTGTCACCCATCCTAGGGGAGTGCCACTGAGTGAGACTCCAGGTACATTGGAGTAGTTGATAGTGTTAGTCATATATTCATCAGCTCACTCTTCTTGACATTGTACTTGAGCCCGTGGGCCACCGCATATGACTCACAGACAGCTACAAGCGTCCTAAGTGCCCCGATCGATGGACTCAGCAGCACCATATCATCTGCGTAGCTAATGTTGTTCATGCAGACGCCGTCTATATGACATCCGGTACGAGTGCTGCTGAGTTCACCGATCAGACGATTTATATACAGGTTGAAGAGGCGGGGTGAGCTCAACCCCCCCTGCCGCACCCCGCACTCCAACCGGTACACGTTCGATTGGGCTCCCGCCCATCTGACACTATTTTTCTAGTTACAGTACCAGTACCGAAACAAGGACGTAACTTCTGACGGTAGTGTTGTATCACTACCTAGCTTGTCCCATAGCACTTCATATGACACTAGGTCGAATGCCTTTGACAGGTCCAAAAAGCAGGCAAAGACAGGTGTTTTTCTATTGGTATAGTATTGAACAGTCTGCTTGAGGCACAATATGGCACTCTCCGTGGATAAGTCGGGTCTGAACCCAAATTGAGCGTCATGGAGTTCAATATGCTCGGCCAGCTGTTGATCAAGCAGACTGTCCAAGACCTTGGCGACGACCGAACGAACGACCGAAATGTTAATTTAGTGTAAATCGCATCCTTAACCTATCAGGGGTGTAGGTTAGTGTTGATGGCCGAAGCTATGCATTTATTTACAATTGAAACAATTGTAGTCAATTTCGACTACGGCTAGGACTACGGTAACTGCAAATCTCAATCAACAAGCAGTCAGGTATTTCTGAAAGTCACACGTTCAAATCAGCACTGAGAATATGTTAAAGTTAGTATGGAAATTATACACCGATCATGCATTTGAAAGTGTGAGATTCAAAAATAAGATAATTTTGAAGCACATAAGTGTACGTGCTAAACACAGATGCAATCTCTCGTCCTTACCCTCCTATGTCTGATGAAATGGGAGACCGATACAATCAGAGGTGGGGTCAGATGCAGTGGCTATAACCGGCAGCCACACGGTTTGGGCGTCAAAGACATGGACGCATGAAAGAATGAGCCGCCTCTTACGACACCCGACTGGATATAGTCTAAGAGATAAGAAGAATTTTGGTAACCATCAGCTGCTAGGCTGATTCAGTATTCAAAGGGTGTAGAGCATCTTCGTGATAGGAATGGACCAGGTCTGCCTGTATAACACCAGTCGGTTTAGGAGTTACAGCCGTTCAAAGGTCAGGTATGGTTGCTAAATTTGAATATGCATGAATATGGAGGTATTATTGTAATTTGCACTGTAGACATGCGAACAGTACAAAAACTGACATGGTCTATCAGTCGGTTTAGGAGATACAGCCGTTCAAAGGTCGGAACTTTGAATGGCTGTACATCTCCTAAACAACTGACAGGTCATTACAGTTTTTGTACTGTTTACAGAGCTACAATGCATGTTACAATAATATCCTACGATCAGCCTTGCAGCTGATCGTTCATTTGATACAGACCTTTGAACAGCTGTAACTCCTAAGCCGATTGGAGTTATGCAGGCAGACCTGGTCCATCCATGATCGTCATAGCAGAGATGCTCTCTATACACCCTATAAATACTGAATCAGCCTTGCAGCTGACGATTACCAAAATTCCTCTTATCTTATACTAATAGGTGCTATTCGAAATCGGATACTACAAGGCACGTTATTACATACTACACTTTGGCAAACAAACATACATACATACGGCACTTAAAACATATTAAGTACTTGACCTTTTTCAAAAATGTGTTGCCCTTCATTAATTTAACATTGTACCTACTCTACGTCGGTAGGGCAAAGAAGATGGGCAAATTTGGACCCAGCCATTTTTTACGAAAACTAAAAGGTCTTCAGGACGGCGGTCATAATTATTATAAACAGAAAAAATAAAGGCATTTTTAAAAAAACTTTCACATCTCCAGAAGTCCGGATTCAAAAGTAGAAATTACTAGTAAAATAGACAAATCATCCAAAAAGCATTAGCCAAACGCTACCACGACAGCTATTTTCATCTAATATTATCACAGAGGTATTTTTTGGTCGTTACGGAATGTATTTGGTTTGGTTGAACTGATTCGTGATTTCGATTTCTTCCATTATCATAATATTATATGGTTATAATGAATCCGTAGAAGATTGAATGGACTATCTAATAAGAAAGATTATGACTTTCACACACTTGCTACAAAAGGTATCATAAGGAAAATATCTTTCCCCCAACTTTTACAGGCTACGACCAATTTACTTTTTTGTTAGTTTTGTTTTATTCTACACGTATTACTAAGTTTCATTCATGTACGGGACCTCTAAGTCTGGGTCTCAAATTACAGGGCCGGCCGCCAAAATTCTTTTATATTGTGTTTTTAAACACAAATAAAAGTCGTAGCGATCATTTTCTAGGTACTTGCATACATTATTATTAGTAGGTATGCAAATTGTCCGAACGGGCACGTAATTGATAATTATGCGACAAATAATTCATTATACACTGCTCTTTGACCCTTATTTACGTTGTTCAAATTGATAGACTACACTAAAAATAAAACATGCGAAAAAAAAACGTTTTTGAGAGATTTATTGTGCAATAATAATAATTAGAAAATAATGACCTAGGTCTAAGTATCTAAGTAGGTACCTATGTTTTTATTTTAGGTCACTCATTGTTATTTCAATTGCTTGTAAAATAAATTCTTGGTCACTAAAAAAGATCCTCATGATGTTTTAAACTTTAATGTTTTTTATGCATATTTCATTTAAATATTACTCGTTAATAAATAAAATGACAAAATAAAACAACTTTCTCTTCCAGATAAGTCCCAGATAAGTTGTGCCTTACACCATGTTCATTGCTTGTTAGAAGGCATTCCAAAAGAAAGCTTATTTCACTCAGTATTCCACAGTTTCTATTATAACCTGTGTCCTTAGACCATTTAAATAGGGACCTACCTTACGTTAGCATTCCCATCTGCCAAGGTACAAGATCAAATGATCATGTACATGTGCATACAATTTTAAACCTTATTATCACTAAACAAGACGGCCTATAATTGCGGAACATCTAGTCTTGTTTGGGGTTCACGCGAGGGTTCGGGGTTCTATTTGTCATGATTTTTGACATTCAAAATTAGACTCCAAAGTTGCGTATTTCATGCTACCTCGTCCTCCGCAAAAAGTGTCAGAAAAGTTTGTTAGTAGAATTCTTAGACAATTTATATAGGGACGAGTTACGCGTGTCATTCTACTAAGAAACATTTCTGCCATGACATAACATGAAATCCCCAACCTTGGATTTTATTCCCCATAAGTTTAGATTCTAATTTTGAATGTTAAAAATCATGAAAAGTAGTCTCGTGTGAACCCCAAACGTTCTAAGTTTAGAATTATTGTTTCGCTATTATAAGCTGTCTCGTTTAGTGATAAGTTATAAAATTGGGTGTAAATGCACAAGGTCAATTGTTCTTATACCGTGGCAGAGGGGAAATGCTACCGCAAGGCGAGTCCCTATATAAATTGTCTAAGGTAGAATTATACGCGTAGCTCGTCCATATTTAAAGGTCTAAGCCTGTAAGACTCCGTCATGCGGGGCTGTCATGTTTATGAAATAGGCCCCCTATTTCATAAACATCACATTTTGTCATTTACAATGACAATTTGAGAATTTTGAGATACGTTACTGAGAATATTAGTACACATGTTGTCTTACGCCATAAGTAACCAGCAATGTACCCTAAAATGGCATTGTAAATTACTAGTGTCATGTATATGAAACTAGCCCCTGCCCTGGGCTCGTCCTAGCCTGGGCTCTAGAACCTGGGCCCCATTTAATATACATGATAATTAGGCCGAATTATCGTTCACACGATGGAGTTAAAATAGTTAGCTATAGCCTGTAGGGTCCCACTGCTGGGCAAGGCTTCCTCTCACGAATAATGGTGAGAGGGAGTGGGCCATAGTCCACCTTGCGGGCCCAGCGATATGGAGCCATAATAAGAAATATTTAATTGAAAACAATGACAATTCAAGGCACATTACCGACAATGCTAGGACACGGATTACCTATTGTATACAGGGTGTCCCAAAATTCAAAGGTCAAGCCGAAAACAGGAGATAAGTAGGTGAGTTTATAATTGTTCAGGGAAAAATGCAAAAAAAAAGTTTGATAGTTTTCGAGATTTCATAATTTTTTTTTACATTGGAACAATCGCCGCCCAACTCAACTCAACCCAACTTTTAAATGTAGAAACTATTTTGTACATTTTTTAAAAGAAAATACCAGTTACGTAATCCTGAATAATCTTTTCAGTGGACCCAATTCAAAGATAAAGGAATAGTATGATACTTTTTAAAGAAAACACCATCTTCTGTCTTCTTCTTATCGTGTGGGTAGAGCCCTGGTGTCAGAGTTTTTCAGACCGCCTTACGGCCTCTGACGTGGTTTTTATGTAACGACCACCATCCACCATCACCATCACCAACCATCTTCTGTGATACCCCTGCAATCAAGTTGTTTTCATCGGCATCTTTAAGACACCCTGTACAAAAAATGTATGGCGCTAACCTGGCAAGTTATTTCAAAAGTTGGCCCATGTTGTGAAAACTTGATTAAAAGGGCCAACTTTTGAAATAATTTTCCAGGTTATACATTTTTTATACAGGCTGCAGTCCCAAAGTTGACATAGAAAAAACTTGTACAACAGATGTCTGACAGAAAAAATTGTTTCTGTAAAAGTGTAATTATGGATCTAACCCTTTATTTTTGAATTGGGTCCACTAAAAAGTTTATTCTAGATTGCGAAACAAGTATTTTCATGAAAAATTTTCAAATTTGTAGTAACTAGGTACCTACATCTAAAAGTTGAGCGCAGGGTGGCGAATTTTCCAATGTTAATAAAAATGACAAAATCTCGAAAATTACGAAACTTGGATTTATTTTTTATTTTTAGCTGGAGTGTAGGTAATTTTTGAATCTCATTCGCTGAGATCAGCAGTTGAAAATGTCAAAATTACAGTGGAGAAATGCATCTTTCTACTGTTGATTTGACTTTCAAAAATCATACTTCAGGAGTGCGATTTTTGAAAGTCAAATCAGCAGTAGAAAGATGCTTATCTCCATACTAATTTTGACATTTTCAACCGCTGAACTCAGCGAATGAGATTCAAAAATAGCACTCAAAAACAGTTATAAACTCACCTATCTACTGTTTTCGGCTTGACGTTGAGTTTTGGGACACCCTGTAGGTATGTTTAGCAGCATTAGTAATCAGCTATTGTACCCTGGATTGTCATTGTAAATTGCAATTGTCATGTTCCCCTGGTGAGATAGTAGCAAGGAATGAGGTGATGATGAACCTGTGTTATCCCAAGCTTTCCCACTCTTCTGTATGTCCATCCAGTCAAGTGACAGTTCATTTTGTGAGCATCCGGATCATGGCCTAGGTATCGATTTCTATGTTGGAGTAAAATGATTACGATTATCATCATCCTTCTGCCTTTATTATCTTATTATTTGAGTTCGGCTGTACAAAATAAAGGGTGTTAGGGTAAACAGTTGCATTACTTTAAGGCCTTAAGGCTATAATTTTACCCATCATCATCATTTTCAGCCCGTATCCACCCACTGCAGGGCATAAGCCTCCTCCCTATTATGCCATTCTTCTCGGTCCCGTGCCAGTTGCATCCAGGTCTTGCCCATACTTTTCCAGATGTCGTCAACCCAACGAGCTGCCGGGCGACCCTCTCCTCTTTTGCCTAATCTCGGCCACCATTCTGTCAAGGATTTTACCCATGATACTGATTAACTTTCCCTAAAAAACCTACTTATAGGAAATTCACAATTTTTTTTTCGGTTTTTCATAAAATGTTCGGTCAGCTGATTGCATTTAGTACGGGAAGCCCAAATTTTTTTTTTCAATTTCCTATAGGTTTCTTAGGGATAGTAAAGTTGTTCTCTATCATGGGTAGAATCACCTCTTAAAGTAATGCAACTGTTTACCCTAAAACCCTGTATAATGCACACACTGCAACTTAGTGACACACGGCTGCAGATTCTGCAAAGGATATTGAAACTCCCCTGCAGCGTTGCCAGACCTAGGGATTTAACCGTAGACCTACCTACTTTATTAACCTTTATTAACATACCCTACCCTCGAGTTTTGTACAATTAAACATAATGTCCGCATGACATCCTGAATATAAATTACTTATTGTTATTGATCAAAAACAGTCCTTGATTTGGGAGATTGGGATAGAATAGATTCTGTACTCCCACAAACTACTTGACACAGGCAGAAATGCAGTGCTAACGCACAAGCAAGAGTCTATTGATTTGTAAGTAAAAATAAATAAAAGCGGTCAAGTGCGAGTCGGGCTACTCGCGCACCGAGGGTTCCGTACTACACCACTACAAAACACAACATTACTAACTTAGAAAAAAAAAACTTTTTTTGTCATGGACCTTTAGCGCAAGACCGACTCACACTTGGCCGGTTTTTAGTATAATTTGTTGTTATTCTGTATAGTATGCTCTATAATCACACTAAGTTTGACGCTTGTATGTATTACCGTTTTTACGATAGAGCGTGAAGAAAAAACGTTGATAAAAACTAGTTTCTTGTTGAGAACCCCCCTTAATTTTTAACTTTTTGACATTTTTGTTATTTGTTAACAAATCCGCCGCAATAACGCATAATCTGAGAAAATTTCAACTATCTAGCTATTACGGTTCTAAAGTTACAGCCCTTAATAGGTAGGACAGATGGACGGACGGACGGACAGACGGACAGACGGACAGACGGACGGACGGACGGACGGACGGACGGACGGACGGACGGACGGACAACGTAGGCCTAGTAATAGGGTCCCGTTTTTACCCTTTGGGAACGGAACCCTAAAAAAGTGACTGTGAGACCACAAAATACTGATCGACAATCATCCAATCAGAATTTTATCGGACAGCATATCTACATTAATGGCGCTTCAGGGCAATGTTATCACATCGAGCCTAGTTCTGGAGTGTCATACAGCTCTAAAGCTCTTTGTGTAAGGAAACACATCACCCTACAATGGATAAAAGCAACATATAACAGCGATGCAGCGGACGAATTGGCGAGACGCGGGTCTAGCACTGCCGATGCCGCCATAGGGTCCGAGCCAATTATACCGCTACCTTTCGGCTGGATCTACACTAACAGGGCTCTGGGCTGCACTAACAGATTGCGTACAGGTGAGGAATGCTTTTTGCCAAGAGTTAACCCTCGCCTCACTAGGAGCCTCTTGCGTCTCAGAGAGCTCAACTACGCCTAGTTACTGGAGCCCTGACTGGTCACGGCCCTTTTAACAAACATCTTTTTAATATTGGTGTTACTAACAGTCCTCTGTGCAGGGTGTGCATGGAGGTTGAAGAAACAGCTGTGCACGTAGTGCTAGAATGCAACGGTCTAGCCACAGATTACCCCCAATAGATACCGCATACAGGGCCGCCGACGCTCGCCACACATCTATGGTTTTTCACTGATATAAGCAACGTACGCGAGCTAGAAGTAGTGCGACCTTGAAATGGCCAATCACGTTGCATCGTTTCGTGCCCCGCTACCCGCACCTACAGCCAAAAATGGTGACTTCGGGCGTGAACAAAATGTTCATTATGCGGTATCTATTGGGGGTAATCTGTGGGTCTAGCACACTATCGGGCACAACACCACGGATCACCGGGGTCTCTTCCAGAAGTATTCGGCAGCATTTACAAGCTGGTGGATTATCTGGAGAAGCTGGGATGGCAGGAATAGTCATTCCCACCTAACGCAAAATAGGCGCCTGAGTCGTCGAGTTGCGGAAAATGAGCCCGCTCAACTAATACCACAGACTAATACCAATACCGTTATGTATTTATTTGTTTCGTTAACATAATCCACAAAATTTTACTCTAATCTTTACGTAACGAATAACATTAATGACTTGTAGTTACCAAATTTTCAGCAACTAATGGTTTAGGTAAGCAAAAGTTAAAAATTCAAAACATTTCCATAATAAAGTTGTGTATAGTGTATAGTAAGTACAAGCGTGTATCGATCATGACGTCACTGGCGTGTTATATAGGCAGTGGCGCGGGAGTTTCGTAAATAGTCTCTACCGAGACATGATCGGTATAAGGGGATAGAACAACACTTATAGACAGCGAATTGTGTTATTTAGTGTCGGCCCTGATAGGTGCCGGGTGTTTACTACTGAAGGTAGGATTTCAGTTTTTTTACGATATTTTGTGTGGTGTCTTCATTTTTTGTTTTGAGGAATTTGGTAATTTCTTTCTATTTTTTATTATTTCGGTAAATTCTATGATATCCGTTGGTATCAGGTTCCCCGGACATTTTTAAGTGCACAAGGAGGTTCGAGTTCCATCTGATTATTTCTTCATATTATTTAATTGTTTTGATAACTTTAAATGTTCACGTAATAATTTTCAGTTACCATTTTCACAGTTTAAAATTGACATAAAACTTTCGTGCAATTATCTAAAATAGCATTATATTTAAAAAAATCGTAATTGCTTTTAATATCCAAAAATATAATCTCCTCTATATTCAATATTAAAATGTACAAGTACTTAACTAATCGATTACGAAATATAAAGACAATCATGTCATCATAGTAATCGCAACACATCTAAGATAATCACGTTGCAACAAACTGCAGCAGGTAAAGCACGTCGCAGATAATTCTTGTCTATGTAGAGATACTAGGTACCTGCCATATAATAACAACCAAAGTTTGCGAAATAGTTGCCAGTAGAACATTGTCCTGTTATTGCATGCTGCATAGAGCTAGGATTTGTTACTCAGTAATAGCCAAACTGATTTTAATTCACAATCACAATTTCATATTTTGTACAAACATATTATTATGTAGGTCGTTTAAATAAGTAAGTGTTTTTGCAGTCCTAATTTAACAACAAAAAATGTAGGCCGAAGATCCATTCAATATTCGTATTTTGATATTGATTTCAAGAGAAATATCGTAATGTTGTTATGTAAGTAAGCAAAAAAATAAACAAGCATGTAAACACAATGAAAATCTCAAAGCGTTGCATAAAATATCTCGCTGAACTCATAAATATTTTACGTTTCACTCTTCCAACTTAGTTAAGCACAATTTCGTTCAGTTTTTTGTTTTTCGTGTGTACCTCAAGCAAAACTAGTTAATTTCCATTCGCAGTTTCATTTTAGATTAGCAAGTAACTAGTACCTTAATCAATCTTAGTTCTCATAATGATTGCAGATACTAAATGATTTAACAAAAAACATGTCTCGCTATAAACTTCGCAAATCTTATACCTTATTTTATTATTTATTTTATTTTAATACTTTATTGTACACACGGAAATATACATGAAAACAACATAATAGACAATTAAAAAGGGCGAGCTTATCTCTAAAGAGATTTCTTCCAGCAAAACTGAGACAGAGAGAGAGCATAGAAAGTGAGGCAGGCATAGTGTGCACATTTAACTAATAAAACAGTATTTATGACTAATAAATACATTTTACATAAAGATACAGGTATATATACTTACATATTTTACATACATACAAATATATACGGTATGATAAAAAAATAAATATACCTTCCCGTTTGTATGTGTAAACCTTCTCGTTTAAAATATTCACACTATTTTAAGATTCAACATTCAGGGTTAAGTGGAAATAAACTAAATTGTAGCACTAGCGTAATTTTCCAAGAAGCTTGTTCATTTAATTATGCTTTGAGAGGATTCCTTATTTGTTAAGGATCATTGAATTACATGTATACCTATAATTGTATGTATACGTCTAATGAGAGTAATTATCACTATACGCGAGTCATTTAATTACATATATTTAACATAATTATAGTTTATTAAGATCCTACATAATATCCACCTATCGTGCATACTAAAAAGTTAACACAACTTATGAAAACAAGTCAGTCAATCATAAACCGTAAGTTATAGCTATTAATCATATTAATCAATAACATAATAATTATGATAATACAGTACTCTGTGATAATACTATTTGGAGGCTGTTTTGTCAATGCAATTTAAACCAAAATAAATAACGCTCACAGGCACATACATTGTAATGATCCCAAGTAAGCCTCAGGCATTTTGTTATGGGAATCATACAACAACAGCACAAATATATAACATCCATGACCGAACCGGGATTCAAACCCAGGACCCTGATTTGGCAGTCCGGCGTGGTGACCATTACACAAACCGTCATTTATTCATTAATTTAATTGGTAAAAACAATGAGAACATAATTAAGTTAAGCAATGAATATGAAAATCTAAAAATTACCTAAAGTGACATAAAGGAAAAGTAAAGAAAAATATCTAAATAAAACCGGTCAAGTGCGAGTCGGGCTACTCGCGCGCCGAGGGTTCCGCACCACACCACCACAGAACACAACATTATTAACTTGGAAAAAAAAAACTTTTTTTGTCCGGGACCTTTAGCGCAAGACTGACTCACACTTGGCCGGTTTTTAGTATTTGTTGTTATTCTGTAGAGTTTTCTCTATAATCACACTAAGTTTGACGCTTGTATGTATTACCGTTTTTACGATAGAGCGTGAAGAAAAAACGTAGATAAAAACTAGTTTCTTGTTGAGAACCCCCCTTAATTTTTATCTTTTTGACATTATTATTATTTGTTAACAAATCCGCCGTAATAACGCATAATCTGAGAAAATTTCAAGTAGCTATTACGGTTCAAAAGTTACAGCCCTAAATAGGTAGTACAGACGGACGGACGGACGGACAGACGGACAGACGGACGGACGGACGGACGGACGGACGGACGGACAACGTAGGCTTAGTAATAGGGTCCCGTTTTCACCCTTTGGGTACGGAACCCTAAAAAAAGACCCATTCTAGGTACCACTTATAAGTTTTATAAAGTTCAGAGGAAATCTTTCAGCCGGCAGACTTCGTCTGCGTGGCCATCAATAAAGGTGCCAAATTTCATCCAAATCTCTTCAGCCACATATGCGTGATTGAGTGACAAACATCGAAATATCTAAACATCCACACATTAACCACTAGCCATTAATTTTATTAGTGAGATGATTAAATCCATTAATTCTAACTGTAGATACTTACAAGGTATCAGTCAAGCACATACTCGGAACAAAACGCAAAACTTTAAACTTTGAATAGAAAACTGATCAACATTTATTTATAAAGAATCTACAGCTTTTTATAAACTTTATTAACATGTTAAGACAGTCCAGCTAAAGTTAAAACCTCCTACGTAATATGTTGATATACCTGCCTAAGTACATGTAATTTTCTGAAACAAGTCATAGTTGTTGATTATAGTTTTGCATCGCATTTCATTCGGCCTAGGTACGGTCAATGCGATCAACCCAATAAGGCAAAATCAACATCCAATTTAATGAGTGGTTTGCACTGCATCAGATACTATGTTATGTTAACTTATACTAGCTGAGCTGACCCGATAGATAGAAGACCATTTAAAAAAACTATAATCGGTCCAGCTGTTCTCAAATGATGCGCTTACCAATGAACAGCATTTAATTTTTATTTTCATTTATTTTTTATGAGAAACATCATTCATAGCTTATATCATAGAGACATAAAACTGTACTTACCTAAGTACTGAAACTGCATCAATTCTCGAGTTTATCGCTCTCAATTGCTTTATATGGAATCAAGGATTTATATAGCATAATGACTAACTTGAGTACCTAAGTAATGTAGAGCATTCGTTTAAAACACGTTTCCGCCATAATTAGGAAACAATCAGCATGTGGCATAATAGTCGTAGTGTACAAATACAAGTGTATATTATAATTATTATACAATGTTGTTGTAAAATTATAGCCTAGAAATAATGAGTTTAAGTTTTCCTTTACTTAAAAAGAATAAACCTAGATCAAATGTTATTTCCGCAGAGATAAAATCTATCAAGAATGAGTTACGCAGCAGCGGAGAGCGTTGCTGGCAGCAGCTGGGCGGCCACCAGCTTATTCTACATGCTCCTGGCACCAGCTGTGATCCTCTGGTACACCTACTGGAGGATGTCTAGGAGGAACATGTACGAACTCGCCGCGAAGCTCAACGGACCTAAAGGGTATCCCCTGATCGGAAATGCTCTGGACTTCACTGGTGGCTCTGCTGGTGAGTGTGATCTTAAACGTTACGTTATGTCTCGAACGTTACTTCTTTAAGTAGAAACACACCTGCCAAAATTACGCGGCTTAAATCTTGAAAGAATAACGCCGACATTTCCTTCTGGAGTGCGATTTTTGAATCTCATTCGCTGAGTTCAGCAGTTGAAAATGTCAAAATTACTGTGAAGATACGCATCTTTCTACTGCCGATTTGACTTTAAAAAATAGTACTCCTGTAGTATGATTTTTGAAAGTCAAATCATAAGTAGAAAGATGCATATCTCCATAGTAATTTTGACATTTACAGCTGTTGAACTCAGCAAATGAGATTCAAAAATCGCACTCCAGGTGTATAACGAGTAGTTAAATCATTATAGGCATAATTTTGTAATCCCGGAAGGTGTGTCCCTAGGACTACTAAGCCTATCATAATATCTATTATATTGGACACAAATTGTCCACAGTTGTTTCAATTGTGCAATTCACTGCGGTATTTAATACATTTGCGTCAAAGAATCTATTAAAGTTGTATAATATTAACTAGTCATATAAATAAATATATTATTTAGATAATTAACTAAGGTACCTACCTAATTACCATGTTAACGACGACTTACTGTATTTAAATTAATTTAAATCGTGAAAACCTTTCATTAACATTATGATGCATAAACACGACGAGTACCTACCTGCACAAATGTAATTTAGTGTCAAAATTACGGTTTTTATTTTAGTTTTTGTCGCTATAATTAGGTTAGGTAACACAAATATTTTAATAACTTAACTTAAATCTACAGATATCTTCAAAAATCTGATTGAAAAGAGTCCAGAATTCGACAAAGAGGGTGTTGTGAAAATATGGATCGGACCCCGTCTATTAGTGTTCCTGTACGATCCTCGTGACGTTGAACTGATTCTTAGTAGCCACGTGCACATCGACAAGGCTGACGACTACAAATTCTTCAAACCCTGGCTTGGAAACGGTCTTCTCATCAGCACTGGTTTGTATCTCTTCCACTTACATTACTGAATTGGCTTCTTCGTGTCTCAATTTGGTCCTATAAAAGACCATGCCCAAAATTCTATTAAAAGTTAGGCCAAACTTGCGTCTGGCCAAATTGTCACCTAACAACAGGAAATGTACCCAATAAGCATTATTATATCAAGAAAATCGTTAAATATTTGATGCGATATATTAAAATAATCCTAATTTAAAAAAAAAGGAGATAGGTTACAGAAACAAAAGCATTCAACCTTGCACAAAATAATTATAAAATTTTATTTTATTATTTTTAAATTATTTTTACCATAAGGGCTACAAAACTTTGGGACTCATAATAATTCGGACAATATTTTTGGTAAATTATTGATGACGCATCTTTAGCCTGGTTTTGGGCATAGTCTTTTCCCAGTTTATTCTCTACCGCATTTTCTTTAATCTGGCCCAGGATGAAAAAACTATGCATATAATCTTCCTCTTCTATCGATCAAGTCAATGGCACATCACTGAGTTTGTCTTGGCGATTGTTTAGCGCAGCTTTAGAGGCATCTGTGATGAATGATTAGGATAAGTTAGGTAGTCTTGAAATATATATTGTTCCACAGGTCAGAAATGGCGCTCCCACCGTAAACTGATCGCCCCCACATTCCACTTGAACGTTTTGAAGAGTTTCATCGACTTGTTCAACGCCAACTCCAGGGCTGTCGTTGAAAAACTGAAGAAGGAAACTGAAAGCTTTGACTGCCACGACTACATGAGCGAGTGCACAGTAGAGATTCTGCTTGGTATGTATTTCTATAAGACATTGGTTCTCTTAAGTCTGTTCTAAAGGCAGAGATTTGAGTAGAATAAAAACAACATCGATATGTTTTCACTTAAATCTATTGTTATCGGTTAGGTGGTTTTTTAATTTGAGATTAATTACATAGGGTAATTATATAGATGGATGAAAAGATGAATCATAACAAATAATAAGAAAAGCCTCGATTGAAAACCCAACAATAGGTCGTACGTACGTTCGCAGTCGTTTATTGGTTAATAGATATCCTAATCAGTCTAATCACGTACCTACTATAATCATCAATTATCTATTTTTGATATTGCTCTTAAAACATCAATGTTTTTTTTATGTTTGAAGCGGTTCCATTTCTAAGAGCAAACGCAATTTTATAATATTTAGATATAATAATTTGTACCTAATACGCAATATCTAGAATAGAAATAAAGATAATATACTTCAAAACAAAACTATTAGGAACGTTTCTATGAATAACTAAGAACCTTCATTACAAAAAGGCAATACGGAACTCAGGACAGTTAACAAAATGTAAACAAAACTTAAATAATTGTGTGATGCCTGACCCGGTCAAGGCATTCAAGATCATAAGATAAAAGTTAGCGGAGTTTGTCCCAAATCTCAAAGAGTCTGCAGTAACAATATAAAATAAAGAGTAATTTGAGTGATCTGACACGTACAACGCTAGTACATGGTGTCAACACTGACACGGCTTCTCGCCACAACCTCCACTAGCCTTCTAGAAGCAAATGTTTTAGTCAGTTACGAAACATACAATCTCTACTATAAATCAATTTGATTCCTTTGAACTGTAATCGCTATTAATCTTTACGAACCAATTTGTAGCTTAAATAAATGAATGAATTTCGACAAGTGGTAATGATAAAGCGTCTAAAGTAAAGATTAAAACAAACAATGATTTTTGTGGTGTTAGAGTAGACAGTTACATTACAATTAATGGGTGATTTTACACATGATACTGAATAACCTTCCCAAAGAACATAAGGGAAATTTGTAAAAAAAAATGTCGTCCTTTCATGTAAACGTTACTTCCGATTGCATTTGGTAAGGACATGGAAAGTTAAATTTTTTTTTGCTAATTGTCTATAGTATAGGTTTCTTAGGGAATGTGTGGAGTACCTACTCGAAACCGATGGACATGTATGAAGAGATGTATGGATGTGAATGAGGCAAGAGAGGTGTATAAGGATCGTAGCAAATAGCGGGCCTTGGTCTCTGCCTACCCCTCAGGGAAGGAGGTGATACGTTGTAGATAGAGAGACATAATCACATTAAGGTACGAAATAGTTAATGGTCGAGATTATAAAATACTAAGATCTCAATGACATCAAACCTTATTTATTATGAATAAAATACTACGTAGAGTTAGAGCATTCAAACGAAGGATACCTCTGAGTTAAATAGAGCACAGAATTACGATTTCTATTAAATAACTTTCAAACATTTATGGCAGAGATCATGCTGTGAAACTGGAAACAACTTGCTTTGCCTAGCTTCAAACTAGTTTACCTTTTACGTTAAAGTATGACCGTCATAAGATTTATACAAAATTTAACAACTAAGTAACCATAATTTCCTCACAAATCATATAATTAAACCGTGAATTAGCCTATTCCATCCCAATAGGCCTATTTTAAAACACAACTGCTGAAATGGAATATTTAAGTTTAGAGTCGGAAATACATACCTACGTTCCATCTATTTGTTCTTGAGCCCTTGCGGAAAAAGCGCGCCCCAAAATAGGTTTCATGTCACTTTAGGCGACCCCCCACATACACACGTAATGCTAATGGGCCATATTCACCATCAACGGAAGGCAGTCGTAACGCGTAACTATTGTATTCCTTATTACGCAATTGTTTCCATTTCAATTGAGGTCAAGAGCTCTCTTTCTATTTGACAGTATCATGTAAGTGTACCCATTATTCCCGGTTTACATTATTCCAGTCCAGCAACAGAATCCAGCGCTGGAATGCTACTGTAATGTACCCATTCCAGTGAGCAATCCAGTCCAATGACAGGATTGGCGGTCTACTTTTGAAACCAGCGCGATCATTCCAGCGACCGGCAGAATCATGTAGAAGGCCAATCCAGTGCATTTTCGTAATTGATTTCTTTTTGATATCATTGACACTGTAGTGTTTACACTTCAATGGCTTCTAAATGTCTGGAATAATGTAGACGATATCATCCAGTCCAATACTGCGCTGGATTACTGGACTGGAATAATGTACCTAAACCAGGCATTACATGGAAAAAAATACTGTTCTTTTGCAGAGACCGCTATGGGAGTCAGCAAGACAACCCAAGACCAGAGTGGATTTGAATACGCCATGGCTGTGATGAAGATGTGCGACATTCTTCACTTAAGGCATACTAAGATCTGGTTGAGGCCAGAGATCCTTTTCAACCTAACTCAGTACGCTAAGAACCAAACTAAACTTCTTGACACCATCCACGGCTTGACTAAGAAGGTCATCATGAGGAAGAGGGAAGAATTCAAAGCTGGAAAGAAACCCTCCATCTTGAACGAGTACACCGAATCTTCTTCCACCAACAACTCCTCCGGAAAGGTCACATCTGTTGAAGGTCTTTCTTTCGGCCAGGCTGCCGGTCTTAAGGACGACTTGGACGTTGACGACAATGACGTCGGCCAGAAGAAGCGTCTTGCTTTCCTCGACCTGCTCTTAGAAAGCTCCCAAAGCGGAGTCGTCATCACTGATGAGGAGATCAAAGAACAAGTAGACACCATCATGTTTGAGGTAAACACGGCCACATTTAACTCATTTCCAAATAATTATCAACTCCTACAACAGTAACTAATTCAAACCTTACATGTTAATAGGGTCACGACACCACAGCTGCCGGAAGCAGCTTCTTCCTGTCTATGATGGGAGTACACCAGGACATCCAAGACAAAGTTATTGAAGAGATCGACCAGATCTTCGGTGACTCCGACCGCCCTGCCACCTTCCAAGATACACTCGAAATGAAATATTTAGAAAGGTGTCTTATGGAAACTCTTAGGATGTACCCGCCAGTACCTGTCATTGCCCGTGAAGTGAAACAAGATATCACTCTAGGTATGTTTTTATTCATCTACTTATAATATTATAAAGAGGAAAGATTTGTTTTTTTTTTTGTTTGTTTGTTTGTAATAAATATGCTCCGAAACTACTGGACCGATCTGAATAATTCTTTCACCGTTAGAATGCTACATTATCCGTGATGAACATAAGCTAAAAAAACGGCCAAGTGTGTGTCGGGAAGCTTCTAGGGCGGTACGAAGTTCGCCACGGACTTCTAGTTCATCTATAAATACCTACTACATCGTTGATAGAACTATGGAGTTGCTACTGGGAATGTTCCTCCATTGAAAACGGAAGTACTTCCGCCAGGCTAGGTGTAATGCCTGGGGACCGGCCGTGGTCCAACAGTTTTTAGTTGGACCTTGTATATATTTCGAATCACTGTGATTATTTCTCTTGCGTGTTTTATGTCTCGCATTCGATTGTGAACCTTATGTGTAGTAAGTTACGAGTTACGTATTTACGATGAACGTTGTCTTTGTATGGAGCATATTTCCGAGAGCGACGGTTTCGTCATCTGTTGGCATCTTTGCTATAACTTGTGGGTCCTGACATCTGTAGCAAGTCCCCACAGAACTGTCCTAATTATTAACCACGATTCTATAAAACTTGTTCACAGCATCAAGCGGCAAGAAGGTACCAGCAGGAACCACTGTCGTCGTTGCCACATACAAGCTGCACCGTCGTGCTGATGTGTACCCTAACCCGAACACTTTCGACCCAGACAACTTCCTTCCTGAACGATCTGCTAACCGTCACTACTACGCCTTCGTACCGTTCTCTGCAGGACCCAGGAGTTGTGTCGGTCAGTACAAAATATTATGATGGTGATATGCATGGCTTTGAGAAAATAAAACCGCCTTTAAAGGCAGCATGTAAAGTGAGCCTTGCCACAGAACAGGTATGGGTGGGTATTGGTTCTTTAATTATAAAAAAATATGAATGAGAAAATTCTTATCTGAAATACTATGGCATGTGTTTTCTATTCTTGAGCAATATTGCTTTCAACGTAATAATATCCCTAACTATAAATCTGTATAATAGCAACAACGGACAACGGCAACTGTCTTGGCCTATGAGTAAAGACTATTGACGTGGCGTTGAAAAGAAAACGATAGTTGATAGGTTGTCGCGAAAATAATGTATGTAAAAACAGCATATATCTCTGTTTTTATATATAAATTCAACCAGTGTTTTCTGATGTTTGTTAATAATAAAATTTTCTTCTATCAACAGGCCGCAAATACGCCATGTTGAAGCTCAAGATCATCCTATCAACAATCTTAAGGAATTTCCGCGTCATTTCCGACCTTAAGGAGTCAGACTTCAAACTTCAGGCTGACATTATTCTCAAGCGCGCTGAGGGCTTCAAGGTTCGCCTGCAACCCCGCAAAAGGATGGCCAAAGCCTAATAATAATGCTATTTACCAATTTAACAAATTAATTAAATATTTTTAGTACCTTATGTGACAGATGTGCACATTTTTTACAGTTAATTTATTTGCGCTTGTGATACCAGTACTGACTTAATTATTGTTACCTATTAGTTTAAGTACAAAGAATAAAACAATGGTGGTAGAACTCTGAAAACACGGGATATACCTACGAAGTTGCAAAGATTGCATGATTCGATCAACAATACCTATGGACTATGTTTTGGTAACTGATATTTTGTATATAGTAAATTATCAATATTCAAAATTTCCTTAACCAATAAAGTATAAGCAAATATAACAGTATTTTTTATTTATAATTTTAAACGCAACAGTAACTAAAAGCTAGGTTGACAGAAGTTATTTCTTTATAATTATAAATATAGTGGAGTCTTGTAATTGCAACTATCTGGTAATTGCAACTATCTAGAAGGCAGGTATAAAGAGAAGATCTGAATCGTGATTCTTATAAGTGCAATTGCTCCATCAATTGCACTTATAAGAATCACGATTCAGATCTTCTCTTTATACCTGCCTTCTAGATGACTAGACATTGTGTTCATTGAGAGAAAAACTGCATCGTAATTCGTATAAGTGCAATTGCTCCATAGTTGCAATTACCAGATAGTTGCAATTACAAGACTCCACTACAAATATAAAAAGAAGAGATATGAAATTCACAACAAATTGTTACTTATCTGCACCTGGAGTTGTTTCAGCATTTTCAGCGGTAACTGCTTCGACATTTTCTTTTTTTTGCTCAGCATCTTGATCATCTTGTTTTTCTTCCTTCGCGTGTTTTTTAACGAATTGACTGCTTCGATAATTTTTAAAATCATCCATTGTTGTAAATCTGCCTAGCAACGACAAACCTGCCGACGACATCTCAGATAACAGTTCTGCCTGTTTCCTCAACTCCAGTTGAAACCTTGAAACATAAATAATTATTTCGGTAACTATACTTATGTGAATTAATTTAAAATTAATATTCGTTTGCAAAGTAAACATAGACAGTACGGGGTGTTACAAAAGTACAAAAAAAATAAATTAAACTTTTAAGGAGATTGTTTAGACCTGAACAACTTTCACTATGAGACCAACATCGAAAAAAAAAATCAGCTGTCCCATATATTTAGCTCGAGTAGATTTGTAGTTTAGTATGGATTGAGCATCAGTTTCCTTGTCGCGATTTCGATTTTGGTCCCATAGTGAAAGTTGTTCAGTTTCATGGTCTAAATCTAAACCACCTCCTTAAATGTTTATTTGTATTTTTGTAACACACTGTATACAACGATTACAACGTGATAATGAATAAGCGCAAAACCTCGTACACCCCAACTGATTTATAATAAAATAATTTTCTCAAACATGCTTGGAAATGTGAGCATTATTTTGACAACCTTCTTCGAGATAAATCGAAATTGCTGTACTGGCCAAATACATGCGCGCAGCGGCCGGCAATGTTTGTATGAAAATCCATATCTGTCGTGTTTAGCGACCAAATAAATTACATAGTAAACTCATATCTGTCGTGTAATTTAAAAATGGAACGATCTTTTTCTCCGAAACATGGCGACCAAGGAGGTAACTCATCAAAGGTTTTATTTAAATTTCGAACTGGCTTGCAAATAGAAAGCTGTTTATTGAAAAAAATTGTTCGTTGTTCGTCATTGATTTTGAAAAGAGTTTTAATTTCTGCGAATTATTTGAGAAAATTTACTGTTTTAATTTCCGCGCATTATTTGAGAAAAGTACTATACAAGCCTTGGCCACAACTAGGCATTGATGGACTTACGTATGTGTGCTTTGGCTTCGCCTCGGCCCACATTCACACGTTCGTCCATCAATGCCTCTGTTGCTGGCCGCTGCAGTAATGTACTATACTTTGAAACAATAATAGCATTATTTTGATGCTTAAAATTTAAAGTTAACGCATTTTATGTTTTGAGGCAAAAATGATCTTTTATCATTTCAGCAATTAATGAAAGCTCTAACGTACTCGTGGATACATTTTAATAATCTTGTTTTGGTAGTAAGTAGGGTGAGTGTTCCCGTGCGGTGCGTTTGACATCGGGTACAGTAAATTTTAAATTTTACAAACAAATTAAGTTATATTTTGAAAAAATTACCAATGTTGAAACCATTATAATTCGATTCTGCTCTCGATTATAAACAAACTAGGTACTTACTTTCATAAACACGTTGTATATTTCTAAACGTTATGCATAGGTACCTACATAATTACAAACTTATAAATATTTAAATTAACCTATAACAATAATGTTTGGCAAAAATAGAAAAACACAAAAATATTAATCACAAATAATTTAGACTGGATACTATAGGTATAATAAGTAGTTCTCAGAACTAACTAATTTTGAGTAGGATCGATTTTAAAGCTCCTTCCTTTTACCGTTCAGTGGCGCCCTCATCACAATATTTATGAACTTTCAATCAAGAGTTCTATAGAAGAATAACTCTAAACAAAAGCAACATAATTTTTGGCCCCCTTTGAAAAAATGACATTTTGTATGAGTTTTGGCGGCAAGGTGTAGTTTTTAAGGAACAAATTTCGAACACGGTGTAGTTTTTTTGGGGTCACTTTTTGAACTTGATTTACATTTCTATACTTTCTTATTCGTAGTTCTTAATATACTGAAGGTATTTTAAGTGGATTATTTAGACCATCAAACTAAATAACTTCCTTTATGGGGCGATCGAAATGCCGAAAAAGAAATCAGCTTTACCAAACATTTGGGTCAAGTAGGTTTGCAATTTTGTGTGAAACAGCAGATTTTTTATCTGTTTTAAAAATAAAAGTCCAAGGTTTTAACAAATGAACGCATAACCCCCTAGTTAGAAAACAAATGGTTTTCCCTACTCAGTGTATCTACTTAGTTCGTACCGCTACTTGTATATACCCGATGACGTAAGTTTACCTACTATGGTCTTCCTGTATATTTTTTATATCGTTTTCCGTCGCCAAATAATAAAATAGTCATCGTTTTTATGACGGTATCTTTTTATTATGATTTCTAACTATAGATTCAAATTAAAAGCACGTACCAAAGAATATCCAAAGGACTTCGATTATGTATTGGACACGGGCAAGGTAGCAGCTCGTGTTGAATTTTCTTCACCCACCAACTAGAACGTGATAACTTCCATTCTATAGTCTTCATCGTAGCTACAGTGCAGGCGGCAGCATCTCTTAACAAGCTAAAGTAAGACGCCATTAGTTCTTGACCTGAAATCATCATTTTAAATCTAAAGTAAGTCTAAAGGCTGTAAACTTTAAGGGGATATTACCGTTAGCGCTCCATACAAACGATGTTTGTTTATACAGGGTGTTAGGGTCAATTCACACGTACCACAACCACACCACGTCGCAGCGACAAAATTGTGGTCAAGCTGTGGTTAAGTGTGAATAGTGTCGCAGCGGCTTTTTGCAGTTGCGTTGTGGTACCGACAAAATGTCGATGTGGTTGCGTTGTCGCTGTCGTTGCGATGTGGGAACCACGTGGTCATGTGCAGATACTCCGGCTTTCGTAGAGGAAACACGACTTGACGGCATGTCGTGGCGATGTGGCCGCGGTGCCGCCGCCGGTGGTGGCGTTGCCGTCGCGATGTGGATGCGATGTGGTCGTATTACACAGGTGGTCGATAACAACGGCAAAATGTGGTACGTGTAAATTGTAATATTCATTTTCAATACAAAATATACGCCCGACCACATGGCGTCGTTGTGGTGTGGTTGTGGCTGTGGTGTGGTTGTGGTACGTTTGAATTGACACTTAGGGTAAACCAAAGACATTCTATACAAGATTACAAGGAGGACTTCGCTAGGAGAGCGCTATTAACGGGACCACTAAGTTATGCCCAGTATACCCCAGTATGTCTGGTCTTGACAATTTTACACTATGTAATGCAATATTGTATCTTAATTGTACTTTGTACATTTTGTTTTGTTTAAAAGATGTGTGTTGTAGAGTTTCTGGCCGCATCTTCTCTCAACGGAACACCTTCCGACGCGGTGATAGATTCAAAAAATGACGTCAAAAAGCTATCTATATGATATTATTTTGAATAAAAAATTTTGAATTTTGAATACAAAGGTGACATTAGAGACATGTGCCATGTTTAGGCTTTGTTGTTGTATGACGTGATGACTCTATGGTTATAAAAACTCATGGGGGTAAACGGTTGCATTACTTTAAGGGGTGATTGTACCCATGATACTGAAAAACTTTCCCTAAGAAACCAATAGGAAATTCGCAAAAAAAAAATTTTTGGGCTTTCCATACTAAATGCAATCGGCTGATCGAACGTTTGTATGAAAAGTAATTTTTTTTTGTGAATTTCCTATCGGTTTCTTAAGGAGAGTTGTTCAGTATCATGGGTAAAATCACCCCTTAAAGTAATGCAACTGTTTACCGTAACAGGGTGTTACGTATTTGCAATACGAACAAATTTAAGTCTATAAGATAAAAATATAAGTGAAATCCAGAAACGATTTAGATACTTATGTCTATGCTTGTATTAAGTCAGAATTTCGTTGAAATAAACAGTTTCAATGCTAGGATTAATTTAAGATTTGTATGGAAATCTTTGAGGCACACTGTAAATTTAAAATTATAAATCCCATCCCATCTCCTTTCCATCCAATTCCCAATCCCATATATTTGAGTCTGGTAGGTAGGTACATCAGTTTTGTTTTCTATGAAACAGCAGATTTTTTTTTTTGCGTTTCCTGAGGTGGGCTTCATAGTAAAAGTTGTTTTACGACGAAGGATTAACTTTATATCTTTATATTGAACGAGCTTTTACCCGCGACTTCGTCCGCATAAATTATTATTATTAATTATGATTTTAAGTCAGATGTTACGCTATCAAACAAAAAAAGTTTCATCAAAATCGGTTCAGTAGTTTTTGCGTGATACTCGAACAAACAAACACCCAAACAAACAAACAAACTAAATTCTTTTTCCAAATTTACAGTTTTATAATAGTCAAGATGTCTTGCCTGCAGATATTGCCATCATAAGTCTAGATTGTTCGGCCTCCTCTTCATATATCTCGTTATTTGTCTTTTTATAAATTACACTCAAATCAGATTTAGCATTTGTATGTAAAGTCGCGCTTGATAGAGCCTGAGAAGCATTTAGCTGAAATTAAACGGACTGTATAAAGAAAAAGTCATATTGTATTTCAAAAAGTGGACAATCAATCAATCAATCAACGAATTTACATACCTACGAGCTTTTACCCGCGACTTCGTCCGCATAAATTATGTACCAGATTTTTAGTCAGATCATAAGCTATCAAACAAAAAAGGTTTCATCAAAATCGGTTCAGTAGTTTTTGCGTGATGCTCGAACAAACAAACACACAAACAAACAAACAAACAAATAAACAAACAAACAAACAAACAGACAGACAATAAATCCAAAAATTTGTGATTTGTGAATCAGGAGTGCGATTTTTGAATCTCATTCGCTGAGTTCAGCAGTTGAAAATATCAAAATTACTGTGGAGATATGCATCTTTCCACTGCTGATTTGACTTTCGAAAATCATAATTCACGAGTGCGATTTTTGAAAGTCAAATCAGCGGTAGAAAGATGCGTATCTCCACAGTAATTTTGGCATTTTCAACTGCTGAACTCAGCTAATGAGATTCAAAAATCGCACTCCAGTGACATCTAAAAACCATATCGTAATCTTTTTTTGTAAATAACTTCAATGTATACAGACAGACACACTTCTGTTACAGTTTTATAATAGTTTAGATATTTATAATAAATATCTAAGGGTCTAAGGGACAGTCCTCCACAAACTGAAACGGCGAACTCAGACCATCAAACTGGACAATTTTCACTGTGGAGCCTACCTCAGGAAAATCAAGAAAAAAACAGCTGTCCCATATATTTCAGTCGGGTAGGTACTAGGTAGGGTAGGTATAGAGATTTGTACGAAACAGCAAATTTTTTTTTAAGCGTTTCCTGGGGCCTACCCCAAAAAACGAAAAAACGAAAAAACTGAACAACTTTCACTATGGAACCTATTCCATAGTGAAAGTTGTTCAGTTTTTTCGTCTGAGTTGACCGTTTCAGTTTGTGGAGGGCTGTCCCTTACACCCTGCATGTAGCGCGCCATAGACAATTTAAATATGGATGAGTTACGCGTGTAATTCTACTAACAAACTAAAAAAAAGTTTAAAAAAAGCAAAAAAAAAAATCCCACTGCGGATGTGAACGTTGTTGTACCGAATCGAAAAAGGAAAAAATATGTACTTTATAATAGGACATGTAATTTTTTAGTCGACGAGCGGAATCAAGGCGTTTTTTGATAATCAAAGAATATTATAATGCTGGAACATCAAAAAACCATTATGTTTTGTACAATTAAAAACTCGTTGGTAATATTGTTTAGGCCAAAATTTCCGAATTCACTTTACATAGGAGACAAACTAAAAATAATCAATAGTTAATTGTTATTAAATGGTATCCTCTTGTGTTAATTAACATGTTTGACTATTAAATAACCCTTATAGAGGTAATTTCAACGAACTATAATGACTCTAAAATAATGTTTAAATTGATTTTGATTAGGTCCTTCTAGATCTAGCTAACCGCTAGCTAGGTTAGCACCCGCTGGACCTAGCGAAAGCTGGAAGCGCCTTTCTGAATCTTTTATAATGCGCACAGCCAAGGAGTGAAATGCCTTACCTGCGTCAGTATTTCCGAGTACTTACAACCCGAATTCCTTTAAAGTACGAGTGAATAGGCATCTTCTGGGTAAGCTCGCTACATCTACGACCCCATCTTCGTCCTGAGGACTGGATTGAGGTCAAGAGCATAGATAATAAAAAAAAATAAAAAAAATCTATATTTTGATAGTGCCTGCAAATTGCACTCATAGACCTAGGATTTCCCAATAATTATGTAAAAATTGCACTATAGGACATGATGTTGATAATTATGGTAAACCCTACAGCCACCAGTTTACTTTTGGTCTCAAATGAAGGAATGAAGATGACTATATTCTAATCTGAAGGCGATATTTTTATCTCAAACGGTGAAGGAAAACATCGTAAGGAAACCTACAAACGCACTACAAAAGAAAGAATTCGGATGCGTATGTGAAGTCTACCAATCCACATTGGGTACGCATGGTTGACTTACATCTATACACCCTCCTTGAGGGTAGGCTTGTGCTCTGCAGTGTGACGTATGCAACGTGTTAATGAATAAGCGCAAAACCTCATACACCCCAACTGATTTGTAACAAAATAATTAGATTGAAACAATAATTTCATTATTTTGATACTTAAAATTTAAATATATTCGCATTTTAAGTTTTGAAGCAAAAATAATTTATTATCATTTCAGCAATGAATGAAAGCGCTAACGTACTCATGGATACATTTTAATAATCTTGTTTTGGTAGTTCAGTAAATTTTAAATTTCACAAACTAATTATTTAAAATTTAAAAAAAAGTTACGTATGTTGAAACCATGACAATTCGATTCTGCTCTCGATTCTAAACAAACTACTTTCTAGTTTTGCGTTAATTCATAAACACGTTGTATAGGCCGATAATGAAGGGCAATATAAGCAAAGCAAGCTTTTTACTTAATAAACTTTACTTGTCTATTGTATATTCTTGGTGTGCAAATAAAGAATATTTATCTTATCTTATCTTTATCTTTGTAATTATCATAAAAAAATTATATCTTTTTGCCTTATTTTATAGCGCATGAAACTCACACCAAACCATCCGAATCCCATAAAGCAAGAGAATGCTTCAGACAAATGTTGTGTGCCGAGTTCGGGCCTCTCCCTCCGCAAGTGCAGTTCACCGAGCAGGTGCAGGGCCCTGCCCAGCTGTCTTCTGAGGCCGTGCTCCATGGCCATAGCACCCATCTCAGTAAGGAGTCGGGCCGCAGTTTCATATTCACCTAATCTGTGGTGAATGTCATCATCATCATCATCATCTCAGCCGATGGACGTCCACTGCTGGACATAGGCCTCCCCCAAGGATCGCCATAACGACCGGTCCTGCGCTGCCCTCATCCAACGCCAACGAAAGTCACCCATAGGGCAATGGAGAGGGCTATGCTCGGAGTTTCCCTGCGAGATCGAATCAGAAATGAAGAGATCCGCAGAAGAACCAGAGTAACTGACATAGCCCAAAGAATTGCTAAACTTAGTGGCAGTGGGCGGGGGCACATTGCTCGCAGAACCGATGGCCGATGGGGCCGGGAAGTTCTCGAGTGGCGACCGCGTACCGGAAAGCGCAGCGTGGGTAGGCCCGTCACACGGTGGACCGACGATCTGGTGAAGGCGGCGGGTAAACGTTGGATGTGGTGAATGTGTTATACAATATTAGAAGATGCGGTATCTACCATGATCGTTTGATTAGGGTCCCTACAGCCCTGATGATTGTAGGAGATGTTTCCATAGAGAAGACGAACCTTGGGGTAATATGTTAATGGTCTATTCTTAGGACAAATCCATATAATTATGTTAATCAATGTCGAACATGAACTTCTTCATCTATAGAGTTTCTTAGATCGCACAGTTCTTATTACACGAACATATATATTTTACAACATACGTTTCTTACTTATCTAGAAATTAGCTGATACTCGTTATATTTCATCTAAATCACGTACCGATGCATCTTCAGACGTAACAGTCCGAGATCCGACCGTAAAATTATGCAACTATTTCTTTTTTGAACTAAATGTGATTCTAGTGTATTTTTACCATAAAGGTATCATATAGAGGAACTGACAGCTGAGAGAGCGAGATGTACCTAGCGGCGCCACTGTATAATAGAAAGAGATACATGACGCGAGGCAATGGAACCGTTTTTGGGAACTTGTCGGCACAATCGACAGGTAAATATTCGTGCTGTGTTAATAATTAGTGAATCTAAAGTGAAGTCGTCGATTATTTTGTGAAATATACTAATACTATTTCATTAAATTACCAACGATTTCACGTTAGATTCACAATTATACACAGAACTCGAAGTTTTAGGGTGCCGATAAGTGCCGACAAATGCACAAAAATCGGTTTCATTTGACAACTCATGTCAGTTACTCTATTCCGACAGGTAGGTATAATAACTTTATGATTTTAACACTGGTGTTAATTTAACGCCGCCAAGTTGCCTCGAAAAATCGTGCTGCAAGTAAAGGTACTGGATAAGGATCCATTATGATTTTTGGTATAACTTTTTTCACCTATCTGTTTGGGAAGTGAATGCGGTGCCATCGGAAGGAGACTGATCTAAAGTACTGAAAAAACAAGGGTTGCCACCTCTCAGTCTGCCACAACTCTAGTGTCGCCAGGTTCAAAAATTACTTCTTTGAACATGCGCATAATTTTGCGGTCGGATCTCGGTCTATAATAAGTTTATTATACAAAACGTACCTTTGCATAACGGCAGCAAGGTGCATTCTTGTTTCACACAACCCATCTACATTGTCGATATTGGTGTATATTTTGAAAGCCCTATCAAACGTTTTGAGAGCGTTGTTCAAGTTGTTCATCATCAGTTGACATATTCCAACTTCGAGGATAGCTTCTGCCGTTTTTGATGCATGGTCAGCTACAAATACAGGGTCCTTCTTAATATGCTGACGCTTTTTTAAGGGGATGATCAGACCATGAAACTGAACAACTTTCTCTATTGGACCAAAATCTAAATAGCGAACTCCCGTGTGTCAAAATCCATACATTTTTACCCTACTTAGTTCGAATTATGACTTAAAAAAACGTTTCTGAATCTCGGCTTTAGTCGCCAAAAAACTCGGGCCAAGTATCATTCACTGAAAATAATAAATATAATTCGAAATATAGCTTGAATATCAAAACTATCTAGGTTGGGTATAGTAGATGGTTGACAGCATGTGTCAAGCATCAGTGTTGCAACTTAAAAAATTGCTGGGTTCACCATTCGTTAGCCATACTCTATCCCTTACATTTGGCTCGAGTAGGTTTGCAGTTTTGTATGGAAGAGTTGTTTTATTGATGTTGTTTCCATAGAGAAAGTTGTTCAGTTTGACGTTCTGATCAAATTAAAAAAAGTGTCAGCATATTAAGAAGGACCCTGTATACAGAGTGTTAGGGTATGCAGTTGCATTACTTTAAGAGGTAATTCGTAAAAAATATTTTGGACTTCCCATACTAAATGCAATCAGCTGATCGAACTTTTGTATGAGAAGACGATTTTTTTTTTCGAAATTCCTATAGGTTTCTTAGAGAAAGTTGTTCAGTATCATTGAATACAATCACCTCTTAAAGTAATGCAACTGTTTACCCTAACACCCTGTAGAAAAGTATCGGAATGACCATAACATAATCATACTTGTAAACCAATAGTAAACTATAAATCATTATTTGTTTATTCATTAGATAACAATTAATGCGGTAAAACGCAGGAACAATGACAATGAATTTTAATTGTCTTGTATTAGTTGGGGAGGGTCACAGTGGGTTTAAATAAGCGAACTAGAAATAAACGTATTTATTATATAAATTATAACATATAAGTATGTAGGTATATAGTAGCAGAACATCGTCCTGTTTCCATCAGTTTCAAACTGGGTTAACCAAGTTGGTTCCATTGATATATTCATCAATGGAAACCGCCCGAGAAACGAAACAAAGTAGATCTAGGGTCCTTCTTAATATGCTGACACTTTTTAACGGGATATACCTACAGATCGTCAAACTGAACAACTTTCCCTATGGCACCAACATCGAAATAGCGAAAAAAAATCAGCTCTTCCATACAAAACTGCAAGCCTACTCGAGCCAAAATGTATGGGACAGCAGATTTTTTGCGCGATTTCGATGTTGGTCCCATAGAGAAAGTTGTTCAATTTGATAGTCTGATCATCCCCTTAAAAAAGTGTCAGCATATTAGGAAGGACCATGTATTGTATTACCACTTTACTTTTACTTATGTTTCTTCTGATGCCATAGATAAAGATAGACATAGATTGTCGCTTCTCTACCAACAACTGCACTACCAAATTGTGTTAAAATTGAGCCTTCTATTTATTGCAATAACCTTTTTACGGTAAGACGAGGTATGACGAGGTTCTAAACATGGCTAGGGTTTAAAAAACACTGCACACTATAAAGTGCAATACTAAAGTTGCAAAACACATTTTAGCTCTCTTTACGAAATGGTCAGTGAGATAAAATTTGTTTAAAGATTTTCTGTAAGTATTATTTTTTTCGATATCAATGTATGTTATTAATGTTATTTCTTCAGTAAACGTTGTATGATCTTATTATTGAAATTGTACACTTTTGGATCGACACCCCTAGTTACAAAATATGAGAGAAGTTAGTTTTATGATAGAAAGAGACACAAGTACACATCCCCCACCCATCTTCACACACGCACACACTAAAAGTATTATAATCTTAAGTTATACCATTTCCTTCTTTTTTTGTTCTACACACCACGACAGTTGCACTACAGAATTTGTATTTAAATAAAACCATTAGGGTTGAACCTCATCTGGCAGCACGGCATCGCCTTTTTCCGTCGCTCCATCCTTTCTGTCACTCAGGAACGTCATTTGCTAGAGCAAATAAGATAGAAGGAATGCGATCGTGTGCGGCGGTGCTGCAGCGTGATGACGGACGTTCCTGAGTGCCAGAAAAATTTAGCGACGGAAAAAGGAGATGCGGTGCTGCCAGATGAGGTTCAACCCTTAGGCCCTATCTGCATCTGAATAATAATATAATATTTATTTATTTCCTCAACAGTAATATAATATACGACATAGGTAATATGTCGTATATTACCTATGTCGTATAGTCAATTATATGTTGTAACATAATTGACTATACGATAAACCGTTATATTAAAAAAACACCTGCCAATATTTTTTTAATTTACCGACCGTCTTTGGCCCTCCTTTCCGCCAACCTCGCCAATCTCTCCGCTTTACCAGCGTTAACTTTACGAATAGCTCTAGCTTTGCTCAGCAACACTCTATGCAGCTGGATTGCAGTTGCACTGAACAATACATCCGGTGGTACGACATCGTTAGGGTTTTCCGGTTCATACAACGGCCAAGTCTGGAAAAAATTAAGGATGAAGCAAATATTTGAACCTCGATTGCAAAATCACATTGGACTCAAGACCATAACCTTTTTCGGGTCAGAAACTGCTGCAACTTCCAACTATTGTTTTGAACGTAGCCTCGTAGTTGTGGCGAGGCTCATCTTTAGCATAATTTTTTTTTTATCAGCCCGTTTATCCCACTGCAAAGGCTTCCCCTTTAATCCTCCAACCATCTCTGTCCTGGGTATGCTCTGGCCACGCATCTTACAATACAGGGTGATATTGATATCATTAGCATACTTTTAAAGTAAGAGTCTACACATCACTACCCAGCTCTTTAATCTACAAGAAATTGGTTTCCCTACGAATTTACGAGAATTTATGTTAGTCGGTATACATAAATTCTTTCTGCATTCATCTAGTGGAGGCGATGGAGGGCTAAAAATGCTTTGACCTCCGAACCGAAAACGAAAAAAAAGTTGTAAATTTTTTTCATATTTTTGAACAGCTCTCGCTTGACCAAAAATTTATTATGCCAAAATTGTGTGCACAAAAAAGACCTTAGGGTTCCTAAGACAGTTTCCCTGTATCTCCTGTGGTTATGGATTCCCCCATACTGTCCTTGTTAAAAAACACAATGTAATATTTGGTTCTACGGAACCCTCGGAATAATGGAGAGCGGCAAAAAAAAGGGGTAAACATTTTCGTTTATAATGTAACTAACATAATGCGGAAGGTTTCATAAAAGTTTACTCAAAGTAATTGGGTTCCGAGGTGAAAACCTCCAGCGACTGCACTAATCCTAAGTGTACTATAATTGTTAAAATTACTTTAAGATTTTTATGTAGGTAACCATTTTTTATACCTTTATTTAAATAAATTATCAAACTGAGCAAACCGATCGGAGTAAAAAAAATCTGCTGTTGCATACATTTGAGTCGAGTAGGCATTGCAGTTTAGTATGGAACTACTGTATTTTTTTCTCCGATCGGTTTGTAAAAGTTGTTGTGTTATACTTTAGACAAAACGGCGAATATTTTAATGCGAAACGGGCGTAGGTAATGCGCATTTTTTTCTATTGTCACGTGTAGATATAATAATAACAATCAACTGTATGTAATTAGCACACACCTTTCCAATAGAATTATCCCTGACCTCTGTCAGTATGTCGTAGGGCTCATCAGTGTCGCTTCCTGGAACTATTTCAGTATTTATTACATTCAACTGCGGGAGGGCCTCTTTACAGGGTGAAATTGATATCATTAGCATCCTTTTAAACTAAGAGTCTACCCATCCAACGCAACAACTTTTCTATGGGAGCAAACCGATCGGAGCAACAAAAAAAACAGCTGTTGCATAGGTACACGGCGACAGATCAACCTACCCATCTTATCTTATCTTGTTAACCTACCCATAGTTGAACTCTATGTTCATGGACATAAGGTCGAACTATGGGTAGGTTGATCTGTCGCCGTGTGTACATTTGAGTCGAGTAGGCATTGCAGTTTAGTATGGAACAGCATTTCTTTTTCTGCTCCGATCTGTTTACTCCCATAGTAAAAGTTGTTCAGTTTGATGTAGACTCTTAGTTTAAAAGGATGCTAATGATATCAATTTCACCCTGTATATTACGATTGATTAGTGATTCAATCAATGATACCTAATTGTTTATTGTAGATTTAACAACCCTAGGGGGGGGGGGGGGGGGGGAAGACGATATAATCCAGGTTTTATTTTTAATCAGTCTGGAGAATTTCACCTGTACTTGTATTTTTCTCATAAAACTAAACAACTTTCACTATAGAGCCAAATTCGGAATTGCGAAAAAAAATTACCCTATACATTTGAGTACGTTTGAGTTGGAGTACTGTAGTTTTGTATGAAACAGCAGTAGATTTATTTTAACGATTTCGATCTTGGCTCAAAGTTCAGTTTGATGAGGAGTTCAGTATTTACAGAATTTACCCTGTATAATTGATTCTGAGTATAATAAATACAATTTGAAATCTGAAGAGGCGGGTAGCTGGCCCCTTGGTGACACCCTAATTAGGGGAAATTAATGGGAATGCGAACGGAAACTGGACAGGACTAACAATTTAATTGTATTTGAAAAAAACTGTTAAATAGGCTATTTCATGATTATTTCCATTAATTTCATTGACTTTTGCTATATATTACACGCGAAGAAAATGTGCACTGCTTCACCCGGTTTTTAAGTTAAACCTATGTTAAGGTGACACTTACATTTATCCAGCAAAAATGTTGCGTAGTGATATTTACAGCATCCTTTCAATCTGCCACCGTCTATCATGAAACGGCTGGATACTGCAATTGCAGCTAAGAAGAACTTCTCCGCTAGCCAGAGGATACCTTTACCTCTTTCAGAATAGTACAGGGCTAAATTGAGCAACGTCAAACATTCTTTCTTCGTGTTGTCTAAAACATTTATATTTGTGTAAATCTACGCTACATTTGCCTATGATTTAAAAAGAAGTTTGGCGGACGGCCATGTATTTTGAGACCCAAACTTAGAGGTCCCATACATGAATGAAACTTAGTAATATGTGTAGAGTGAAACAAAACTAACAAAAAAGTAAATTGATTGTAACCTGTAGAAGTTGGGGGAAAGGTATTTCTCCTTATGATACCTTTTGTATCAAGTGTGTGAAACTCATAATCTTCCTTATAAGATAGTCCACTCAATCTTCTACGCAGTCATTGTGTTTATTTTAATGAAAATTCAAGATAACCGTACAATATTATGATAATGGATGAAAACGAAATCACACACGTTCATCATAAGTTCAACCAAGCCAAATGCATTCCGTTACGACCAAAAAATACCTCAGTGATAATATTAGATGAAAATAGCTGTCGTGGTTGCGTTTTGCTACTGCTTTTTGGATGATTTGTCTATTTTTCTAGTAATTTCTACTTTTGAATCCAGACTTCTAGAGATGTGGAAGTTTTTTAAAAAATGCCTTAATTTTTTCGGTTTACAATAATTATGACCGCCGTCCTGAATAGCTTTTAGTTTTCGTAAAAATGGCTGGGTCCAAATCTGCCAATGCTCTTTTTAACAATACAAAATCATGCAAGGAATCTCAGTAGAATAATTTTCCTCCGCAATCGCGAAAGGTATCAGAGTAAATTTATTTGTTGGGCCAATCCGTAATGGCTACATCAGCACGACTGTGTGTCCTTTTTGGGTAGTCAGAAGCTTTGCTAGATAAAGATAACCCATTAAATAAGCTAGATTAATTCCATTACCGATCATTTTTCGAAACGTCTGCAGCCTGTACAATGTACAAATTATTTATAATAAAATCGGTCAAGTGCGAGTCGGGCTACTCGCGCACCGAAGCCGAGGGTTCCGTACCACATCACCACAACATATAAATTAAAAAAAAAATTTTTTTTTACTCCGGGACCGATTTTAGACCGACTCACACTTGGCCGGTTTATATTATTTGTTGTTATACTGTAGAGCTTGTTCTATAATCACACCAATTTTGACGCTTGTATGTATTACCTACCGTTTTTACCATAGACCGAAAAGAAAAAACGTTGATAAAAACTAGTTCCTTGTATGACCCCCCCTTAATTTTTAACTTTTTTACATTTTTATTATTTGTTAGCAAATCCGCCGTAATAACGAAAATAAAAAAATAAATTTTAACTATCTAGCTCTTACGGTTCAAAAGTTACAGCCCTAAATAGGTAGGACAGACGGACGGACGGACAACGTAGGCTTAGTAATAGGGTCCCGTTTTGACCCTTTGGGTACGGAATACCTAAAAAGTGTTACATTTAAATACCCTTATCCCGCTCCTTCTCAGCTTTTTGTAGTCCATTACATATATGCTCCAAATAATCATCTCTCTTCCTCAGATCGGTGACTATTCCAATATCGTCTTCCGCGACAAGTTGTGAATTATCGTAGAGTAAATCTTGGAGGTAGTTGGCTGATTCCGTGAACCCTGCTTCTCTTAGCTCGAGGATCAGACATGCGTGCAGGGGCATCTTACATCTGTGGGATTTCTTTTATTCCTTATTTTTGATGGGGCTTATAACCATAAGGCTACGCCAACCCGGACTTTGTTTTATTATTAACTATACTTATAAAAGAGGTCCGTGTCTGACTGATTGGGTAGTACCCTTCCACCACCCACCTAGCTAGAAGCACCTAGCACCTACCTTACCTACCCTCCACCTACCGATATTCCTGCATAATAGTTTCATACATTGTCCTTCTTAATATGCTGACGGTTTTATCAGACCAGCAAACTGAAAACTCGTTCTCTACGCGACCAACATCTTCAAAAATCAGGTCTTTCATACAAAACTGCTAACCTATTCAAGATATAAATATTGGATCCTTTGGGATGATCAGCACGTCAAGATTTTTTTTCGCTATTTAGATGTTGGTCCCATAGAGAAAGTTGTTCAGTTTGATGGTCTGGTCATCATCTTAAAAACTGTCAGCATATTAAGTTGGACCCTGTGTATTCGCGATTTCAATGTTGTATGCTTAGTGGTGTCGGCTAAGAATAGCACCACCCCATTTCCTCCCGTGGGTGTCGTAAAAGGCGAGTGACGGATCTACCGGAGAAGGGCAGCAGCATCCTCTGAGTACACATTCAATCCAACTGCGATCGCCAACCCGCCTGCCACGCTTGGCGATTATGGCAAATCCCCCGGCATGGCATTTTGGGGATCCAGCAGTGTGGAAGTCTATCGGCTGACATCCGAAAATGACCCACTGACCTATCTTTTATTAAAAACTTCTCGCTTAGGCTGCCTGTCCACTGATGCGAGCTGGCTGAGCGAGCTGTGTAGCTGTGTAAATATGAACCAATCAGGAGCCCGGCCGATCTCGACCGAGCTCCTGATTGTTTAATATTTACACAGCTACACAGCTCGCCCAGCCAGCTCGCATCAGTGGACAGGCAGCCTTACACTGAGCTGACATGATGATAAAGATGATGCTTAGTATCTAGTCTAAAGTTTGTACCTCCTGATTCCCTTGGCGTCAAGACAGTCCATATTAAACAATGCCTTGTTCCTGGCATTTTCCAAACTATTTTTTGTCATGCAAGCCACGAGCTTTGGTAGCTGCCGCTTCTTCGGTAACATTCTAGAACTTATGCCAGCCATTTTAATTATTGATTTTATAATTGCTAATAATTAAATACAAATTATTTATAAACACTGGATGTTATTCACGAAATAGCAATTAAACGGTGTTTATTTTTTTGACACGTTCGTCAAAAATAATAATATGTCAAAACTTTCGTTTTCAAAAAAAAAATCCTGACGGCCGAGGAATATACTACTTTCTATACCATCTCTCTACCGAGAGCGTTATAGCTCTCGGTGAGGAGAAACTGAGTGACTGTCATCCATCAGCGATCCATAAAAAAAATACCATCATGAAATACCATCTAAGCATGGATATTCCAGCTTTCCTGCATCTAATAAGCTTCTTTCCTGACGGCAAACTATCTATTGAATAATCGGTGCTGACGGCTGGCTGACAGTTCTGATGATAAACCGGTTTTACGCTTAGATCAAAGTCAAAGTTATATGTAACTACATATTAAATAATCTGTGGTTATACGTAGTTAATTAATAATTCTATAGATAAGCCATCTTAGAACATTCTCTTAAGCCATTGAAATGTAAAATACTTGACAACTTCCTATTTCTATGTTGTTAGTAATTAGTTACAAAAGTTTTTGTGTAAATTGTCAATTTTCTCTCTAACTGTACATTTTTTTCGAAATCAGTGAATGCAGTTCATAAAGTTTCAAAAAGTTAAGGATAGTACGTTTTGTTGTAGCTACAACGGTTAAGGTACTGTAAGGTTAAACGGTTAAGGTAAGGCCCTTACTGCTCCGTCTCAAAAATCCACCCTGTATTGTGGTATAGTGGGTATATAGTAGGGGGAGTGCGGGATGGTTGAACCACCTTTTGCTTAAACGCGCACCACTTTTTATTGCATAGATGCAGTGATGTCACTTTAGTGGCATTAGATAGCACAGCTATTTGGCTACAAATAGTATGTACTAAGATGTTTGTGAGTATAATATTCATTGGGCTAGACAGCTTTTTACAAAAAATGAGATTTGGCTCAACCATCCCCAATGGGTGGAATGGTTGAACAGGGGGGTAGGGATGGTTGAACATACCCTTATATTTAAAGAAATACAACAAGATAGCGTTCAAAATTCATTGCAATTATAATAAAATATCATATTAAATGTATGGGAACAATCTAAACTTGTTAGGATTGAAAATGGAACAAAAAATAACGGCATGTCAACATTGCACACTTTGACTACGGTTTTCTTGACTAGTATGAAGAAAATTACTACATAAGAAAACATTTTAATGTCTAATTTAGTATTATAAACACTATTATTTAATAAAATGAACCCACTAAGAAAACGTTAATAAAAGAAACTAATTTTTAAACCAAAACATGGCAAAAAAACAAAAAGCTGGTATATGGCCCTTAGAAGCTTCGGAAGTCCGAATCTACAAATTTCTGCTTTTTGACTTCGTTTTTTGGGGCTTCAAGCCTATATTCTACTTAGTTTTGGATTGGAACGGCATTTGAATCTCCAACATAAATAAAATCGAGGAAAAATATTATTATTGACTATGGTCAACCATCCCTCTGTGGGGTGGCTCAACCATCCCTTATCGACCCGTTCCTACTTTTGTTTAGATTTCCGAAAAACTCTTAATCACAGGTCAAATAGGCTTTGCATTCAACAAACTACACTAGTTTGACAATATAACCATACATCAATATACTACATACCTTTTAATATAACGCAAGAACAAACAAATAAACCAAACACATTTTTTTCACTTTTTACTATGTAAAACACATAAACTCAGCTCGAAGTCAAACTACTCTGCCGGCAACCTAGATAGCACTTGTGGTGGTAGATGTGGTTCGCGGGCATGCAATGACCTGTCAACTGAATCGATAGCACGAAATTTTCAATCGAAAAATTGAGGTGGCTCATCTATCCCACCTGTTCAAGCATCCCGGTTTCCCCCTACGTAGTAAATTAATATTTCTATGAGTACAATAAGCTTATCCTTCAAAAAGTTTTCCGAATTCAAAACAAAATCTGCTTCATTTCATTCAGTCGTCAACCAAGAAGACTTTAACAAAATATTTCTTGAACAAAAAATGTTTACTCTTGCCAAGAAATTAAAACGCCTTAATTTTTTGTAAATGTAGGTATGGGCTCACCACAGTCAGAGGAAATTTCGAGAAACCAGCTAAACAAACGAATAAAGCCAGGCGCTTGCAGATAAGGAAGTAAAGAGGTCCACTTAGATAGTCTCTAAGGAGGTCCATAATGCAAAAAGTTTTTATATTTAAAATACTGGCTGTTAATGTAGCAAGAGAAACTTTAAACGCCATTAGGTAATGCAAAAAAAGTGTAAAAATCATTGCGTAAGCGAAAAGTTTTTAATCTAAGCATTTTTCTTTTTTCATCAAAAGGTTCCACTCTGCCAGTATTTTGAACTAAAGTACTCTTTCTTTTACTGTGACTAAAGACTAACGCTCATTAAAGTTAATCCTCCATTAAATCTCTTGCTAGCTTTTACTACGTCAACAAGACAAAAAGTGACAGCATGAGATTTAATGGAGGATTAATTTTAATGAGCGTTTCTGCAATTGAGTGTCAAATATGTAACCTAATATAAACCCAGGAAGCTGGTATTTGCTGGTATAGGTATTGTACAAACCTAATATTATATTGTACATTTGTATATTAAAATAACCAAGGAGATTTTGATTTCAATAAATACCTATTTAATGTTGATTAGGTTTACAAGATCTTCAATTCAACGTCCTTGATACTTACCACATACTTACCCTTTAACTCGTTCGTTCGCGCGCTAATAGAAAGAGAGCGAAGGCGCTATATCACGCTGCCATAATACAGCCGCAGCAGCTGTAGCATGCAGCGGGAGATAACGCTATATCACTTCTTTTATCTCGTTCGTTCGCGCAAAAATAGAAAGAGACCTAAGAAGCGATTCATCAGTCTGCCATACTACGGGCGCAGGTTCAAAGAAAATCGAATTTGCAGTCTATACAACACGTAACAATCACAAAATGTAACCAAATAAGTATCTGTGGTCTTGTTAGTTTTTACGATGGCTTGTTAAAGTTTATCGTTGGAACCTCTGCCACCACTAGGCAGTAGGTACGCCCCGGGGGACAGCAATATCTCAAGTTATATTATTTCTTCGCAGCCTGAAAGAGCAATTGTTTATGTCACATGAAAACGAATAAAAAATGATAAATCATTGATAAATGAAGTTATTCGACTTCTGGGTGGAGTCCCTTCGAACTTTTCTAGTAGGTCTTATACAATGACTTTCTATACAATGAGTCTTATATTATCAATTTATCATCACAAGTCTTACGTTTGCTTTGTTAGGGACAATAAATACAGTAATCTTATTCGCCTGAATGCAAAGCATACATAAAATATTGGATTAATTTAATTTAATAGCTAATTCCAATTCCTGTTCCAAATGTAATTTGGGTATACTTAAGGTGGTTTCAGATATAAAGCTTTGAAAATTTTGTATAAAAAATTTCGAACCTTTATATCTTCGTAATCTACACTAATATTATAAAGAGGAAAGATTTGTACCTATTTTTGTATGTTTTTATGTTTGTAATGAATAGGCTCAAAAAGTACTGGGTCGATTTAAAAAATTCTTTCACCATTAGAAAGCTGCATTCACCCTGAGTAACATAGGCTATATTTATTGCTAGAAAAGATTAGACGTCCACCCGTGCGAAGCCGGGACGGGCCGCTAGTTATATTATAAATTGCAAATGTTATTTGATACGCGACATCAAGATTTTCTAAACTATTTTTCCATATATACAAAGTTACTAACATTAATACCGTCTACGCGTATTGTGCATCAAAGTTTTGTATAAAATTGACCCCTCTGCAACCGCCTTAAGGGTTGAGACTTGAGACACCGAGATTATTTTATTTACTATTTGAAGCCGTCCGCCATCGTCACCGCATCGACGGCGGCGGACGGCTTCCCATACAAAATGTCATTTTTGTATGGGCAAATGTATCTCAATCCTAAAAGAAAACATCACTTATCAATTAAGCATGCAACAACAACAGATAGTACGCTCATTGGCCCGCTATAAAGCTAAATCTTGCAATACTCTTACAAAATCTCATAGAACCGCAAAGTAGGACGGACAAGTTGTCAGCGAACGGGCCGTGTACCCGGACTTTCGATTTTCGATATAATCCGACCGTTTCGGTCCCAACTTTATTGTAAATTTTTAATAGAGTTGACATTGTAGGGTCAAAAATAATACCAAGATCCTTATTAACAGAGTCGACACGGCGAAAATGTGATACGTGCTTGACGAAATGTAGGGACCACCAGGTATGAAAAACCGAAATGCGTATTGAACCAAGTGCTACTAGGTCATCGTCATAATGAGCTAGTAAGTCTTCAGATCCCCCCCCCCCCCTCAGACCTCACACATTATACAGGGTGTAACAAAACACCCTAGTAATACTAAAGCGCTTCAGACCATCAATCTGAACAACTTTCACTATGGAGCCAACATCGAGAAAAAAAAAAAATTGCCCATTTGAGTCGAGACGGTACTGCAGTTTTGTATGAAAGAGCGGATTTTTTTTTCGCGATTTCGATGTTGGCTCCATAGTGGAAGTTGTTCAGTTTGATGGTCTGAAGCACCCCTTTAAGCATTGCTAGGGTGTTTTGTTACACCCTGTACAGTACGTAAAGTAATTAAAGGCAAACCTTTTAAGGGGGTGATCAGACCATCAAACTGAACCAACAAGTTTCAGCGTTTTTGTATGGGACAGCAAATATTCAAACGACATCGTAAGATTTCGATGTCGGTCCCATAGACAAAGTCGTTCAGTTTGATAGTCTGGCCTTTAGTTAGTTTACATCCCAGGGGGAGCGTGTGAATTCTCTATGGTTTACATACTGTAAAATAAATAAATGAGAAAAGCAAAGATTTTTTTAGACCAAAAAAAATCTTTGGAGAAAAGAATACTACTTAAGAATTCGGCATAAGAATTTCTCAATATAAGCTGAAACTGTGAATAAAACAATGTTTAATTATTTAGTTATTTGATCCCACATACCAAGGGCGGGTATCTTTTAGGATAATGACAGTGATCCTCCACATTTATTTTGTTCACAAAGTTTCCAAAAGGTCTCGTCTACATGTTATATAAGAGACAATAAAATGTTCGTGACGAGGTGAATACGGGCGGACACTTCAGAGGATATTCTCACTAACTGAATTGTTGGGCTAGAAATTCTCTAAGAATACAGTGTAGTACCTTCATGGAGAAAATATCTAGTAATATGAAGTGACAACTTTACTTTCAATTTTTATATTAAAAAACTTTACTAGAAGTAACTGGACAGAGTTTCGGTACTACTTAGTGAAACGTGGATGTTCTGAGGTTTCAGAATATCTCTGACTACCCCTTCGGGGAATATAGTCGTGAGCTTTTGCTATGCTATGACACAATGGCCTCGATTCGGACTGTGCCACGACTTAACTAAATTTATTCCTGTCACTTTCTAAAATAAGATTAAGAAAAGAGACAGAAAACCAACAGCTGACTTTAGTGCTGTCAAAGTGACGTTAAATGCGCAAAATAAGATGCCATCATAATGTACGCCATCTTATTTAAAGCGTTTTTGGGCGTTTAACGTCACTTTGACAGCATTAAAGTCAGCTGTTGGTTTTCTGTCTCTTTTCTTAATCTTATTTTAGAAAGTGACAGGAATAAATTTAGTTAAGTTAAGTCGTGTCACAGTCCGAATCGAGGTCAATATATATGTTTTCCTTCAACCTACATACGACCCACTGCTGGCCACAGGCCTACCCTCATGAAGTGTGTATGGGTGTCAGCCCACCACGTGTGCCCAATGCGGATTGGTATAGAATAGACTTTACATACGCATCCGAATTTCTTCTTCAGCGTATGCAGGTTTCCTCATGATGTTTTCTTTCATCGTTTGCAGATTTAAACCCGAACCTCTTGATCGAGTGTCCACACCTCCCAATTAATTCATTTCAATTCAATTGCAATTCAATCTCAATATCCAATTGTACATGTACTATAGTTATATGTAGTTACTCACTAAAAATGTCTGTAATAACAATAGAAATTCTATCGTAGGTACATTAATATCAATACTTGGCAATACTTTTTATATCGATATCATTCATAATAAATAACGTGTATATTGTTTTCTTGTGTGCATGTACACGTAAGTGGATCCTTAGTCAGACAATAGGCAATATCCATTACCTACGAACATCGATACCACTTTCGTGCTAAGTATAAAAGAGCCGTTTTATTACAAATCAAAATGAGAAATATACAGAAACAAATTACTCCTTATTATTATTGACAACCAGCATAAAGTCATAAACTTATTGTGCTAATAATAAGTTAATGCATAAAGTAATGGCAACAAATACACTGGCCTTCAAAACTTAGTACCACACTTTTAAAATAGCAATAACCTTTAAAGTCCACAAGATGTATTTTCGAAACAAAAAAAAATACGTTTTTTTTATATAAAAATTTCATAGTCGGTTAATCTTCTTCAAATTGCCGTCTAACTGAAGTGTGATACTTAGTTTTGCAGGCCAGTGTATTTTGTTTAAGTACCAAAATAAGTTTTGACTCCCCTTCTTCTTATCGTGTGGGCAGAGCCCTGGTGTCAGAGTTTTTTCAGACCGCCTTACGGCCTCCTCCCCATACTCCCCTAAACACTACCCTTAAAACTACAAAGAACACAAAAAAAAGAAACGTGGACCAAAGAGTGAATGTATAAAATACAATCAAATCAACAGAAAAGTGATGCTTGAACTTAAAAATGTAAACCGCAGCCTAATTTAGTAAATGTTCTCCAAAAGTACACCCAATTTATGCGCCTAACGTTACCCAAACAAACTAAAACGGCACCAAGTGATGTATTTAATTGAATCTACATATACAGGGTGAAATTGATATCATTAGCATCCTTTTAAACTAAGAGTCTGCCCATCAAACTGAACTTACTATGGGACCAAACCGATCGGAGCAACTAATAAATCAGCTGTTGCATACATTTGAGTCGAGTAGGCACTGCAGTTTAGTATGGAACAGCTGATTTTTTAGTTGCTCCGATCGGTTTGCTCCCATAGTAAAAGTTGTTCAGTTTGATGGGTAGACTCTTAGTTTAAAAGGATGCTAATGATATCAATTTCACCCTGTATAACCTTTCTAGAATTCTAGATCGAGCCACCAGTAGTGATAAAGCCATGAACCTTTGGTGCTGCCACCACAACGATCATTAGCGACCATCGTTGATTGGACTTTACAAAACTATAATTATTATTTACATCAGAATGAAGGCCAAGAAAATACACTGTTTATACATTGACATTGAATTCAAATAATAACAATCCATTACTGAATCCGTCTAGGGTAGTGATTAAACTTGAGACATGGGGGAGAATTGATCGCATTCGGGCGGGGACTCTTGGCGCCTGGCCAATACGCCTTTCCTATAAACTTAAGGATGATAATACACACGAAACATGGAATGATAGAAAGCATAAGCATAATCTCAGGACTATATTCCCCGAGGGGGTAGTCAGAAATATTCTGAAACCGTTGGACGGTCTGATCATCCCCTGAAAAAAGTGTCAGCATATTAAGAAGGACCTTGTATAATCAACAGCTAATAGGCCTACAAAATATGAAAACTTATAAAATACGAACACCATACCAAAAACGCTGCAATTCAACATAAACTCAAAAGCATAATAATGCTTTTGATTTAATCAAGCTATGATGACGATCGATGACCGGTGATATTGAAGTTATTATTATTACTACTGAGGAAAAACTGATAAACAAGATATTGATGAGGGACAGTCTTCTACAGTTTTCTACATAGAGTTAGAAATACACTCACTGATGATGTGCGCTTCGTATACGTATTTTACCACGAAAATTGTGTTGCTTAATTTGTGCTAGTTAAATTCAAAACATGTCATCTGCTGTGCCTATAGCTGTAAAATATTCGGCACGGGCACTCAACAGCAAATCTACAGAATTTTCCACTTATCAAGCTGGCACTATCCCTTGTTCGGATACTATACCGCATCTTTAGCTCTGTGTATGCGAACGTCAATCGAACAATTTGATCTAAGAATCAAAGGCTAGAATGATGAAAGTTCATGCGTGTGGTGATGCTGGTGCTAATGCTGGTGCTATTAACGTCTTCATAGCATCAATCAAATCAGACCAAGGACTGAAATGCGTGTGAAGAGTTGCAAGACTATATAAATCTTAATTATGTTGAATCCATTTTCCCTTTTGTTGTTGTCAGAATGTATGCTACTTCTTCTTTTCGTGTCAAATGTGCCCAGCATAATGCTAAGTCGTAACTTTTATTTTTAAACTGACCGCCTTTAGGCTGCCTGTCCGCTGATGCGAGCTGGCTGAGCGAGCTGTGTAGCTGTGTAAATATTAACCAATCAGGCCGATCTCGGCCGAGCTCCTGATTGGTTAATATTTACACAGCTACACAGCTCGCACAGCCAGCTCGCATCAGTGGACAGGCAGCCTCATAATCTTTAAAAATTTTACTAGAAAATGTGAACCGAAAACTATTTTTTATTTCTTAGTTAGGTGTGCCGAAGGCCTATAAGTATAATTTGTTTCCTTTTAGGTCGTGGGTCTACACGGGTGATGCGATAATGTTGCCTTTTCTTCAAGGTCTCTTGCGATCGAATAATGAGTCAATTTCGAACTTTTATTATTGTTAGGTGCCTTTTAATGTAACACAATAAGTTTCGTTTTTGTAAGAAAACTATTGGTGATCTGAGAGTAATTAATATTATTGCTTAGAGCTCAAACATAATAATAAATTAATAACCGGAGTGATGGTCATTAACTCTTAATTTTTTACTTAGCATCCAGCTCGGGACAAAACTAAGAAATTGAGAAAGCCGATGAAGTGCACTTCTTTCTTCTTCAGCTCATGAAAGTTTCCTTACGATGTTTTCCTTCACAGTTTTAGAGATGCCGTATTACGTACACCGTACACATAACATAAGCTAGAAAAACTCGTGGTTCCTCATTATTGAATGTCCAAGTCCATAACTCTCTGCAACCTTTAACCGCTTGCTTTCTCATAAGCAACAGCTCTCTATGTAGGTATTTGGGCGAATTAAGAGATTTTAAGGATTTTATTTTAATAAACAAAGATATTATGTCCTTTTACAAAATGACTTAAATTATAATAGTAAGCATTCCAGGGCTGCAATCGCGGTAAATATTTTGTGATTGAACCGTTATTGGAATACGTACGAACCATAACTTTTGATACATTTGGTATTGCGCTAATCGCGGTACTGCTCTTGACAGCCGTTAGAGCCGTATTGACAGATCACTCAGACGCTAAGGGCTGTCAGTTACATAGAGTTTAGCGTGATGCGGAATTCAGCACAGTTGAATATAAATTGGATTGCAATGTGATTAGAACTGTAATTGGATAAGAATAGAACTTCGATGTTTTAACCAGGACCAGGGCACTTTTGCCAACATTAGTTTCAAGTTGCTAGAGAAAGACGCTAATAATTTAAAATAATGTATTTTAATAATAAATTAGTTCAATATCAAATTCTTGACAAGTTATTTAATTATTGCTGTGATTGAGTTTTCTCGATGGACCGACCAGCCGTGACAGTTGACTGGTCAATATTCACGGAACGCGCAGAGCTGACTGGTTTCTCAAGGTCAGTACTTTTGTTACCAGTACTGTTGTTTTCCAGGAGACCACTATCTGACTCCCCTTCTGCACCTTCCGATTCATTTTGCTTATCTTTGTTCTTTTTCGCATTTTTCATTGCCACCAGCATCTCTAAAAAACAATCCAATAACTTACTTTTGCTTTCCATATAGCCGAGCACGATTTTGATGGATTTATAAGTAATTAATTTTCGGATGCAGCTCCTACAAATGATTTTTAGATTAATAAGTTGCTTTTACCCATCGATGAGTAGGTTCATACCTGCTCATTATTTAGGCGGGCTCTCTACTCCCTTGAGAGTCTGCCTAAATAATGAGCAGTCCTGAATAAAATAAGGATAAGGTATCGCGTAGCGCCAGTTCTTGAGATTACGATACCCAACACGACATTGGCAGAAATGCAGTGATTAGGCAAAATGCAATTAATTTTTAAATAAAAGGTAATAATTTTATTAATTATTAAGAACCTGTTTCTTAATAGCTAATGTGACAGATCGTATCTATACGTAACGATCGGTCAGAGAAGCTATTAAGAACCTATCTAGAAGTGGTGAAATAGGCTCTAAGTTATATAACATGAAAACTAAAGAATTAAACTCAAAAGAAAATAAAAATTTCAATAAATTATACATTAAACCACAACGACATTATGCATCGTTAGAGTGCAAGACGATGACAAACAGCTTGCTGATATGCCTGGCTTAACTATTATTAACAACTGTTGTTTTAAACTTTGTTTCGAAACATTTCTTACGAAATAATACAATAATTTCATCGAACTACTTTCAAAGTACACTTTATCCTTTACTAGCTACCCGCCCCGGCTTCGCACGGGTGCAATGCTGGTATAAACCTTCCTCTTGAGTCACTCTATCTATTAAAAAAACCGCATCAAAATCCGTTGTGTAGTTTTAAAGATCTAAGCATACATAGGAACAGACAGACAGCGGGAAGCGACTTTGTTTTATACTATGTATTGATAAAGTAATAGCTGGCGTAATTTAAAGCTCACCCCTTTTAAAGCTACTTGGGTCTCAAGTAACTTAAAGTGATTTCTAGTCCGTATTTTAAAGCTACAGGAAGAGCATTATTAAGTATACAAAATAGAATAGAAGTAAGAAACTAACCGCGACGAAAATTCCCTGAAAGTGGCATCGTTTTATCTGTTTCTACCATTAGATCACCAACTCATAATCAAATTATTATTGTTGTTTCAGTGTTTCGGAAAGATATACATTTTTCTTGCAGGATTTAAATGTCATTTTTGTTATTTCGCTCGTTTAGTTTTTTGAAAACTTCATTAATTTAGTTGACAAAGTCAAAAGCGTCAGTCAAGCGTCAGTATACCTACCTACCACTGGTCAAAAAGCGAAAAATTCTTCATCTAAACCAAACTATAGGCACAGATTATTTAATAGTTACTACCGTAACAGATAGTTCACTCAAGCCGATTTTTCGAATTTCGAACACGCACTTCAGGAACGAAAAATTAAATGCACCTTAAGTCAATGAGCGACGATGCACACCTCGGAGGTGTCCGGCTGTCAAACGTACCTGAGCTGAGGAGTGAGACCATAGACATTATTATTCTACTACCGTGAGTAGACCAAGTAAGTGTGTGAATGAGATTCCGATCATAATGAAAAAAGCTACGTGTGCGAAAGAGATTATAATATAATTGCCGTAAAACCACTTTTAAACTATTTGGAGTCTTTTGGAGTCCTGTCAAAAAATTATCTCTCGTTATTTTATTGATTTAATTTAAATTTATTTTGTGTTTTATAAGACGAATATAAAAAATCATAATGGTGTCGTGTTCCGTGTTGGAATGTAGTGTAACTTACACCAACAACCCAAATAAAGAAACGTTTCACAGGTACAACGTACAGGTACGATCAGTACAATACTACTTTCATGAGGCTTGTTTTCACATATGTTTCTCTTAAAATGATTTAGTAATACATTCATTAAATGCAGTAAACGTCCTATTTTCTAAATAATATGTAATTTTAAATAATTATGTGTTAGATAAAAAATTATTGTGTACGTGAAAAAGGAACCGTTTCGCATAGAGATTGCACAAAATCTATCGACATGTCGATATTTTTGAAATATGTTTTTTCTACCACCTAGCTCCTCCGTTCATGTCTGAGTATACACGTGTGTACTTACTGAAATGGTTTTCGATTCAGCCTTCCAATGAATATACCGAACTTATTATTTCACAAAATGCATTAAGTTATTAAAAGTAGTATTATTGTGATTTATTAATATTGTTTTATTTATTACTCAGCTATTCTGCACCTGCGTTTTCGAAATATGTTTTTTTTTTTTCATTCGTATATTTTCAACCTCTTGTATGGGGACGAACCACGCACGCCACACGGGACTTCGTAGCGAGATAAAATACATACCAGTTTTTTTAGGTCTAATTATTTGATTTTAAACTCGAACTCAAATCCATTTTTTTTTTTCAAAATAATGTTTTTTTGTCCAAAACAATATCAAATTAATAGCTTTCTGACGTCATGTTTTTGACTGTTCAAAAACATGACGTCAGAAAGCTATTAATTTGATATTGTTTTGGACAAAAAAACATTATTTTGAAAAAAAAAATGGATTTGAGTTCGAGTTTAAACCACCGCGTCGGAAGTGTTTCGCTGTAGAGAAGATGCGGCCAGAAACTCAACAACACATGGGTTTCACACAATAAGTTTCATCATAATCGGATGTAACATCCGTCATATTGATTTTGTTTGTATAAAAGGTATCCTCTATGTCACCCAGACCATAAATAATAAAATAACGAATCGATTGCCACCTCATTCATCAACATCGGCTCAGTAGTTTAGGTGCTACGGCGGAACATAAATGCATGGAATCAAAATCAGCATAATTTATTATACTTAATCATGAGAACCGTGGTTCCTTTCTCTTTGAAACACTGCTATGCTAGTTTCAATTATGTATCGCAAAATTCTTCGAAATTATATTGCACCTGTACATTCTGTGAGAAAAACAGGATATGTTTTTAAGTTTTGGCTTCTACAGCAGGTTTTTGTTATTTTCATAAGTTGGATTCCATATCAAAAACAAAGAAATCTTTGATTCAGGGACCCCTATGGCGCTGTCCTATTGCCATCGCTCGCACGATCATGCGTTCGTTGGACTAAAATCATTTTGCCACTGTGCGTTTAAACATACTTATATCTGAATAATAATAGAACAATTCGATCGCATCTCATGATACCACGACCTTCTATAGGATATTCCGCAGATAAAAGTATGTTTAAACGCACAGTGGCACAATGATTTTCGTCGGACGAATGCATGATAGCGCGAGCGATGGCAATAGGACGGCGCCTATACCACTATAGTCATATGCTTTTATTACAAAATATTTTCAATGCTCAGACGCACATTTCAGTTTTATAATAAGTACGGTAGTGTATGTAGATAAATTATAGCCCAGCAGACTAAAACCTTACATAAGTCGGTGTGATTATGATATCAATAAGGCGGATACGTCAATATCACATCACTAAAACTCACACACATTAATTTCGCACATACTGGCATTTCGGTTTCGGTGATGCGATAATGAGGAGTCACTTGAGCCTCTACCCACACAATCGAACTTCGCAATTGCGTGAACATTTTCATTCCAAATTCAACTCACAGGCATACTACATACAAAATTATCATACGACTTTAATTTAATGATAATCTACTATATATGTAATGACCTTACACCCACATACACTAGTATATTTAAGTCTCATTACACCGCGCCCTTGCCCTTAATATTATATACCTAGACATTAATTTTTATTTGTTTTTAAGAAAGTCTAGAAACATGACATGTTTTATGTGAATCTTTTGCTTATACTATGCTGCTCACAATGCACGTCATGTTGCAGTTACTATGCGAGAACGAAGCATGCTACCCTACCGTAAGACAGTTAATCTATTTATTCGAAGGGTAGAATGAATTTGTCTTGATGCGGCTCATCTTTATTGCGTACCTAGTCTATAACCTACAAGCTTAAACAATGTTTTCTGTATTAAAGATGTACCTACTGTTTTTTTTAAATGAATAAATAAAGTGTTAAAGTGTTAAACTCTATTTACAATGAACCGCGGACCGAAACAGTGGCGATATAGCGAACATCGAAAGTGCGGGTACAGGGCTTGGTCTACTCGGTAGTATCTTTTAAATCGAAAAAACGGCACACGCACGTGATGCGCGCCCTTTTCGTGGGCTGGGCAATCGCGTTTTTCATAGAAAATATTCGTCGACCTATGGCCTATGACCTAAGTAACAGTTTTATAACAGTGTAGGTAGATGGATTGTAAGCCTAGCTGATTTAGACTTCGTAATATAAAAATATAATAGTAGTAGTGACTACTATAAATTAGTGATGTAACATTGACGTATTCGCGATTATCGTATCAAAATCACATCGACTAGTAAGTAGTCGATAATCTGATATCGATGATTTTGATATCGATAATCGCGAATACGTCAATGTCACATCACTAGAACTCACACACGTATCAATTTTGCACATATTGACATTTCGGTTTCGGTGATGCGATATTGAGGAGTTCCTCGGTCTACTCGGAAGTATAATATGTTTATGAGTGAGACAGGCCTGCTATAGGTATACTATTACCTATTCTGTGTCTAAACCTTAGATTTAAAACTTTTTGCTTACATCTAAACGGTCAAAACGTGAAAAGAAAACGGTTAATAAATAAAATATTTTGACGAAAAAGTATGTAAATTAAAAAGTCTCCCCTCGAAGTTTTGTCGATTCGCGCCACCACAGCGGCCGTAGCATGATGCGCGCGATAAGGCTTTATCACGCCTTTTATCTCTCTCGCTCGCGTTATTTTAGGTATAGAAAGAGAGCTAAGGCGCGACACTGCTATATCACGCAGCCATGCTACGGACAGCATGCAGATGGTCAGTTTCAGTTTCGTAAACAGTATTTATAACATTTCTCTATATTTCTCTATAGGCATTCCACGCCCGATAAAGCAACAAAGCGAGAAAAGCATCGTGCGCGCTCGTTTTGACATGCGCAAAATAAGAAAGACAAAGGCACATCTAGATATTACTTGTTTTGTCGAGGCTGGTGTGCTAGACCATGCATTTTCGGTGTTTCGTAAACTGGACAGTTTCCTTAATTTGTCAGTAGAGTTGTAAGCGCTCTTACAGACGAGCGAAACTTTGCGGTCGCAGAGGGCCGCGCGACGGTCGCGCGACAGTCGCGACCCTCTGCGACACACGGCGATCGCAAAGTGTCGTTCGTCTGTAAGAGTTCTAAGGATTCCTCATGTTCAAGAAATAAAATAAAAGTTCGAATTACTATGCAGCAATGGTAGTGGTACTCCAATCAGATAACTGACTCTTGCACTGCTATTAATGCAAGCGGGTCAATCAACGGGTGGCCACTGGCCTGCTACGCGTCGATTACGTACCACGCTATTTGCCACCATGCTATATTAGGGCGTATATACACTAAGGGTGCCTTGCACCTAAACTAAACATGTTTAAATGTGAAACTGTCTCTGTTATCAGTATTAGCAGTGTGAGAGACAGAACGCAACTAAATACGTTGAAGCTAAATGTTGATGCTTTAAGACGCTCCCTCATGGCATGTGCACGGCCGGGCCATATTTTGCTGGTTTTCAAAAGCTATCTTCTCCTTATTTGAAAGACATAGAAATTTATGAAAAGTATAGCAATAATCTTCAGCTTCTCGGCTTTAGTTGCCATACAATATATTTTTTATTTTTCTATAAAATACATATGAAACCTGTGCTCAAAGTAAAGCCTAAATATTGGAAAAAATCGGTATTATGTGCATCTACTTTACAAGTTGAAGTCGCTTTTACTTGCGACGCACACCATTGTGTAGACAATATTTTGATCTAAAATTGCTATTTGAAATTTTTTTTTTAAGACCAATATTTAATGAGTTAATTTGAAAATTTTAAAATCTCGTCCACGAAGAGAGTGCGCGGGCGACGGGCGGGTGGTTTCGCAGTTCGCCTCCGGCGCTTATGCGAGACGTACGTGTCACTCTCGCGTCCGCTGCCACCCGTCGGCCGTTTCGAATTTTCTTTTCGTGAAATTATATTTCATTTATGGATTTTATGGTTTTGTTAGAGGTGGATTAAAGTTGTGCTAATCATCTTTAATAAAAGACGTTTTTCTAACATATCTACCGAGAAGGAAGCTGTGAATTTGTTTTATATTCAATTGTGCTGGATTTATTTTGGACATTTAATTGGACATTATTATCCGAGTGAAAATCCCAAAATATCGAAGACAAAAGTGAGCGAGCATAAGGAATGCACATAACATGTAAGTAATTTATATTACCTAGTTGCAGTGTGTAAATTTTATTTCATCAAACTGAACAACTTTCTCTATGGGATCAATATTAAAATCGCGAAAAAAAATCGGCTGTCCTATACCTACATTTCAGCCGAGTTATGTTTGCAGTTTGTATGGGACAGCGGAATGTTTTTTCACGATTTCAGTGTTGGTCCCGTAGTAAAAGTTGTTCAGTTTGATGGTTTAAGTAGCTGTCCCATTTTATTTTACATCCTGTATTTACCCCCCTAAGAACCTACAAATCATGCAAGCTGCATGCTATCTGTAAACATCTGTAAACTATAAATAATTATGATATTTGTTTTAGGCATATGCAAACGACAGGTCAAGATAAATCCAGAGAACATGACATGTCATCATCCAAATCTCAACAATATGATAACGGGTGAGTACTAATAAACATTTACTCACTAAATGATCTGCTTATGATAATTGATAAGTGATATGAGCTCCCTAGGGAGTATTATATTCCTTGGATATGAGTGATAACAAGTGATAAAATTTATTTGTCAGAACGCATCCATAGAGTTATGAAAACAACAGACACGCACAGCGTTCTCTCTTTTTTCTTTTCGTGTTTTGTTTGTTTGCGACGATGGGAATAATAGTAATGAATAAAGGAAAATGATTATAATGATTTCGACTTCCTCGACTCTTGACGGATGAGGTCAACAGCCCGCGGAAACTATGACAGATAGTAGTATGGACCTCGAACAAATTTCATAGTGGACCCTGGTCAGATTTGGTTAGCGGTGAAAAAAAATTCAAAATGGCGCAATCCTAGAAGGTTTTCGTTTGATAGCTCATCATTTTTAAAATCTGGTATACAATTTGTGCGAACGAAGTCGCGGGTGAACTCTAATACTTTGTATTATTGCAGACTGAATGCGATCGGTGCTCGAGTGTTATTTAACGCAGAAACTCGAAGAATTAAAGCAGACCGGGACTGACGCCACTGAAACCCATGAAGATACTGAGTATGAAGATTCTGAATTGGTGAGTGTACCTACATACAATATTTTGAAACCATATTGTAACCTGTATTATGTTGATGTGTTGTTGTGTGTTACTTGCTTTTGTTGCTCGCGTCTTTGTCCGCATTGACATGTAATAATGTGGATTATTCCCGTTGTCCCCCACCGCTTCGGCCCCAGTGGTGTCCAACGGGAAACAAATGATCGATGTCCCCCACTAAAATACTACCCGTTTGCTTGGAGTTGGCCGTCGATGACCGTTACAAAATTTCGTCACAGGCACATTAACTGGTCCCGTCGACAAAAAATAATATAAAAAGCAAATAAAAATTTAAAATTAAAAGCGATATTAGCGACCGGGACGGACGTGCCGTACGAGGTTGCGTTGCTAAAGGTTATAAAGTTGCGTTTAATAGGGAACCACTGAAAATAGTTCTATAATCAACTGTATTTTGATTTTTTTTTTCAATAATATAGTGTGCTTTAAACATGAATAATTAACTTGTAATGTTATAGATACACCCTCCTTGAGGGTAGGCCTGTGCCCTGCAGTGGGACGTTTATAGGCTGATGATGATGATGATGATGATGATGTTATAGATTCGAATACAACACATATTAATTATTTATGTTTTGAAGAAAGATTCGTAATATACTTCGCTAATCGTAACGAATAACGTAACTATATAAAATTTTCAGTTTTATTAATATTGATTTGTTGTAAGTGTAAGTGTTGTATTCGAATTCATAACATTTAACGCCGAAGCGGTGGGGAACAACGGGAATATCCCAATAATGTAGCCTTTTGTTAATCTAGGTCATGAACGATCTATAGGGTCATTCTTAAGAGGGCTATCGGAGTCCAGTGGCGCCCTCGTCACATTAATAAAGATTTCTCAATAAAGAAAGCCTAAATTAAAAAAGTGCTCAATCGACAAATTACAAAAGCCTTTAAGCTATTGTTATACAATACTTTTATAGGTTCTAAACATTCCACTTTTAGACAGTTTCGAATAAAAACAAAAGCGGCCGTTTTTTTTCTTTTTTCAAAATGTGTATGTTTCGACCTTTAAAAAACCTATAAAAATATTCTACGAAAATAGCTTTAAAGCTTTTGTAGTTTGTCAATTGAGCACTTTTTCAATTTAGGCTTTCTTTATTGAGAAATCTTTATTAACGTGATGAGGGCGCCACTGGACTCCGATAGCCCTCTTTATATGCTGCGGTTTTTTGCATATTCGAAATCGTGAAAAAATCAGCTGTTCCATATAAAAGTGCAATCTTACTCGACCCAAATGTATGGGACAGTTAATTTTTATTTTTGCGATTCGGTGTTGGTTCCATAAAGAAACTTTCTACACTAATACACTTTTTTGACTAGGTATTGATTTTATTTGCAGTTTCAAACGTACGAAAAAGAAAGAGAAGAAAAAGAAAAAGTTGTTGGAAGAAGAATAGTGTCAGTTACCCACTTTTTTTCAAAATTGCAAGAAATTTCAAACCATGGACCGCTTGGATGCAGATATTAAGCCGGTTAAAAAACTAGTAAAAAGTGCTGAGGACGCTAAGAAAACTAAAGTGGAAACCAGAGAAATGGAAGATAATACAGATGTTTTGGTCGATGTCAGTATGCCTATATGTTCTCTGTATCTAGATTTTAAAAATGTTTAAAATAGCGCTTCTTAATAAATAATAAAAAAAATGAAAAAAATGAAGAAATGAATTTTATGTGCAAAATTACCACCGTTACTAGTCATTATGTCAGTCTAAATGGGCATCTAAACACATTTACCAAACGCGTATTGTTTTGTTAATTTCTAAGCCATTTTTCTTGAGTTTCTACATTTTTCTTGATGCAGCGTGTGGATTGAAAGCACAGTAAAAAATGTATTGGTTATATGCACGACACTATTTATTTTATTTATTTCCTTTTTGGAGAACTTACAGCTAAATAACAGTTCGGTTTCAACAAAGACAAATTGATGGTCAGATGCTGACAACAAGTTACTTAACCAGACTAGATCCATCTAGCGCAGTACAGCCCCGTGAGTTACTTGTATATAAAATGTTGGGATAAAGTTTGTTCTTTTATATTATAAAACCGCCTTCAAAAAAACTAAAAAGTAAAAAAATAATATTGCAGCCGATGACTTTCGTTCGCATCATAAGAACATTAATTTGTTTTATTGAAGTCGCTGTCAAGCCGATTCGTTTTTTGGCTTGGCTCGACACCGACTTCTATAAAACAAATTAATGTTCTTATGATGCGAACGAAAGTCATCGGCTGCAATATTATTTTTTTACTTTTTAGTTTTTTTGAAGGCGGTTTTAATTTTTTGTTAAAATTTTGTTTATTTCACAATTTTCAGTGATGAATTCATTAGTTAGATTTAACAGTAGTGCTTCAATTTAACAAACGCACTAGTCGGCACTACGATTTTCGAAGGTTCCCCTTGATTTCTCTGGGATCCATCATCAGATCCTGGTTTCCTTATCATGGGACCACCCTTGGGATATCTCCTTTCCAACAAAAAAAGAATCATCAAAATCGGTTCATAAACGAAGTAGTTATCCGCGAACACACATTAAAAAAAAAAAAAAATATACGGTCGAACTGAGAACCTACTCCTTTTTTTGAAGTCGGTTAAAAATAAAGTAAAAACTAAATAAATGAGCAATGTTGTCGCTATTAAAAATTATATTATTATACCTAACTAGGTGAAATTCCCATTGTTTGTTACGAAATTCTCATACAAACTTTCACCCCCGTTTTCACACCTTTGGGGGTTGAATTGCGAAAAATATTTTTTGGTGAACACGTAGATGACAATAAAAACATCCCTGCCAGATTTAAGTTAGGAGTCTTTGTAGTTTTAGGTATTTGAGCGTTGAGTGAGTGTCCGGATTTGCATAGATTCAAGCTGCGATCGAATGCGATCGACTTGACGGTTCCCAATACCCACTTCGCACATAGCCAATACGATGCTTTGTATCTTGTTAAGTCAAGCCGTGGTGGTCCAGTGGCGAGTAACCTTGCCTGCCGTGCAGGAGGCGATGGTTCGATCCCCGTCCAGGCCGACTCGTACCAATGAGTTTTTCGGAATTTATGTACGATTTGTAACACCACTGGCTTTTCGGTGAAGGAAAACATCGTGAGGAAACCTGCATGCTTCAATTTCGAGGCATGTATTGTACCTCCTGTCCATTACAAGTGGCGACGGGCTCACTCCCCGTCACACTGGACAGAGTTTCAGTACTGCTAGTGAAACGTGGATGTTCTGAAGTTTCAGAATATCTCTGACTACCCCCTCGGGGAATATAGTCGTGAGCATATGCGTATCTTGTTATAAAATATGGTAGATTTATTGTAAATAAAGTACTTCTAAATGTCCGCAAGCAAAAACTTTGTTTAAACTTAATACTTTCCCAGATGTAGAAGGTCCTCTGTGAGGATTGAGAGATCACACATTTTAGGTTGTATCTTTTTAATTATCTCTTTAAAATTCTAGGACGCAATTCTACAATTGTTTTAGAACTATTGCTAAAACCTGCATTATTTTATTTACGATTTCGCGATGTGATCTCTCATTGCACACACACATACACCAAAGACTCGGTACCCTCTTAATAATTTAGTTTTTGAAGCATCGATATTCGTTTTATTTTTTCATCAATTCGCTGAAAGTATTTTAAGGGTATGTATGATCAGACCACCAAACTGAACAACTTGCTCTAAGTGAACAACATGGAAATCTTTCCATATCCAATGCTGTTCCCTACAAAACAGCAAGCCTAAGTCTACCCGAATATATCGAATGTATCCAAGCATTTCTCCGAAATTATTAATCGGATTGTGAGCATTTTTTATTGGCTTATATTTACTCCAACTTAGGGAACAGTGCAAGTTTCATCGAAATCGGTTTAGTAGTTTTCAAGATTTGGACTATACGTGTAAGTGTAATGGTCTGGTTTCTTAGACTAATTATATCGGGACGCGTAACCACGTGTCATTCTACTAACAAACTTTCTGCCACTTTTTGCGGGGGGCGAGGTAACATGTTATCCGCAACTTTGGATTTTATTCCCTATGACTTTAGATTCTAATTTTGAATGTTCAAAATCATGAAAAGTAGTCTCGTGTAAACCCCAAACGTTCTAAGTTCAAAATTATTGTTTCGCTATTATATGCTGTCTCGTTTAGTGATAAGGTATAAAATTGGGTGTAAATGCGCTAGATTAATTGATCTAATACCGTGGCAGAGGGGAAATGCTACCGCAAGGCCGGTCCGGATATAATTAGTCTAAGTCTGGTTTGTAAGTATTTACGCGATAACTTCGGCATTTCTTGACAGATTCGGATGAGCCTTTTTAGTTCTGAAGGAATTAGCGCCGAGATAGTTCCATTTCAATTTGGTGAAGATCTGATAACGCGCTTCGGAGCTACACAATAGAACTCCTCAAAATAAGACAGCAAACCGTCATCCGTCAACCGTCAGCAACATTTTCTTCGTATCGATGTACCCTTAGCGTGTACAGGGTTGTCGAACTAATGTATTTCACCACTAAAAACTGTGAAATAAACAATATTTTAACAAAAATTTAAACCACCTTAAAAAAAACTAAAAAATTAAAAATAATATTGCAGCTGATGACTTTTTCGTTCGCATCTACAGGGTAAATTGATATCATTAGCATCCTTTTAAACTAAGAGTCTACCCATCAAACTAAACAACTTTTACTATGGGAGCAAACCGATCGGAGCAAATAAAAAATCAGCTGTTGCATACATTTGAGTCGAGTAGGCACTGCAGTTTAGTATGGAACAGCAGACTTTTTTTTTTTGCTCCCATAGTAAAAGTTGTTCAGTTTGATGGGTAGACTCAATCAATCAATCAATCAATTATACTTTATTTCACACCAAAAAGAAAAAACATAGTATACAGAGAGCAAACAATGACTCTTAGTTTAAAAGGATGCTAATAATATCAATTTCACCCTGTATAGGGACATTAATTAACATTAAAAACAGACAGCGACTTCAATAAAACATATTAATGTTCCTATAGATGCGAACGAAAAAGTCATCGGCTGCAATATTGTTTTTAATTGTTTAGTTTTTTAGAAGGCGGTTTTAATTTTTTTCTTAAAATTTTGTTTTTTGAAGTCGGTTAAAAACCGTCAGCATATTAAGAAAGACCTTGTATAGGGCGTTAGCGATTTTGCATTATCAGATGCGTTCCTTTTTAAGTGATGATCAGACAATCAAACTGAACAAATTGCGCATATACAGAGTGTAACAAAACACCCTAGTAATACTTAAGGGGATGCTTCAGACCATCAATCTGAACAACTTTCACTATGGAGCCAACGTCGTGAAAAAATAAAAAAATCTGCCGTCCCATACATTTGAGTCGAAACGGCACTGCAGTTTTGTATGAAAGAGCGGATTTCTTTTTCGCGCTTTAGATGTTGGCTCCATTGTGAAAGTTGTTCAGTTTGATGGTCTGAAGCACCCCCTTAAGTATTTACTAGGGTGTTTTGTTACACCCTGTATTGAAATCGCAAGAAAAGCAAAAAAAATAATCAGCTGTTTCATATAAAACTGCAATATCTAAATGTAAATTTATCAGGGTGTTAAGGTAAACAGTTGCATTACTTTAAGGGGTGAATGTAACCATAGTACCGAGATTGCGGTGTTGGCACTAAAATGGAAGTTGTTCAGTTTGATGGTCAAATCATCCTCTTAAATTTCGTGAGCGTCAGGATGTCTGGACCAAGCCGGCGATTCGATTTTTAAGCTATACACGATTTAGTACCTATTTAATACTATTTGGTCATCATCATCATATCAGCCGATAGACGTCCACTGCTGGACATAAGCCTCCCCCAAAATGGGGGGATCACTATTAAAATAAATAACGCTCACAGGCACATACATTGTAATGATCCCAAGTTAATTAGGCTTTTTAATATGGTAACCATACAACAACGGCACGAACATATAACATCCATGACCGAACCGGGATTCGAACCCAGCACCCTGGTTTGGCAGTCCGGCGTGGTAACCATTACACCAACCGGGTCGTCATTACTACTACTATTTGGTACTTATCATCAAATATTTAGTAGGTACCTCGCTACAAACGGAGAAAAGTTGAAAAACAACGGTCCAGTCATCCTGACGATCAGGTTGTCTGGACCATTTTTTTTACCTTGTTGTAGTCCTCCTACCTTTTTTATTTTGACATAATGATTTAGTACCTAATTAGTACAGGCCAAAAAAAATTGCCAGATTCCTTAGATGTACCAAAAAAAAGTACTTACCTTCAGATATTTAGTACCTCGCTGTAATCCGAGAAAAATAATAAAAACAGTGGTCCAGTCATCATGACGGTCAGGTTGTCTGGACCATTTCGTTTGACCAAGTTCTAGTCGTCCTACCTTTTTATTTTTCCATTATGATTTAGTACCTAGTTTTGAGATGTACATATATTTTTTCCACATTCATTAGAAGCACCAAAAAAAAGGATAGCATCTGAAAATCAAGGTCGTGAGAGATATTGCACTTTAAACAATACAAATTTTTAGTACGTATTAGGTTCTAAATCGTACTTACCATATGCTGTAATTCGGGAAACTGACGGTCAGGACCATTTCGTTTGACCACGTTCTAGTCTTCCTACATTTTTAATTTTTCCGTGATGATTTAGTAACTTTTTTGTACATGTACATATATTTTTTCCAGAAGCATAAAAAAACGGTAGCATCTGAAAATCAAGGTCATAAGAGAATTTATCTTTAAACAATACTAAGTTTTAGTACGTATTAGGTACTAAATCTTACTTACCTTCAGATATTTAGTACCTCACGGTAATCCGAGCAAAAGATGAGGAAACTTAACAGACGCATTTGGTATCTGGTTCTAAGCACAATATCGTGATAATATTAATTATTTGTAATAACAACTATTACAAACACATACGCACGAAACGATGGGTGGGACGGTACTAAATATCTGAAGGTAAGTACGATTTAGTACCTAATACGTACTAAAACTTAGTATTGTTTAAAGTTAAATATCTCTCAATCTCGCATGACCTTGATTTTCAGATGCTACCCTTTTTTTGGTGCTTCTAATGAATCTGGAAAAATATATAATACCTATAGTTGTACAAATGGACAAATAAAAAAGGTAGGAAGACTAGAACTTGGTCAAACGAAATGGTCCAGACAACCTGACCGTCAGGATGACTAGACCACTGTTTTTATTATTTTTCTCGGATTACAGCGAGGTACTAAGTATCTGAAGGTAAGTATGATTTAGTACTTACCTAATCCGTACTAAAACTTAGTATTGTTTAAAGTTCAATATCTCTCATGACCTTGATTTTCAGATGCTACTTTTTTTTGGTACATCTAAAGAAGCTGGCAAATTTTTTTTTGCCTGTACTAATTAGGTACTAAATCATTATGTAAAAATAAAAAAGGTAGGAGGACTACAACTAGGTAAAAAAAATGGTCCAGACAATGGTCGTCAGGATGACTAAACCACTGTTTTTCTATTTTACTCCGTTTGTAGCGAGGTACTTAATATATGATGATAAGTATCAAATAGTACTAAATAGGTACTAAATCGTGCATAGCTTAAAAATCGAATCGCCGGCTTGGTCCAGACATCCTGACGCTCAATAAATTTCTTGTATTGTTAAAAAAAAAATATTGTACGCTGCCGCTTCTATTAGACTCTTAGGCTTTTCGTATTGGGCTTCCTTTGACAGTTTGTTTTTTTTTTTGGCATCTGCTATGAGGCAATTTAGCCAATGTCAGAGGTTCTACACAGTTTGTTGCTAGATGGCACCACAGTGACGTAATGAAGTACAAGTCAGCTACCAATAGGTGTCGCTACTAAAATTACGTAGTTAAGTAGAGGTGAGGCGGGGCGAGGAGGAACTGAAATGCTCAAGGTCGCTCCATCGGGGAAACGCCTTAAATACTGTGACTAGTAATGTAGTCCTAAAGTTTAACGGTTTATGCAGAGAGATATTAGAGGTATAACTGTATACTGTATCAACTTGCTAATGTGTAATATTATGATGGTTATTATTATGAATAAATAATTTACTTTACAATAAAAAAAAATATTGTGCCATACACCAAGAATACCTACACCACTATTTTTAATTAGGTTTTAATTAAGGCAAACATTTTTTAGTGAAGTTTTTGTTCACCGACATAAGGTTACTTATGCATGTTTTTATTTTGTGATAAAATTTAGGATATTGCCGGTTTTGACGAATGTCGGTCGGTATTGGCGAGATGTCTGCGGTACCTACTTACCGTGCACAAACACCTTTATGCTGTCGATGTAGGTAGAGTTACAATCTCGAATGCAACGTATGTAAATTGTAAGTATAATGCATTTGGCTTTCTACTTCAAAACTTCACAAAGTCACGCTACATGAATCTAATATTTTACTCTATTTCTCCGTGCATATTACAGGGTAAAAGTGAAAAAAATGTGGTGTAGAACGAAACCCTCGGTGCGCGAGTAACCCGACTCGCACTTGACCGGTTTTTATTTAGTCTACCTATAATCTGCTATAGTAGATTTCTTATGCCTGTATGCCTTTCTAATACCTGCCAAGCGTGAGTTGGTCTCCGACTAAATATCCCGGAGAAAAAAAATGTGGTGTGGAACGAAACCCTCGGTGCGCGAGTAACCTGACTCGCACTTGACCGGTTTTTATTTAGTCTACCTATAATCTGCTATAGTAGATTTCTTATACAGGGTGTAAGTGACAGCCTTGCATATACTGAAACGGTGAACTCATACTATCAAACTGAACAACTTTCACTATGAAGCCTGCCTACGGAAACGCGAAAAAAAAATCTGCTGTCCCATACATTTTAGTCGGGTAGGTACAGCAGTTTTGTATGGGACAGCAGATTTTTTTTTCGCGTTTCCGTAGGCAGGCTTCATAGTGAAAGTTGTTCAGTTTGATAGTATGAGTTCACCGTTTCAGTATATGCAAGGCTGTCACTTACACCCTGTATAAAAAATCTACTATAGCAGATTATAGGTAGACTAAATAAAAACCGGTCAAGTGCGAGTCGGGTTACTCGCGCACCGAGGGTTTCGTTCCACACAAAATTTTTTTTCTCCGGGATATTTAAGCCGGAGACCAACTCACGCTTGGCAGGTTTTTACTATTTGTTGTTATACTGAAGAACTTGTTCTATAATCAATCACACCAAATTTGACGCTTGTATATTTTTACGTTAGCGAGAAGAAAAGAAGTTGATAAAAACTTGTTTTTTGTATCAGGACAGGACCCCCTTGATTTTTAACTTTTTGACATTTTTATTATTTGTTGTTTTGTTATTTGCGCCATAACAACGCACATTCTGTGAAAATGTCATATGTCTAGATATAGGCTCTCCCTCCCTAGTGCAAGGATCTCTTTATTACAAGCAAACTTTTGCAATTAGCCATCCCGCTTCAATTGCGTGGCTCCGGTCAGAATTTTCCGTTTTCTTTGAAAACCTGTATGATTTTTTATGAATTTTCAAAAAATAAGAAAACCACATCATTCTATATTGTATTGTGAAGAATATTGTAAATTTTCATATTCTTCTGATCAACAATGTATGAGTAAAACGGTTACATTCTGGAAAAAAAGGGGTGACTTTGGATTCGTTTTTCTTTAGTTTTATTAATTAAAATAGATTTCAAGAAAAACCACATCACTTCTCATATCCTGTAGATTGTTCAGTTTTCAAACGTAGCAGCCCTAAATAGTTAGGACAGACAGACAGACGGACGGACAACGTAGGCGTAGGCTTAGTAATAGGTTCCCGTTTTCACCCTTTGGGTTTTGGGTACGGAGCCCTAAAAAATACAAAGATGGAGGAAACGTAATCATCAAGAGACGATGGGGTGACGCTAAGAATAGAAGGATTAAAGGAATTTCATTTGAACCCCTATAAAGATCCCGGCTCACAGTTTAATGAACGTTTTGAATAAATTCATTCGTTTCGAGAAACTCTGGCAGAAACAAATTGCTAACATCCAAATCCAAACAGTGAAAACAAAATTTAACAAAAATAAAAGAGAGGTAGCACTGGTAACCTCAAAGATTTTTTTGGCTTATATACGACGCGAAGACCAAAAAAAAATATAGATGTAGTAATAGATAGGTAGGTACTCTTTCTTATAGTGTGCCAATAGGTTATACCCATAGATTTTTTTTTCGGTCTCCGTATATTGTAATTTGTAGTTGTATAATATAGGTACAACTACAAATTAAGTACATACATATCGAGCAAGGGTGCTTCAGACCATCAAACTCAACAACTTCCCTATGAAGCTAAAATAACATACAAATACACGAAAAAAAATCGCAGCCCTAGACAAATTGCACACGCTTTCTATTCCACAAACGCTAACGCCCCGCAGCAGCCCCGCAGCGATATCGACGATAGAAAAACGACAGAATGCTAGACAATGTCACAAATTATTGACAATCGCTAAAAGCTGAATCTGCTCTATGGTTAGCGTTTAGTTCATTCAATCATTCACTCTTTTTTCTTTTTTATATGCTAAATCGTGTTCGATTTAAAAAAAAAAAAAATTTGAGTTTTCTGTCAAATTCCGACGCCCGCCATTTTTAACCGACTTCAAAAAAGGAGGAGGTTTCTCAGTTCGACCGTATATATATATATATTTTTTTTTTTTATGTGTGTTCTCGGATAACTTCGTCGTTTATGAACCGATTTTGATAATTCCTTTTTTGTTGGAAAGGAGATGTTCGGAGGGTGGTACCATGATAAGGAATCCAGGATCTAATGATGGAAACCCAGAAAAATCGAGGGGAACCTTCGAAAATTGTAGTGCCGACTAGTGCGATTGTTAATTTAAAGCACTCCTATTAAATCGAACTAATCAATTCACCACTAAAAATTGTGAAATAAACAAAATTTTAACAAAAAATTAAAACCGCCTTCAAAAAAACTAAAAAGTGAAAAAATAATATTGCAGCCTATGACTTTTTCGTTCGCATCATAAGAACATTAATTTATTTCTAGCGTTATCTACAAGGTCTGGTCGATCGCCAGGGAGCGTTCAAAACGAAACGCTCACTGTCGATAGCAACTGTCAAAAACTGCATGTTGTCTAAGCTTTTTCTATTCGTTTTCGTTCTTTTCTAAAGTCCCATACATTTTTTATCGTTTCTACTGGCGTTAACGCTAATCGAAAGACAACTTTTCTAGGAGCACCGCTTAGATTATCGAGCACCGTTCCATAGAAAATGTCAATCGCTACTCGACCAAAATGAATGAAACGGAGGATTATTTTTTTGCGATTTCAATGTTGTAAAAGTTATTCAGTTTGATGGTCTGAACCACCCCATAATGTACCTATCTTCAAATTGAAAGTAGGTATTATACCAAATTGGAAAAATTGAATAATTACGTTCCATTAAAATGTACAAAAGAGGAATTTTGGTCGTTATTTTAATGTTAAATCCCACTGTTTTTGGACAACCGACGTTTAAACAGCCCCTAAGGGGGTAGACGAACATTTAGTGTAATCAAATGCGGTTAGCCCTAAATTGTTTTATTTAGTTTATCAGTGAAATTCACATATTTCGGAAGCAATGTAGCTGAAACAGGATTCGATTAACTTTAATGTTACCTACCTAAGCTAGAATCGTTTTATTTCTAGTATGTACTTACCTAAGTCTCTGCCAAAATCAAGCAAGATTTTTGGTACTATACATTAAACACCGCCATAAATACATATCTTGGCCGATGTCCCACAGATTATCTAGCAAGTTTCCGTACCTACTTGTAATGCAATTACTACGATAATAGAATATCGATACAAATGTTCATGACTCGGGTAAAAATATTAATATATTTGCACCTAGCGGGATTTAAAATTTTAAACCCACGATCTTCCGATTAGCAGACAGGTTCGCTACCGACTGAGCTATCGGGCCGTCAAATACGCTACTTTACAGAAGTAAATCCAACGAACCAACCTAATTGTGCCTCCTACGATCATTCTCGTAAAACAAATAGTAGATTAGGTACACATCGAGAGCAGGAAAGTAAGAAAGGTCTCAGATCTCATATAAGTAATTGTTGTCATGTAACATGTGATCCGAGGCTTTCGTATTTACTGCCCGAGGTTAGTACACTATTTTTCTCCCCGACGGAGGTGGACAGCGGCAACTTCGTTTAGCGCAGCGGGACGAAAGTTGACGCTTTCCGTCCGGAGGGGTGAAAATGTAATTTTCTTTTAGTGGTTCCAGTTTCATTAAATATATTTTTCCATATAATAAGTATTTCAAAGGGGATTTATTTGTTTTGCAATCATTTGAACAACCCACGCGGACCAGACACGTCGCTAGATGAGAATCATGTCAAGTGTTGCCGCGATAGCTTCAGGATTAATGCTGGCTATAGCATAAGGCTCTAAACCTTTTGATAACAAGGATTTGAAGGCTTTTCCCCCTCTGAAATACCATAAAAATGTCTTATCCAACGTTATAATGTAAGCTGAAATAAATTAATTTGTTATTCTTCGGAACAGTGGAACATTAAAAGCTTATGATAATAGTCTATCAAAAAGATTTAAGAATAACGGTCGACATGGTCATAGTTTTTCAGGGATTCAATAATAATCAAATACAGGGTGATCCAGACCAGACAGATAACATTTTTTTTAGATTGCGGACTTTGGGACCAAAGTACTAATTGAATTACAAAGTAGTAAAGTAAATTTTTGAAGTGAATCTTTTTATGGAAGGGCTTTGAAATTCTGTTTCGCAACCTTTAACGGAGGTGATGGATGTTCGAAATTTAAATTTGACAGCTGCGGAAGTTTCACTTCTATCGTGTGTCTTTACGACACTGTTACGACAGGTAACTTTTTTTACATACATACATAACAAACATACATAACATACATAATTATGCTCAAGACTATATTCCTCGAGAAAGGATAGTCAGAGATATTTTGAAACCTCAGAAAATCCACGTTTCATTAGTACCGAAACTGTCCATAGTGTGTGTTTTTTTTTTATTTATATTGATTAAAAATTTTTAACTTAAAATCAACCAATCGGACTATTTATTTTTATTGAGAGAATTCCGTTACTAAAGTAAACACAGTAACACAGAAAAAATTTAAAATAATTGAATGGTCCTCAAGATAGAGACAGACAAAAAATCGTGTGTTGTAATCGGGTGGGAACCGATTTTTTTCCTAGTGGGTTTTGGTAGGCACTTAGACATTTTATATAGGGACTCGCCTTGCGGTAGCATTTCCCCTCTGCCACGGTATAAGAACAATTGATCTTGTGCATTTACACCCAATTTTATACCTTATCACTAAACGAGACAGCGTATAATAGCGAAACAATAATTTTCTACTTTTTCTACACTAATATTATAAATCTACACTAATATTATAAAGAGGAAAGATTTGTACCTATTTTTGTATGTTTGTATGTTTGTAATGAATAGGCTCAAAAAGTACTGGGCCGATTTAAAAAATTCTTTCACCATTAGAAAGCTGCATTCACCCTGAGTAACATAGGCTATATTTATTGCTAGAAAAGATTAGACGTCCACCCGTGCGAAGCCGGGACGGGCCGCTAGTGTGGAATAAAATCAAAAGTTGCGGATTTCATGTTACCCCGCCCCCCGCAAAAAGTGGCGGAAATGTTTCTTAGTAGAATGACACGCGTAACTCGTCCCTATATAAATTGTTTATGAGTAGGCACGAAGTCAGCAATCTAAAAAAATTAACATCCATCCTGCATCATCCTGTATAATGCGTGCGGAGTAAAATAACACATATTTCTTATCCCTGCTGTCTTTCCGTGACTATCATGTTAAATTAGGCTTCGTATTCATCACGAAAACACGACAGACACTCACAATGGTATCGCGGAATCACTAGATTGATTCAGTGAGATCACGTAAACCATTAACCTTCTCTATTCTATTTTATTTTACCAAGGTTCCGCGAACTCCGAAGGGGTTTCATAAAATCTGCAGATTTCGTGATTTCACTACAACACCTACAACCAAAAACTCACTTTTGAGTTCCACTTTCAAGCCTTTTTTGTTCCACCAATATCGCTCTGAAAGGTATGCATGACTGCAGTGCGGATTAGTAGGGAACTATAAAGGACCAACAATGGTCGCAGTGGCACAGGAACCTAAAGCACAATATAAGAAAGATTATCTATTATCTAAAGGAAACCAGAAGAAACCAAGGCATCAACTCCAAACAATAATTACATTGGTAGGCTTAAAGTTGGTAGGTATGCTATACTATCAAACAAATAGCTATTTCCTCGCGAATTCAGTGTAAACTTCAAGATTATGAAATAACATAATGTTCTCTTTAATAAATCCTTTGCAGAAATCCACCTAAGGTTGCTATTAATAGTAACAGCTGTTTGTAAAGGATGCACGGCTGGCGGAAACTATAGCAAAAGCTAAGTATACAGATATGCGAAGCGTTTCAAAACTTTGCTGAATGCTTTCCGTGTATAACTAGAAATAACACTATTGCCCTATTTACTGCGATAGCAGTACCACACACTTTTTACCCGACTGCGCCAGAAGGAGGGTTATGTTTTTCTTGCGTATGTATGGATGTTTGCATGTCTATTTCTTTGGCACGCCCTACAGCCTAAGCGGCTTGATGGATTTTTACGTACGAGGTGTCGTTAGATTCGTAAAAATCGTGAGAGTGACCATAGGCCATATTATTTTACTACGGCTGTAAAAATTCCGGTCAGAGTGTCATCTTAGGGGCGGTTTTTCCTTATCTTATAAACTAAACTGATACTATCCTATCCTAAATAAACTGATGCTATCCTGGGCTTAAGGCACCCAATTGTAAACTTCCCTACCTATCTTATCTTATCCTAAATTATCCTATCTTATGAACTAAACTTGATTATGATTTTATTTTGAGTTGAAGATGTTGTTTTGGCCAATCGTGATCTCTAGTGGTTAGAACTAACGTTGTGAACCGCCTAACAGTAACCTAGGTTGCAACAGACTCGAGGTTTATCTAGCATTCTAACAAACAGTGACATAGAAATACCTAAACTTATTATCTACATAATTCAAACAGTCGTACCTAACTAAGCCTATCCTACTTAACCTAATGATAAGTAAAACCTAATCCTATTATAATATGCCTAACCAAAGTACTACTTCATGATAACTGACTTAAATTTTTCTTGAACTTAGACCTGAACTTAAACTAGGTATTGGCTAAAAGATGTGATCGTCTAGGAACCCACATTGCTTAGTAACAACTCAGATTTGTTTAGAAAGACTTAGTGACCTAGATCTTTTCTGTAATGAACCTAGAAATAATCCTAACCTGAATAAACTCTTTCCTAAACAGTATAATTATACAGGGTGTAAGTTTTAAATTAATTAAATGTTATAGAAAATGGTAAGCATATCTTGATTAGATAACATTGTGATTGTTTTTATGGGGACACCCCAACCTAGTTAAGAGGTCGGTTACAAAAAATAATCGGGAAGGATAATTATACTCTTATGTTATGAATACCATCGTTTGGCAGATATTTAGATAAATTATTGATATTTTCAGCTTTATCTTAAGTGTAACGTCTCCAATCCTCTTAGTATGGAGATTAGCTACGGGCTGCTCTTTGCTCACCCAAAGACAAACCAAAACTATCAGAACCTCAAGTTGACTTATCCAAGAGGATTATTTGTTATATTAATAATTATATTTCTCATAAAATTAGTACCCTTTTAGTACCTTGTAAAATTTTAAAATACAAAATCCTTCTCAAATACTTCTTTCGGATAGGGTATGACCTCAAAAAGACTCTACCACCACGTCACTAGGGGTCCTAACTGCAGAGAAGATGTGGCCAGAAACTCTACAGTGATATCTTCAGAAATTCAGTAAGTATGAATAAGTATTTAAAATAAAGAGGACAGGTGAATTTACTTTCATTCATTAGTCTTAATCAGTTTGTTATAGTCTATAAGACAACTGGGATAAAAATAGAAAATATTCTATGAAACTAAAACAAGTAAATTAGGTTTTTCTTTCCTAATAGTATGCTTAACATTCTCTATTAACAAGTCATCAGCTTTGATGTAAAATTCATACTAATTATTCTTAACATTGTACCATTCTATCATGAAGCTAATATTGTAAATAAGATATTATCAGCTAAACCAATATTTTCCTTCTAACTGTACAAGAATAGGAAATATGATTTCCCTATGAAAACTTTAATTGATCCCTCCCAATAATCTAGAAAAGTTACCTATCCTATCCTAGCCTATTTCTAAAATAAAACGCGAACTTTAAAATCTAACCAATGTCTAAAATATTCCTATTCTAAAGAAGTTTCCCTAGTGTTAAGATAACCCCGGTGTAAGGGCATCTGCAAAGCTAGGGGCAGACCCCACATTAACATTTAATCGTGTAGGTGTGTAATGTAGATTTTCCCGTGTTGTCTAGGGAAGAACCTTCTAAATAGCTAAATTAGGTGTGCGAGTAAGTCAACTCTTGTGTTCCTAGTTCCTATGGACTTGTGTTTTATGGGAACTCCGTGCGGCCGAAGCTTAGAGATCAGGAGTCCCCAAGGTGAGTTATATAAGTGTGTGAAATATATAAATAAGGGGACTAAATTTTGCACCCCAGAAACAAAGTACTTGGCTCCCTAAAGAACATCCTCCTCTTGAACGGTGGATTACCAAGTAGCATTTGGCCCAGGTTACAAAACTCAGGTGGCTAAGAATCGCTATGTAGGTAAAAAACGATCGCCGGCGCACCACAAAGCCAGGCTATGAAAATGGAAGTTAATGACACTTTCACAGTATAGCACTGCTAGTCGTGAAAGCACCAAAAACCCACGATACTTCATCGTGTACCAAAAGATTCCTCGAGCTCGCAATTTAAATATTAACTCCCCAATAAATGAATTTAACAAATAATTAAAAATATGAAACTCCCAGAATTTATCCCAAAAATCAATAAAGAAAGTTTACTACTTCCCCTTAAATTACTTTACAATTATCCCAAAATTATAAACAAAACCTCCCAAAATACTTAGAAACTTTAAATAAAATCAAAACGTAAACCGGCAGCGAGATAGTGAGCTCTCAGAATATAAATGACGAAAGACCCGATCTCCTATCACTTCCGCCTATTTATACTCAATCCCACGCGTCCCTGAACTCCTTGACCTCCGTGGCATCCACACGAACCGTAGTTTCCGTGATGTCCGCCAATTCCCTGCGATCCTCTATGACCAAGCCTGCCTCGACTTTCAAATACACAATATTGAGCTCTCTCTTGATGAAAATAAAGTTGTGTTCAGTTATGCCTGATGATATTTACTTAATAAAAGATTTGACCTCTATTTACTTTTCATTAAAGATGAATTTCATTTGTACTACCATCCATAATTTTAGTTTCTTAATTAAATGGTCTTACAGCCCGATGCGCAGACTACCTATAGTAAAAACTTAGTCAATTAAGCTTTCTTCCCCTGACATAAGATTCATTTTTAGCTAGCGAAATCCTCCTCGCGCCAATTTTTACTCCTTGCATTTTTAACTTTTCCGCGCAGCGTCCCCAAGCTATCTTGCCAACCAATGTGGTTCGCTCCTGGTTCGCTCTCATTAGAACTTATTATCTACTACGCATGCGTCAGATGTATCAGCTGTTTTCTGCTAACTCGTATTTTCGCCATTGTTTTGCCCTTTTTTAAGATGCTTGATTTATATTACCATTTTTAATAATGAAAGTAATTTTCTAATGAAATATTAGTTAATTATGTCTGAAATATCGAATTCTTCCTCTATTTTTTTTATAATAATTCAAATGAAATGAATTCCCTCTCTCAAAAGCTAGTTAACATTATTATTTGAGCTTTAAATAAAACTTCTAACTTCGAGTTTTGCTAAGTTTTAACAGTAGTTATTTTATAATTATGGTTCTTTTGTTTGAAGCAATATATTAAGATGTGTCTGATGACTAGAGAGTAGTCTATTCTTTACTGGTGACTACCTAAACCAGTACACGGCCTCTGCGAAAATAATTTAAAAAAGGGGGAATACACATTTTTTTTAAATTATGTACACACTATTTCAAAATGCAATGTCACAGAATAAAATCCAATTTCTTATTATAATAAGAAATTGGATCAATATATGATGACAGTATATAGTCCGTGGGATCTATAATTTTCATCTATTATTATGTCCAAGATATTTATTTATTATCCATTTATATTATTACCTACCTATAGTAGGTATAATTGATTCAAAATCTAGGTATTTTATCTTTAAAAACATAACCCTCCTTCTGGCGCAGACGGGTAAAAAGAAATACTTTTAAGTCGTGATCATCACCCTAAAAAACCATCAGTATAAAGAAGGTAAAATTATCTATAATTATTTGGATATCATATTATTATCTAAATCCTTACGCGCATAAAATAGGATGACCAAACATTAAAAAATGTAGCAGACTTTGTGTATGAATAATTTTTCGCTTATTACAAAACGCACGATCGCCTAGCGAGCGCTTAAATGAAATATATGGAACATAAACATTAATCCAAATGAAACCCAATTTTCTATCCCTCGTTCGCGTATGCAAATTATGTAACAAACCACAATATATTTGTGCTGTGTGTTCATTCTTTGATGCAAAACACTTGCATGTGCAAACAAAATGAATAAAATACTTACTTTACAATGCTTTATTTTGCTTGTAAGTATAGGGTCCTTCTTATTATGCTGATGGTTTTTAAGGGGATGATCCTACAGTAGGTAGTATAATAATGCCTATGGGATGATCAGACCATCAAATTGAACAACATTCTCCATGGAACCGACCTCGAATTCACAAAAAGAAATCAGGAGTCGGATTGCAGCTTTGTATGGATCTATTGTTTATAAACACTTTGTACACACAGAAATACAGATGAGAGCATAGTAGATTAGTAAAAAAAAAGGCGAGCTTATCTCTGAAGAGATTTGTTCCAGCGGACCCATACATTTTTTCGCGATTTGACCTTGGTTCTATAGGGAGCGTTGTTCAGTTTGATGGTCTGATCATCCCGGGCTTATTAAATTGGGCCTGGTATTTTAGCAGATGCGACATAATAAAAATGATAAGGCTTATGTAAAAACAAAACAAACAAGAATATTATAACTTTCACAAAAACAACACAATTTAGGAAATTCTTACCTTGTGTAACCTTGAAAGAGTACGTATGGTAGGTACTGTACAGAAAAACATAGTAAACTAAGCTTGTAACATCCACCTGCACTTATCTTATTAGGTATTTTCATACGTCATTAGTTCTAATCTAAGGAAGGTTCTAACTTCATGTTAGATCATAGATAAACTTCTCCTAATACGAATTACACGATGCAGAAACATCCTCTACAAAGATCTGCCTTTCCCAGCAATGACTCTGTTAGAAAAACGTGAAAGGGAGAGATTCAATAATATAATAATAATAATCAGCAAAATTACAGAAAGAAGCACAAAGTAAGGCGCTTATATACGAAGTACCTACCGAACTAAACGCAAATATAAGTAAAGTGTCAATAAATACATAAGTACATAAACACACGCCTTTTTTTCCCAGAGATGTAGGCGTAGAGACTATGGAGTAATTAGATAGGTAGATACTCTTTCTTATACTGTGCTATGGATCTCCACTTTGGCAGGTCTCGACTTTCTCTTGCTTCCTCCTAGATTATTACACTTGTTTTGTCATAAATTCTCGTCGATTTAGTCTACTTTTGGCCTGGCGTTTTATGATGTCATCCCCAATTTGGTTTGGAACTTCGGTCGTCCTCCTAGGTCTGTCTGTGTACAAGTGAAATTGTATAAATGTATAATCGATTTTTTTTCGGTATAATATTGAAGAGCCAATCTGAGCTTAGAAATGTCAATTTTGAAATTTTGATATTAAGTATCTCGTTCTAAAAAACCTGATGGTAAATTTTTTTTTGCACATATTTAAGGCTTTACCATTATACATACTTGAAAAATGGTGTTATTATTTTTGTCTAGTTAGAAGGTTTTGAAAAATACGTTCGTATTTTCTAATAAATACCTATTTTTTTAAATTTAAATGCCTATTTTATTGCTCAAAAATATTTTTTATTATTAAATCTAATTCATATGAGGGCATCGGTATAAAAATTATTAATTTAAAGCCTTCTGGGACACAAAATTTTGATTTCTATGTTGCGTAGGAATATTTTTTAAAATTTGTTTTAGGATATCATTTTTGTCACGAAATGGTGCCGATTACAGTTTAAAAGTCCAATTAATAATTACTCCCTACCCCGCCTAACAAAACTCCGTAAAATGACTGGCCTAATACTGCGCCTGGTATTCTCTTCCGATCACGTGACTGACTACGTGACTGACACAAGTCTACGTCATCTCATCATACCCTTTTACCATGTTTAGCGGCCATTTTTTTGTGACGTAGGCTTGTGTCACTCTGGAAATAGAAGACCTTGTTTTTTTAGACTATGGTTATACAATACTTTTATAGGTTCTTAACATTCGAATTTTAGACAATTTCGAATAAAAACAAAAGCGGCCGTTTTTTTTCTTTTTTCAAAATTTGTATGTTTTTAGACCTCTAGAAAACCTATAAAAGTATACTATGAAAATAGCTTGAAGGCTTTTGTAGTGTTCGTGTTGAGCACTTTTTTAATTCAGGCTTTCTTTATTGAGAAATCTTTTTTAATGTGATGAGGGCGCCACTGGACTGTGATAGCCCTCTTAGAGCGCTTACAGACGAGCGACAGTTGTCTGCGACAGCTCGCGACAGTCGCGCGACCGTGACGTAGGTATAGTCTGAGAGCACAAGTCTTGTTCTTGAGAGATTTCAGTTTGAAGAAAACGGAGGCTAAAAAATAACATGGTTGATATTTCGGGTTTTTATAAGTTTTTCGTAGATTTTGGTTTCTTTAGATAATAGATAATCCAGAATTGATTATCTTCATCATCAAGTCCATAAAATATTACAGACTGGTAAAAATAGGGCAATTATAATATACATTATATAGTTAATTAGTTATGCTTATGATATAATACTTAACACAACACTAATAATTATAACACATAATATTATACACATAAATATTTATAAATACGTATACACCCTATTAATACTTAAGGGGGTACCTACTTCAGACCATCAAACTGAACAACTTTCACTATGGAGCCAACATCGAAATCACCGAAAAAAAATCAGCTCTTTCATACAAAACTGCAGTACCGTCTCGACTCAAATGTATGGGACGGCAGATTTTTTTTATTTTTTCTCGACATTGGCTCCATAGTGATTTCGATGTCGATTTCATAGAGAAAGTTGTTCAGTTTAATAGTCTGGTCATCGCCTTAAAAAAGTGTCAGCATATTAAGAAGGACCCTGTATATAGGATGTTACAAACTACCAAAAAAACTGGTTTGGATATGGAGGTCTATCTCTCAGACTATACAACACTACGTCACGTCACGGTCTTCAACTGTCGCGCGACGGTCGCGCGACCCTGTCGCGCGCGGTCGCAGAACACTGTCGCTGGTCTGTAAGAGCCCTTAAGGGAAGTTTACTCGGAAAGCTCCCGAGCGCGCTGCATACAAACGAAGTTCAATCTATGATGGCACTTCGTTTTGTTTGGAGCGCTGTACGAATTATATGGTCATCTTAAGTAATATTGTTAATAAATAAGAGGACATCTACTGAATGCGGCTTACCAAGTTTAAGTACGTAAATAAAACAGATACCTACTAGACTGTCTAGTCTTATCTAAATTCAAATTCGAGGCTCAAGGAACGACATCAAAAAAGGTCGACAGAAAATAGAAGATTACATCATACGTAATAACGTCTCGCCTTGTATTACGACCATCCTTTCAGAACAGGGCAAAGTTGTAAATAAGAGGAAATTGTATAGAACTGGACCTCACCCTATCAAAGTTGAGAGTATGTTTCTTTCACGTATTAAGACCCGCAAGACAAGTCATTATCGTACTTAGTTCAAAGGCTTTAAGACCTCAATTGAGAGACGTCATTAGACTTCTGTAGTGGTCCTGTAGCTGGAACAAGAGACCGCTATAAAGCTTGTTTTAGAGTAGAACTAAGTCTGAGAGTGGAATTTATGTGGTAGTCCTTATTCTAACATTTCGAACTAAGACTGTTTAAATCCTATGATTCAATGACAACCTTAGGTAGAGTGTCAGCAAGTAAATAGGAGTGTATAGAAAAAAAACCGGCCTACAGCGTGTCGCACTCGCCCATGATAGTGTTCCGTAGCCATTGTATAAGTATGAAAAAAGTAGTAAAATATAAGTAATTTTTATTTAGCGCTGATATCTCGAGACAGAAGCATTATAACGATTTAGTTTCTATGAGAGTTTTATTCCATAGGTCAAAACCTATCCAAGGATACCTCACTCGATTTATAAAAAAAAAACAATGTTTTTTCCAACAACCTATCTTTCGTTGTATGGGGAAAAAAATGTTTTCTTCATTGTTACCTACAACATGCTGAGCCCTTCGCAAAAAAAAAAAATGACGTAAGAAAAATAGATTTTCAAGACACTGTTCAGTAAAAACCCGGTCTCGCGTAAATCTGGTTCCTTTGTTTATTTTATATCGTACCTACATGGACATACTCGTTCGGCTTTGCATTATATCGAGTAGGTAAACAATATCCCGTCTACGTTCTCCATCTAACCGTTGAATATAATGCACTTAGACATAATATGTGCTTTGTAATACAGGGTGTAAGGAAATAATCCTTAAACCACATGTATACTCTACCCATCAAACTGAACAATCTTTACTATCTTTCTTTTTTATTTATAATTAATGGACTCTTGCTTGTGCGTTAGCACTGCATTTCCGCCAGTGTCAAGTGTTTATGGGAGAATCTATCCCAATATCAGGGATTGTTTTTGGTCAAGAACAAGAAGAGATTGAGGATTGCGGAGCCTCGTGGCAGGCCAAAAAGCGACGCGCGAAACCACGCGAGACAAGTGCTCGTGTCAGTTCCTGCAACGTGACTCACTATCTTTCTTATCGTGTGGGCAGAGCCCTGGTGTCAGAGTTTTTTCAGACCGCTTTACGGCCTCTGACGTGGTTTTTATGTAACGACTACTACCACCAGAGATAGTAGCCGGGACCAACGGCTTAACGTGCCATCCGAAGCACGGAAGCATTTTTCTATTCAGACAATCAGGTGATTCAGCCTGCAATGTCCTAACCAACTGGGGAAAACGCACAAAGTGACATATCACTAGGTGTCCCCCGTGGGAATCGAACCCACGACGTCCATGTCGAGAGCCAATGCTCTTAACCACCAACCAAACCTCTTGGACCACGAAGGCAGTAAGGTAGTAGTAATCTTTACTATGGGAACAAACCTGGCAAAACAAAAAAAGAAAACCGGCCAAGTACGAGTCGGGACTCGGGCAATTAGTGTTCCGTACTACCAGTTGTTTAAACATGGGTCATTGATAACACCACTATAAATTGATACTTACTTAGTATGTGGTCACATAGTAACTGAAGATCATTTTACACTGGTCTCCCTGCTGTTCGTTTTTTGGGTATAGAAAAAAAAACTATCCAAGTTAGAACCACCCTGATAATTTTCCCGCCATCTACATGTTATTTCTGATTTTTATGATTTTTTTCAGATCTTATACGGCTATATTTTTTGAAATAGAGGTGGGGACAGCAATTTCTCAGATTGAATTAAAAATTTTGTTAAACAAAGTTTTTATAAAAAATTTGAAAAGTATATTTTCAGACTCGTATTTTCATAAGCTTTCAATTGATACCCCACACCATAGGGTAGAATTTTTATTTTTATTTACCCTTTCTTACTCCCCAAATTGCCCCCCAATATAAAAATTTAGCTTTTTTTTTCATTTATGATATTGGACCACCAATAGCTATATCTGTACTGAGTTTCAACTTCCAATGTCTTAGCGGTCTCTGAGAAAAATGCCTGTGACAGACGGACGGACAGACACCGAGCTGATTCCATAAGTGTTCCGTTTTTACAATTTTGGTAAGGAACACTAAAAAAATCTGCTATCTCATACATTTGAGTCCAGTAGGCGCTGCACTTTAGTATGGAACAGCAGATTGTGCTGACAGGTTGTTCAATTTGATTGATACTCTACGTATGTGGTTTAAAGGTTAATTATATTTTTCTTTACACCCTGTACTTATAGTACCTATAAATTGCTGATAATAGTAAAGATGTAGTAGTTATGTACGAGTATCTACCTAAATGATGATAAATAAATAAGATAAAACGGGAGTTATATCTATTAGGACCATGTCCGTGGGGAACGAAGATTAATTGTGCCTTATCACGAAATGTGTTCTTGTAGGTATGCTATGTAGAGTGTTTAAATAACCGGCTTATACAGGGTGTGCCCCCCCCCCCCCCCCATTTCCTCCCGTGGGTGTCATAAAAGGCGACTAAGGGATCTACCGTAGGATGGGCAGCAGCATCCTCTGAGTACACACATTCAATCCAACTGCGATCGCCAATCCGCCGATTATGGCAAATGCCCCCATTTTAAGGGAGGCCTATGTCCAGCAGTGGACGTCTATCGGCTGATATTATGATGATGATGATGATGACAGGGTGTTAGGATAAACAGTTGCATTACTTTAAGGGGTGATTATACCCATGATACTGAACAACTCTCCCTAAGAAACATATAGGAAATTAGCAAAAAAAAAAACGACTTTTCATACATACGTTCGATCAGCTGATTGCATTTAGTATGGAAAGTCGTTTTTTTTTTTTGCAAATTTCCTTTAACCTAAAACCATCCGTAAAATGGTATCATCCCACTCCATCCCCATTAATAAAGTAACAGATAAGATAATATGTAATATTTGAAATTGGAACAGGGTGTGTCATCTATACCGTATGAATTTCAGTTGTAATGCTGAACTTGCGGGTTGGCTAGTGTGTAATAACTGCCAGTAGATGTCGCTCACGTCCCCTCAAGACGCAACAGATTGAAAAATTCGTTCTCTGGCTAGTGGGCTCGGTAGCGAAATTGGATAACGCACTTCCCCGGTTTGGAAGGGTGCGGGTTCAAGTCCCGCCCGAGACTGAATTTTTCAATCTTTAATTTGGTTTAAGATAATATGTCTTTTCAAAAATAGTCTACCTTTATCGAAAACAATAAATCAGTAGCTCTAACTCGAGTTTACTTGATAGCGTATCGGCATCGAATCGAATGCGTCGAAACAATGCACTGTAAATAAGTATTTGGATAAAGGTATTAGGCTGTCTGTCCATTGACGCGAGCTGGCTGGCGGAGCGGGGAAGCGGATAAAATCTCGGCCGAGACTCGGCATTCTGGTCGGCCGCTAACTTTAGTCGACAATGACAAATTAAAAGCGATTGTGGAAGCTGATGATTCTCAATCTACAGCTGAATTATCAACAGCTTTTGATGTTAGCATCAAAATAATATTGGTCCATTTGCGTCAAATTGGCAAGGTAAAAAAGCTTGACAAATGTGTGCCCCAGCACGAATTGAATGATCGCCAGCGTGAAGTACGCATCGAGACGAGCCTTGCCCTGCTCAACAGGCACACAATCGAAGACGTATTGAATCGCATTGTTACTTGCGATGAAAAATGGATTCTGTTCGACAATCGCAAGCGCTCAGCTAGTTGGTTAGATCCTGGTTCAGCACCTAAACAATGCCTGAAACGAAAACTGACCCCTAAAAAAGTGATGGTCACTGTTTGGTGGTCTAACGCCGGATTAATTCATCACAGCTTCTTACCAAACGGGATGAGCATTTATGCAGATGTGTACTGTGAAGAACTGAACACAATGATGGGAAAGCTCGCACATCTCCAACCAGTTTTGGTCAATCGTTCGACTCCGCTGCTCCTGCACGATAACGCGCGACCTCATACTGCACATCAGACGGTCTCCAAGATACAAGAGCTGGGGTTGGAAGTTCTCCGTCATCCACAGTGCTCACCAGACCTTGCCCCTACAGACTTCTACTTTTTTCAGAATTTGGATAACTTCTTGGCGGGAAAAAAATTCAATAATCGAGAGGCAGTACAAAATGCCTATGAAGAATTTCTTGCCTCCCGTCCAGCAGACTTTTTCAAAAAGGGCATCAATAAGCTACCACTACGTTGGCAAAAATGCATAGATTACTTTGATTAATAAAAATAAAAAATAAACTTAGAAAAAAAAGGGCGTTAACTTTTTTCATGAAAAACGGCAATTTCATAGGTAAAGACCTAATATTTTCCTCGCTACACCGCTCCGCCAGCCAGCTCGCGTCAATGGACAGGCAGCCTTAAGGGGCGTCCGCCCGGTTTTGAGTAACTTTGTAACCATTTTATACATTAACTATGGCACTTTTTAAGCAGAAAACAAAACTGAACAATATGGATATGAGAAGTGATGTGGTTATTCTCGAAATCTATTTTAATTAATAAAATTGAAGAAAATCGACTCCAAAGTAACCTCTTTTTTTCCAGTTGTAACCGTTTTACTCTTACATTGTTGATCAGAAGAATATGAAAATTTACAATATTCTGAAGAAGAATGATTCTCTTCTTTCTTTCTGATTCTCTTTTGTGAAGACACAATACAATATAAAATGATGTGGTTTTCTTATTTTTTTAAAATTCATAAAAAATCATGCAGGTTTTCAAAGAAAACGGAAAATTCTGACCGGAGCCGCGCAATTGAAGCGGGATGGCTAATTGCAAAAGTTTGCTTGTAAGAAAGAGACCCTTGCAGATGGGAGGAGTAGCCTTAAAGGTATTGCTAGAACTGTCTCTCTTTTCAACACGATGGCGATACGATGATAATTGATAAGTGATAACGCTCCATCGCAGTCGGATCATATTCACAAAACTCCATGTTCGCAAAACACCATATTCTCTGAACATCATGTTCACAAAATTATTCGCAAAATATCATATTCGCGGCTTATAACAATTTTTTACCTGTTTGTACTGTTAGAAACAAAATCTGTACATACCTAAATAAAAATCAAGTACTTACTGAGATTTTTTTTTTAATCATTGATAGTCGATGTCAAAAATGGCAGCTTGTGTCAAAAATGACACAAGATAAAGTGTCCGGTAAACACGTGACTGAGCGGCAGGCAGGGCATCAAGCCAAACACAAAATGAAATATGTATATATTTAGCACAATGAGACAAACATTGAACACTCCGGACAGAAGAGAATGTAATTAATTGTTTTTTTGTTTCAAAATCATTTTTCACTATAAACAGTTGTCCATGTTCTAATAGCATTATGCAGATTGGCAGGCCATGAACAAACATTTTCCATAGTTGCAAAGTCACTGTTTTCCAAATATAAACAAATTGATACCGTTGCCGGTAGTTTCGAACAAATTGTAATAAACAAACATTGTTCGAACAACAAAATGCTTCGAAACATCAAAACTGTTTCTCTTAACACGATACAGAAAAGCTTTCTTTTAAAAATATTGCAAACGAAATTGTAAAGAACAAAGCTCGCTTTGAATATAAATAGCTCAAAATGTGGAGAATATACATTGTTTTTTTAATTAAACTGTTTTCTCTAAGAACGGTTGATACATACTTACTTTGCATAAAACCCTCATTTTCTGTCTGTAGGTAAAAAAAATATATTCAATTTACTTTCAAGAAAGATGTTATCGAACACGTTTCCTTTATTTTTCAGGCGAAGGGAAGACCAAAACAAAATGTTAGTTTGCCTTCCCTTATCATGTTTTTGCCGTAAATAAATAGGACTTGGTTTACATATGTCAAGATTATTAAAATTATGACTGTTTCGTGGCAGGAACAATGTGAAACCTACTAATAACACTAGTTATGCTATAAATATTTTAAGAATTGCGTGATCAACATGGTACACTAATACACTGCATAGAACGAATTAGTTTATGGGAGATACAGGTGACTTGCGTTTACTATGAACACCTGACGAAATGATCACCCAGGTGATAAAAGTCCACTCGACCCTTAGTTCAGTTTATAATATACTCAAATCACCTGTCAATTTTAGGTGATTAAAGGCGACTCGAGTTCACAAAATATTGTGACCTCAAATCACCAACAAATCTCAGGTGATTAAAGGCGACACTACTTCAAAATGGGGTCCCCAAATCATATTAATAGTTGATAAACCTTATATCATACGCTACTATGGCTACAAAATGATATTCTATTGCATTATCTCTCGCACAAACTAAACATTTTGGTTTAAAAGACTGTTAATTTTAATTTCACCTTCCTAACATGGCCCAAACTGTCTCAACTTTAGTTCAGACTCCAAAAGCTTTTGGCTAAAAGCCAACTGAATGTTATTTACCTACCTCACTTACCTGCTGAAACGTGAAAGTTCAAACACAAAACAGTTTCAGAGGTAATTAACTAAACAAAACAATGATTATTTACTACACGTTACACGATTATTTTCCAAACGATAACGTAACAATTCTAACATTGAGCTTAATCATCATCATCTCAGCCGAAAAACAAGCCCTTAATAAACAAATTAGGTAGTAGATACTCTTTCTTATACTGTTCGTAAACTTAGACAATTTATATAGGGACGAGTTACGCGTGTCATTCTACTAAGAAACATTTCTGCCACTTTTTGCGGGGGGCGAGATAACATGAAATCCACAACTTTGGATTTAATTCCTCATAAGTTTAGATTCTAATTTTGAATGTTAATAATCATGAAAAGTAGTCTCGTGTGAACCCCGAACGTTCTAAGTTCAAAATTATTGTTTCGCTATTATAGGCTGTCTCGTTTAGTGATAAGGTAGAAAATTGGGTGTAAATGCGCAAGATCAAATGTTGAAATGCTACCGCAAGGCCAGTCCCTACATAAATTGTCTAAGGTTCATAAATGTCCTATGCCTATTGAGTACGTAAAATAAAGATATTATGTCTCGGCTAATGTAGTAGCGGGCATTGGAAGGACATAATTTATACGGACTATCCTTCAATAGAGGAAGACATTCGTTATACGGCAACCATTAATGCTTGCGCCTGAAAAATCTGGGTATAGTGTAAACAAATAACAAAGTCAATAGGAAGATATAGGTACAGAATGTTAGATTAATCGTAGCTTTCATAATTTATTTTGAGAGTATTGTATTGTATTGTATTGTATTGTATTTTCTGTAATTGGTTTTGTAATTAGGTGCTTAGTTATTCTAATAATTCTTCTTCTTCTATGGGTTCCTCTCCAATACTGGACGTTGGCAGTCAGCGCTGCATATCCCAGATGTCTCTCGCCAAACGAAACTAAAAATAACTGGCTAAGTGCGTGTCGGACCACGCGCAGAGTAGGGTTCCGTAGTTGCCCGTTACAATATAATATGGACTTAGAAGGAGGCTTTTTGTTTTATACTACGGTTTAACGGCTAATAAAGTCTAAAAAGTACATTTTATTATTTGGTCGACTATTACTCGTAAACTTGTAAAGCCTACTTAGCATAGTTTTCCTTTTAAATTCGTTATATATGCTATTGCTGTAAATTTTTTCACATCTCCAAGTACAACCGTTTAGCTGGGAGAGGGGGGGGACACTTGACTCTAACCAAAATTTTCGCTTTAAAGCTTAATATTTCACTAACGAATCCCTAAATCGAAAAATGGTTGTCCCAACTCACAATATTTTTAAAAGACCTATCCAACGATACCCCAAAACATGGGATAGACGAGAAAAAAAAATTCAACCCCGCTTCACGTGTAGGGGAGGTAAGTACTGTAAATAAAAAATTTTTTCAAGATTTTATTTTACCACTTTGTCGGCGTGATAAATATGTATACATATGCCAAAGCCGCGGACAGACGGACAGACAGATGAACGGACAGACGGACGGACAGACGGACGGACATGGCGAAACTATAAGGGTTCCTTTTTGACTTCGGAACCCTAAAAATCACCAATTCATTTAACAATACTTCATTTCCCTTTCCAAGGCTTGAAAGCTGAAACACTTTTTACAACTTCCTTATTCCATTAACTCCCGTATTTTATTTTATTCTTTCATTTATTTTACAGCTCAGGGACAATCTGCGGCGGGCGGAAGACTCTAGTTGCACTGTAATAACGTCACATTCACATGAAATACAAGCTTAAAATTGTTATTTACCGGGCTGATTCCTTTTCCATTCTGCTGTAAATACCGTTTTCGTTCAACGATCTTTTCGTGAGATTAAATATTATTACAAAACATGTTTAAATCAACCCTGTGGCACGCTATTTCGATAAAATATGGTCTTTGGTGGTAGAGTTTATAATAAATAGCCGATTTTAAACATTTTATGATTTTTTTTTTATGAAATCATTTTCCTTTTTTAGGGTTCCGTACCCAAAGGGTGAAAACGGGACCCTATTACTAAGCCTACGTTGTCCGTCCGTCCGTCCGTCCGTCCGTCCGTCCGTCCGTCCGTCCGTCTGTCCGTCCGTCCGTCCGTCTGTCCTACCTATTTTGAACCGTAATAGCTAGATAGTTGAAATTTTCTCAGATTATGCGTTATTGCGGCGGATTTGTTAACAAATAATAAAAAAGCAGAAAGTTAAAAATTAAGGGGGGTTTTCAACAAGAAACTAGTTTTTATCAACGTTTTTTCTTCACGCTCTATAGTAAAAACGGTAATACATACAAGCGTCAAACTTAGTGTGATTATAGAGCAAACTCTACAGAATAACAACAAATACTAAAAACCAGCCAAGTGTGAGTCGGTCTCGCGCTAAAGGTCCCGGACAAAAAAAAGTTTTTTTTCTAAGTTAATGATGTTGTGTTCTGTGGTGGTGTGGTACGGAACCCTCGGTGCGCGAGTAGCCCGACTCGCACTTGACCGGTTTTATTTATTAGTACTTACATTCTTCCTTTAGGGATAGGTAGTTTATAATCTTCAAACTAAATACAGATAACCCCTTTATTGCAAGTGAACATCAAAGAATATTATCATTAAGATTCGCAACTACTTACGACGCTATACAAGATCAAAGGGATTGGAATTAGACCATGAAACTTCGATAACTTGAACCTTGATAAACTGAAAATTTCCAAAGTCGAATTTTTCGACACTTATGAGAAGAACACCTTATATTTATTTGGAGAAGAAAAAAATTGTAAATAGTGATGATATGTCTTTTTGGCTTGTTATGATCAAAAATTCGAATTCAAGATGTGATGATGAGAGTCTTTTACATTTTGAATTTTTCATCAATGCGGAATATAGGCAAGGTACAGTCAAGACAAGAGCACATCAACCTTTATACTTGCAGTTCGATTGTAACGCTTATGCCGCACTAAATAAGAACGGTACAAAGTCCAAAGTGTCAATCTTGACGTGCTCTTGACCGTACCAGTTAAGTCGAAAAATCAGTACATCAAGCTCAGGATTTTGTTACCGAGTTTTGTTTTGTTGTGAGCTTATGTGAGAGTTGACATTGAACTGTTGAAGGTACTTGACCTTGAGATTGTTTTTTTTTTTTACGAAGAATAATGTTCGTTTGCAGGTTTTCGGTTCATCGAGGTTTCACTGTACTGCGAACTAAAAACGAGTACTACTGTAATATGAAAAGTATGTTCAGGAAATAAAGAGGTAGTAATCAAAATTTTCGATCTTTGCCAAGGGCTAGCGATTTTTGAGACATAGCGTGAAGCCAAACGAGCGTAATTTTGTGAGTTGAGAGTCGCGTATTTTGAGTCCGTTTCATATAAAATCCGGGAATGCATTGTCTATGATCTCAGCCTTTATATGAAACGGACTCAAAATACGCGACTAACAACTCACAAAATACCGCTCGTTTGGCTTCACCCTGAAGAGTGAAGAGTCAACCGTCAACAGGTTTTATCTAATTTTTAAATTCGAACCAAATTTCCGAAATGAACCGAAGATCTCTTTGTCTCAACTGAGATGTTGAATAGATAAAAAGGAGATCGCAGCTGTGTCAGCTAATTTAGTTTCCCTTTTGTCGCGGCTGGACGTGACCGGGAATTCATTGAATAACATTCGTAGGCCCGAACCTTTGCCGAGACCGCAGTTATTTATATACCCTCTCTACTGAACCCCTTGTCAACGGGGGTCTATCAATTAGTCATGTACTAAAAGTCCGTGTTTTACTAAAAACACTTATCGAATAAATCAATTAGAAACACAATTTTATCATCAAATCCCATGACGCTAAGCGTTTCTATTTAAAAAAAATAGCAATAACTTAAGTATGTTTAGGATTTATTAAATAACTACTAGATTTTGCCCGCGACTTCGTCTGCGTGGATTACCCCTTTAGGGGAAGATTTTCGAAAAATCCTTTATAAGTGCACCCCTACATTTTCTGTAGAATATACAAATACGGTTTAATTTGTGCGTTGTCAGTCTGTAAGTCAGTCAGTGACGGAATCGAACTCTTTTTTAGTGTAATAGAGGAGTCACGTTGCAGGTTCTGACGCGAGCACTTGTCTCGCGTGGTTTTCGCGTGTCGCGTTTCTGCCTGCCACGAGGCTCTGCAATCCTTCATCTCTTCTTGTTCTTGATCAAAAAACAATCCCTGAGATTGGGATAGATACTCCCATAAACTACTTGACACTGGCGGAAAGCGGTGCTAACTAACGCACAAGCAAAGAGTCCATTAATCCCTAATATTATAAATGTGAAAGTAAATTTGTTTGTTAGGCTTTCACGCGAAAACTACGTAACCGATCATCATGAAACTTTGCACACAATATGTGGAGGTATTAGAAGTAACATAGGATACGCGGACAAAGTCGCGGGCAAAAGCAGTTATAAATAAAAGTATAATAGAAGAAACTGTTTGATAAGTAGGTAACAGAGAGAAAGATGAATCTGCTGAGATACTAGAACAGACTATTTTCAATTCAACCCCTTACTGGAAAAACAAGAAAATTATTGCACTATATCTACATATTATAATCACGATTTTTCAGCTCGTAACATAATATGTATTACTAGCTGTTGCCCGCGACTTCGTCTGCGTTACCCTGATAAAAAGTACCCTATGTGTTAATCCAGGCCATGGTCTATCTGTATGCCAAATTTCATCAAAATCCGTTCAGCAGTTTTTGCGTGAAAGCGGTACAAACATCCATCTATCCATCCATCCATACTTACAAACTTTTACGTTTATAATATTAGTAGTATAGGATGTGAGCGTCCACGCAAAAAGGGTCCAGTGGTCAGCATTTTAACCTATATTTTTTAACACTCCATTTATGATCATGTGACTGATATAGATGCCGAATCTAACCTCGACTCAAAACCCAAAAACTGCACCATTTTTGCGTAAACGCCCAAATATTAATGCCATTGCCACTGCTAAATAGAACATTAGTTTCTGGCATTTGCACAAATATCAAGCTGCGGTATTTTCTAAAGTACCCTAAAAGTACCTACCTAATAAAACAAAGTTCATACCATGATATTATCTACTTAGCCTAATCCTTATAATGGATGAATAAACTTCCAGAACTTTCCACCGAAATTCATCGATATTATACTAAATTATTATGTTAGATAATCCATTTATCTAATGCTGTGGCCCTGTGACCACAGCGATAAAAATTTGTAATCCTTCATTTGGCTGCGTCCTTTGCTTGCCTACTAAAGTAACAGGTACCGGGCCTGATGTCACTGTTAATTTGAAACCTAATCCTAAAGGTATACCCAAAGGGCTGGTGTACTTTTTCTAAACATTTCCACCAAGTGCCTCAAGTGAATCAACTATACAGAAAGTAATGTAATGTACGCACGGCGACAGATCAACCTACCCATAGTTCGACCTTATGTCCATGAACATAGAGTTCAACTATGGGTAGGTTGATCTGTCGCCGTGTGTACACACAAAATTAAAGAAAAAAGAAATTTTATTGAGAAATAGTTACCCATAAGCAATATACAGGGTGTAAGTGACTGCCTAGCAAATACTGAAATGGTGAACTCAGACCATCAAACTGAACAACTTTCACTATGGAGCCTACCCCAGGCAACGCGAAAAAAAATCTACTGTCCCATACATTTTAGTCGGATAGGTACAGCAGTTTTGTATGGGACAGCAGATTTTTTTTCGCGTTGCCTAATATAGGCTCCATAGTGAAAGTTGTTCAGTTTGATGGTCTGAGTTCACCGTTTCAGTATTTACTAGGCTGTCACTTATACCCTGTATATCATTATTAATCTATGCATTAAACCATGATTAAACCATGATGGTTTGTCTTGGCAAGACTACGCACAGACTTAGGTATTACAATTGTAAGTCTGCGAGATTACGCTCATTTCTTTTTTAGGGTTCCGTACCCAAAGGGTGAAAACGGGACCCTATTACTAAGCCTACGTTTTCCGTCCGTCCGTCCGTCCGTCTGTCCGTCTGTCCGTCCGTCCGTCTGTCCTACCTATTTAGGGCTGTAACTTTTGAACCGTAATAGCTAGATAGTTGAAATTTTCTCAGATTATGCGTTATTACGGCGGATTTGTTAACAAATGATAAAAATGTCAAAAAGTTAAAAATTAAGGGGGGTCCTCAACAAGAAACTAGTTTTTATCAAGGTTTTTTCTTCACACTCTATCGTAAAAACCATTATATTATATTATAGACCAAACTCTACAATATAACAACAAATACTAAAAACCGGCCAAGTGTGAGTCGGTCTTGCGCTAAAGGTCCCGGACAAAAAAGTTTTTTTTTTCTAAGTTAATAATGTTGTGTTCTGTGGTGGTGTGGCACGGAACCCTCGGTGCGCGAGTAGCCCGACTCGCACTTGACCGGTTTTATTTATTACACGACACACAACAAAAAGCTTGTTTTACCGAAGTTTTCTCGCGCCTGCGAAGATTGTAAAGGAACCACAAACTAGCAAAGTTCTTATCTGTAAACAGCAAAGTTAGCGAGAATGGCGTCTTGCATTCTTATAAGTAAGTTGGTCACGCATATCATGGCATTTGGATTCTTACTTCCATAGATATAGAAGTTCTGTCATGCAACACCATATTTGGAAAGAGCTTATAACTTGTTCTATAAGAAAACATGGAAATGTACTTTGCAAGTCCATTGACATGTCCAGTGGGATATTTGGTTAACTTAATTGCATTTAAGATAGTACTTATTTTTCTTTTTGGGAGTAGTTTTTTGATTATAAAGACACTATGACTATATTTTAGATGAAAATGTTTTGTTTTTCAATTATTTTAGCAAAAATTAGGGGCAAACCTAAAGATACATCTCGTTTTTCGTTACTACAGGGTGTAAGGAAAAGTATCATTAACCTTTAAACCACATACTTACTCTAACTTACTCATCAAACTGAACAACTTTTTATGAGAAACCTGTCAGAACATAAAAATCTGCTGTTCCATACTAAACTGCAATACCTACCTACTCAACTCAAACGTATGGAACAGATTTTTTTTTGTTCTGACATATTTGTTCCCATAATAAAAGTTGTTCAGTTTGATGGGTAGAGTAATGGTTTAAAGGTTAATGATACTTTTCCATACAACCTGTATAATGCACCTTCGTCAAATGCGGAATTTTTTATAGTCATAGATATATTATTATATTTCAGGTCAATGTTTGTAGTAGAGTATTCAACTCGGTGTTTTCGTCTTGGGCGATCTTGAACCCCTCGCTGCACTCAGGAAGCTACCTTACTGGGCTATACAGGATGAAAATGATATCATTGGCATCCTTTTAAACTAAGAGTCAAAGTGAACAACTTTTACTAAAGGAGCAAACCGATAGTAGCAAAAAAAAAATTTGCTGTTCCGTACTAAACTGCAATGCCTACTTGACTCAAATGTATGCAACAGCAGATTTTTTTTTGCTACGGTTGTAAAAGTTGTTTAGTTTCATGGGTAGACTCTTTGTTTAAAAGGATGCCAATGATTTCAATTTCACTCTGTATGCACAAAATGCAGACAAACTAAATGATGTACAGGATCCAACTTAATATGCTGACAGTTTTTTAAGGATGATCAAACCATCAAACTGAACGACTTTTTGAAAGGGGCAAACAAACAACAAAATGGGGAAAAGGACATCTGGCACATAATACCCAAAAATGTATAACCGTCCTTCTATTTTTATTATGGACTATGGAACATTAGAAACTAACTGCAGGCATTAGTTTATTTTATAATGATTTATTAGTTTTTATCATTTTTATATAAAAAAAAAACATTGTGCTTGCAATACCTCCTACTAAACAACATTGACAGCCATGTCGGGGTTGCTGCTTTTTTATAATTTTTAATAATAAATGATTAAATAACTCGTTAAATAAAAATAAATGATACTATCTGAGTCGTTTTTATAAAACCTCAAAATTTATTACACATTTGACTTCAGTCAAAACTTCTATACATTTTAAGGTATTTTTTCAAGGGAGACCGGCGGTTGTCCTTTATCAGCTGTCCCGTAGGCTGTTCCCAATATTCGGATCGAGTAGGTTTGTAGTTTTTTTATGGAACAGAAGATTTTTCTTCACGATTTCGGCATTATTGGTCCCGTAGAGAAAGTTTTTCAGTTTGACGGTCTGATCATCCAGATTCTACCTATAAGAATAAGTAGTCTTGTTCCTTTGTAACAGCGCCATACAATGGATGAAAAAGCTTAAGCACAGAATCGAGACGTCGTTGAAACACCTCACAGATTTTTTTTTAATTTGTTGTAGGTAAACATTTGACCCCAATCTCACCTGATGTCCTGAATAGTCCTGATGTCAATCACACCTCGTAGAATGGCCGCCGGGTTCAATAAGCAACCAAATTACTGATTATAGAAGTTTTTGTAGGATTAATTTGATTCTTCTTGTTCTTGTAATTTGTAATACATTTAGTATTTACTAATACTATCGAATTCCGGAATCATCCTTAATATTATAAATGTGAATGTGTTTGTTTGTTATAGGCTTTCACGCGAAAACTACTTAACCGATAATCATGAAACTTTGTACACATATTCTTGGAGGTATTAGAAGTAACATAGGATACTTGGGGTTTTCCAAATTCCACGCGGACGAAGTCGCGGGCAAAAGCTATACAGGGTGAAATTGATATCATTGGCATCCTTTTAAACTAAGAGTTTACCCATCAAACTGAACAACTTTTAATATGGGAGCAAACTGATCGGAGCAACTAAAAAATCAGCTGTCCCATACTAAACTGCAATGCCTACTCGTCTCAAATGTATGCAACAGCTGATTTTTTTTGCTCCGATCGGTTTGCTCCCATAGTAAAAGTTGTTCAGTTTGATGGTTAGGCTCTTAGTTTAAAAGGATGCCAATGATATCAATTTCACCCTGTATAATGGTCATTTTGTAGTACCTACCTAGTCATGCCAAATCATTAATCCTTAATTACTTTAGAATAGGTTTCGTGCATCGTTACTTAAAGAACTTTTACTGGAGAAATCTAGTAAATTCCTAGCTTAAATTCTAAGCTCGACATTATGAAGCAAATAGCTTAGGAGATTAGGTTTAAACATCTAGGAGCGAAGATATTCAAGGACTTAATGGAATACTCATTTGAAATTCTCATCGTGTCCTTTTCTCCATCAGGTGTATAATATTTATGTTGATTTGACTTAATTAGTTACGTTGAAGCGGCTTTTACAAAGGATGATTAATTAATGAAGCTACTTTGTATACACGGCCGCTTCAAGTATGATCAAATTGATCATCCCACCCAGGTACCCCGTTAGCAATTTCTAGGAATAAACTTGTAATGTTTGCTCTATGTTTGCTAATGCAAACTTGTGCAATCTTTACCATCATCAGATCATCACACTTCCATTTCAGTCTAGTATGGAAGGAGTTATTAACCATTTTGTAGTCGGCATAATGCTTGCTTACGTCTGCACCAGAGTATTCCATCCATACTGGACTGGAATAGATAATAGATAAATAGATAAGATAAATATCTTGGACAATGTCACACCAATTATCTAGTCACATTTAAAGTACCAGAATGTAGCCTGGACTTGTATTATGATGACTAGACAACGATATAGAATACATATATAGATACAAACATCCATGACTCGGGTACAAATATTCATATTCATCATACAAATATTTGTCCCTTACGAGATTCGAACCCGCGACCCTTGGCACAGCAGGCAGGTTCGCTACAGACTGTGCTACCGGGCCGTCAAATGGATTGAAAGTGTGATGATGATAAAGATTATTTACTATACAAGATATTATTATACAAGTTTGTGGGAGGTAACTAGAAAGTTTGAGTTTAAGACTTATCATTATTTCCATTGTAACGATTTCGCTTTTCTACGGAACGTAGAAAAGTCAACTATTTTCTACGTTCCGTAGAAAAGCGAAATCGTTACAATACAGGGTGTACAATAAAATGGGACAGCTACTTAAAGGGGTGCTTCAGACCATCAAACTGAACAACTTTCTCTATGGGACCAATATCGAAATCGCGAAAAAAAAAACCACTCTCCCATACAAAACTGCAAACATAACTCGACTGAAATGTATGGGATAGCAGATTTTTTTTTCGCTATTCGATATTGGTCCCATAGAGAAAGTTGTTCAGTTTGATGGTCTGAAGCACCTCTTTAAGTAGCTGTCCTATTTTATTGTACACCCTGTATAGTTATATAGCAAAACGATTCATCTCGAAGCAATTTACTTGAATAATAACTACCTACTCTGTGGTTCAAATGTGATTCTAGCCTTCAGAAAAAGACTTTTACCATTTTTAACTGAGGTTTTAAAGCTTGATTGGCACTATCCAGGCTAAAAAAGCACAGATTTGGCCTTTTAAATGCATATTCCTTTCCCATGTTTTTGCAGGTACCATTTAAATAGGATGTAGGCGTAAAGTAACAAAGTTTGGAAGTTTGGAATATTGGTCGAGCCAAACTATTATAACTACTACGTTTAAATCTTTTATTACTAGATGACCGCGGCGAACTTCGTACCGCCTTAGAATCTTCCCGACACACACTTGGCCGTTTTTTTTATCTTATGTTCATGACGAATAATGTAGGATTCTAATGGTGAAAGAATTATTCAGATCGGTCCAGTAGTTTCGGAGCCTATTCATTACAAACAAACAATCGAACAAATAAAAAATCAAATCTTTCCTCTTTATAATATTACGAGCTTTTACCCGCGACTTCGTCCGCATAAATTATATACCAGATTTTAAGTCAGACAATAAGCTATCAAACAAAAAAAGGTTTCATCAAAATCGGTTCAGTAGTTTTTCAAACACACAAACAAACAAACAAACGAATAAACAAACAAACAAACAGACGGACAAAAAATCAAAAAATTGGTGATTTGGAATCAGAGACAGGTAAAAACCATGTCGTAATTTTTTTTTTGTAAATATCTTCAATGTACCTATCTATAGACACACTTCTGTTACAGTTTTATAATAGTTTGGAAGTAAGTATTTAGATTATTTTGACAAACGCATCTATTCTTTATTACCACCATGAAAGATGTGGTGGTTTTAGGACGCATTATGGAATTGAAGTGTAGCACGAATCATACTAGAAAGTCCGCTTCAAATAAGTATCTTGAAAAAATTGGTAACCCTATCTAAGATTGATCTTATGCCATAACCTATTTGCATATCTATAAGAATGTTTATAAAAAAGTCTCGAAAATTGGAGTTTAGTATAGCACATCTTATTTAGGAGCTACGCTTTTATCAGTAGAGTATATTTTGCTTTTGCCAATCCTGTCTAATTTTCCGCAAGCGCTTTGAATTCCCGATACAACACGATATCAACCTTTTCTTTCAACTGTACTAGATAACTCTGTATAGATCTTCCTCTGCTTCTCTTTCCCTCTATTTACCCTTCTAAAAAGGAAACGTCATGTCGTATCAAGTGTTAGGTGTGCAATTTTTGAACATCACGTGTTCAAACAAGTAGTAGAAAAGTCAACATTACTATGGAGATTATTCATCTTTCTACTACTCGTATGAACTTGTGATGTTCAAAAATCGCCCTCCTGATAATTTTCCTTCTCCGATTGTCAATTCTTTAACACCTCTTCATTTGTTATTCGATGTATATCCATTATCCTCTTAGATCAAAGTAAAATTAATGGATGAATGCAGAAAAATGAGGACAGTTTTACTTCGAATATGTACACACGGCAACAGACCATCCTACCCATAGTTGACCTCTATGTTCATGGACATAAGGTCGAACTATGGGTAGGTTGATCTGTCGCCGTGTGTACCGAGATGACAGACCAAGTACCCTAGTTTGTATTGAAGTGCGCTAGTTGTTGCGTGCTTCAACTTAAAGCGCTTTGGGCCTATCCATTAATTTAACTTTGATCTAATATTTTCCTCCAGAAACACATCTCAGAAGCTTGCAGCCTGTCTCGATCTCATTTAGTCAATGTCCACGTATCATTACCGTACAGTGCAGTTCTTTAACGTGGTTAATATTATGCATAATTTAACAGAGTTAATAACAATCCAGCTAACTTTAAATTGGAGATTAAAATTGGGACTCGTAATTCTCTATCTGGAATTTATGTAGAGTAGCTTAAAAGTATGTAGCTAGCTACACACACATTGAGTGCTAACTTGCAAACTCGTACCTGCCCGTACTGACCCTTGTCTCAATAATTCGTCCTAATTTATTCCTGGGCCACATGAGGCTGATAAACAAAACCAAGAAGAACTACCTCAAAAACTTGCACATATTAATCCTATTAAACTATCCTAGCTTAAGACGGACATTAGCTTAACTAGCTTAGCGCGTAACGCATGTCATTCTCCTATCAAAATTTTCTGCCACTTTTTGCGGGGAGCGAGGTAACATGAAATCCGCAACTTTGGATTTTATTCCCTATAAATTTAGATTCTAATTTTGAATGTTAAAAATCATGAAAAGTAGTCTCGTGTGAACCCCAAACGTTCTAAGTTCAAAATTATAGTTTCGCTATTATAGGCTGTCTCGTTTAGTGATAAGGTATAAAATGGAGTGTAAATGCGCAAGATTAATTGATCTAATACCGTGGCAGAGGGGAAATGCTACCGCAAGGCCAGTCCTTACTATTAAATTGTCTAAGTTAACTAGCTTTCTCACTAGCTTACTAGCCCAGAAGTGAAGCTAGTTCTGTATACAAGAAGCCAGTGTTACTAGCTTGCTAGATAACTAGCTAGCACTAGCTTGCTATCCTAGCTTGAAAACTATAGCCTCGTGTATTCCGGGCATGAGAGAAGATAGTTTGCTCTATACATATATTGTTTATTGAGCTAGTACACTGTACAACTATCTTGATATCCTTGCTTTGTTTATATCCTATGGCTCGGGCTAGTGAGATATCTGTACTGTACAGCAAAACAGAACACATAAAACAGAAGCCACGAACCAGCTCATACGTGTTTTATCAAAATAAAATGTTTAAGCTCTTGTTTTTTATTTTTATTTCGTTGCGCGCTGCGGGACGTTTTAAGTTTGCATTAAAGGTACACAGCTGGGACTATTTACATTCTAAAATCACGCAAAACTATTTTATTATAAATACGCTAACGAGCATGTGAGTCACGTCAGGGACCTTTAAAAGTATGTTCGGGCATTAATATAACGCACATTTACGTAGTAAACTTTTATAATTACGTCTCAGAGGGGCTAGTTTACAGGGCTGAAGAAGTCATGCGTTTAAAAATGAAGAAAGAAAATAGCACATTCCGATATTCTTCGCGTTACCGGTAGTCGCTGCTCAGGGCACAACTGTAAATTCGAAGAAAATATACCTACATATCGAGAATCTTATTCAATGACTATCTCGCCTTCCTGTACATAGGGCAGCATAGTCTAATTATAACAGTTACTGTATTCTGTATACTACAGAAAACCTTACTCTCTTCATATAAAGTTCAATTTGGAATGTACAAGATCTTTTAAACAGGGTGTTACAAAAATATAAATAAACATTTAAGGAGTGGTTAAGACCATCAAACTGCACAACTTTCACTATGAGACCAATATCTAAATCGCGAAAATAAAAATTTATGTTCAATACTACATTACAAATCTACTCGAGCAAGACTCGAGCTAAATGTGTGGGACAGCTGTTTTTTTTCGCGATTTCGATGTTGGTCCGATAGTAAAAGTTGTTCAGTTTGATGGTCTAAACAACCAACTTAAAAGTTTTAAAAATATATTTTTACTTTTGTAACACCTTGTGTAGGGGTAGTACAGTACCTACAGTATCTACCAGGGGGATACAATTACAGCAATTTGGGCACACCTTAGTTAATTACACGTGACACGCCCATCACACACTGTTATCAGTCACACAGATTGGTTTTCGTAGATTGGTAAACAAACGTCGAGAACCTGTACTGGTTTCACTTGGATAGAGTTGAGATTTGAGTCACATTAATATGTACTTAGTACCTACTGTAGGAGTTGAAATAAAACAAATATTAGCAAAATTGAAACTGAAAATAGTTTCTCCAGAATAGATAACTGAATATCATAATATTGAAACTGGAAGATCGTTTTTCCAGAATCGATAACTGAATATGATACCAAATATTGTAACTGAAACCTGTTTCTCTTTGATCTAAATATTATAATAATATTGAAACTGAAAAACTTTTTCCAAGAATCGATTTAACTGAGTATCTTAATATTGAAACTGAAAACTGTTTCTCCAGAATCAATATTAACTGAATAATAATTACCTTTTGATACTAATTTATAAAAATTTTCGTAAAGCGTCGTTTATGATATCGTAATTGATAGGAAATAAGTACTATGCTGTTACGGTAGTTCGTTAGGTACGCTAAAAGTTAAAATTTCAGAAATACGATTGAGGAACAAGAAATCTTAAGGATATAGTCATTTAGCGTACCTATAGTACTTATAGGTATTGTCAATAATTTTTAATTCCTTATACCTATAAATTATTTTATTTATCTTATTTAATACAAATCAATTAGTAATTAAAGCTATAAGAAGGGAAGTGCAGGACCGTACTAAGTGTACAATTAAGGATAAGTGCCTACTTACCCTTACTTGGTAGTTACCAAGCTAGGTACATTAGCAGAGTTAAGTGGGTTTTACAATAAATTACACAACTTTTAGGATCTAATGTTAACTTTTTTCACATTGCTTAAAAAGGTTTAACACAGGTTTGAGGCAGCTTTTTAAAAGTGAATTATCGGAAAACGCTTAGCTTTTTTCCTAAATTATGCTTACATCTACTCAGTTCTCAGTATTTAGTAATGGGTAAAGTAATGTGGGATACATTTGAAGGGCCTAGTTCAAAAAATCACTAAGTCCGAAATCTGACATTCGGAAAAATCGCATTTAAACTATTTGATTGCGTCCTAAAATATCAATGTATGTTCTGGAAGAGAATAAAATGTATTAAGTAATGTCAACAATGTCTTTTAATAAATATATTATAAAAATAACCACAAGAGTCATAATTTCTGGAGAAAATCTGCTTTAAAAGCTTAGGACTTAAAAAATTATAACCGCCTTCAAAAAACTAAAAAGTTAAAAAATAATATTGCAGCCGATGACTTTTTCGTTCGCATCATAAGAACATTCATTTGTTTTATCGAAGTCGCTGTCAAGCCGATTCGCGACAGGGCTTGCATTAGTTTTTTGGCTTGGCTTGACACCGACTTCTATAAAACAAATTAATGTTCTTATGATGCGAACGAAAAAGTCATTGGCTGCAATATTATTTTTTAACTTTTTAGTTTTTTGAAGGCGGTTATAATTTTTTGTTAAAATTTTGTTTATTTCATAATTTTCAGTGGTGAATTCATTAGTTTGATTTAACAGTAGTGCTTCAAATTAACAAACGCACTAGTCGGCACTACGATTTTCGAAGGTTCCCCTCGATTTCTCTGGGATCCATCATCAGATCCTGGTTTCCTTATCATGGGACCACCCTTGGGATATTTCCTTTCCAACAAAAAAATAATCATCAAAATCGGTTCATAAACGACGAAGTTATCCGCGAACACACATTAAAAAAAAAAAAAAAAAAATATACGGTCGAACTGAGAACCTACTCCTTTTTTTGAAGTCGGTTAATAAAATGTGGTTCAAATTGCTGGTCTTAGTGATTTCTTACTTGGACCTAGATATTTTTTTCATGGACTTATGGGGTTTATAAGTAAAACGCAAGGACTTTGTGAAATTATTATATGATCATGTTTTGAAAAAAACGAAAATAGAAATACTAATTTATTTTAAATGCTTTTAATCGCAATATTTGGACACCAGTAGTCATTTTGGGCCTTTTTGGGCAGAAGGAAAAATATAATATTACTTACCTAAGTATGTCTTTTTATAAATGAAATGATAGGGAAAATTTACCTAAAACGGATGGACTTAGTGATATTTTCTTCAATCTTATGGACTTAGATATTTAGCAGGTGTCAAGAAAACCAACTTAGAGTTATTTTATTTTATTTATTTTATTTTATTTATTTAAGGACTGCCAACAAAGTATACACTATTACATTCTGAATACATTTTAACATAATTATTAAGTGTTACTTCCCTTACAGGCTGTCACAACATACATTGTAGCTTAAGTATACATATATGTTAAGTCATACCGCGACAGAAAAATGTGGGTACCTACACAAATCAGTTGATAGTTGCATTTGCACTTAGATATATCAATGTTACAAATTAATTGTTTACTTAAAGCACTGAACAACAATAGGTACTAAACATAAATATTGATATTAAATACAAATAAAAATATCGGAACCAAAATAACAATACACAATCTACAATCTACACATTATCAAAGGAGGCCAGGACAGTTTTTTGAAGCTATTATGTGACTGAGAAAATATATCTAAATCAGGCAAAGCCTTGTACATAGCGTTGTATCGTTTCTGCAATCTATTTAGTGTTGAGTATTGCCCCAAGTTGGTTTTAGCAGAAGCTGCAACAAACGGCGTATACTTTGTGAAACGAGGGAATTTAAATGGTGCGTTAATCTTGATGCGGGATAATATGTGGGGACTATCGACATTAGAATTTATAATTCTATACAAGAACATTTGGTCCAATAATTCCCTTCTATGTTCTAGCTTGTTGAGTTTAAAGTATTTCAAGCGGTCCTCATAGTGTGGCAAAAGATCTGCAACGCCACAGCTATAACATAGATGCCATAGAAAACGCTTCTGGATTTGCTCCAGACGCTTTACATAGACATCGTAATTGGGGTTCCAGACAACACTGCAATATTCAAGGCCACTACGAACCAAGGCGTTATAAAGTGATATTTTGCATGATGGATTCTTAAAAGGTTTACAGTTGCGCAGAACAAAACCAAGCATCTTGAGCCCCTTAGTCGCAATACTGTCGATATGTAAGTGAAACCGCAGTTTACTGTCAAGCAAGACTCCAAGGTCACGAATTGAGTCCACCGCCTTAAGAGTCTGACCGTCAAGTGTGTATCTGTGGCAAAGAGCGTTGGTGTTCCGGCTGAATTGGATGGAATAACACTTTGCAGCATTAGCAGACATAGCGTTGCACTCGCACCACGTTGCAAATCTATCGATGTCCTCTTGAAGCCTTACGCTATCCTCCGGCGAGTCAATAGATTTCATTATTTTTAGGTCGTCGGCGAAGAGAAAAAAGCTCGAGTGAATGAAACAAGACGATATGTCATTGATAAACACATTGAAAAATAAAGGGCCAAGGTGTGAGCCCTGTGGGACACCAGATGTATTATAAAAAGGGCTAGAGGAAAAGCCTTTGACGACAACCCTCGAGGTTCTTTTGTGTAAGTAGGAATTGCACCAGTCAAGGAGGCTGCCAGTGATTCCCGACGCGGAAAGTTTTCCTATGAGTATCGAGTGAACCACCCTGTCAAATGCCTTACTAAAGTCAGTATACACGACATCTACAGGAGTACGGGAATCTACATTTTTCATTACTTCATCTAGAAACGAGACCAGGTTAGTACTTGTCGATTTATTTTTTAGGAAACCATGCTGATGCGGTGTTAATCTTGATTTTAAATGCCATGATAGCGAAGGCAAGAGAAGAGACTCAAACAGCTTGGCGAAGACTGACAGAATGGAGATTGGTCGGTAATTTTCAACACACCTTTTATCACCTGCCTTGAAGATTGGAACGATCAAGGACTCTTTCCATAGAGTAGGGAACTCGCCAGAATCGAGAGACTTGTTAAAAATTCGGGCTAAAGGCGTACAGAGTGTTTTAGCACAATTAACGGCAAAGACGGAAGGGACTCCATCCGAACCTGCACCCTTAGAAGTGTCGAGTCTCTTCAACGCTTTGGAAACCTCAGTTTTAGAGAAAAATACTGAGTTTAATACGATACCAGTATCAGCCAAATTATTTTCCTGACTTGCCAAATTTGGTGGGTGCGAACAATTGTAAATCGAAGAAAAACTGGAAGCAAAAAGATTACATATTTCAGGACCCGTATTCGCAACCTTGTTTTCAAGGGTCATTTCAGATGGGTAGCCCGACGAATCACTACGTTTGTTTTTTATATAAGACCAGAACAATTTTGAAATAACAAGACATACACCATTCGATAGAGAATACTCTGAATTTTAATTAATAAAGTCATGCTGGATCGAAACATCACTAAGTGTGACTTAGTGATTTTTTGAACTAGACCATCCATTTAGTGTTTAGGTACTTCCTGCTCGTGGGCGGACGATGCCAGAATATTAAATAATATTTCGTAGAAGCTATACGTGACTCAACTGTGATCCTTGATTGATACGGGGCTTCATTCGTTATGAGATTTTCCTCGCTCATACTGATTCATCCATGCCATATACAGGGTGTACAATAAAATGGGACAGCTACTTAAAGGGGTGCTTCAGACCATCAAACTGAACAACTTTCTCTATGGGACCAATATCGAAATCGCGAAAAAAAAATCCGCTCTCCCATACAAAACTGCAAACATAACTCGACTGAAATGTATGGGACAGCCGATTTTTTTTTCGCGATTTCGATATTGGTCCCATAGAGAAAGTTGTTCAGTTTGATGGTCTGAAGCACCTCTTTAAGTAGCTGTCCTATTTTATTGTACACCCTGTATTACTACTACGTGATCAAGTAATAAGTACCTAAGTACCTTACAGAGAAATCAAACTACGATATTGGGTAAATATTAATTTATTAAGTGCAATGAATATTTTGTTATCCATACACGGTATAAACTTAAATGTGTGACATAAAGACCATAAAACTGAACAACGTTTACTATGGAACCAATTTTGAAATCGGGATAAAATATCTGCTGTCCGAGAACTTAAATTCCGAAACCTCTAATTCTAAAGTACGATAGGTAATCGTCAAGTATTGATATTTTCTGTGGAACAGCAGATTTTTTTTCGCGGTTTCTATATTGGCTCCATAGTGAAAGTTGTTCAGTTTGATTGTCTGAAGCACCTAGTTCGATATATGACATTTAATTTTACACCTTGTATACGCATTTCAGTGGAAAAAATTTACACCATGCAGCTCTATTATAAAACAACAATCCTGCCCTGACGATTAAATCAGGAACCAAGTATAATTTACAAATTCTTTACGATGTTTGTCTTTCAAGACAGCTGTTGTGAACGAGCTATAAATCCGAGTATTAACTGCTTTGCACAATAAATAGTCATCTAGGAAACTTTATTTTGTTATTGTCTGATGCTGCTAGACTCTGGCTAAATGGGTATCTCGCTATTTAGTAGGTACCTGGGAGAACCCGAAACATGTGTCGCATAATCCATTGAGCAGACCAGAGACGCAGCTTGTTGAAATTACGCTCAGGAAAATCTCGTTGTTTTATAAAACATGAATGGCTCAGGAAAAAGCCTCTAGAGAATTTTAAATCTCTACATTATTGTGTGCGGAAAATGGCGTCGGCACACGTGCCGTCGAATCCAGTTCGCATAGTTATGATGCTGTATCATCATTATCATCACCTATACGTCTATATACGTCCCACTACTGGGCCTGGCCGACCCTCAAGGAGGGTGTATGGGCGTTCCACCACGCGTGCCCAAAGCGGATCGGTGTACTTCACATACACATCGGAATTTCTTCTTCAGCGAATGCAGGTTTCCTCACAATGTTTTCGTTAACCCTTTGAGAGCAGTAGAAAAATTAATTGGTACATGGCATGCTGTCCGTGCAGATTCGAACCTGGACCTCAAGATTGAGTTTCCATACATCTCCGCTACGCGCCACCGACGCTCTCTTAATGCTGCATGTAGAACTAAAAATAATTGTGCTTCTCTCCCCTAAAGTTACCCTCGAAGTGCGAGGGCGAGGTGAGGTGCGGTATCTAAAGTTAATGAGGGGCAGGGAATGACCATTCTATATGTAGTACGGTACTATACAGAGTGTAAACTTAAATGCGTTTCTTAAAGGGGTGCTTCGGACCATCAAACTTAACAACGTTTACTATGGGACCAATTTTGAAATCGTAATATAAAAAATTGGTTTTTCCATAGAAAATATTGAAGGATACTCACCGCAAATGTGTGGAACAGCTGCTATTTTTTTCCGCGATTTCAATGTTGGTGTCCTGTTGTAAAATTTGTTCATTTTGATGGTCTAAATCTAAAGCACCCGCTAAAGTACCTATGTGTTGTATACCTATTATCTATTCTGTGCTTTTCGGCTAACATCATTATAATTATACAGGGTGTAACAAAACACCCTAGTAATACTTAAAGGGGTGCTTCAGACCATCAAACTGAACAACTTTCACTATGGAGGCAACATCGAAATCGGGAAAAATAAATCTACTCTTTCATACAAAACTGCGCACCGTCTCGACTCAAATGTATGGGACGACAGATTTTTTTTATTTTTTCTCGACGTTGGCTCCATAGTGAAAATTATTCAGATTGATGGTCTGAAGCACCCCTGTATATTGTATAGATGTAAGCTTATCATATATTTTCTACTTGATTATAGTTAGCTAACACGTTTTATGAACGTACTAAAAGAAATTACCTAAACTCGTGTTTAAATAAGAAATCGTAGAATTTTTTCGCTAATCGTCGACGATGATGGTTTCTGCATTCTTATCAATTATTTTACGGTGTTTAGCAGTGCAAAGTAAGACCACGCTGTGCTAAGTATCTAAAAAGATAAAATTGTTCCTTGAGTTTAGGAAATTTTGCTCGAATACAGCGTTAATAAAATACCATAGTAATATTTTAACGGGTAATTTAGTTTCGATCATCAAACTGAACAACTTTCACTATAGATACATCAATAAAATATAAATTGATAAGGTTTTTGCATTTAAGTTTTATAACTTTTAAATAACTTATCAATTTAATTAACTACCATGTGTATTAACAATAAATTTTTTGATTTACTTATTTATTTAATGAGACCTTATTTGTTTACATAAAAACCGGTCAAGTGCGAGTCGGGCTACTCGCGCACCGAGGGTTCCGTACCACACCACCACATAACACAACATTATTAACATAGAAAAAAACTTTTTTGTCCGGGACCTTTAGCGCAAGACTGACTCACATCTGGCCAGTTTTTAGTATTTTTTGTTATTTTGTAGAGTTTGTTCTATAATCACACTAAGTTTGACGCTTGTATGTATTACCGTTTTTACAATAGAGCGTGAAGAAAAAACGTCGATAGAAACTAGTTTCTTGTTGAGAACCCCCTTAATTTTTAACTTTTTGACATTTTTATTATTTGTTAACAAATCCGCCGTAATAACGCATAATCTGAGAACATTTCGACTATCTAGCTATTACAGTTCAAAAGTTACAGCCCTAAATAGGTAGGACAGACGGACAGACGGACAGACGGACAGACGGACAGACGGACAGACGGACAGACGGACAGACGGACAGACGGACAGACGGACAGACGGACAGACGGACAGACGGACAGACGGACAGACGGACAGACGGACAGACGGACAGACGGACAGACGGACAGACGGACAGACGGACAGACGGACAGACGGACAGACGGACAGACGGACAGACGGACAGACGGACAGACGGACAGACGGACAGACGGACAGACGGACAGACGGACAGACGGACAGACGGACAGACGGACAGACGGACAGACGGACAGACGGACAGACGGACAGACGGACAGACGGACAGACGGACAGACGGACAGACGGACAGACGGACAGACGGACAGACGGACAGACGGACAGACGGACAGACGGACAGACGGACAGACGGACAGACGGACAGACGGACAGACGGACAGACGGACAGACGGACAGACGGACAGACGGACAGACGGACAGACGGACAGACGGACAGACGGACAGACGGACAGACGGACAGACGGACAGACGGACAGACGGACAGACGGACAGACGGACAGACGGACAGACGGACAGACGGACAGACGGACAGACGGACAGACGGACAGACGGACAGACGGACAGACGGACAGACGGACAGACGGACAGACGGACAGACGGACAGACGGACAGACGGACAGACGGACAGACGGACAGACGGACAGACGGACGGCCGACGTAGGCTTAGTAATAGGGTCCCGTTTTCACCCTTTGGGTACGGAACCCTAAAAATTGATGTGTATCAGTTTAATAAACATTTCCTCTAAAACTGCAGATTTGAGCGGTAGGTATAAGTGAAATACTTAAATCTGAACACAGAATGGTATCTTATTATTACCAATTCCATTTTAGCGTTTTAGACACTACAATACGGTTAACACACGTTATAATTTCAATTTTATTTTTTTAAATTAGCGCCTCGTTTCAGATTAATAGCAATAACTTTGTAACGACAAAGCCTAGATATGCAAGTTTTATACCAATTTACAAAGCTGGGTAAGTGTCATGTCCACCTAAAATAATGGTCTAGTTCAGTGTCAACATTTTTTTCATTGGAAGGGGAAGAAGATAATTTTTCAACACGGGATTTTTTTCCAAGTCATTCTTAAAAGTTAGTAACAATAATGTTACCTGGATACATTAGTAAACTATTCAGAAATATGTTACAAAAATCAGATCTTGGAAATGTTATCATTTGCAGGGAAAACTTGTAGTAGTCGGTAACGTAAAAGTCCGGTAGACGAAATGGAGAAATCCCGGAAAAAAGTATGTTCTTGAGAACCCTATGGATTTTTTTAAAACAATTTAAATTAGTTTTGGGTAATTACTAATTAGGTAAGCTGCTTTCTCCTTAACGTTGGACCATTATTTAAGGGACACCCTGTAGATACAAAGTCGAAAAAATCGGCTGTCCCATAAATTTGGGTCGCGTAGGCACTGCAGTTTTGTATGAAACTGCAGATGTTTTGTTTTGCGATTTCGAAGTGAAAATTGTTCAATTTGATGGTCTAAACTCTAAACTTCCCCTTTTAGAGTGTTTTTTTGGTATATTAATTGTTATAAAAGAACAAAGAAGCTGGTTAAAATAACTAAGAAATAATTGTATAAAACATACCCTAGTATATGTCAAAATGTTGATATCCGAAAAGCCATAAGCAGTAAGCTTGCATGGTCTTTGAGCTCTGAAATTTTTATGTAAATAAATCGTAAATCAGTACAAATACCTATCTTTAAATTTTATTGCGATATTACCTAGTCAAAACAAACAGTACATCCTTCATCGTGCTCGCTTCTGCATCGTACCATTTGGAATTATAGGCAGCTTCGCTTAACTCAATGCTCTGAAAATAAACATTATTTTAAACTAAAATTTACCTAACTCACAATTTAAATTATACCTACAGGTTGAAATTGATATCATTACATTAGCATCCTTTTAAATTAAGAGTCTACACATCAAACTGAACAACTTTTACTATGGGAGCAAACCGATCGGAGCAAAAACAAAATCAGCTGTTGCATACATTTCAGTCGAGTAGGCATTACAGTTTAGTATGGAACAGCTGATATTTTTGTTGCTCCGATCGGTTTGCTCCCATAGTAAAAGTTGTTCAGTTTGATGGGTAGACTCTTAGTTTAAAAGGATGCTAATGATATCAATTTCACCCTGTATACATTTAAAATAGGTATGTGAATTTGAACTTACAGATCGCATGACAAGATCACCAAAGTAACATAGCAAAAAAGTTTGTAACAAGGCAAGAAAAAGGAAACCCACAAAGGGTATCATGAATGTAACATCGTTTGTATTAACCTGAAACAAAATACATACAACTTAGAATTGAACTCAAAACAAAGGTAGGTAAAACAAAAGTATGTAATGTAGAGTACGAAACGAACCGTGATATTGAATCCCGTAAGGCAAATGATCAAAGAACTAGTTACAACGTTAAACAAAGTCGGCATTGCGTAAATGCTCTCCATCAAACTTACGCATCTGCGAACAGATTACACAGATAAACAAAAACCAATTACAGAAGACATCGTTAAAATTATTCATCATCATCATCTCAGCCGATAGACGTCCACTGCTGGACATAGGCCTCCCCCAAGGATGACCATAACGACCGGTCCTGCGCTGCCCTCATCCAACGTTTTCCCGCCGCCTTCACCAGGTCGTCGGACCACCGTGTGAGGGGCCTACCCACGCTGCGCTTTCCGGTACGCGGTCGCCACTCGAGAACTTTTCGGCCCCACCGGCCATCGGTTCTGCGAGCAATGTGCCCCGCCCACTGCCACTTAAGTTTAGCAACTCTTTGGGCTATGTCAGTTACTCTGGTTCTTCTGCGGATATCTTCATTTCTGATTCGATCTCGCAGGGAAACTCCGAGCATAGCCCTCTTCATTGCCCTTTGGGTGACTTTCAGCCTTTTTATGAGGCCTTGAGTGAACGACCAAGTCTCTGTTCCATATGTCATCACTGGCAACACACACTGATCGAAAACTTTCGTTTTAAGACACTGCGGTAAAAATTATTACAACATAAATATATTATAAAGAACTGGTAAATAATAACAAATCTACCTTATTAATTCGTTGTGACGATTGACTAAAAGTTTTAATTCCGAACGAAATGAATCATTGAGGCGGTCATTAGTCTCATGTGATCTCTCTGGTCTGATTTTCGATATATCATAGTGAAGCGAAATGAATTGTACTTGAATGAAAGTGCAGCAAGTGTAGTAAAAACAATCTGGTCCAAAAACTGCAAACACTATGCATATCGCTGTAAGGTCAACTTCAGAATTAATTATTACCTATAAGATAAAATGTATACTTACGACTTTTATGCTTATACAATTGCCACAAATACTCTACCTGAGAACATTTCACGAATATACATGAATGGCCATATCCTCATATCAAATATATTAAAAGGATATAAAACAGGAAATGGCATTACGAGTTCAATTTTTCCACTTTGGTAATAACTTAAGGCCATTATTGCAAAAGGGATAATCGCAAATGTACCAAGAGCTAATATGCATATCCATTTTTGTATATTAGTAGCCGTTGTCAAAAAATTTATTCGTTTCATGATATCATCTTTTACTTTGGCTGTTTTTTCAGATTGCCCATCAATTGCCTGAAGCGTTCGCAGAGAATTTACTAAGTCTCTGACATGGCATTCGTTTCTCATGAAGAAGAATGCCTTAACGTTGCCAAGGAAGCTATAAGTCATGCCAGGTGCATCATAAAATAATGTAACCATTCCCACCCCATTGCTTATACCATCCATGATCCAAAAGACCTGAGCAAGTATGTCAATATTGTAGGAGATGAAAACGAAACTCATGTACACATTTCGTAAGAAACGTTTCTTAAAATCATTTTTGTCAATCAAATGTAGACCAAGAATTTTTAAAAATGAATTAGTGGTGCTTATAGCTTTATCAAATAATTCTAATTCTTGGTTCATTTTTTTACTATGGCGAGTTCGCTTCCTTGAAGTACGATTTGAAATGAGTTTGTTTTCTATTACAACTAGCTATTAAAACACAGTTGCTAGTTAATAAAGTAATTTGCTTTAACCGCTTATTACGGATTTAATTGTACCGATTGAAACAAAACGTAAGTACCTACTTATAAATTTAAATATTCTTCACCCTTATAATTTTAAAATCTTATGTATCGATGCTTCTCATTCCCAATTTATAGGTACACTGATTTTGAATTCTTAGGTATATCTTCTTGCCTTCTTAATATTGTCAGTGCTCCGTCACTCACGTCTGACAGCTGCGATAAAGTACCTACGTCACGCATATCTTGCAAGATGTTAATAACATAGGGCTATCACACGCTATCGCGATTGCGTACTTCCAGAACGGGTAGCATGCCATCCCGTGATAGCCGTGATACGGCTATATCACGTCTTTTATCTCGTTCGTTCGCGCACAAACGAAAGAGATAAAAGACGTGATATAGCTGTATCACAGCTATCGCGGGTTGGCATGCTACCCATGCTGTACTGGACGGTTTTCTTTTGGGAAAATATGCCTGCTAATAATTATTGTGATGTTTGGTAGACAATCTAACAAAATGTGTCATTTTTCACATTGCCTACGGATGAAAAAAGGTACTTACTTACGTAAATTTTAATTTTGTTTTATCCAAAAGCAAAGTTTTGTGTTGAAAATAATATGTGCAAAAATACTTAGAATACTGGTATAACAACGCTATTGTTTTTATCGTTTGTACAAGATACAAACAAAATAATAAATAAAGATACAAATAAACGGAATAATTTTATCAATGTTGGTAACTAGTTGTTGGTTTAATTTTTTTTCGCAAAAAAAGAATTCCTTTCAGGAGAAGTAATTCCCGTAGTCTTCGAACTTGGTTTAAACGTTATTTTGGAAAATAAGATTGAAGAAAATAAATTCCTGGTGATGGAGGGTATTTTCTGACAATAAACAACCCTAGCGTTTCGGTAGTTACGTCAGAGGCGCGTGACGGGCAATGTGATATGGACTCTAGGTTAATTGACATAAGACGCGTTTAAGTTCGTCGTTCGTCGCGGTGACAGATCGTAAGACTCGGTTGTCTGTAAAAGCGCGCGAAATCAGTGTTTTCTAAGAGAGTGCAGTATCTGTTACGGTAGTAACTATTAAATAATCTGTGATATTGTTAATATTTTTCGTGATTTCGATGTCGGTGCCATAGAGAAAGTTTGACGGTCTGAACAGTGTCAGCATATTGATTATAAGAAGGACCCTATACAACGTGTTAATGAATTAACGCAAAACCTCATACACCCCAACTGATTTATAACAAAATAATTAGATTGAAACAATAATTTCATTATTTTGTTAGTTAAAATTTAAAGTTATTCGCATTTTAAGTTTTGAGGCAAAAATGATTTGTTATCATTTCAGCACTGAAAGAAAGCGCTAACGTACTCATGGATACATTTTTATAATCTTGTATTGGTAGTAAGTAGGGTGAGTGTGCCTGTGCGGTGGGTTGTTATCGGGTTCCGAAAATTTAAAATTTTGCAAACAAATTATTTTGAAAAAAAAATCCTATGTTGAATCCATGATAATTCGATTCTGCTCTCGATTCTAAACAAACTACTTTCTAGTTTTGCGTTAATTCATTAACACGTTGTATAACAAATATGTAGTTGCAATTACAAGATGCAATAGTCGCAAGTGCGTTCGTGCCTAATTTAAAAAAAAAATAAAAAAAAAAAATATAATAACGCTCACAGGCACATACATTGTATTGAATTCATAAATTCAAAGACAACATTGCTATTGGCTACAAATGCATGCAGTTTTAAGGTGTCAGGTGGTTTTAAGGATGTTTAAACGTTTTGGTCGCAGTCATACAATAAATTAAACTAGTGAACCTTATCACTCTTGTTCCCTTTTCTTTCTGAAATAAAAATTAAGCCTTTCTCCTGCAGTGGTACATACAGGCCTTTATAGTCAAAGATACAGGCTGATGATAACAATTCCAAATTGTTACTTAACAACCATATTAAACCATGTTAAATAAATAAATAAATAATAAATAAATATTAACAACATATCATAATGTGAAACTGCCAAGAGCGAGTGGGTTACGCTTAGTGCTTCATCATCATCATCAGCCTATAAACGTCCCACTGCAGGGCACAGGCCTACCCTCAGGGAGGGTGTATAGGCATTAGTCCACCACGCGTGCCCAATGCGGATTGGTAGACTTCACATACACATCAGAATTTCTTCTTCAGTGTATGCAGATTTCCTCACGATGTTTTCCTTCACCGTTTGAGAGCAGTCGGTATTACGTACATAAGTTAGAAAAACTCATTGGTACATGGCATGCTTTCCGTGCGGATTCGGACCCGGACTTCCATAATTGGGTGTCCATACCTCTCCGCAACGCGCCACCGATGCTCTACCTATCACGATTTCAAAAAGTTCACCTGTATGAAAAAAAAAATTAAGTACATAAAAATTTTGTGATTATTATTATTACCTCATATGCTTACCTCCGACTTTGTTCTTTCAAGTAACAACCGAAAGATCAAAATCAAAAACTTTTTACGTTTTTTGAATTTTTCACCTTTCATAAGTGCGATTTTTGAATCTCATACGATGAACTCAGCAGTTGAAAATGTATGGAGAATGGAGATACGCATCTTTCTACTGCGGATTTGACTTTCGCACCCCTGGAGTACGATTTTTGAATGTCAAATCAGCAGTAGAAAGATGCGTATCTCCATAGTAATTTTGACATTTACAACTGCTGAGTTCAAAGAATGAGTTTCAAAAATCGCACTCCAGCTACGGATCTATAAAAAAAGAGTTTATTCTGAGACTAGGTTACTTTTCGTAATATCACAAAATTGATAATTGTACGTAGTAATTATAGTATACTCTATGATACTTAGTATGTACTTACTGGTAATAAGTAGCCTTTTTGTTATTTAATGGTAATTACTTGTTTATGATAATGATGGGTTCATAAAATAAATAGGTAGATACTTAATTGTGAAGTATTAAGTATCTACCTACTTATTAGATTTCCAGTTTATTACCTCTCTTAATTAAACTTTTCATGTAAAAAGATTTCAAGTTATTAAACAAAAGAGTAAGAAGTACCACTCAGGTAAGTAAATCTGACCCAAATTTTAGTACAAGCGTTAAATATAAAATCTAATTGCGAACATTATTTCAAGATTAATTTAAACATCGCTGTCTTCTTTGTTATTCTTTCCTAAACGGATAGTGTTGAATGTTTGTTTGGAAGTACACTAAAAGCACTTTGATATTTTAACACGCGCCTTGAGCACCCACCTCTTACTACAGATTTATTACACTCACCTGAAATTAAAGTCGGGAAAATGTGAATTTACGATAACGTTGGTTTGGTATTCTATAAGGCCAAGCCGGTAGTAATAACTAAAGCTTTAATTTACTTTAAGCACTCATATATTTCTACCAATGACTTCAGTATCTGTTGACAGGGTGAAATTGATATAATTGGCATCCTTTTAAACAAAGTCTACTGAACCTGTCCATCAAACTGAACAACTTTTACTATGGGATCAAACCGATCGGAACAACATTTGTAGTCAGCGGCGGCGGGTGCAATTTAGTACGGAACAGCTGATCTTTTTGTTGTTGCTCCGATCCTTTTTCTCCCGTAGGAAAAGCTGTTCAGTTTGATGGGTATACTCTTAGTTTAAATGGATGCTAATGATATCAATTTCACCCTGTATAGTCATACTTTGTAACCGGAGGGTAAATATATAGTGTACTCCCTTCCTCTTCTACTTCATGCGCTACTGAAGATAAAGACCATGGCTATGTAGTACTACATAACTCTTTCTTATACTGGGCTTTTAAACACAATCATGTCTTTGTTACGTCGTCGTCGTCAAAATCGAAATCCCCTCCGTCCTCGGAGGGGTTCGTCGCGATCTCTGCCCACTCTTTTGCCTTCTGGCGCCTACAGACGCTAGCGGCACGTCGCTGGCCGATTCTCACCGATCCCCGCTACCCCATCGTAGTCCGCGTAGTCCCAGCAACGCCCATTGCCGAGGTCCGTACCCCTTAGGGGTGCCCCTTGGGCAGGTTCTTTCATTGGTTCGGTAGACCTACCAGGGCGCTTCGCCGTCACTGGTGTGGTCCCCCCATAGTCCGCAGTAATAAGCAGTAAAGGCTCCCGGAGTCGTACTGTATTGGTCAATTCGAAAAAAAAAAACAGTGCTTTTATTATATTTTTAAGTTAACAGACACTGTAGTACCTATCATTTATGTAGCATACGGTTAATCCTTTATAAACGAATTTATGTTCACCAGCTCTGCAATTTCTCTAAACGTGTTTCAACTGTATAGCATCTGTTTTGATATTTACAAGTTTTTACGTAGATACCCTTTCCGCTGGTTCTATAAAAAACACATATCATCATTTGTTATTCTTGCATGAGCTCGACCTCTTCTTCATAATCATATATCATAATTTACGAACACTATAAATCACACTATATGGTATGTAGACCAATTGATACATTTCGCATTTCCCGAATGTAGCGAAGTCAGACGAATGGCTTGGGTGCGCCGCCCCGTTTGCCACTATCTGTGAATGGCTCTGTCGTTTTACAAATCATGTCACGCCCCGACTGTTACATTAGCATCAGTGGAGGAATGTGTGCGGAAATCACGAAAAATAATATTCTTTCCGGTTTAGATTTGAAGCGATTTATCATAATCGCGTCAATTTCCAAATAAACCATTTAATTATATTAGTAAAATATCTTTTGTTATATTTTTAGGGTTTCGATGTCAACAAAGAACCCTTATAGTTTCGCCATGTCCGTCCGTCTGTCCGTCCGCCTGTCTGTCCGTCTGTCCGCGGCTTAGCTCAGAGACGCTTAATACTAGAAAGCTGTAATTTTGCACATTATGTTTACATATTCATCACGCCGACAAAGTGGTAAAATAAAATCTTGAAAAATATTTTTTTTAGGGTATCTCCCCTACACTTGAAGTGGGGATGACATTTTCCCGTCCATCCCAAGTTGTGGGGTATAGTTAGATAGGTCTTTTAAAAATAATGTGGGTTTGGAAAAACCATTTTTCGATTAAGGGATCCGTTAGCGAAATATTAAGCTTTAAAGTGAAAATTTTTATTAGAGTCAAGTGTCCACCCCCCCCCCCCCCCTCGCCCGGCTAAGCGGTTATAGTTCGAGATATGAAAAAATTCACGGCAATAGTATATATAACGAAATTAAGAGGAAAACTATCACGGCTAAGTAGGCTTTACAAGTTAAAGAGTGTTAGTCGTCCAACTTAAAAAAATGTACTTTTTAGACCTTATTTGCCGTTAAACCGTAGTATAAAACAAAAAGCCCCCTTCTAAATCCGTATATTGTGACGGACAACTACGGAACCCTACCCTGCGCGTGGCCCGACACGCACATGGCTAGTTATTTATTTCCTTTTAAAAATATACTAAGATACAGTCGAGTCGTAAATATGAGTAGGAAAGTTTACCAAATATAATTAAAAAAAAAAGAATCCGTTGCTATTTTGAGAATGTATCAAAAAAGTTAATTTGACACGACTCTAAACCAGTGCACTTATTTTATCACCGTGACTGTACTTACATTGAAACTGTCTTTGTTTTATTTCCAGAACGTGTGTTTGCCCTCTTTTCGTCGCAGGAAAGTATGAGCACACGATATATTTGCGTACAAAGTGTACTCTGTAACTCTACACTCTCTGTCACATACCTACCGACATACCAAAATGTCCAGAGACGCGAGACTATTCTAAACATAGATTGTCTTTAATCTTTTGAATTTCAATTAACATTTAGTACAGGTGAAAATGAGTCACGGTTCATTTGGCAAACTGAGAAATCGTGATGATGACACATAAAATATTCTCAGAAAAACGTATTTACTTTGAAAAGGAAAGACTGTATTGAAAATGACACGATAATGAATGTCGTTTATTAGAACCTATGGCAGAACTTAGTGGTACAGGCCAGGAATCGAACCGCCAGCGCCACCGCCTCGTAATTGAGCCGCAAGCTAACTTCCGTATGGACTATCACCGCTCGCTCTACGTAAACCATAACTAAGGAGCGAGGCGATTTAATGGGTATGCCAAGGATAGAGCATTGAGCCGGGTCCGCTGCGCCATGTTATCGTGTTTGCTAACATCGTTTTCTAAATTTCCCCTCCCCCGCAGGCGAACGCGGGTGATGTTATCCGAAAACGATGTTAGCAAACACGGAAACATGGCGTAGCGGACCCGGCTTTACACGTATATTTTGTGTTTAGTCAATACATATAAGAAAGATAGAGTGTTAACTGACTTCTAATTAACGTAACCTCCAAACTACTTTATAGAATACATGACGGGACGATTCCACACGAGAAGAAGAAAAATACATGATAATCCACTTTAACATGAAATATAACTAACTATATTCAATCCTTCGTATGCCTTAGAGACAAGATATGCAAAATATGTATCGTACCTACCACTTTTTCACTTATCCCTTTCCCTTCCCAAAGTAGTCCGGTGACCTTGAGTAGAATAGAACATACCAGAATATATAACAATAGACCTTACAATAGACTAGAGACTGAAACATTTCACGAGTACAACCCTAACACAAAAGGGGTTGTTTGTAAAATATCCACGGTACAAGAGATTAGCTCTGCGATAAGGATACAATCAATTATTTCAGAAATATCTACATTTACCTAACATAAGTTAATGTGAACAGAAAATCTGTACGTTTATGCAAATAGTAAAAAAAGAAGAAGATACATCACGCATATAGGTTCGCTCTTAGTATACAGGGTGTAACAAAACACCCTAGTAATACTTAAGGGGGTGCTTCAGACCATCAATCTGAACATCTTTCACTATGGATCCAACTTCGAGAAAAAATGAAAAAAAATTGCCGTCCCATACATTTGAGTCGAGACGGTATCGGTACTGCAGTTTTGTATGAAAGAGCGGATTTTTTTTCGCGATTTCGATGTTGGCTCCATAGTGAAAGTTGTTCAGTTTGATGGTCTGAAGCACCCCATTAAGTATGACTAGGGAGTTTTGTTACACCCTGTATATGTATAATAGAAAAAAACTGCTTTGAATAAATCCGATATAAAACTTGTTAAACGTTGTTATTTCCAAAGACTTTACTGATGGTCTAATCTAATCGATCACTCCACTCCGAAATATTTATATACGTGTGATTTATAAATTCTTTACACCGATTTAAACTGTTACCAATATCACATTATAGCTGCTCAAGATAATCCCCAGTTTCGAACCCACTGATGTTATCTTATTCCAGGATTCAAAGTAAAGCGGTTACTTCATTTGCTTCCACTAAACCTGATGCGTCAGTGGTAAAATATACTCGTACAGAAACATTATTGGAAAACTATTTGAGAAGAGCACCAACAAGGAAATGAGTCAGACACATGATCGACACACATCACACAACGGTCGCATTCACCAGAAATAGAACTGATATATGTGATGAAGTGTTGCTTCAAAATATTCCCGACTATTTATCCTAACTGAGTAGGTGATGTCTTAACCACAAATAAACTAACAAATGATAGCATTGTCTACAGTCAGTCACAGCGCTTTGTCTTGAGTAAATTGGGTCCAGTTTTAATGAAGATATGATGTCAAATTAGGCACGGATGTTTTGAATAACCCTGCCATATCTGTACAGGGACAACAGAATGAGTTTTGTTTGTGTTGTGTGAGTAACATAATTATGATTGCATCATTTATACATATTTATCAAAGTTAGTAAGTATTACCTTTGCGAAATTGACAATCGGTAATCGATTTTCCTTTTATTTATTAGAATTAGAACGCATACAACGGCTGCCTTACGATTTCTCTCAACAGTTTAAGATGCTAATAATAATTTAAATGATTAACAACTCCACTTCTTCTGCATACAATGTATTATAATATCGGCAGTTTCTCCACTCAAGCGCAACGGACCAACTGGCAGCGTGTTTACACGATAAATTATGATATTACTCAAACATTGGCATATATTTTATTGCTCTATAAAATCGAAAGACGAGTACAAGAGTGGTATACCACATCTTAGGATCGTACCACGAAATGTTAATACAGGAAATAGCTAAATGGAGCAAGGCTACCGAAGATTGTGATGTTACGTGATATGCCAGTATCATTGTTGCTATAGAATAAATACCAATTTTACTTACCTATATCGATATACAGGGTGAAATTGATATCATTAGCGTCCTTTTAAACTAAGTGTCTACCCATCAAACTGAACAACTATTGCTGCTCCATATCTGCTGTTCCATACTAAACTGCAATGCCTACGCGACACAAATGTATGCAACAGCTGATTTTTTTGTTGCTCTGATCGGTTCGCTCTCATTGTTCTCTTGTTCAGTTTGATGGGTAGACTCTTAGTTGATGGATGCTAATGATATATCAATTTCACCCTGTAGTTAATAGGAAAATATAAGATTCTAAAACATAAACACAATCTCTAAATACAATTTGCAAAAAAACGCAATAAATACAATTTCATAGGTACGTACTAAGTAATTTATTGATGAAAATTATACGGATTCTACATTTTTTGTCTCTACTCTCGTAATGCAGTCCACTTATAATTAATTACTTAGGTAATATTTTGTCATTTGATCAAATCTTTACTTTTAGGTAGGTACTTTTATGTCTTTTCAACAGTTTGATTTGACTTACATTTTACTTGTAAATTAGTACAAAATTACAATTTTACATTGAATTGCTATTTGATTAATGTATGATAAATTAAGTGAAGTGTATAATTTTAACTGTGGAAGTACGAGCAGCGGTAGGTACCAAAAAACTACAGCATAATTTTAGTAAATACATATAACTACACTACATACACTCGAATATCAAAATTTGCAGCTGATAAGTTTATGTATTCATTCTCGATCTTCCGAAAGTAAACTTAATAAATACGTTTAGTTTTATCACATGCTTTGTCTACCAATTATATAGGTACCACACAAAATGAGTTCAATGTCCAACGTCACATTTTTTCTGAAATTGGCACGAGAACATTTCCACATACCTCGATTAATCACTGTCATTAACCACAAAATTTCTGCATTCGTCGATGCTTTTTAAAACGAACAATTATAATAAGGCAGTGTCTGAGCAGCAATGGAATAGCTACGGTACGAGCGAGCTTGGAAAGCTGCCCTTGAACTTTCAGCCGTAAAACACTAAATGTCCAAATGTCACGCGGAAAAGGGCGTCGATCGTGCACCGTATTATTGAAACAGTTGATTTGCATTTCAAGGAAAATACTACTAAATATCGAAGTACTTAACAGTCGTGAGGTTATGCTTGAAGCTTGTGAGAAGAGCTTAATAACATTTTAACCATCCATGGTTTTTTCAAAGTTCAACTAAACCGAAGACTCATAAATAACGATCTGAACGATAGGTGGTTTCTGTTGAGCAGGAGTTGGCGCCGTGATGTCCCTGATGACGGCTTCGACCGCCGCCTCCCACTCCAACTGCCGTTTGTCTGTAAGCCCGTCACGGCCACCGCTCATACGCGGCATGGTCACCTGCCACAAATGATTATATTTCAAAAAGCATAGTCATTATGAAGATTGTGAAACTTGCCACTTTGCCTTTGCAGTCTCATACAAAAAGCGAAACACTCCCAAACCTTAACGTATTCCAATGATTTTTTAAATAGGTATTTTATTGGTATGATAAAAAGCCAGGTTTGTAGCTTTTTATTTTATCGTATTTCATTATTAGTTTGGAGATTTAAATTTTCGCGCAAAATATATTATTTCACTAAAACGTAGTGACTTCAGAGTAAAATCAAAACCCATAAACCTAAGTATAAAGCACGGAATCATAATTTATGTAGTATTTAGAATGATAATTAGGGTTTAGTATGGTAAAATGAATTCGCTTTTCGTCTGAAGACTGCTAGGTAGTTTTATAGTCCTCTTAAATTACAATATCATAACAATAATAACATTCGCAAACACCTTTCAATATTGAAATTAATTTCATAAGGAACAGTGTAGATGACCTGACGTCTTTGGAAAGATGCCAAACGCCGCTGTAACTGACAAGCCTATGAAAAACGGACCAGGCTTTGGCACCCACAGCCACGTAAATCTGGGCTACATATTTGTGCAATCAACGACACGTGCAAACAGGGCCGGATTAAGCCATATAGAGGCCCCTAGGCACTTCAAGCCCCGGGTCCCCTATCCCCATGGGCCGTGGGATGGATTTGTCTCTGTGTCCGGGGGCCAGATACAGGCTAGGTGGTCGCAGTAACATAACTACAAAATAACATAAAAATCCACTAAAATGTGGAGCGATCTCGAGCTCGAGATTGTACTGCAATATTATAAGTCGTTGCGCAATGCGATTAGAATTCTGAATCAAGGACTGAGCGAAGCGAACTCGAGATTTTACTGCAATACGACTAGGTCAGCTCATTATTTTACTACATATTATTTTATATTTTATATATTAATTTATATAATTAATTTAATTAATTTATATATATTTAAATATAATATTTTATATTATTTTACTACATATTATGTTTATTGCACTTACCTAGAGCTCATATCAAAATGGACTTGATTTGTGTATGAGACGAAAGCATCGAGCAAGCAATGATAGCTCTCGGTATAGCAAGAACTCTGTTGTAAAGCAGAAAACAAAACAACAAAAATGAGCGAGCGAAGCGAGCTCGAAAATTTGCAATAAATATATTTTCAATACCTTTTTTAATGACTTTCACAGACTTTTTAATAATTCGATTAAATTTTGGGGTGAGTTAAATCTTCGAGTTTTTACTTATTTTTCTCTCAGGCCGCGGGGCCCCTAGGTGGCGCTGGGCCCATAGGCCCGTGCCTACTTTGCCTCTATGGTTAATCCGGCACTGCGTGCAAAGACGCGGACGGAACCACCCCTTATAAATATGCAATTTTGCATGAGCTCACAAGGCTTTAACCTCTTCGCCGCGACAACAAAATTGGTATAGCCAGTTCACATAATAATAATTAATTGCATAGTTTTGTTCATTACAGAGTGCTTTAAAAAAGGAGAGATTTTTAAAGTACTCTGTAAAGAACAAAAGAGAAGTCCATTAAGAGTTCTGTAACAGGCAAAAAAAAGAGAGACAATTACGAAAGACTCGATTAAAAAAAATAGGCCGCATTGCAGTGAGCTTTTTTAACATTGTTGTGTAGATACCGACGACGTACCGAGCAAGACTAATTTAATTAATAGGGCCAACTCTTCGATCAAGAATTAAAAATCTAGTTACATAATAAACACTCCGAAAATGGCAGATTTAAATGTGCTTTCGTAGATAAATGATTGGTCTTAAGTGTGCCTTCAAACTTGCTTCGAACGAATATCTGATATGAAGGCACTTTTGTCCCAAATCTCGCTGACCGTAGACATGTCAGTTCGGATAAGATAATATTTTAGGTACATACAATGAGACCGTGCGTCTAACTCTAGTTCTTATATTTGATCTATGGTACCTTGATAGTACAAAATAAATCCGGTCAAGTGCGAGTTGGGACGACGTTTAGCGCGAGACCGACTGACACTCCGGATTTTATTATTTGTTGTTATACTGTAGAGTTTGCTCTATAATCACACCAAGTTTGACGCTTGTATGTATTACCGTTTTCACGATAGAGGGAGAAGAAAAAACGTAGATAAAAACTAATTTCTTGTATGAGGATGAGGACCCCCCTTAATATTTAACATTTTGTCATTTTTATTATATGTTAGCAAATCCGCCATAATAACACACATTCAACCCCTATAGCTATTACGGTTCAAAAGCTGTAGGACACAAGTAGGACAGACAGACGGACGGACAGCGTAGGCTTATGAATCGTGGGTCCCGTTTTCACCCTTTGGATACGGAACCCTAAAAAAGATCTAACGTTGACGTGTCACAGCAAAAACAACAGCTTGCGCATAATAAATAATACTTTCGTGGAAAGTTAAGGCAGTTTAGCTGTTTAGCTATGGCCCCGTTTAATTGCTTAAGAAAATAGCAGTTGGAAAATCTTTTGTTTTCCTTTGAAACATTTCGTACATAAAGCGAGCTGTAAAATGCAAACTGTTACAAACTGACAATCTTTTTCGTGACCATGAATTTTCCAACACGCAAATTTTGGGTAATCACGAAATAAATGTTTTTTTTTGTTCAAGTCAAGGCAAAGAAATAAAGATTATTATTATTATTATTTTCTTTTGTATTAGTTTTTCTCCCTTTTTTAAGAGGGGTAGTAACTCAGTTATGCGGGCCTTAACCAAGCATGACTGAGGATGAGATTGTGGACGAAGTGAGGAATTTACGGGTGATACGGCAGGTGTTGAGGACAACTGCTTTCTGTATTGTGTATAGAGAGTGTGGTGGCATGTGTAGTAGGGATAGGCTGTTATTTAGGCTGTTCGGGACCACTCCCGTCGACGACAATACTACAGGGACTATGTGTACGGTTTGTGCTCTCCACTGTGTTTTAATTTCTATTGCTAGGTCCTGATATTTTGCAAGCTTTTCTGAAATCGTTGATTGTAAGTTATGGGTATTAGGAATGGCAATATCAATTATATATACTGTTTTAGTTTCTTTATCGTGAACTGTAATATCGGGTCTATTAAAATGAATTGTTTTATCGGTAATTATTGTTCTATCCCAATATAGTTTGTGTTTACTGTTTTCTAGAACAGTCGCTGGCTTGTATTTGTAATATGGGTCCTTTTTTGGAATAAATTTGTATTTGTGTGCAAGGTGCTGGTGTACAATTGACGCGACTTGATCATGTCTATGCTTATAATCGCTTTGAACTAACGCCTTACAAGCCCCGGTGATGTGTTGTATTGTTTCTGAAGCGCTATTGCAATGCCTACATAGGTCTGTTCCTCGGGTAAGATCTTTAATGATATACTTTCTATAATTCCGTGTTGCTATAACTTGGTCCTGTATTGCTATCATGAAAGCCTCCGTCTCTGGGAACAGTTCCCCGCGTTTGAGCCACTCGTTCGACGCTTGCATGTCGACGTGTGTCTGACTCAAATCGGACCTGTGTCTTCCGTGAAGAGACTTCTGTGACCAATTGATGTGCTTCTGCTTTCTGTCTGTGATGTGTTCGTTTGGTTGTATGTTTGTGTCGTGTAAGTTGAGTGGTGTGAGTTTGATGTCTGCCTGGGAGATTTGATAGTGTAATTGTGAATGTTCTATTTTAGTATGAAAGTATTTCCGTAGGGTGCAAATTTGTTTGTTGTGTAGGTTTTCAATGTCTATTATCCCTCTGCCTCCTTCATTACGCGGTAGTGTAAGTCTTTGTGTGCATGTTTTAGGATGATGTTTTCTGTATTTTGTCATATGGGTGTTAATGATTCGCTGTAGTTTCTGAAGATCGGTCTTTGACCAGTTGAGAATTCCGAATGAGTAGGTTAGCACGGGGATTGCAAAAGTGTTAATAGCTTTAATACTGTTCCGAGAATTTAAGTGGGATCTGAGAATAAGATTGAGTCTGTGTTTAAGTGTTTTCATAAGTTGAGCTTTGGTCTGTTTTTGCTGAATTTGTCTAGCCTGATGAAAACCAAGATACTTATAGGTACTGCTTTCGTCTAAAGGTTCTATTTCGTCGCCACTATTGAGAATGTAACTGTTTTTGTCAGGTTTACCGCGATTGATAGAATTAGTTTTACATTTATCAATACCAAACTCCATGCATATGTCTTGTGAAAATGTTTGTGTGATGTCTGCTAAATTATAGAGCACGTTTTTGTTTGTTGCATAGAGTTTGATATCGTCCATGTACATCAGGTGAGTCAGTTTACCAGTGTCAGTGTGTTCGGAGTTGTGACCATTGTTCAGTGTATATCCTATACCTGACTTATTGAGCAAGAAAGATAGAGGATTGAGTGCCAAACAAAACCAGAGAGGACTTAGAGCGTCTCCCTGAAAAATACCTCGTTGAATATGGATCGGATCAGTAGTTAGAAAGGTGTTGTTACGTTTCAATTTAAGAGCAGTTTGCCATTTTCCCATTGCTGATTGTAAAAATATAATAATTGATGGATGAACTTTGTAATGATTTAAGACAAATATAAGCCAGTCATGAGGCACTGAATCAAAAGCCTTCCGGTAATCGATGTACATAGAGTACAAGTTCTTCTTCTTCCTTAAAGCCTCTTTCATGACAACAGAATCAATGGTGAGTTGCTCTTTACATCCTTGGCTATTTTTTCTGCACCCTTTCTGCTGTTCGGCTAACACGTCGTACTGAGAAAGATGAGCATATAACACTTCACTGATACATGCTGTTAGTATTTTGTAGATCGTTTGGAGGCAGGTTATCGGCCGATATTTTGCAGGGTTCATAACTTCCTTGTCCTTTGGTAAGAGATATGTAACTCCATGTGTGATGTATGCAGGCATAACATGCGGTGTCTTTATAAAATCGTTGATATGATTATGTATATAAGGGTAGGTGCAAGTGAATTTTTTATACCAATAATTATGAATATTGTCTGAGCCAGGTGTTTTCCAATTATGAATGCGCTTAATGACAGCTATGAAAGTTTCGATGGATATAAATTCAAATTGCATATCAGAAGTGTGTTCCGTTTCTAATTTTATATCATGTAACCAATTTGCATCTTTATTGTACTGAACAGGATCTTCCCAAATGCCAGCCCAGAATTCACGCAACACGTCTGAGGAAGGAGACTGATCACCCTCCGAGTTGGTTTGGTGTGTTTGGTCAACTAAATTTCTATAGAAGTGCTTTTCCCCATACATAAACTGTGCGTTTTGTGTTTTCCGGGCTGTACATTTGAGGTACCGTTTGAGTCTATTGGCTGCAGCGTTTAATTTCTGTTTAAGGGTATCCAAAAAATGTTCTAACTCTGTGTTACTGTTTTCGTATTGTGCGTGTGTGTGGTGTTTTGTTTTAATGTTTTCGACAGTTGCTATTACTCTAGGGCTTCTGTTGCCTCTCATGTATTGTATCAAATGGCTTATATCTGCTCGCAAGTTACCTATTTTGTATTCTAACCGTTTTTGCCACGGTGGCTTATTACCTCGCCTGCCTGTCAGTGGGGCCCTGCCTGTCTCAATCTTACTACCGTTACATATTGCTGCCGTGTATGCCGCAGTGTAAATAACTGTCTGAAATGTACTGAAATCCTGTTCTGTGTTTATGTGCTTTGGGATAACGTTTTTGTTTAAGTGTTCAACAATAGCGGCAAATTTTTTAGACGTTTTCTGCTTAGGAATGTAAGGTCTGGAAACCGGGTCAGTGTCTTTGAATCGTTCCAAACTTCGTTGAAACTGTTCCTCTATTTTCTCTACGTTAACTCTTGCATTATTTGGTAATATAACTGTCTCATTAGATTCTTCATTTGTGTTCTGCACATCATGTATAGGAAAAACGTCTTCTTCATCGTTTGCTGTTGTCCCTAACTCATAAATAATCTCGTTATTCTGTGTCTCATATAGCTCAAAGTTGTGTTCATGTCGTATTTCTTGTATTTGTAGTTCTATTTCTACCTCACGCCTTATTTGTCGTACTTTTTCCTGTGTTAATAACCGATTTTGAAGTATGACTCTCTTTTGATCTGATAATCGTTGTTCTGATATATGTGATAGTTGTGGGTAGTTTTCAATAAATTTACTGTGAAGTTTCTTTCTATAACCTGTCATATTAGTCTCTATTTCAGTTACTTCAAAGTAGTATCGGATTATGTTTTCATTTAGTTCATCTGACCAAAACATTCTACCTGTTGTCGATTGTGTGTATGGTGGTTGAGTTAGTTGTGAAGTATGTGAGTGTTCTGTATCTTGCGTGTTTGTTTGTTGATTTGTCTGTAAATATGTTACTACCTCTTCGCGGATTTGGTCAAGTGTGCTTTGGTCAAGCATTTTATTGTTGATTATGGCTCTTTTTTGGTCACCTATTCTCTGTCTTGAAACTTCCATGTGCGGGAATTTACTAATGAATTCTTTGTGTAGTGTATCCAGATATCCTCGCTTTTTCTGTTCTAAGTTAGAAGTAATAAGATATGTGCGCCAAATAAACTTGTTCATATCATCGGTCCATTTCTTTCTCGCACTGGTGGTCAAGCCGGCAGTGGGCTCAGTATTGGTGGCGTTTGCCTCCTGAGCAACATCTACCGACGTTGGGGATATACTAGATTCGCGTGATTCGATTTGTGAGGGATGAGGTGATGAACTGGGTGATGGAAATAAGCTATTCGTTGATGATGATGTCGATACAGTTCGCGTGTCCAGAGGTTGGACGAGGAGAAGGTTGTCCACCTGTTGCGATACGTTGCCCCCCCCAGAATACGTGGGGCAGTCCGAGCTAGTTAGCTCGGAGCGGGATTCTCCATTACTGGTACCCGCCTGGGGTAGTTGTCTGTTTCGGAGACGCATCGCATAGTTGGTTTCGCTATGGCTCCGTTGGTCATTGGTAAGTATGTAGCAAAAAGCTGCCAATGTCCGCCATATTATTATTAAAGGGTTTTTTTCCCATACAGCCGATGTCTTCAATAAAATTATCTATTTTATAGCAATTAAAACGTTGGTGTTCGACGTTTTGACGCTTCTTTCGAGTTTTTGGATACAATTTGAAATTCTCAGGAAATAGGTACAGAGAAGTCCACAGGGAAGAGGTGAACCGACCGCTTCGCCGCGCTACAAATGACGGAACACTTTTCCTGTTTACGACCCACCCATACCCCATCATATTTCACTGACCACAGTATAAGAAAGAGTATCTATTACTAGATACCTGTATGTCGTTCACTTGCACGACACTTTTTACGCAAAACAACACCAATTTTACGAACCAAAACTCACAATCCTACTAATATTATAAACGCGAAAGTTTGTAAGAATGGATGGATGTTTGTTCCGCTTTCACGCAAAAACTGCTGAACGGATTTTGATGAAATTTGGCATACAGATAGACCATGGCCTGGATTAACACAGGGTACTTTTTATCCGGGTAACGCAGACGAAGTCGCGGGCAACAGCTAGTAAAGAATAAAAATTCGATAAAATATGAGGACTCCAAACGGGGCTCTAACAAATTCTCGCCAAAAAAAAAACAGAGGTGACCTACTATGATGGCTCGCACAATATCGACATCCAGCTCTATTTTAATCAACAGCAAAACTTCTCATTGGGGTCTTTTCACTTTTCATTGGGGTCGAAAAGCGAGAAAACTTTGTGGATCTTTCATTACCTAAATGGATTTGCTATGGGATGTCCACTATTTTTTTCTTTTTTATTCGACCCAAGTTCCTTGGAAAGTTATTTAGTTCCATTATCTGAATATACCCTTACAATTTTATTGGTAATAAAAAAATAGGAGTGTTACATAACTACATAAGTCTTATGGGGGTGCTTCAGACCAGCAAACTGAACAACTTTTATTATGGGACCAAGTTCGATATAGCGAAAAAAAATTAAAATTGTCTCATAAGTTCGAAATCTGCTGTTCCATAGAAAATGTCAATAGCTCTCTACTACTCGACCAGAATGTCTGAAACAATTGATATTTTTTCGATACTTCAGGCCCTATAGTAGGTAAAATGTGTTCAGTTTGATGCTTCGAAGCACCCCCTAAAGTATGTAACGCATTTGAGTTTACACCATAATATCATAGCGCCTGGGTAGGTCACAAAATACCTTATAAAATTATGAATATCGTTTATAAACTAAAATTTCATACATTTCTTTAGAACATGTGACTATTTCTCGGCTCAGTAAGCACCGCCGATAAAGTTGAATGAAGAAGCAGAAGCAGAAGCCCGCAAGCTGAATTCTAACGACTTATGCTTGTGTCATAGTGTACTAAAAACGAATAGTGGTGAAGCTCAGCGACCCCTCGCGATAGGTGTATCGAGCGTGGTGTGCGGGGGGAGTGCATCCCAGCCCCCTCTGCCTGCGCACGTACCCTCAAAGCGATTTCAATCTGGGTACGATCTCGTACCACGCAGCACAGCATAAGAGGGAGGTTACACGCATTATTTCGTCATTCTGGTCCATCAGTCTGGTCATGTTTATTTGATTTGAAGGGAAACTGATATAATGAAGCACCATGTTAGTCGGGTCAGTCTCGAGTCAGTTTCCCTTCAGATCAAATATACATGACCAGACTGATGGACCAGAATGACGAAATACTGAGCGTGTAACCTCCCTCTAAGAAAGAGTGTCTATTACTACATACAGTACGGACACTCCCTGCCTCCCACCAACTTTTTACCTCACCCCCTCTATCGCCCTCCAGTTACCTCGGCAGTTACCTAAGAAGAAGACTTAAGGTTCAATGTCTTTGGTTTCGCATGTGCTGACGTCATCTTGTCAATTTCTGTTTTTTATGTTAGCAGTGTCCGGGGTGTGCCCGCACACTACGCGAGCATAGACCCGCCGCGACCTCTGAGCTTCACCACTATTCGTTTTTATCACACTATGCTTGCGTTGAAAGACGTACGTATGTTTTATAGGCAAGTAAGCCTATAGAAACACCGCATGCCGCATAATGCTCAACTCAATGCGGTTGTTTTTCTTAGTAAAATCTAAAACGTTGTGGTTTGTTTTATACGTCTTACTTTACTGCCATTCCAAATAGCTGCGAATATAAGATTGCAGACAATATCGATGGTCTAGAAGACAAACATGCTAATTACAGATTTAGCAATTATTCAGGAGAGTCGATTTTGTTATTTTATAAGTTCAAAACTGTGCATTGGAATCGTGTATATACTGCCTATACTCAGGTAGGGTATTTATTTATATTAATTTTCTCATAAACATAAAATGTAAATTATCAAAATATACTGTAAAAATACCAAAATCATGAAAAAAACCATCACTCAAGTAGTAAGTGATGGTTTTTTTCATGATTTTGGTATTTTTACAGTACAATGTAAATTTTCAAAATATACTGTAAAAATACCAAAATCTTGAAAAAAACCATCACTTACTACTTACTACATAATTTACATTGTACACAAACAATATATTTAATTGTGCATTTAACACTTTTGTGTATATTATTAGCTTTAGTATTTTAGAGGAATTTACTGCTATTGTTTTAAAAAAGACACTAAATATTATTATTTTCTTTATTATTAAGCAAATCAAACATTAACTGTAAGTATTAACTGTCATTATTCAATATAATGAGAACCGAAAGTTTCGTAATGCCATAAGTAACAAAGGTACTTACTGTGTTTGTCAAACAAGTCAAATGTTCTAAATCTCTTTCGCATTATTTGTTGTTAATCAAGGTAGTAAATAACATTCTTTACTATTCTTGGCTTCAACTTGATGTCACTTGCTATAAATGAATTGCTTGCTACACATACTGATTAGACTGAAAGAGACGGAATTATTTGGGTGAGTGGAAACGGTAGAGCATGGTCATTTAATACATTTGGCATTAAAATGTTAAAATATCAAAATTTTGCACTTAGCACGTTTGTCTTCTAGACCATCATCTATCTAAAATTGACACGCACTCAAAAAGATCTCGTACGAAGGCCGCAGAATCGATGACGCACTTTTATTTTATAACAGCTTGAAGGTTTATGACAAGTAGAAGGTTTCGGAACACTATTGAAACCTTCACAAATAACGAAGCTTTTGGGCAATCGTAGATTTGAACCAAAAATATGCGATTATACCATAGAATATACAGGGTGTAAGTGACAGCCTAGCAAATACTGAAACGTTGAACTCGGACCATCAAACTGAACAACTTTCATACCTCAGGAAACGCGAAGAAAGATCAGCTGTCGGTACATTTTAGTCGGGTAGGTAGGTACAGCAGTTTTGTATGGGACAGCAGATTTTTTTTCGCGTTTCCTGAGGTAGGCTCCATATTGAAAGTCGTTCAGTTTGATGGTCTAAATTCACCGTTTCAGTTTTTGCTAGGCTGTCACTTACACCCTGTAGATAGAGCTCACATTGGATTCCTGTAGTCGATTTCGATTACGGCTTTTATAGAAAAGCAGTCAGGTAGGCACCCTGGATATTTGAAAGAGTTATTTTTCGGATTTTAAGTTAGGTAGGTACCTATCAATAGATTGTACTACCTATTTAAGTACAGGGTTAAATGGGTAGGAAAACTATGTTGCCATTAAAACCTTCTCCCTTGTTATCCATATTTTGATCAGAGCTACAAGTTAATTATGAAAGAACAAAATTCGTATTATTAATCATCAGAAGTAGTTTATCAACATCCATCATAATATTACACGTGAAACAATTAGAAAATTACATTAAAACTTTCTCCCTACCCATATTAAAATTGATGTTATCAACCATCACAATTAGTTTATCACTTTATCATCATCGTCATCGTCATATAACTCGTGAAACAATTCGAAAATTCTATTAAAACCTTGTCCATATCCATATTTAAATTGTTGTTATCAATCATCGCAAGTAGTTAATCATCATGGTCATAATCATATTACACGTGAAACAATTAGAAAATTCCATTAAAACCTTCTCCCTATGCTTATTTAAATTCGGTTACAAAAGTAATTTATCCTCATCTATCATCATATTACATGTGAAACAATTAGAAAATAAAGCAAACATTATTGAGCCGTTAGCCACAATTTTACGAGGCAATAAAACTAAAAGGGTGGCTGTGCCATTGAATCATTCGACGACCTCGATCGACCTTACACATAAACATCTAGGTAGGTACCTATAGTAATTTAAATAATAATATGGAGAGAACTAGTGACATTATTCTACTTTCATACATACAAGCATCATACGAGTATAGTAAACCAATTTGGAATGTAGGCCACTGACCATAGAATCTTGTCACAGTAACAATAATATCATTGTGTTGTGTCACAGAAAATTTGCAGTTATGTTTCACATATTTAACGATGATTGTATAGGTGAATGTGACAAGGTTCTAAGGTGGCCTTCATTACAAATTGGCACGATCATTTTCAAAGGGCATTTTCATTCAATATTTATTATTTGAATTGAGAGGAAAATGGTAGGAGAGACCGAAAGCGAAACGAATGGCTCAGAGAGCAGAGCAAAGTCACTGACGTCATCAAGCGTATCGCGAAACTCAAGTGGCAATAGGCTGATCATATCGCCAGAAAAGAAGGCTCGTGGGGCAAAGCACTGTTGGAGTGGAGACCGTGGGGAGAAAAACGTCCAAGAGGAAGACCGCAAATGCGTTGGTATGACGATATCAAAAGAACAGCTGGAGTCAAATGGATAGAGACAGCACAAGATCGAGAAGGATGGCATAGACTGAAGGAGGCCTACACCATTATGGTTGAAAACGGCTAAGAAGAAGAAGAAGATTTATTATTTACTAGCGGCGCCCGCGACTCCGTCCGACTCCGAATCCGACTTTAAATACTCATACCTTGTAACGGACTAGATCGATTTCGTTAAAACAAAGCCTAAATGTTAATCCAAACTAAGCCCTATGCTTCTGTGAAAACCCTGTCCAAATCTGTTCAGTAGTTTTTAAGCGATGCGTGCACAAACAAACAGACGAACAGACAGACTGACATAAACAGACAAAAATTATAAAATGTTCATCCAAGCCTTTACAATTTTATTATAATGTAAGAATAGATATACTAACGGTCAGTTGCAAAAACGATCGTTAGAGTTAATCCTCCATTAAATCTCTTGCACTACTCTAGCTTTTACTACGTCAACAAGACCAAAAGTAACAGCACGAGATTTAATGGAGGTTTAATGAGCGTTTCTGCAACTGATCGTAAAATATAGGCCGAGATCCGACCGTAAAATTATGCACATATTTCTTAGGCGTACGAAATGTGATTCTAGCGTATGTTTACACAGGGGTTAATTCAACTCCGCCAAATTGCCTAGAAAAATCTTGCCGCAAATACCTTTTCCAGTATGATTTTTGATATAACCTTTTCCACCTGTGTGTTTGGGAAGTAAATGAGGTGCCAACGCAAGGAGACCGATCTAAAAAACTGGGAAAACTAGGGTTGCCACCTCTCAGTCTGCCGCAACTCTAGGGTTGCCAGGTTCAAAAATGACTTTTTTGAGGCTGGCAACCCTAGTTTTTCCAGTACTTTAGATCAGTCTCCTTCCGATGGCACCTCATTTACTTCCCTAACAGACAGGTGGAAAAAGTTATATCAAAAATCATACTGGAAAAGGTATTTGCGGCAAGATTTTTCTAGGCAATTTGGCGGAGTTGAATTAACCCCTGTGAAAACATACACTAGAATCACATTTCGTACGCCTAAGAAATAGGTGCATAATTTTACGGTCGGATCTCGGCCTATATTTTACGATCAGTTGCAGAAACGCTCATTAAAGTTAAACCTCCATTGAATCTCTTGCTGTTACACTAGAATCACTTTTCGTTCGCTTAAGAAATAGGTGCATAATTTTACGGTCGCATCTTGGACTAATATAGATTATTCTTACTGCATCTTCAGACTATTGGAACAAAAGTGTGTGTAAGCTTTGAAATCTAAAGCTACTTCATAAACGAATAATTATGAGAGGAAATTCCTCATGAGTTTTATACAGACATAAATTTAAAATTAAACTGCTCTAATTTTGATAAGGCAGCAACTGTTAAAATATTGAATCGGTTTCACTATTAGATCTTGCTGTAAAGAATAAATCACTACAACAAACTATTCTACAAGGTGAAATTGATATCATTGGCATCCTTTTAAACTAAGAGTCTAATCATCAAACTGAACAACTTTTACTATGGGAGCAAAACAATCAGAGCAAAAAAAAATCTGCTGTTGCATACATTTGCATCGCGTAGGCATTGCAGTTTAGTATGGAACAGCTGATTTTTTTGTTACTCCGATTGGCTTGCTCCCATAGTAAAAGTTGTTCAGTTCTATGGGTAGACTCTTAGTTTAAAAGGATGCTAATGATATCAATTTCACCCTGTATAACCTTCTCCTCAAGAGCTATAAATCGCGTGACAATCATTCATGCTGTCGCATGCTCATGCTTTAATATAAACCATCGTTTTTATTAGCACTACCCGAAGGATTATTGATGGAAAAACAAATATTCATGGTAAATTACCCCAAGGTTGTGAACTCGCTACAAAACATTTCAGTCAAAAGTGACATAGTTTCTTTGTCATCATAAGCTCACATGTTTTATTGTTCTTATCACTTGACCTTTCATCTTGATAGTCTTACACCAATATTCTAAGTCGTTTCCTCAAAAGCTTCCTCAACTCTACCTCACTCAAGGATATCTTAAGGTTTATGAGTTGAGAAAAACCTCAACTCATCCCCAAAATCTGTATTCTCTGTCATAATATCGAGGTTCCTCTAGTGAGGTCAAAAAATATTCAATAATTTGTGGTTTTAGATCCTTTATTTCTTTTTTATCACGATTTTTAGAATAGCAAAAGACAAATGCATGCCATCATTTTACGAAAAACCATGCTTCAACGACGTTTACGTATCTCGAGGAGACCCGAGCTACCTTGAATTTGACGTGTCTTTCCTCCACTCTTACTCGACTCGACTGGGGAAATTCCTCAATTTGAGGACCCTTATGTAATTTTGAGTGAGCGTATGTCAACTCGAGTGAGGAAACCTCAAGGAAACAACTAAGAATACGGGTGTTAGTATTCGCAGCGCGAGCCAAGTTCCCTAGTTGTCTAGACCTTCAAGGGCATGCCGCGAAAACCTTCATACTTCCATCAACAACGGAACATAAGGTATAATAATATCTTTGAGGAAATTAGGCTGAATTAATTACAATTTTGTTAAATAGTAAGTTTAAACTGCAATTAACCGTCAACCCGCTTCTCTTGTCACATTAAAATTTAAATTATTATTACTTATATCTTATATGCGATCAATTGGTCGCAGATTATTATTATAATATTGGAATAATTCCATAGGTCTGGTTTATGAAATTCATATTATTTAGCGTTTTATGAAAATTCGATCAAATACTTATTTGAACTAGGTCACAAAATTCGGTTAAAGATCACCTGCAAAACTTCTCTAATTGAAATGCACCCTATGATCAATAAAAAACTGGCCCTAAATAATTTATTTCCAATAGGTAGCTTTGGATGTGTAGTATCTAATCTCTACCGCATTATATTATTGACGTTACACGTTTTCAGCAAAAAAGAAAAGTTTACGAGGGATATTTTCGTTTCGGACCAACCCTACAATGCGGGCATTGTTCTTTTGCACAAAAATACCCCTAAAAAGCCTTGACAGAGTTACTCGGGGCAAATAAATTAATGTCCACATTCTATTCTACTAACAAATGAGATGTGGAACGCGTTCACCTACGTAATTAATAGGTTTTTCTAACATAAATCAAATAGCAGGGAATAGCTAACATGATGCTTGTGTTTTTAAATAGGTCGGTACAATTTTTAGATCTGTCATTTAGATCCATGCAAGCAACGAAAAGATTTTTTAAACTATCTTTTGGATGTAAAAATTGTAAAATATTTATTCATGTGACCAATAGCCAAAAGTTCCAGCGATATAGGTGTCGCTTCAGAAAGTGCAAATACTATATATATCCGTAAGTAGGTAGGGTACCTTCTATCTTTTGTAGGTACCTACATAGATCCTTTCATTATCATATTAAGCTCATGATCAGGATCAGGATCAGGATCAAAGCATCAGTACATCAGTATGAGTGTCTTCACTATATCCTAGTTACAGTAAGTATTGTGAGAGACAGAGCGAGCGTCACTAAGCATTCGTTTAATCCATAATCTAAAATATCTTTAATGTAAAGAAAGTATAAAAATACTTTGAACAACAAAAATCCAAGAACACAATATGAAATATCCCACCACAGACTTTCTGTTAAAAATTGCGCCATTGTACCTACTTTGTACACTCGTAAATAAAACGTAATATAAAGTTACGTGTACCTACAGAAACTACAAAGACGCTATTACATATGTTACAATCATATCGTCTCTAATATGTAATAAGCTTAACCTAACCAAAATCCTAATCCCAGTGATAAGTATTTCTAGTTATTAGTTACCTACATTCGTTCTTTTAACGTTTATGTTTATTTAGATTATTGTCACTCAAATCTCTCATACTAAATGGTAAATGTAGATTATAGTTGCGTAACGTACTCATTTCCATATTCGCTCTAGATTTCCCTGCTCAAACAATAAAGAGAACTCATCTACAAATAAACCATCAATAAGTATTACTCTCACGCCAGTCTTCGAGTCGGCCGTGTGTTTACAGCTGAGACGGAAATCTGTCAACACAATCTATTGATGTTCTTTCAACAGAAGCATTTAATGCTTTGATGGAGTAATCTGACATCTGCATATATGCTTGGGCACTTTCTTCACGTATCGGTCCTTCAACTTATCAATTGAATGCTGGATACGCGACTTATTGGCGACATTCCAACGTAAAAAACTTCCTGGTTCATGATAAAGTTTTTAGAAGTATCAGCAGTTGTATACTTTCAGTACTATGGACACATTTATTTGTATCTGCTAATTTATTTGTGAAAATAAATAGGTACATTTAAAGCCGACGCCATCCAGTCTGCACTGGAAAGCTTAGCGCTTTAAGTATGGAGCTGACCTCGTACTGGATACTGAAATGGGATTAAAGAACGACTGGAACCATTTTTCGTGTCGACCCGCACTTTCCGCAGTGCAGACACGTCTACTTGATCAGCGTCACTCATTTGTCTCTGTGTTTGCAAACTGTACGTACCTTGTTCACAACTATTTAAATCTACCATATACAACGTGTTAATAAATTAGCGCAAAACCTCATACACCCCAACTGATTTATAACAAAATAATTAGAATGCAATAATAATTTCATTATTTTTATAGTTAAAATTTAAAGTTATTCGCATTTTAAGTTTTGAGGCAAAAATGATTTGTTATCATTTCAGCACTAAAAGAAAGCGCTAACGTACTCATGGATACATTTTTATAATCTTGTTTTGGTAGTAAGTAGGGTGAGTGTGCCCGTGAGGTGGGTTGACACCGGGTTCAGAAAATTTTAAATTTTGCAAAAAAAATAATTAATATTTAAAAAAAAATTACCTATGTTGAAACCATGATAATTCGATTCTGCTCTCGATTCTAAACAAACTACTTTCTAGTTTTGCGTTAATTCATTAACACGTTGTATACAGGGTGTAAAATTAAATGGAACACTTACTTAAAGGGGTGCTTCAGACCATCAAACTGAACAACTTTCAGTATGGGACCAACACTGAAATCGCGAAAAAAAAATCCGCTGTCCCTGTCCCATACAGTTTCAGTTTCAGTTCTTTATTGCCTTAAAATGCATGTATACATAAGATGGAATGATGTAAGGTTACAAGGGAATCAATGCAATTTTTACCCAAGGGTGTAGCAAATATGTATAAGTAAAATTATATTTTAGAATTTTAACAATAAATCAAAATATTTAAAAACACAAGCTACATTCTTATTATTAAATAACACCATGTCAAAAACTATATTAATTACAATAAAAATATTGGACGGCTACAAAACTGCAAACATAAACTCGACAGAAATGTATGGGATGACAGCAGATTTCTTTATCGCGATTTCGACATGAGAGAAAGTTGTTCAGTTTGATGGTCTGAAGCACCCATTGAAGTAAGTGTCCCATTTAATTTTACACCCTGTATAAGTGATGATTTTTATTCTTATTAGAATTTTTATGATCTACAGATCAAGATGATGATGACATGATTCTGAGATCCCGTAATAGAGATAAACATTAGAAATAATTTTGTTTACCTGAACCGATATACGGTCACGGGGAGCCGAAAGGTAGAACGGGTAAATTTTAAAATTTAAATCATAGCTGCCCGAAAAAACCAGACTCCTAATTAGATAGAGTAAGTAGCTATGAACTTGATCGCAGACAGATGCCCTTTTCTGAACATCATAATTCCCTCTGGACTCTCGTTCCATTCGTGTTATGTCACAGTCTGTCAAAGCGATTTGTCGAAATCGATTCAGCCGTTTGGCAGATACGAGGGAATAAAAATACTGATTGTTGGGTTGGGATTCATGAAACCTAATCACAAATATGTCGTCAAAGTAAATATTTACCTACGCTCATGGATAAACTGTTAATATCTACGTTCCAATATACATTATTTGTTACAATATGGGACAAAAACAACATCATATAGGTACAGAAGTGCGATTTTTGAATATCATACGAGCGAGGCGGCAGTAGAAATACCTACCTAATCTCCATAGTAATATTGACATTTTCTACTGCCGAGTCGCTCGTATGATGTTCAAAAATCGCACTCGGGTTCAACTTAATAATATGAATATGATTTTTTTCGCGATTACGTCATTATAGAGAAAATTGTTTAGTTTAAGGTTAGTATACAGGGTGAAATTGATATCATTAGCATCCTTTTAAACTAAGGCTCTACCCATCAAACTGAACAACTTTTACTATGGTAGCAAACCGATCGGAGCAAAAAAAACGCCTTTTCTATACTAAACTGCAATGCTTTCTCGACTCAAATGTATGCAACAGCAGATTTTTTGTTCCGATCGGTTTGCTCCTATAGTAAAAGTTGTTTAGTTTGATGAATAGATTCTTAGTTTAAAAGGATGCTAATAATATAAATTTCACCCTGTATACATAAAGATTAACTTCGTTCCTTTTGGATGTAGTAATAGTAATATAAATATTAAATTAGTATACTTATATTAAATACATACCAAGTGTAAGTTAAAACACCAGGAATATTATATTGTTTTGGATCACGTCTGGAATTAAAACCATTTCCTGTACTTTTTTATAATGTTTACGACTGTGATCTGTTTATGTGCCTAATAAATAAATGAAATGAAATTTCTAATCCGAACCTTTTAGGAAAAGTTGTTCCATGGAAATTCACAACTTTCACTGCACTGCTGTTCAATCAGCTGATTGTTGTTTTCATTATAGGGAAGAAAGGCACTTACCACAGTAAGAACTTTTCTAAGGTCATTATGTAACGAAGACACGTCGACGCCTCGACCGGCATCTCCCAGCCTCCTCAGGGTGTCCGCCAGGGGACCCGACAGCGCCCGTAGCTGCTGCCAGGACCTCGCGTACTGCCGCCGCACCAGCTCGATGATGGTTGACGTCAGCGCCAGCCCGATCAGGATGTATAAAGTACATAGTAGCATGTACTTTGGTCTTTCTGTAAAATTACGTGCCGATTAGTAAAACTGTCAGAATTTGTTTTGAAAGGTGTCTTTGTTTTTATCTTTTGAAGATAGTTCAGGTCAAATCTGTTGTATCCTCTTTGACACGGATAATGCCTATTAAAAAAGTATCAAAGTGGTAGGTAATGCAAACCCCAGAGTTCCAAGTTCATTCATTATTAGAGTGATTTACTACCGGAAATTTCTTAAACAACCTAAGGACAATAATTGCAGAACTGGCCCTGTACCCCAAAATTTTATATATCGCCTTTATTTCGGTCCGCACTTCCTTGCAATAGAGTTGACATTGGAACGAAAACCTCCACGCAATGCGAAGTTCGAATGTGCGGGTACATCTAGAGGCCCAGGTTCTCTTGGATATGGATTGGAGAGCGGATGGAGAGGACATCAATGACTGATATAATAATAAATGTATTTTTAAGTCAATTAATTACATACCTCGTTTTATTATTATAATATCATCCATTCATGTCCTACTAATATACAAAGGGCTCCATCCGTTCTCTTCAAGAGACCCTGTTCTGCAATGCGATATCAATTTCGTTCCGTCACCGTCTAGGTCTGGTTTGACGCCGATTTCTTTACGATTTTAAAAAACATACAAACTTTACGAAATGAAAAATGACGGCAACAATAAATAAACAATCTTACTTGGTACAAGATCACCAAATCCAATAGTTGTCATGGTGATAAAACAGAAATAGAATCCGTCGTAAAAGCTCCAGTCGTCCTCCCACATCTTGAACAGCCCGGCCCCGGCAGATAAATAAATAAATAGAAAGCACACTGCCCACAGGGCGTACAGAGATCTTTGACTCGCTGGATTCGCTTCCGCCACCCGAGTGCAACATTCTGTAAACATTATTATGTGTTAACACAAATTATCGCAATACCCGAAAACTGTTTTGTACATAGATTAGATAATCCAACAGATCAAGAGATCAGATAGTCAATGGCTGGTTGATCCAAATGTATGGATCAGCAGATTTGGTTTTCACTATTTAAATGTTTCTCTTAGCGTGCCTTAGCCAACGTTGTTTGGTTTAACGGTCTGAAGCACCCCATAAGGGTTGAACCTCATCTGGCAGCACCGCATCGCCCTTTACTGTCGCTCCATCCTTTTCTGTCACTAAGGAACGTCATTTGCTTGAGCGAATAAGGTGGCGGAACGCGACAGCACGCCACAGCACCGCCGCGCGCGATCGCGTTCCGTCTATCTTATTTGCTCTAGCAAATGACGTTCCTGAATGACAGAAAAGGATGGAGCGACAGAAAAGGGCGATGCGGTGCTGCCAGATGAGGTTCAACCTTAAGTACCTATGTAGCGCATTTAAGTTGACACCCTATATGTATTGGAAAAGTGACCTCAGACACGGAATAGATTACAAAATATTGTTTAGTTATCGATTATGTAATATTGGATATTCCAACATTTTACATAATCTTTAACTGATTTGAAAACCTGTCTCCAGGTTTTAATGGAAGATACTGAGGGTATTATTTTTCCTCTGGAAAATGTTGGATGAATACAACGATCTTCTGTCTGTTCAGTCAAGGACCAACACTGAATCCGCTGAATTTTTTACGATTTTACTGATACCATAGCAAAATTGGTTTTATAAATTTGATAAATAGATTAAATAGTCATTATAACGAAATTAGATTCAAATCAGATACCTACTTTTCATGATAGATAAACCCGTAGAAAAGTATTTTTCTATGGGTAAATCATTCAATCAAATTAGCCCATTTCAACCCACTGCCCGCTGTAGGAAATAATCCACAAATCCTCACGGTCCTGTGCTAATCTCATCCAATGCGAACCCGTCACCCTCGTATTCTATGGGTAAATCGAAAAGGAAATGATAGACGTTTAAAACTTACTCGGCATCGCAGGCATTTGCTTAGCAATCATAGAGACGACAGTTGCGAAAACTCTGCCCAAGTCGGCAATAACCGTGAGCGTCAGAGGTATTCCAATAATCGCGTACACGATACAAAATAATCGGCCCCAAAACGTTTCCGGTACTATGTTTCCGTAACCTGGAAAAAACTAAGTTTCAACATACAACTGAAAGGTCAGTAATTTCATATCATATATGTTCTAAAATTATGGTGATAAGTTAGGTATATATATAGGGTGCTTCTTAATATGCTGACACTTTTTGAAGGGGATGATCAGACCTTCAAATTGAACATGGTTCTCTATGGCATCAAAATCGAAATCACGAAAAAAAAAACTATTCGAGCCAAAATGGGACGGGACGGCAGATTTTTTTTCGCGATTTCGATGTTGGTCCCATAGAGATAGTTGTTCAGTTTGATGGTCTGATCATCCCCTTAAAAAAGTGTCAGCATATTAAGAAGGTCCCTGTATACGTAATGTAGTCAGCAACGCAGCATATTAATAATCTAATCTACATTGGTGTCGATTCGAACTGTGCCACGACATAACTTAACTAAATGTATTCCTGTCACTTTCTAAAATAAGATAAAGAAAAGAGACAGAAAACCAACAACTGACTTTAGTGCTGTCAAGTGACGTTACACGCCCAAAATAAGATGCCATCTAATGTACGCCAATCGCAACTACCCAATATCAAACTGTACAAAAACATGTATAGTCATTCCTTACCGTCGCACACAGATTGCCATAAGAGTGACAGAGCTAGATTAGACGTTAATCTGTTACGTCTGTTAAACAAATGTCACCACTTTTTAAGCAAATTCAAGCAAAATTCGTTCTTAACATAAGGAATTAGCTGAGTCTTCCAACTAGAGGTCTGGTGACAAAATGATTCAAGACGGTTCCGTTTACTATTGACATTTCACTTATTCTAATGGCCGGTTGTCATAAGTGTGACTGGATTTCAAGTAGCGTTTCTATGTCTTGCTTTATATTATTTATCTACCCCTATATTTGATCTTTGACGCCATCTTATTTAAGGCGTTTTTGGGCGTGTAACGTCACTTTGACAGCACTAAAGTCAGTTGTTGGTTTTCTGTCTCTTTTCTTAATCTTATTTTAGAAAGTGACAGGAATAAATTTAGTTAAGTTAAGTCGTGGCACAGTTCGAATCGACACCATTATCTACTCATAGAAGTACTTATATTTTATGGAGTAGGTAAGTGGTTTCAGTAAATCCATTCATCCAAAGACAGAATTATTAAGGACTGTGGAGCCACTACAGCCCTTTATCATTTTGTTGTGTAGGCTTGGCGTGGTAGAGCATCTTGATGACTTGGTGGATCATCATCATTATCACAGCCAAATACACGTCCATTGCTAGACTTAGGCCTCTCCCCAAGGATCGCCACAACGGACGGTCCTGCCACAGTATAAGACAGTAATCCATCTTCATGCAATATTAATGGTACCAAACGCAACTTGTATGTGTGCTCGCCGAACGTACGACCGACGATATCTCAGGCATCCAAAGCAGCGCCAGACTAGGGTTGCCAACTTTTTTAAGACCAAATATAGTATTTCGAGCCTTAGGGCCCGAAAAAATATAGTAGATCGGGGAAAAATAAGAAAAAATATAGTAGGTATTTTTCAAATTTGTTAATTTAAATTTTTTCAAAAAAATAAGAATAAACCAAAAAGTTGCAAAAAATAAGAACCTTAAGTTCCTTAACAATCAGAACTTGATATTCGCCAATCATTTCTCTATTTCATATTCGTTATAGAAAATAATGCATCCTGTAAACGCAGAAGTCGCTGGATTCGATACAGAAATAATACAATTTCTAAAAAAATAGATAAATCTGACTTTAGGAAAACTTGTTGTCATTTTTCAGTAGTATATTTAGTAGAAAATTGTTTATGGAACAAATTTTATGAAGAGAAAGAAAATTGTTAAACTAATGTTAAGTTATTGGTCATTTTTATTGGACCTAAGTACCAATATATTTAAATTATCTATAAATTATTTGCTCATCAAAATATAGTAATTTTGCCTACTACTATAATTCTGAGAAAAATATTTATATTTTTCACAGAATTATAGTAGTAGGGCCCCTAATATAGTAGGATACTATATTATATAGTAGGGTTGGCAACCCTACGCCAGACGGAGCTACACGCGGGGATATTGTCAGTGTGTGAGTGTTACGAGGCGTACGCCGCGTTTGGTGCCATTGTATGAAGATGGATTACTGTCATATACTGTGGTCCAGCACTGCCCTCATCCAACGGGGTCCCAGTTCCCGCCGCCTTCACCAGGTCCTCGGTCCACCTTCTAAAGGGCCTACCCACACTGCTGACTGGTTACCTGGCTTTAATGTCGTTTGTACAATATGCTTACATGTTCGTACACACCTATAGTGGTGAGCACGGTGGATGAAAAGAACACTGCCTGCAGTATGCTCCATTTTTCCTCTGCCGGAGGAAAGTTTTTCTCTACTTCTAATGATAAGCCACTGGATGATGCTTCTTCTAACACCTTGGAACAAGAACTGTTATTATTCGTCTAAATCTAAAAAAAGTTCATGAACACTTTTGAACCTTATGTTCATAGAAATAAAGGTGAAAAATATGCATCAACTTTAATTGTCGACTGTGCATTAATACAAAAGAGGGACAAAAAGGTTTTGCTACAATACAAGCATTATGAAACGGTAACTATAACTGTATGTGAGAGCTAATTTCATATCGTAATACCAATATTATAGGTATACTAGCGACCCGCCCCGGCTTCGCACGGGTGCAATGCTGATGTAGTGATGTATTATATACATACCTATATAAACCTCCTTCTTGAACCTATCTATTAAAAAAACCGCATCAAAATCCGTTGCGTAGTTTTAAAGATCTAAGCATACATAGGGACAGACAGACAGACAGCGGGAAGCGACTTTGTTTTATACTATGTAGTGATGTATAGTCCATTTAGGTGACCATTATACCTAGACATATATCTCTCCTTGATACATCTCCCATAATTTTAGGCCAGCAAACAGCTATGAGAATAAAACGCTGACCACTACGGTACAGAACCTAGTTACCCAATAAAAAATTTTTTTTTTCTTATATGCTTCGTGGTTCTTGACTTAGTAGGTACACAATACCACCATGTCGGTAAGAGAGCGACTGAGACAGGTTTCCCAGTTGACCCAGCCTAGCACCAATCATTGACCCCTCATTCCATATTAAAACCATCATGCTTCTAGAGAACCTTTCGTCAAAGATTCTAAGGCGAAATGCGTTAGTATATTTATGTATCATCATCATCAGCCTCCAATTTAAATACATATAACTATTAAATAATACCAACCCTTTCGTAAATAGCCAAGTGATCACTGAGCAGTTGTTCGATACTAGCATCGTAGGTAAGATTTCCGTTGCGATCCGAGACAAAACGAATAAGGTTCCATCGTTCAGTGAGCAGGCGATCCCTGTGAAACTCCTGCTTGGCCATTTCAGCTGGGTACTCGAGGGCGCGGAACACCTGTGCAAAGTGAATAACACTTAATTACATAACTTGTAAGAGAACATTTTACGTCAGATAGTACCTACATACTATACATAGAACATTATAAGAGAGGGCTAGAAATGCAAAGTAGGGCTTTTGCTTCGGAGACGGCTGTCGCCACTTGTCTTCCCGCTCACGCTGCTATTATCACTCATGCCCTCTCGCTCGCACCACGCCGCGCGCCTTAGGTTTGAACGTCATCTGGCAGCACGGCTCGCCTTTTTCTGTCCCTCCAACCTTTACTGTCACTCAGGAACGCCATTTGCTAGAGCAAATAAGACGGAACGCGATTGAGCGCGGCGGTGCTGCGGCGGTGTTACGCAAATCATTGCATAACCTGTGGCGATACGTTCCACGCCTACTTTGCACTTCTAATCCCTCTTATAATGTTCTGTGGTATTATACGTTGAATTCGGCTCATTTTCTAGATTAAAACAGGTTCCCTTTGTCCCTTTTTTGTTTTTCCCTTTAATGTCATGGCAATAGGTTGAACAGTCGAGGCGTATAAGTGACACAAACTTTCACATCACTAATATTAGGTAAGGTAGGGTAGTTAGGATGAAAGTAAAAGATAATACGTGATATACTCTTGATTGATAAATAGAAAAAAATATTGATTCTATCTAATGAGATTTCTTCCGTCAAGTTTCTAAGGATCTCTATAAATACCTTCAGTCATTCATGATCTAGGCCTTGGCTAGAACCGATAAAAAAAATTAGAAAATGTAAATACCTAGTAAACTTGTAAGACACTTGGTAGGCGATTCGCTACCAAGCAACTTCCTCGTTGCTTGAAGTTGTCTTTACTAATTGGCGAGGATAATTAGCATAGGAATGCACCATTCGAATTCGAACGCATTCACATTTGGTCGAATGAAATAAATGCTGTGATGAAGGTTTTTACGCTACGATAGAAATCACCTCTACAATAGGTGACCTGTCAACCAAACATAAAAAAAATATATTCAAGTACTTTGTTATTTTTTTTATTAGTCACATAAAATTCTTAGAAACAGTAGTATAATAAATAAAGTCCATCTACAACTTAAAAGTAATTAAGCACATTTTAATGTTCGACACGATTTTAGATAAAATAATTAAATACCTAATTTTATAAAACAGTTACGATTTCACTTAAAAATTTTTAAACTCATCTTCGTAAATGGCCTTTGAAAGCTTCACTAACTTCATCTCACTGATATCAGGGAAAAACTCTGCCTCCCCAAGATTTTTTGTCTCCGGAATAAAAGGTGGTTTCAATCTTTGATGTAGTAATGAATTCCAATTTATAACAGAGAACCATGGATGGGTTTTTATATCGAACACTCCAGCTTTCAGAGAACCGAAGCGCTTTGATGGGTCAACCTCCAAGAGGTGTTTACATATACCTTTACAGTGTCCCACAATATTACTAGGGCATTTATAACTACCTACTAAAATTTTTTCATAAAGCTTCATCGGGTCTGTATTGAAAAACGGGGGGAAACCGGCGTTCATTTCAAATATTAGAACTCCTAATGCCCACCAATCTACTGCATAGGAGTACCCTTTAGACAGTATCACTTCCGGTGCTATGTACTCTGGAGTACCACACAATGTCCACGTTCGATTCTTTACTATTTTGCAGAAGCCAAAATCACCTAGTTTTATGTAACCCGATTGATTTATAAATATATTCTCGGGCTTAAGGTCTCTGTGGATGACACAACAGTGGTGAAGATATTCCAAAGCTAATACCATCTGTGCAGCATAAAACTGGGCCAGTAGTTCTGATAGAGCTCCAGACTTTCTTACTAAAGTAAATAATTCGCCACCGCCTTCGAAGGGAAGTACGAAATAGATATATCCGTTGTCTTTACAGGTGGATATTAAATTGATGACAAAGGGAAAATTTACACTTTGTAGAATTTTCCTTTCCAGAAATATTTGGGCAGTATTTTTTTTTTTTACTACTTCCTCTTTTTCCACAGCTTTCATTGCAAACGTTTCTAAACTGGACTTGTCTCGGACGAGGAAGACCGTTGCGAATGCTCCACTTCCTAAAGTTTTTATTTTGTCGTAGTCCGTTGGTGATTTGTTATACATTACAGGGTTTAACGCGATACTATTAAACTCGTGCTTGCAGACATCCAAAAACCGTTTGTGGTTTATTTGATCTTCGTGAGTGTAACATTTTGGTTTTTCTTCTATTGTATCATACGCCGTTATCATTATAGTTAAAAATAAATTGATCATATGATACATGTATGATAATCACATAGTTTAATATTGGTTTTATATCATAATCTCACGTTTTTATAAAAAATCTAAGATTATAATAAATCATGATGCATGATGGACAATCCGAATATGTGATAATCAGCAAGGAATATAATACTCCCTAATAATCAGTGATAATGTGATTTTAGTGTCACAATCAAAGAGAATATAATCACTACGTTTTAAAAAATAAATCAATACAAAGATCCACTACACTAATCAAGCAGTAGCTACCATAGACAGGCTGCTACCAAAAAAAACTTTATAATCCTGTCGGATGCTACTACACAGTTCACAGGTGTAACAAAACACCCAACTAATACCTACTTAAGGATGTGCTTCAGCCCATCAAACTGAAACTGCAACTTTAACAATGGAGCCAATATCGATTTCGCGAAAAACTGTTCTTTACATTTGAGTAGTCAACATATTTCTGGCAAACGGGATCGACGAAACGGCGACGTATGGGGCACGCACCGTGGTGCAGCTCCATACCTACAGGGTGTTAGGGTAAACAGTTGCATTACTTCAAAGGGTAATCACGATACTGAACAACTTTCTCCAAGAAACCGATAGCAAATTAGTTTTTTTCGACTTTTCATACAAACGTTCGATCAGCTGATGTAGTATCTGCTTAGACAATTTATATCGAGACTCGCCTTGCGGTAGCATTTCCCCTCTGCCACGGTATAAGAACAATTGATCTTGTGCATTTACACCCAATTTATACCTAATACCTTCTCATTAAACGAGACAGCTATAATAGCGAAACAATAATTTTGAACTTCGACGCCACACACGTTCACACGAGATTACTTTTCATGATTTTTAACATTCAAAATTAGAATCTAAGGGGAATAAAATCCAAAGTTGCGGATTTCATGTTACCTCGCCCCCCGCAAAAAGTGGCAGAAATGTTTCTTAGTAGAATGACATGCGTAACTCGTCCCTATATAAATTGTCTAAGAGTATCTACATTTAGTACGGAAAGTCGTAAAAAAAAATTGTGAATTTCCTGATAGAGTTTTTTGGGAACGTTATTGAATTTTTCCACCCAGCACTACAAAGTGCCCCGCGGTAGCGGCACGATGCGGGAGGGTGTGGAATACACATACATACATAAACTTACGACCATAATCACTTTCGGGGTGGTCTGAAACTTTACTACAACTGTTTAAGAACTACTTTCTGTTTACTTTTACTACTTTCTGTTTACTTTTACTACTTTCTGTTTAAGAATGTAGTTGTAGCAATGCTCACATTTAGCAATTTTGGTTTCAGCATGGAATGACGTGTCAAGTGGTGAAAAGGGTGTGAAATATGACGTAACAGCACTTAGCGTTATATAGACAATCGACAGACGCCATATTTCACCCCTGACGTCATATTTGACCTGTATAAATATAGATCTTAATCTAATGGGTTAGCGCTCGTAGGTTAGCGCTGATATGGGAATAGTATCTATTGGTACTATTAGTTCTACTGTACCTACTGCTTGATTAGTGTATTAACATTAATGTCAGCTGTGACGGCAATATAACTCTATGCCAGGAAGCTGGCAAAGGTATTGATGCATGCATCTAACCCATAGACATTATTATGATCTAACCATCATCTAACCTTCTTGCAAAATTACAAAGATTTGTTTATGGGATCCATAATACCTTTGCCAGCTTCCTATGGGATTTGTACGGAATTCCAATGGGCAATGGCACCATACCTATTTCCAGCTTCCTGGGCCATGGGATATGATCTATGCAAGAAGCTTGGATGCATTGACCAAGAATTTTTGCTTACGCTAGCTTGGACAATTTGGTCTATACGATCTATGAATGCCCCGCCTAGACAGAACTTCAGAAGGACGACTACGGACGACATCAAGCTACCTCAGCACCAGATTCCATTCTAGGGTCCTTCTTTATTAAGCACACACACAAATCATTGCTGACACTTTTTTAAGGGCATGATCAGACCATCAAACTGAACAACTTGGGGGTTGGAGTCACTCGCGTCCGTAGGTTTACCCTCGAGACCCTACACGTGACCCCTGGGTGGTGCTAAATGAGTGACAACTTACCGGTGGTAGGTTTCGGCCGAGGCTGGTTACCATCCTCCGGACTGAGCCGTGTCGCCAAGTGGTATTAACCATGTTTCGCCATGAAGTCCGGAGTTGCCCCATGGAGGATGGGTCTGAGCAGTAGTGTCGCGTCAGAAGACCGTTCACAGGCTGCTGAACTCTGCTACACCGGCTGGCTGGTTTTGGAGGCTAGCGGGATCCGAAGCACGGTGCTCCGCTGGCCGACCGCAGGAAGTAGGGGGCCCAATTAGCGGGAAAGCCACCCGTGAAAGGCTGCCCCGCCACCTAGCGAAAAATCCCGGGTTGCTCCACCATGCCGGTTGGCGACCGGATGGGAGAAGTTGGTGGGCAATCCCGGGGGGGTTCGGGCGTCCCCGCGGTCTCCAACCCAGCTATCTTAATGTGTGGCAGACTTCAGTATACTATCTGGCTCGATTGATGCGACTCCTCGCTCAACTACCGTCCTCCTGCCTATTCGCTCTTCGAAAAAAACAATGAAAGGTTCTAAAAGGAAGAAAGTTAAACAGCGGTTGCACGTTCTCCCTCTAAAAGTGCACCTTTGCAATATCCGAGGATTGCACTCAAATCTCGTAGCAGTCCACCACCACCTAGAGACTGAAAAACCACAACTGCTGTTTCTCACCGAGACGCAGATCAGATGTCCGGCAGACGCGGCGTACCTCAGCTACCCTGGGTACTCTCTGGAGCATAGGTTCGTTCCGCACGCCGGACTCTGTGTGTACGCTCGCGATGACATCTGCATCAAGCGTCTCAAAAACCTTGAAGACCCTTCCTTCTCAGTATTGTGGATACTGGTGGAAACAGGTTTCGAACGAATTGTTTACGCCTGTGTCTACCGTTCGCACAGTGGAGATCAGGAGACAACTAGGTTGTTCGACTATCTTGGAGAGGCGGCTGAGGAGGCTCAGCTTAGGTATCCTGAGGCGCAACTGACCCTTCTGGGCGACTTTAATGCTCACCATCAAGAATGGCTGTTCCCCTACCAGAAGACCGATCACGCTGGACGAGAGGCGCGCAAACTTGCACTATCGCTAGATCTCAGCCAGCTGGTCAATTGTGCCACACGGATACCTGACGTTGACTTTCACACGGCCAACTGTTTGGACCTTCTGCTGACAACTGATCCAGACAGATATTCTGTGTCGGTATGTGCCCCTTTAGGTACCTCCGACCACTGTCTGGTGAAAACTGTATCCGTATACTCCCCACCTGATCAGGGCCATTGTGGTAAGAGACGGGTGTGGCGATACAGGTCAGCAGATTGGGACGAGATGCGACACTTCTTTGCTTCCTATCCTTGGCGGCAAACCTGCTTTTCTTCTGGGGAATCGTCGAGCGCTGCGAACGCGGTTGCCGAAGTGATACGTCAGGGTATGGAATATTTTATTCCGTACTCTGACGCGTCAACCGGCGCCAAAGCTCGCCCATGGTTCAACGCTGATTGTTCCCGTGCTGAGGTGCTGAAACAGTCAGCGTATATGTCCTGGGCTGATGCTCGAAAGCAGAAGGCTCCGAACACAGAAAAACTGAAGAAAGCTTACAACAAAGCCGCCAAGTCTTGCAAAAAGGTGTTGCGAAAAGCCCGGTTCGACCATATAGGTCGTATAGGGGCTAAGCTTGCCTCCTATCCAGCTGGCAGCAAAGCGTTTTGGTCGCTTGCCAAAGCAGTGGAAGCAAACTTCGGCCGTCCCTCCCTGCCACCGCTAATAAAACCTGACGGATCGCTAGCTCACTCGGCGGAGGAGAAAGCAAATATATTTGCTAATCTTTTTGCCGGGAATTCGCATCTGGAGAACTCAGATATAACACCACCTACCATTCCTCGTACTGAATGCTCAATGGCATCAGTTTACATTCGCCAAAAAGAGGTTCTTAAAATCCTGCGTTCTCTAGACGTGAACAAGGCTAGCGGACCCGACGGAATCCCAGCAATTGTCCTACGCACCTGTGCTCCTGAGTTGTCTCCTGTTTTAACACGCCTGTATCGCCTCTCACTTAAGACTGCGGTAGTCCCAAGGTCATGGAAGCTTGCCAACGTGCAACCCGTGCCCAAAAAAGGCAGTCGTGCCGACCCTGTCAACTATAGACCAATATCAGTCACTTCCATACTCTGCAAGACTATGGAACGTGTACTTAACAACCGGCTCCTGGCATACCTGGATCATAACGACCTCCTCAGTGACCGTCAGTATGGGTTCCGCCCAGGACGGTCCACGGGGGATCTTCTTGTGTATGCCACTCATCTGTGGAGCGAGGCTGTCGAGAGATACGGGGAGGCACTTGCCGTGTCTCTTGACATATCCAAAGCCTTTGACAGGGTCTGGCATGCAAGCCTTTTAAGCAAGCTTCCATCATATGGAATTCCGATTGACCTATGCAACTGGATAGCTGACTTCTTGAGCGAACGATCCATTCGAGTAGTCATTGATGGATACTCATCGGATCAAATGGCTATTAATGCCGGTGTTCCTCAAGGGTCAGTTCTGTCAGCCACTTTATTTCTGCTGCATATAAACGACATGCTTGTGCCCGGAACCTTTGGGTATGCAGACGACAGCACTGTTGCTGACAGATATCTGTCCGGTGCAGGGGTCAAATTGGACGTTACTCAATCTTGTCGAGAGGCCATGGTGCAGCGAATAAACTTGGCCCTTGAATCTGTGTCCGACTGGGGTGATACTAATCGGGTCAGTTTCAACGCAAGCAAAACACAGGCGTGCCTTTTCTCCACAAAACGGAGTCCCTTCGCTTTGACCCCGACTTTCCGAAATGTGTCCATACCGATAGCTGATCGCCTGGAGCTCCTTGGCATTAACATATCGTCCGATCTGAATTTCGGACGGTACATTGAGTCCATGGCGAAAACCGCAGCGAAAAAACTGGGCGTCCTCTCGAAGGTCAGACGGTACTTTACTCCGGGACAGCTTCTACAACTTTATCAAGCACAAGTCCGATCGTGTATGGAGTACTGCTGCCATCTCTGGGACGGGTCTGCCCAATACCAGCTGACCGCGCTGGACTCAATCGACAGGCGTGCCAGGAGGCTCATAGGTGATCCAACCTCGGTGGCGAAGCTACAAAGTCTTGAGCATCGTCGCAAGGTAGCCTGTCTATCTGTTTTTTATAGGATACACTTCGGAGAGTGTGCGACTGAATTACATGATCTGATACCACCGTCTCCCTTTCATCTGCGGGGGACGAGACGCAGACTGGGTTTCCACCCCTATGTCGTTGACCTACCAGCAATTCGCACGAAGAAGTTTGCTTCTTCTTTTATAATGCGCACGGCTAAGGAGTGGAATGCCCTGCCTGCGGACCTGTTCCCTGAGCAATACAACCTGGGCCTCTTCAAGGCAAGAGTGAATAGGCATCTTTCTAGGTAAGCATGCTACATCTTCGGCCTCATCATCACTCAACATCAGGTGTGATTGGGGTCAAATGCTTACCTATCACACATAAAAAAAAAAAAAAAAAAAAACTTTCTCTATGGGACCAACATCGAAATCGCGAAAAAAGGCCGTTGTCCCATACTATTTGGCTCAAGTAGGTTTGCAGTTTTGTATGGAAGAGCTGATTTTTGAAAATTGAAAGTTGTTAAGTTTGACGTGTGATCATCCCCTTAAAAAAGTGTCAGGATATTAAAGAAGGACCCTATACAGGATGTAACAAAACATCCTAGTAATACTTAAGGGGGTGCTTCAGACCATCAGTCTGAACAACTTTCACTATGGAGCCAACGTCGAGAAAAAGTTAAAAAAAATCTGCCGTCCCATACATTAAATGTATGGGACGGCAGATTTTTTAAACTTTTGACTTAAACTCAAATTTTGAGTCGGGACGGTAGGGGAGAGCGGGGCTGGAAGTTACCGAGGTTAGTTGTTCCGATGGATATAGCTCCGCGAAGAAAAGATATATCGAAATGCGTGAAGTGTGGTGGACCTTAATAGGCCCCTGCGCAGATATGGCAGCCATTTTAGTTGAATTTGCGCCGGCCAGGAAGTGGATGTATGTCAAGTGACCCTGCGACACGACCTGAGATTTTCCAGTTTATACTTTTTGGTCTAACTCGATTAATAGTTAATCTATTTATGAGTCTGTGACTGTGGATTGTAGAGAAAACGTTTGAGAATTGTTTTTGATGTAATTATTTGAATTATTCCATATCTTGGCCATAATTTTAGGTAAACATTAAAAAAATAATTTTGGGGTTAAATGTTCCGTTGCTATGGGGCTGGTTGTGCCGCGGAAAAATCAACCCCAACATTACTAAATTTTTTAGTTTCAGATATTCTGGACATTTTGAACTGTTTGGAAGCAGACAATCATCCAGTACCATCGATTTCTAATCAAGAGGAACACATACCAACATAAAACAAGATGAAGACATTTACAGATTTTTCCCTGAAATCATTAAATAGCTTTTTAAAGAAGCTATGAAACGAAGGATTCTACAAGATGATGATATGCTGATTTCAGATATAATTTTGTTTTGATTTCGTATATCTTAATGCGTTTGAATTTTTTCTGTCTTTAAGACCATTTTATTTTACATTCATATACTGATTTGATTAGGATAAGTGAAACTTACAATAACTTATTAAAATTTAATAAAACCAGTATCTTATTTCATACTAAGTAACTGAAAACAGACCAAGTAAACACACGGAACAACCAGCCTCAACAAGGGAACAACCAGTCCCATTTTGGGGTTCGTTGTTCCTTTCCGACTTGCCTTAGAAAATCGATCCTGTGTTAAAAAGTATTAAAGCGTACGATAGATTATCGACATACTAATATGCAGCGATAAATGCCGCTTGAACTCATGTAAGACTCATATACATACGACTTATTTTTCATACACATTTTTCCGATTGATTGAAAATCGGAACTATCAACCCCGCTCTCCCCTACTGCAATTTTGTATGAAAGAGCGTTTTTTTTTCGCGATTTCGATGTTGGCTCCATAGTGAAAGTTGTTCAGTTTGATGGTCTGAAGCATAAGTATTACTAGTTGTTACACCCTGTACCTATATCCAATATCCATACCAATTCCCGTTTTCATGAGAAAGTGCGAATTTGCCCTCGTTTCCTGAGTTTTCGGGCTAAATAAATGATTGGGATGTCAAAAGACGACAAGACAGTAAAACATTTTATGAAAATGTTTGAACATTTTTGGAGTAAATAGCGAAAAAACGATGAAAATGGGTGTTTTTAGGGGGTTTCCAAAGGGCAAACAAATATTAATTTTAAAAGTTTTTATATTTTTATATTGTACCTACCTAACGCCTTGTACACGGATAAAAAGATAAGACATAAATTGTCTTGTGTGAAAGCAAATTGCAATCTTAAAGCATCACGGCACCCGTCAGGAGCGCGCGACTGACTGCAGCCGTAACGTAATGCTAAAGCATCACGCTTAGCTTAAGCCTTAGGCTTAAGCTTATTCTTGGTTCAATGCAATCTTAAAAGATTGCATTGAACCAAGAATATGGGACTCTCATAATTATATACAGGGTGGATTTTTGAGATGGGGCAGTAAGGGCAGGTACCTTAACCGTTGTAGCTAAATGTTCTTAAGAGACTATCCTTAACTTTTTGAGAAAGGACACTGGACAGGAGTGGTCCAAGAACTCCCCCATAAGTGGCATACTTCGTTTGAAAGGGGGTTTAATATTGAACATTTTCTTATGTGTGGCACCAAAAGATTACATTACAGATTGTTTTGTCTAGCGGATTTTCATACTAATGTTAGCATTTCATCGCTATTTTTATCTGCTGCTTAAAGAAGATGGGCAGATTAGGACCCAGCCATTTTTTACGAAAACTAAAACGTCTTCAGGGCGGCGGTCATAATTATTATAAACAGAAAAAATTAAGGCATTTCTTAAAAAAACTTCCACATCTCCAGAAGTCCGGTTTCAAAAGTAGAAATTACTAGTAAAATAGACAAATCATCCAAAAAGCAGTAACCAAATGCTACCACGACAGCTATTTTCATCTAATATTATCACTGAGGTATTTTTTTGGTCGTTACGGAATGTATTTGGCTTGGTTGAACTGATCAGTTTTTTTTTTTCATTATCATAAAATATTATATGGTTATCGTGAATTTTCATTAAAATTAACACAATGAATCTTTAGAAGATTGAATGGACTATCTAATAAGAAAGATTATGACTTTCACACACTTGCTACAAAAGGTATCATAAGGAGAATACCTTTCTCCCAACTTTTACAGGCTACAACCAATTTACTTTTTTGTTAGTTTTGTTTCACTCTACACGTAAGTATTACTAAGTTTCATTTATGTACGGGACCTCTAAGTCTGGGTCTCAAATTACAGGGCCGGCCGCCAAAATTCTTTCTTGTTTCAAATGGAGTGTTATTGGTTTTTTATTATTATTATTGTAATAGAATCTTTAGCCCTTAGCATATCGTAAACTCAAAATGAGAAAATCTTTATTCCATCCTGAAATTGCCATTATGTTACACGTGAGCCTTCTTACTGTTGCACGTTTAATAATAACTTCTAGTGATTGTAGCTTAGTATCTGATTCTCCCTGAAAGAGATTACACCGTTTGGGCCATAATGTCAAAATGATTTCTTCCTTAAACGACCACGTAAAAATAAAACATTATGTATCTTTTTTTTCCTGTCAAATATTTTGAGGCCCCTTGTTGTACCATGTACGTTTGGGTATCCTCTAACTGTCAGTACATTGGCCATGGCGGGGGGCCCTTGGACCAGGGGCCATACATTTTTGCCCAGTGTCCTTTTGAACTGCATTCACAGATTTTGAAATAAATATACAGTCAGCAAGAAAATTTACAATTTACACAAAAACTTTTTTTTATGTCAATCGATCCTGTTTCTTATAATTATAAGGATCAAAATTTAACTCTACTGGACCAATCGAGGTTAGAGTACTAGAAATGTCAGAAATCGCAAACACTTTTCCCATACATTTCGTAGGAAATGAGACTCCAACTTACATTTATACTTATCAAAACTTTTTATAATAGAAAACGGCCAAGTGAGAGTCGGTCTCGCGCTAAAGTTAATATGTTGTGTGGTGGTTTGGTACGGAACCCTCGGTGCGCATGTAGCCTGACTAGCACTTGACCGGTTTTTATACATTTCCCAGCAATTCCACAATGGTAGGTCCATTGTGGAATTGCATACAATTCCTAGGAAATACAAACATTGAATGAACTATGAAATTTACGTGTGTATTAATATTAAAGAACCTTTGACAAATAATTTTAATACAATTCCTAAATTGGCTCAGCATGTATACAATTCCTGGGGTTTCACACATTTCCGGTAACATAAATAATAAAAACGCTAGATTGTATGTCGGTAATTGAAAATAAAAATACAAAATTAATAATCTATTTGATTTATTACACTTTAAATAAACGGAAAATACTGTCTCTTTAGACAATCAGAATTATAATCTGATTTATATATAAATAAAAACCCTAGATTAGTTTTCGGAAACATAAAAAGACATCAGATATTTTTATGATAAAGATATGTTAACCTGTAAACAAGCCGGAGACGTTCCACCAGCGATATAATATTTCAGTACTATAGCTTAAATTATTAAATTACAATAGAAGTATTTTTAAAATTCAGCAAATTCAGCTTCATAATGACACGTTGAAGCCTTTTTTAACTTTGGTTGTTCTATATCAGGAAAGTTGCTAGTGTCTCCCGGAGATGGGCAAATCGGTACAAAAGGTGCTTCGACTCTTTGGTGAAGCATTGATTGCCAGTTAACATCATTAAACCAAGGATGGCACTTAATATCGTAAACGCCACCTTTTAGAGACCCATTTCGTTTCGTTGGATCTACTTGCAGCAAACCTTTTATTAAATTCTTACATTCATTATTTATAGTATCTGGACATTTGTACAAACCTTCTAAAATTTTTTCATACAGTTTGTTCGGATCCGATGCAAAGAAAGGAGGATGACCAGCCATCATTTCGAATACTAAAACTCCAAATGCCCACCAGTCGACAGAAAACGTGTAGCCTTTCGACAAGATAACTTCGGGCGCTAAATACTCCGGAGTTCCACATAACGTCCACGTTTTTTTCTTTAACACTTTGCAAAAGCCAAAATCACATAATTTTAAATATCCATTGTAATCCACCAAAATATTTTCCGGCTTAAGGTCTCTATGAACTATTTGACAGTGATGCAAATATTCTAACGCTAGTACCATTTGACTTGCATAGAATTTGCTCAAATCATCAGAAAAATTGCCGTATTTCTGTATGTATGTAAATAACTCTCCTCCAGAAATATACGGCAGGACGTAATATAAATACAAGTTATCTTTGAATGCCGCATCTAAAGAGACAACTAATGGAAACTGGATACACTGAAGAATTTTCTTCTCGAGTATCAAGTGTTTCACGTGTTTTCTCTCGACGACTATCTCTTTCAGAACCACTTTCATGGCGTGGTAACTTAAGGCACTTTTATCTCTCACCAAGAACACATCTCCATAGGCTCCGTTCCCAATAGCTTTAATTGTATCGTAGTCTGCAACACTTTTAGTTGGCAACGGTTCATCTTCTAATCGTTTTTGAAATTCAGCCTTTAACATATCAAGATATCGAGAGTGATCTTTGTGGTCTTGGGTGGTGTATGACGGTTTAGCCATACCCTATCGTAAATAGTAAATCTCCCATTTAAAAAGTTCTAATCTAGGTATAAAATCACCTCAGAAATATAAATAAATGTATAAAAACCATTTTGTATTCATAAACAGACAGATCAGACCAGATCAATATAATAGTCTGTGGACCAGATCTAACGATAATCTGTCACTTTCTGTCATTTGACTAAAACCAAAGAGGATGAAAAAGTTTGGATGGTAGGTATACATAGATTTATTCCTGAACGCAATAGAGATTATACAGGTGTCCCACGGCTATGCCACATGGATTATAATATAAGTGTTTCTGCGCACCTTCTGTATTACAATAGAGAAGTCTGTGTTTCTGAGTTATAATAAAAATAATAAATAACCGATAAAAAAAAATTTCAACTGGCCGCCATGTTTTTTAGTTAAGTTTGGCCCCCCTCTATTTTAATTAAAAACAAACTAAATAATAACTATCGCGACGCCGACGGGGGGCCAAACTTTATCATGACTCCCACTTGGACAACTCTAAGCCTACTCACAGAGACTCGGACTTAATGAAAAATACCAAATCAAATCTTTTTCGTGAAAGAATCTTTACAACCTATGTTTACAACATAACATTTTGTTTTCAAAAAATTGACAGGGTTTTGTTTTTTTCTGTCCTGCACTTTCTAATCTTATTTTCGTGGTTAATTCTTTGAAAAAAATAACCAAATTAACGATAAGAATTAAGAAGTCCTAATTTATCGATAGCAAATTAAAGATTGAAAAATTCAGTCTCGGGCGGGACTTGAACCCGCACCCTTCCAAACCGGGGAAGTGCGTTATCCAATTTCGCTACCGAGCCCACTAGCCAGAGAACGAATTTTTCAATCTGTTGCGTCTTGAGGGGACGTGAGCGACATCTACTGGCAGCTATTACAAACTAGCCAACCCGCAAGTTCAGAATTACAACTGAAATTCATACGGTATAGACGATTCGGTACGGTATTTCAGTTGTAATTCTGAACTTGCGGGTTGGCTAGTTTGTAATAGCTGCCAGTAGATGTCGCTCACGTCCCCTCAAGACGCAACAGATTGAAAAATTCGTTCTCTGGCTAGTGGGCTCGGTAGCGAAATTGGATAACGCACTTCCCCGGTTTGGAAGGGTGCGGGTTCAAGTCCCGCCCGAGACTGAATTTTTCAATCTTTAATTTGATTCGAAATAGCACAACATGGCTGTAACATGTTCAAAATCAATAATATTTGAAATTATCGATAGCATTTCTCTTACCTCATCGGTTGTTTGTTATATCCTGACTTGATACAGTGCGGTCACTGCTATGGCAGAAGATGCCAAAACACACACAGCATACACAGGTCACACAGGTGGTTACTCACAAACGAAACAGGAACAGTATTCCCAATATCTGAAGAAACTGCGCCAGGACTTTATAGAAATATGGAACGAAAAGTCCGATAGCAACGGAAAAATTTCCGACTTCGAGAGGCAGAAAGTTCTCGGTACTGGAGCTTTCGGCGTTGTATATCTAGCCAAGCATGTCGACACTGGTAAGTTCTATGCAATGAAAGTGCTGGAAAAAGAAAAAATTGTGAAGTTAAAACAAATAGAGCATAGCTACTACGAGAAGAAAATCCTATGTGGCTTGAACTTTCCTTTCGTAGTGTATATGAAATATTTCTTTAAAGACAACGTGTACCTCTATTATGTTTTACCGTTCATAGCCGGCGGAGAAATGTTTTCTCATCTACGTAAGATGGGAAAGTTTGAGGAAACTTCCTCCAAATTCTATGGTGCACAAGTGATTTTGGCTTTGGAATATCTTCATGCCTGTGAACTGGTTTACCGAGATTTAAAGCCAGAAAACATTCTTATAGATCGATCAGGCTATATTAAAATTACCGATTTTGGATTCTGTAAGCTAATAAGAGGAAGAACCTGGACCCTTTGTGGTACTCCTGAATATTTAGCACCAGAAATTATCCTAAGCAAAGGGTACGGAATGTCTGTGGACTGGTGGTCTCTTGGCATTCTACTCTTTGAGATGAGCGCTGGCCATCCACCATTTTTCGCATCTGATCCCATGAGGATTTACGAGAAAATTGTTACTGGAAAATATCGCTGTCCAGCGCATTTCTCAACCGAATTAAAAGATTTGATCGCACACGTTCTTCAAGTTGACACAACGAGACGTTATGGAATACTTAAGGACGGGATTCTTGACTTTAAGAACCACAAATGGTTCAAGGAGATCGACTGGGATAATCTGTTGAATAGTCGTGTACACCCACCATTCATTCCAAAGATTCGATCGCCTGGTGATACGACCAATTTCGATACATTTGACGAGGAGAAAATTAAGGAGAGTCCAGTTTGCTTGTTCGAAGACGAATTCATAGACTTCTAATATATCACTGACTATGATGGAATTGGCTCGAGCATTCGTTAGCAGTGTAAGCTGACCCTAGTGTTGCTCAAACCAAGCATTTTGTGTTGTGGTACTTTGCCACACGTATACTAGATTCAATATTAAAAGGTACCAAGAATATAAGGATATTGATTTAGTTTAAGAAATGGATAAGTTTTACGTTTTAGAATTACATGATGTAAGTATGTAGTGTGGTTCCTCTAATATGGATAATTTTCAATTAAATTATTTGAATAGACCATATAATTCTAAATATCGTTTTATTTACTACTTTTGTTCTAGACTTTTTAAATAAACATGACAGAATATGGTTCACTGGGTGGCTAGCTCATATCACTCATATTCAAACTTGTCGCATTATGTCGAGTCCGAAAGATCGATTGTCGCATCACACTCTGGTACCCACCCACCTACCTTTACTCCGACAGGTCTATTGTGGGATAGACCTTGCATAGACCTTAGTTTTTTACCAAATAAATACAACAACAACTCGGTGGACATTTTTTACTACTGAATTACTTTTATAACTCTTAAGAGGGCTATCGGAGTCGTGGCGCCCTCATGACATTAATAAAGATTTCTCAATAAAGAAAGCCTAAATTAAAAAAGTGCTCAATTGACCAACTACAAAAGCCTTCAAGCCATTGTTATACAATACTTTTATAGGTTCTAAACAGTCCACTTTCCACAAAACAAAAGCGGCCGTTTTTTTCAAAATGTGTATGTTTCGACCTTTACAAAAACCTATAAAAGTATTCTCTGAAAATAGCTTTAAAGCTTTTGTAGTTTGTCAACTGAGCACTTTTTTAATTTAGGCTTTATTGAGCAATCTTTATTAATGTGATGAGAGCGCCACTGGACTCCGAAAGCCCTCTTAACCAAACGACCTTCCAATAACCCTCTGTCCAGTAGGATCCACTAACTCGATCCAGCAGATTGAATAGCACGCTGAAGGATAAATATCTTAGTCTTCATCAGATACCTATTGAGGTGAGATGATATGGATTTATAGGCAATCCCACCATGTTTTAAATGAGTTGAAAGCCTTTTTCACAATACTGTGTGTGAATCCAGTGACCCTTCTAACTATAATGAAAATGTATCGAACATAAATTGCTGTTTCGCTCAAAGGAACGTGCGTGGTAATAAAGAATGCTCCTTTCAGCTCCTTTAGCTATTTAAGAGGGCTATCGCAGTTCAGTGGCGCCCTCATCACATTAAAAAAGATTTCTCAATAAAGAAAGCCTAAATTAAAAAAGTAATCAACACGAACACTACAAAAGCCATAATTAAAGCCACTAAAATAGCCAAATTTAATATTATTATTTATGTAGGTATATTCATGTATATTTATTTGTTGAATAGGTGTAAGTATCTTATATTATATTGTTTCTTATTATATAGGATTCATTTTACTATCTCTCATAAGTAATTAAGTAAGTAGATTTTAATTTGTGTGCACACTGATTTTTACCCAAACATATTAGTTTTCCTCTCACTCAACGGTTTGCTGGAAGAAAACTCTTTTAGAGTTAAGCTCGCCTTTGTAAATCACGACTTATTGTAATTTTTTAACTATGTTTTTGTGTACAATAAAGAATCTATGAATCTATGAAAAGCCTTCAAGCTATTTTCATAGAATACTTTTATAGGTTTTTTAAGGGTCTAAATATACAAATTTTGAAAAAAGAAAAAAAACGGCCGCTTTTGTTTTTATTCGCAATTTTCTAAAAGTGGAATGTTAAGAACCTATAAAAGTATTGTATAACAATGGCTTGAAGGCTTTAGTAGTGTTCGTGTTGATTACTTTTTTAATTTAGGCTTTCTTTATTGAGAAAACTTTTTTAATGTGATGAGGGCGCCACTGGACTGCGCTAGCCCTCTTAAGACTACGCGGAGACAAAGTTGAAAATGTCATGCAGTGAAAAATAGGCAATACCAAATTTGAAAAAAAAAAATCTAGTCTGTCCTGTTCTGTTCTCGTAAATATGCTTTCACATACTCTACCCATCCATCTGAACAACTTTTACTATGGGAACCTATGCAAACCTGTCAAAAGAGAACAAAAAATATCAGCTGTTTCATATCTTTGAGTCGAGCAGATATTACAGTTTAGTATGGAACTGCTGATTAATTTTTAATTCTGATAGCTTTGCTCCCATAGTAAAAGTTGTTCAGTTTAATGGGTAGAGAATGATACTTTTCCTTACACCCTGTAAGTATGCAGTTGGTTAGGACATTGCAGGCTGAATCACCAGATTATCTGAAAAGAAAAATGATTCTGTGCTTCGGATGGCAAGTTAAGCCGTTGGTCCCGGCTACTAAGTATCTCTGATGGTATTAGTCGTTACATAAAAACCACGTCAGAGGCCGAAAGGCGGTCTGAAAAAACTCTGAAACCAGGCCAGGGCTCTGCTCACACGATAAGAAGATGCAGATCTACAGGGTGGTAGTGTAAACTGTTGCATTTCTTTATGGTGTGATTTAGGTACCGTACCTAGCGGAGCGCGTAATTTCTCAATGGACTGTACACATGATACTGAACAACTTTCCCTAAGAAACCTATAGGAAAATCGAAAACATTTTTTTTAACTTTTCATACAAAAACGTTCAGCTGATTGCATTTAGTGTCGGGAAGTCCAACAATTTTTTTGGGAATTTCCTATACCTAAGCTTTTTAGAGAAAGTTGTTTAATATCATGGGTACAATCACCCCTTAAAGTAATGAAACTGTTTACCCTAATAGCCTGTATATATCTAGTAAATGTATAATAAGAAAGTACTTTGTGCCTTAACTTCCAGCAATGAAAGGAATGGTGCTAGTTTAATTCACTGCAGCTGTACAGTCAGCCAAGGAAGTGAATTCAAATTCAAAACAATACATCAAATATCGTGGAAACTAATTTCAACCATAATTAAGACCATGTTTTCTACGTTTCTTAATTATAAAATAATTTCAAATATTGTTGACATGTTACAGCCATGTTGTGCTATTTCGAATTAAATTGAAGATTTAAAAATTAAGTCTCGGGCGGGACCTGAACCCGCACTCTTCCAAACCTGGGAATTGCGTTATCCAATCCGGAGGAACGGTTCCGCTTCCGGCTTCCGGTTTGGGAGAGTGCGGGTTCAGGCCCGAGACTAAATTTTTCAAACTACAATTTGATTATAAAATAATGTGGTATATTTACCAGTCCGCCTCCACCACAGTACAGCATCAGGGCCACGAATAGCCCCACGTGCGACAGCGCTGCCCTGGGGCAAAACTGTCCCCACCTCGAGGCCTTGGGAGTCCCCATGAGAGCCTCGGACTCCCATGCTACCGTCTTCACGTTCTTGCACATCGTGTCACGCGGTCCTTTGCACTTTCACTAATATCACCATCTTTTGTCCTCTTTTTAATTAATTAGTTTGGGTTTGTTAGTAGGTACGTTTTCTGTCATTTCGCGGAGCTGGAATTTCATTAGGAATGCCTATTAGGTCATCTGTGGTAATATAAAATATAAATATCTTGGACAATGTCTCACAAATTATCTAGTCACATTTAAAGTACCAGAATCTAGCCTGGACTTGTATTATGATGACTAGACAACGATATAGGATCCATATATGTATAGATACAAACATCCATGACTCGGGTACAAATATTCATATTCATCATACAAATATTTGTCCCTTACGGGATTCGAACCCGCGACCCTCGGCACAGCAGGCAGGATCACTACCAACTGTGCTACCGGGCCGTCAAAGTAATGGTAGTACTTTAGATTTAGACCATCAAACGGAATAACTTTCACTAGGTTTGAAGCCAAATTCGAAGTCGCTAAACAAAAATCTGCGATTTCATACAAAACTGCAGTGCTAACTCTAGGTACACTTAGGATGGGATAACTGTTTTTTTTATTTTCTACCTTGTCTCCATAATAAATGTTGTTCAGTTTGATGGTCTAATCTAAATCGCCCCTTTAAATATTACTAGGGTGTTTTGTTACACCCTGTATAATGCCTAGTACCGTACGTGTAGTGTGGCACAGCACACGACACAAGAAAGAGTAAGTACCTAATACGTCTGTAGAATGTATATACAATTCTTGCACTTAGGATTTGTCTCGATAGAGAATCGAATGTTCGCTCGCTCGAGGTAGGTAGCAACCATGTAGCAACAGAATAGAAGGAAATAGATGGGAATAGAAGTAGAGAAAGACCTAGTCAGACTTATTAGACCGAGATCCGACCGTAAAATTATGCACCTATTTCTTAGTCGAACGAAATGTGATTCTAGTGTATGTTTACACAGGGGTTAAGTAATTCAATTCCGCCAAGTTGCCTAGAAAAATCTTGCTGTAACTATAGGGTTGCCAGGTTCAAAGAAGTAATTTTAACCCTAGAGTTGCGGCAGACTGAGAGGTGGCAACCCTAGTTTTTCCTGTAGGTACTTTAGATCAGTCTCCTTCCAATGGCACCTCATACTTCCCAAACAGACAGGAGGAAAAAGTTATACCAAAAATCATAATGGGAAAGATACTTGCGGCAATATTTTTCTAGGCAAGTTCGCGGCATTGAATAAACCCCTATGTAAACATACACTAGAACCACATTTCGTTCGCCTAAGAAATAGGTGCATAATTTTACGGTCGGATCTCGGACTATATAGAAAACATAATTTACATAATCGACTGGTTTTAAAGCAATACTTACTATAGGAAATATCGATATCTATCATTAAGGAAGCTACTCGCCAGAAACTAGAGGCTATAGAGATGTGGTTCTACCGAAGAATGCTGCGAATTAGTTGGGTTCAACGAGTCACCAATGTGGAAGTTCTACGACGTGTCAGGAAGTCCCGGGAGATGTTGCAAACCATTAAAAGGAGGAAAGTCGCCTACCTTGGTCATATTTTGAGGAATGAGCGATACCAACTGCTCCAGACTATAATAATGGGCAAAGTGGAGGGCAAAAGAAGCGTCGGTAGGCCACGAATGTCATGGCTCGCGAACCTGAAAGAGTGGACAGACATCGCCAGCGTCGAAGAGCTGTTTCGTTTGGCGAGAGATAGACAGGGATATGCAGAGCTGACTGCCAACCTCCAGTAATGGAGAGGAACCTGAAGAAGAAGATCATTAGTACCTACTATCGATATTGTCCGTGTGGTGTCGGCTAAGAATAGCCCCACCCCCACCCCATTTCCTCCCGTGTGTGTCGTAAAAGGCGACTAAGGGATCTACCGGAGGATGGGCAGCAGCATCCTCTGAGTACACACATTCAATTCAACTGCGATCGCCAACCCGCCTGCCAAGCGTGGCGATTATGGCAAATCCCCCCATTTTGGGGGAGGCCTATGTTCAGCAGTGGACGTCTATCGGCTGATATGATGATGATGATGATCGATATTGTTACAATTTTTCAACGTCTAAGTTATTCCCTTAGTCAAGTTCAGTTATATGAGTGGAATTACGCTCTCTTGGTATGGTGCCCAATTGGCCATCAATCATAAAATTCATTAATAAAAGAAATATTGATCGAAGATGGTGCTCAGTTTTTCCCACTTCCCAGATTACGTATTGAACGAATCCTTGAATCCATTCATAAATAAAGAGTAGTGTTCAAACAAAAAGTAAACAGTACTAGGTACTATAGATTTTATTGCAGACAGCACTTAGCATTGAAAACATACTGGAATAAAGAGTTAAAATAAATCCACACCAATATAATAAACAAAAAAAAATTATAGGATGTATATAGAAACTGAGAAAGCAATGAGTATAGCAGTGATTTAACTATCAAACCTAGACCATACTAGAAATATATTATACTAATACCTCTTCTGTGACCATACCAAACTCGATGGCGTTTTGTTTTAACAGCAAAAACATTGAAAACAGTGTTGCCAGCCGGATCTTTTCAAAAGTAACCGGAATTAGATTAAAAAGTAACATTTTGGTGTGAAAAGTAACCTTTCATATTTTTTTCCAGTAATAAGGTATTAAAAGTTGATGGACAGATGTTGTTTCTATTAACTAACAGAAATGAAAAAAATCAGTAGCGTTTTCCATTTTAAGTTGCATTTTCATCCGAATGATTGATTGAGCGAGTAAGTGAGACTACTTAGACCATTTTAAGTCATTCGTGATTGAATGTGTGCCTATACATTAGTGCGAGAGAGAAAACAGACAAAAATGTGTTTTTAGGAGTTTCACTCATACGTTACGAACGTTTTGCTTTATAAAACTCATCAATCTCATCAACCAAAGCATTCCGTTTCATGGAAAAATATGATTGATAATATAAATTCCGAAAAATTACCTAAAAGTAACCTTTTGAATCGTGTAACCTAAAAGTAACCTGACAGAGCTAAAAATCACCTAAAAGGTTACAAAAGTAACCTTCTGGCAACACTATTCTATTACTTCTGAAAACTCTGCACTATTATTAAAAGTGTGTCTGTACACGATAGTACCTATGGATCATTACGTCCTTTTCCCTGAACGTCCATCGCCCGAATTCCTTATACGACCATTTCCCTTAACGGACATTATATTAAGTTTATGGTCTGTAGGTACATTGAAGATAAAAAAGTAACGATATGGTGTTTTTGGATTTTGTGCTTGTCTTGTCTGATTCTTCACGCCAAAAACCACTTAACCAATTTTTATGAACAATTTTGTATTTAAAAGCTTATGATTAGACTTAAAAACATAATAATCTCGCTACGACGAGACGAGACCAAATCCTATTTCCTCTCGATGCAATGACTTTTTTTTATCGTGGACATTGTAACACGATTATCTAGCCCGGAGACTTTTATTTTGATGACTAGACTACGATATAAACAAGTAGGATACTTACGGATTTTGATGAAATTTGGCATACAGATAGACCATGGCCTGGATTAACACAAAAGGTATTTTATACCATTAAAATAATTATTTGACATTGCTAAGAGCAGAGTATTGTATTGTATTGTATTGCTATTTTATTTTTATTTTATTATGAATTAAAATTACCCTAGTAACACTTAAGGGGGTGCTTCAGACCATCAAACTGAACAACTTTCACTTTCACAAAAAATAAAAAAAATCTGCTGTCCCATACATTTTAGTCGAGTCGGTAGGTACTGCAGTTTTGTATGGGACAGCAGATTTTTTTTATTTTTTCTCGATGTTGGCCCCATAGTAAAAGTTGTTCAGTTTGATGGTCTGAAGCACCCCCTTAAGTATTACTAGGGTGTTTTGTTACACCCTGTATAAGCTATTGCGCTGTCTGAATCGTTAAACATGTTTCTAGTCCATTTGCTATAAATTACCTACGCATTACAACAAATATGTATTGTGGTCGTTAGACACAATATGAATCCATTTTAACAATAATTAAATTTAATTGGGATCATCATCATCATACTTGCTATTTTATCTATCATGATGAGACGGATATGGCATTTTAGGTATATCTACATAGCAAGAATACCTAGTTATAACATAAGCATGTGTTTCTACGTATATTCTACGAAGAAGTAGATACATCAGATTATATAATATTAAACAAAAAAACCGCCTTCAAAAAAACTAAAAACGTAAGAAATAATGCACTGGCCTTCAAAACTTAGCACCACACTTTTAAAGTGCAGTAACCTTTGAAGGAAGCAAAACAATACGATTTTTTAATAAATCGGTCAAGAAATGCCGAAGTTATCGCGTAAATACAATTAAATACATACAAAACCAGGCCCTTACACTTACACGTATTAGTCCAATATCTTGAAAACTACTGAACCGATTTTGATGAAACTTGCACCTATTAAATAATCTGTGGTAAATGTAAGCCAATAAAAAAAGAATGATTACAATCCGATTAATAGTTTCGGAGCAATGCGTGGAGAATCATACATACAAACATACATACATACTACACCTATGAAATTTTATATATTTGTTTGGAAGCCCTAATAGATTATCATATATTTTATATATATTTTGCAATTCCAATAATATTACAAACATACATTATACCTACGTATCGAATTGATAACCTCCTTTTTTTAAAGTCGGTTAAAAAGTAAGTAATGTTGAAGCTCCAATGAACACACGGCGACACATCAAGCTACGCAAAACCAATATAAGTTGGCCGCGCGACGTTATAAATTAAAATTACTCTACCTATAGCTCGGCCAGCTTATTTTGGTTTTGCGTAGTTTAATACCGCCGTGAAGAGGTTGATCAGACCAACAAACTGAACAACTTTCTCAACGGTACCAACATTGAAATCGCGAAAAAAAATCTATTCGTCTGATGATCCTCTTAAAATACCGACAGCATATTAATTTATAATATTCTGTTTTTTTATTCAAATGTTTAATAATTAAGTTGTACACGTGTAAAAGATGCTTGAAGTTATTTTAATGATAGCGACAAACAAAATTACAGCAAATGAAGGGTGTCTGCAATGGCGTACCATTACATAAGTCTGAAATGAGCTGCGAGTTTATTATTTAAATCTACCAACGAACGTTGCTGTTTCATATAACTGACATCATCTTTTAAAATACTCGAACCTGCGTCCTATGAAATGCAATTCAATAATCATCCAAGCCATAGGAAACTAAGAGAGTAACTTTAATATTTTACATTGACATACCACCTACAAAATAAATAACATTTCCCCTGATTTGTATTAACTAAACTATCTAGGTAACACATACAGATATTAAACCAACCCTTAATTGCCAAATAAAGGGTTTCATCTCAGTTTTAGTGGTTACTTACTTTTAATTGCCTCTACCCTGTTACTTTTAACTACCTTTAACACATCGAAAGCGGACACTAAAACACAGCATAATATACCTAGGTGTATTCGAAAAATAATCATGTACTGATTCACAAAATATACGTGTCAAAGTTACGAAGTTTTAGTCGGCGATTTATTTGGTAACGCGAAAGATACGGACAACCTCTCCCGATTGCGGTACGCGAACTACTGAAAATATTTCAGGATGGTGCATGGTGCTGCCAAACTTCTGAAAGATTCGGAAAGCGCTTCTTTAGAGGACAGCTTTTAGTTTTATAGCTTACTGGTGAAAGCATGGCTAAGATATCTAATCTAAACTATTATAAAACTGTAACAGAAATGTGTCTGTACATTGAAGATATTTACAAAAAAAAAATTACGACATGGTTTTTACCTGTCCCTGATTCCAAATCACCAATTTTTGGATTTTTTGTCTGTCTGTTTGTTTGTTTGTTTGTATGTTTGTTTGTTTGTTTGTTTGTTTGGGTGTTTGTTTGTTCGAGTATCTCGCAAAAACTACTGAACTGATTTTGATGAAACTTTTTTTGTTTGATAGCTTATCATCTGACTTAAAATCTGGTATATAATTTATGCGGACGAAGTCGCGGGTAAAAGCTCGTCTTATCTAAAATTATTCCACTCAAGAGGACTAAGTACACTAAATATCTTTGAAGTTTACGTTTCGTTACGTATAGGTATTATGTTTAAGATGATTGAGAAATGCCTATGCCTACCATACCAGCATGCCTACGTACTAAAATACCGTTCTTTTAGAGAGATTTAGATCGCCTTCAATTCATAAAATATTAGTGCAGCTACCTAATCTGAAATCAAATGATGGGACGGACGAATGTATACAGGTAAAGTTTATTAAGGGGGTGCTTCAGACCACAGACTACTATAAATTCAATAACTTTCACTATGCAGCCATCATCTTTCGAAAAAGAAATTCGTCGTTCCATAGAAAAGGGGGAATGTTTGATTTTGAGTTTGATGTAACGCATTTAAGTTTACATCCTGTATAGCCCATGGGCACAGCTGCGCTATGGGTTCGAAACTCAAATTGTAAATTGTCCACTTGAAAATTTGTGGTTGCGAATTATGCTCGCACGACAATCTACTTACCTTAATTTGTCCACCTGTAGGACTTTAAGACCGAAAATTTTCGTTAACTACGGTTCGAAACAACCCAAGATTGCCGCCACAGAGCAGCCGTATGGTGCCTATTCCTTTCTGGTGTCCTACCTATGAAGTGACTAAGGGATCAGATGGAAGAAAGGTTTCTTATGCAGTGTTTCTATGGGCGAAAGGTTAGCCCAATATGCTAAAATTGAACATTGCTTCAACTGCACGTTTTCTAAAGACAGTTGGGTCAGTTGGTACTTAGTTGTATTGTAGCAAAGCTTTTGACCATCCCGATTATGATCGTGAGAATATGTATGAACGATCATTGATCATAATAAGATCAGAACGTAATAAAAAAAACGTAAAATCCCAAGCATAGAATAGAGACACGCTTATTAAAAGAGCAGAGCGTCAAGCTAAAGCTCGTTACTTACACGCGACACCGCCTGATTGTTACCACTTATTAAATGCTGAGCATAGCATATTACTTTCTACCAATCTTTAATTTAGTAGGCGCTTCTTTACCATTCAAAAAGCAGAAGTTGTTTGTGCTTATTTTCTCAGCCCCTTATGATTAGCAAAAGGACCCAACTTTCACACTAAAGCATTATTGTAACGAAAGTTTTGACAGAAATTCAGACTAAAACCCCTGAAGACATGGAGCAGATAAACAGAGAAAATGTAAATTATCATTTTTCACAAACTTTTTGCTATGGCAGACAGTATTATCACTGTTATTCTGGAACTTTTTATGTAATGACTGGAATATTTCCCCAGGTGAGCATTTTTTCACGATGCTCTTTGAATGATGATAAGTTAAATTTTTCAATTAGGTACATACATTTTTCGTGATGTTTTGTTTTCGAATACCTACTTATGTCAAGGGAGATATGGGATAGATCGGCTTATTTAGATCCAATGCAAACACCTTTCCTTCCAACCGGTCCTTTTATAAAAATAACCCCAAAAAAAGGGTGTAGAGGTTCAAAAACCATACCTGGAGTGCGATTTTTGAATCTCATTCGCTGAGTTCAGCAGTTGAAAATGTCAAAATTACTATGGAGATACGCATCTTTCTACTGCTGATTTGACTTTCAAAAATCATGCTTCAGGAGTGCGATTTTTGAAAGTCAAATCAGCAGTAGAAAGATGCGTATCTCCATAGTAATTTTGACATTTTCAATCGCTGAACTCAGCGAATGAGATTCAAAAATCGCACTCCTGAGGAGAGAACCTGACATGCTTTTTTTGAGTACGTTACCTGACTTCTAAAAAAGTAAAAACTTCTTTAGCGGCTCGGCGTTGTGCACTTTTTGGGATGGGTAAAAAATGTGCAACCCGTTTTTTTTTTATAAATGGGTTTGCCCTTGACCTCAATCCAGTCCTTAGGACAAAGATGGGGTCGAAGATGTAGCGAGCTAACCCAGAAGAAGCCTATTCACTCGTACTTGTAAGCTATGACTATGACGCAGGCAGGGCATTCCACTCCTTGGCTGTGCGCATTATAAAAGAATCAGAACCTCTACCCGTACATTCGAACTTCGCAATTGCGTGACCGTTTTCGTTCCAATGTCAACTCTATAACGATGAAGTGCGGATCGAAACAGTTGCGATATATCGAACATCGAAAGTCCTGGTACAGGGCCAGAAAGGCGCTAAGTGCGGATTCATTATACCTACTTACTTACCTAATCTTTTTAGTGTTACAGCAATCCGGCTAAATCATGACGAACAACATACCTACTTAAATGTTTACAAAAACAAGATCTCACTCAAAACTAAAAAAAAAAAATTCTCACTGGTAAGTAACATAATCTAAGATTAATGTTTTAAATGTTGAGTATTTACTTCTAAGTTACCTTTATCTACACTAATATTATAAAGAGGAAAGATTTGTACCTATTTTTGTATGTTTGTATGTTTGTAATGAATAGGCTCAAAAAGAACTGGGCCGATTTAAAAAATTCTTTCACCATTAGAAAGCTGCATTCACCCTGAGTAACATAGGCTATATTTATTGCTAGAAAAGATTAGACGTCCACCCGTGCGAAGCCGGGACGGGCCGCTAGTCTACTCATAAAATATAGATCAGCTTCAGCTGACATGAGATTTATAGTTAATTGGCTCCTTTACACAATTAAATGTAAATAAATCTTGAAGCGTGAGATAAGAAATATAACAATGCTGCAGAAGGCGAAACGGAAGAAGTGAAAAAGTATTTCCTACTTAAGAGGGCTATCGCAGTCCAGTGGCGCCCTCATCACATTAAAAAAGATTTCTCAATAAAGAAAGCCTAAATTAAAAAAGTAATCAACACGAACACTACTAAAGCCTTCAAGCCATTGTTATACAATACTTTTATAGGTTCTAAACATTCCACTTTTAGACAATTGCGAATAAAAACAAAAGCGGCCGTTTTTTTTCTTTTTTCGAAATTTGTATGTTTAGACCATAGAGAAAATAACGCGCTCCCCTGGGGAAGCGATGTTGTATCGAACTGTGCACAGATTACTCAACTGGGCCTGACGTCATAATAGCGGGAAGTAGCGTATTTAAATGTTAACCCTTCCCCTCACCCGCTTTTCACCCCCTTTGTTGGCGACAACATTTTCTATAGAAACAAGCCGATATGCCATCTCTTCTTACTCTATGGCTTAGACCTTTAAAAAACCTATTAAAGTATTCTATGAAAATATCTTGAAGGCTTTTGTAGTGTTCGTGTTGATTACTTTTTTAATTTTGGCTTTCTTTATTGAGAAATCTTTTTTAATGTGATGAGGGCGCCACTGGACTGCGATAGCCCTCTTAATTGAAGTCAAAGGTCCTCGAATCTTTTTTAAGAAACGCGGAAAGAGAAAAGACTTTCGGCACTTATCCAATAATGTCAATGACATAACGAAGCATTATCCCTATAGGGATCTCTTGAAAACCTTGTCATTTCATCAAGACAATATTTTGTCGGTCACCTTTGACTCAATTAAAGCTATACTATACTATGTCAGATTAACGATTTACTTAGGATTGTGAAGATAGCAGTTCCATACAAAAAGCGAAAACGTTTTTACGACTCCGGTAGGGGAGAGCGGGGTTGATAGTTCCGATTTTCAAACAATCGAAAAAATGTGTATGAAAAATAAGTCTTATGCTTATAGTCACTTCACGCATTTCGATATCTCTTTTCTTCTCGGAGCTATATCCATCGGAACAACTAACCTCGGTAACTTCCAACCCCGCTCTCCCCTATATATCTCCCGTCTGGACAGAAAGACGACTGCGGACGACATCCTAAGTCACCTCAGCACCAGGTTCTCTACTAAGGATGGTGGGCCTCTCCCGGTGAGGGTAAGGGAACTGGAGAGCTGGTCTACAGACTACAAAGCCTTCAAGCGCCGGGTCCCAGTCGCTCACCTGAAGACGTTCCTGCTCCCTGAAGTATGGCCTACACGACGCTTTAGGGAAGCGAGGACAATAATCCCTAGGGAGTGTTAAGTGTTTAATTATTAAGTTATATTTTTATGTATTTTATTTTAGGTTAAGGTATTTATAATATGGGCCCGTGATAATTTTATATTGTACTGTTGCCTGAATCAAATAAAAAAAAAATTACGCCACTAAAACGAACCGGCGGTTAGAACCCACTCAAATGATTACTTAAAAAAATCTAAGGTTTTGATCTCATTTAGTTCAGCTATTTAAATAAACAATATTTTGTTACGTAGGGTTGAAGCTACGTAGCATCTTCACGTCACAAAAAGTCTTCGATCAGTGTGTGTGTGTGTTTCCCAGTGATGAGATGACATATGGAACAGAGACGTGATCGCTCACCCAAGGCCTCATAAAAAAGCTGAAAGTCACCCAAAGGGCAATGAAGAGGGCTATGCTCGGAGTTTCCCTGCGAGATTGAATCAGAAATGAAGAGATCCGCAAAAGAACCAGAGTAGCTGATATAGCCCAAAGAATTGCTTAACTAAATTGGCAGTGGGTGGGGCACATTGCTCGCAGAACCGATGGCCGATGGGGTCGAAAAGTTCTCGAGTGGCGACCGCGTACCGGAAAGCCCCCGATGGACCCACGACCTGGTGCAGGAGGCGGGAACCCGTTGGATGAGAGCAGCGCAGGACCGGTCGTTATGTCGATCCTTGGGGGAGGCCTATGTCCAGCTGTTGACGTCCATCGGCTGAGATGATGATGATGATTTAAATAAACGCACAAATAATTTATAAATAAAAAATTGGTTCCGCAAACTCGACAAATGTGTATTAACTAATTCACACGACTTTTAATCGATCATAATCATGGTGCGATCGAGGTTCATAAACTCTGCAACAACGAGTTTGTATAGAAACTGGTTCTAAGTTAACAATAAGACGTAAAAATGGTTCTTCAATACTACTAAGTAAGAGAATTTATCTCGAACGTTGTACAAGCATGCAAGCGAATTAAGTATAACGGTTCTAGATACTTTTAATTAAAAGTAGTAGATGCGAAGAGAGACATGAATTAAATTTTATAGACACATGCCGTGCAAGGTTTCTTTTAATTAAAGCAAAGCAAAAGGCGTTTAATTAATTGCAACGACAGAGTCAACAACATTAATGTTGAATCATTTTCACAAATATTCACTTGACGGTTATAAAACAATAGGTACCCAAAGATATAAAATGCATTTTCTTCCCCCCATCTCGGAAAGAGTATTTTTGCTCTTCGATATCTGAGAGCAAACGCCGTTTTTATCCGCTATGCTAGAGCATCGCTAGAGGATTAAACATCGTGTGCACGAATTTATCATACAACCTTTTCACCTCATAAGCTCGGGAAGATTCTGCTTGTCATTCGAAATCTGAGTGCAAAAGTGTATTTTATCCGCTAGCGTGGAAAGAGTTTTTAAAATTCGAATCTTTCTATTCAATAAAGAAAAATAGAAAAACTAAAAAGTTAAAAAATAATATTGCAGCCGATGACTTTCCCGTTCGCATCATAAGAACATTAATTTGTTTTATTGAAGTCGCTGTCAAGCCGGTACGATTCGCGACAGGGCTTGCATTTTTTGGCTTGGCTTGACACCGACTTCTATAAAACAAATTAATGTTCTTATGATGTTCCATCAGCTTTTACGGTTCAAACGATATGCAGCTCTATAAATGTAGGACAGAATGGATAGACGGAGAGTATAGGGTTATGAATGAGGTCCCGTTGGACCTCTTTGGGTACGAAAACCCTAAAAAATTCTTATGCAAGGTAAAATACAAGAAATCAACGATCAAACTACTTCTATGTACCTATTTACGTATAATCGGAAACATCGCGCTTCTGCATGTCTTTATTATTTTTTCCTCAACCTTTTGAAAAAGTTGATAACATTTATGCATTTTTAAAAATCTTACAAAACAAGGAAGTGATTCCCGTTATTTGTACGGCAAGTGCCATAAATTTTTTCAAGCAATACAGGTTGTTTTTTGAGTTTTATTTCTGAGATTATAGGTTATTCAGGGTGTATAAGTGCCGCAAACTGAAACGTTGAACTCAAACCATCAATCTGAACAACTTTCACTATGGAGCTTAACCTCAGGAAACACGAAAAAATTACGTCAGTTTTGTATGAAACATCAGATTTTTGTCGTGTTTCCTGAGGTAAGCTCCATAGTGAAAGTTGTTCAGTTTAGTGGTCTGAGTTCACCGTTTCAGTTTACGGAGGGATAGGATCAGACTCCTCTAAGGCGGAGGGCTGTCCCTTAGAGGGAGGTTACACGTTCAGTATTTCGTCATTCTGGTCCATCAGTCTGGTCATGTTTATTTGATTTGAAGGGAAACTGACATACTGAAGCACCATGTTAGTCGGGTCATTCTCGAGTCAGTTTCCCTTCAAATCAAATATACATGACCAGACTGATGAAATACTGACCGTGTAAGCTCCCTCTTACACCCGTATATATGACATGACTTCTTTTTTATATTACTTATAAAAAGAATATGTACTCTGAATCTCATACATTGAACTCAGCAGATGAAAAAGTATGGAGATACGCATCTTTCTACTACTGACTTGACTTTCAAAAATCGCACTCCTGAAGTATGATTTTCGAAAGTCAAATCAGCAGTAGAAACATGCATATCTCCGTAGTAATATTGACATTTTCAACTGCTGAGTTCAACAAATGAGTTTCAAAAATCGCACTCCTTAAAAAGTATCAGCATATAAAGAGAAGGCTTAGACGATATTATCTAAGTAAGATGGTTCCTGTATAATGATGTATTTTCACCGTTTCGAAATTTTCAGGAGTGGTTCAGGCCATCAAACTGAACAACTTTTATTATGGGAGCAAATCTGATAGGTATCACAAAAAAAATCGGCTGTTCCATACTAATAAATTGCAATACCTACCTACTCAACTCAAATGTATGAGACAGCTTATTTTTTTACGAATAAGTACAGGTTTGCATCCATAGTAAAAGTTGTTCAGTTTCATAGTCTGAACCACCCCTGAAAAATTTGAAACGGTAAAAAAAACACCCATGTGGAAGACAGTTTACAGGGTCCTTCTTAATATGCTGACACTTTTTAGGGGATGATCAAACCATCAAACTGAACAACTTTCTCTATGGGACCAACATCGAAATCGCGAAAAAAAAACAGCTGTCCCATACCTACATTTGGCTCGAGTAGGAAGGTAGGTTTGCAGTTTTGTATGGAGAATGATTATGATTATGAAGTTCAATGCAGGTGGATAGGTCAAAATGATCGAATTCGAGAAACAATCAAGAGCGCGCGTCAAAAAGGTACCTAATTGCCAAGGAAGGATGTGTGTGCGGCGCTTGTGCCTCTGCGAAGTAGGTAATTGCGTATCGACATAAATATGTCCGTCGATTGTCTTCCCCACACAGTAGGTGCTGAGCTCTTGTCGACAACCCATTCGCAATCGTCGAAAAAGAGCAAGTACAATGCTGCCCGCGTTCAGCTTAGTTCTTCTTTCCACGCTTTTCTGCATTACATATGGAGACAGTGGTTATTTGCGTAAGTTTACCTTAGAATGTTTTTATTATAAGAAAAAATATTCAACTATCTGTTAACATGGATAGTGTCGCTTCATTATTATCTAGAATGGAGGGGGGGGGAGCACTGAAAGCTCTCTGGATTTTTGCGTCTCCAGTTTACGTAAAATTTTCAAATACATTTTTGATATTTCTGTTCAGATGGACAATGCGTTAGGAAGTTTCAAAAAGTGGATATAGACTATTCAAAAAAAAAATTATGTATTTAGCACAGGAGCGGTAATTATTAAATTCGATTATTTTTATCCTGAAAATTGTGGACTTAATATTTTGGACCAAAAATTACGAAAGGTCAGATCAAAGTTAAGTCCCAAGCTTTTATTTTTTATTGTGATTATTTACAACTGCAATTTTATCGCTCAAAGAAGAAACCGTAAAATGTTGTATATTTATGACCTTAATTAAAGCCTTAATTACTTAATTAGATGTTTTATTTACAAAAATACAAAATGAAAGGACCTAATCAAAAGGTGCTCCTACACCGGTGTTCAGAAACTTTTGTCAACATTTAGAAACACCCAGTGTGGGAAACTAAAGGAACAAGTTTTTTTGCGTCTATTATTTCATTCGTCAGCCAGTAATAATTATTAATTACTAGGTACCTATTTACCTATGTGAATTAAATGGAAGAAACTAATAATCAGACTAGATTCCTTGCCTGTAAATCAATTTTAATAATGGCGATTGATGAGATAAACGTCTGTCATTTTTATATCTGTTGTTTTGCCCTAATTATGAGAAATTGACAATGCAACATGCAAGAGAGAAATAAACGAACAACAAGCGTATTAACTTCCAGGAAATCACGATGAGTGCACGACGAGCATTTCTATCAGTTCAACAGTACTTAGGTATACATGTTATGTATAGGTACGTTTTTCCTGGTAATTAAGATTTTTTGTTCAAACTAATGAAAATTTATAAATTTTTGATAATAACATGATAATAAGTAGGTTTGTTGGTAACAATATTATTAATTTATTATAGTTAAATTTCTAACGATCAGTCATTTAACTAAAATGACGACCCCAATCATTTTTAGGGTTCCGAAGTCAACAAGGAACCCTTATAGTTTCGCCATGTCCGTCCGTCTGTCCGTCTGTCCGCGGCTTAGCTCAGAGACGCTTTGTACTAGAAAGCTGTAATTTGGCATGAGTATACATATTAATCAAGCCGACAAAGTGGTAAAATAAAATCATGAAAAATATTATTTTAGGGTAGTGGGAATGGATTTTTTTTTCTCGTCTACCCCATAGTGTGGGTATCGTTGGATAGGTAATTTAAAAATATTATGGGTGTGGGAAAACTATTTTTCAATTTAGGGATCCGGTAGCGAAATATTAAGCTTTAAAGTGAAAATTTTTGTTAGAGTCAAGTGTCCCCCCCCCCCCCTGCCAGCTAAACGGTTGTTTCTGGATATGTGAAAAAAATCATGGCAGTAGCATATATACTATATTAATAACGAAATTAAAAGGAAAACTATCACCACTAAGTAGGCTTTACAAGTTTACGAGTAATAGTCGATCAACTTATAAAATGTACTTTTTAGACTTTATTAACCGTTAAACCTCAGAGACGCTTAGTACTGTAATTTGGAATGGGTATACATATTTACCACGCCGATAAAGTTGTAAATTAAAATCTTGAAAAATATTGTTTTTAGGGTTCACGCAAAGTGGGAATTTACTTTTTTTCTCATCTACCCCATGATATGGGGTATCATTGAATAGGTGGTTTAAAATATTATGGGTGTGGGAAAACCCTTTTTCGATTTAGGGATCCGTTAGCGAAATATTAAGCATTGAAGTGAAAAATTTTGTTATAGTCAAGTGCCCTCCCTGCCAGCTAAACGGTTGTTTCTGGATATGTGAAAAAATTCATGACAGTAGTATATAATAACCAAATTAAAAGGAAAACTATCACCGCTAAGTAGGCTTTACAAGTTTACGAGTAATAGTCGATCAACTTATAAAATGTACTTTTTAGACTTTATTAGCCGTTAAACCGTAGTATAAAACAAAAACTTCTAACTCCTTCTAAGTCCATATTATATTGTGACGGGCAACTACGGAACCCTATCCTGCGCGTGGTCCGACACGCACGCACGGCCAGTTTTATTTTTTGATTTCCTTGCAAGAGATTTAATGGTTAAAATTATTAATTTAACACCCAGTTGCAGAAACACTCATTAGAGTTAATCTTCCATTAAATCTTTTGCTAGCTTTAACAACGTCAACAAGGCAAAAAGTGACCGCAAGAGATTTAATGGAGAATTAACTTTAATGAGCATGTCTGCAACTGAGCGTTAGTTAAATTAATAACCGCGCAATTTTCTTAAACAGGATCAGTCATTGATTAGCAAACAATTTAAATTGTAATTAAAAATTATTGACACTGTTCCAACATTGATCCATCGACGAGGACAACTTGCCTCTACAAAAACTAGTCGGTGTCAAGCTAAGCCAAAAAACTAATATACCTATATTTTTTTTACTTTTTTAGTTTTTTTGAACGAGGTTTTAATTTTTTTTAAAGATTATGTTATAAGTTTATTTTATGTACCTAAGTATGTTACGCAATAACATCGGCATTCCGTAACCGATTTGGAAGATTATTGTATTTGTTCTGAAGAAGAGACCCCAGAGTTGGCTCTATTTTAATTTGGTGACATTTGGTGTAAATCTGATGACACGCTTCGGAGCTAGACGATAGAAATCCTCAAAAGTTAAAAGCAAATCATCGGCGATTAAAGCACTTGGTTCGTATTGATTGCGTGTATAACTGACACCCGTGTTGACCTAAGACATAAATTAAGATAGACTTGACTTTAAAACTTGTTTAGTTTTAAAGTTACCTACCTTACAGCCCAAATAAACGACACCAAGCCTTACTATTATTATAAGCCCTTGATCAGACATCTACATTATTTTTATTCTAGCAGTTGTGCTTTGTTCGTTGCTTGTAGGTTTGCCAGTCGGCAAAGGCCTCCACCAACCTTCTCCATTCCTGCCTGTCGCCTGCCACTCTGTGCCATGTGTTTCCGGCAACCTGACTTATGTCGTCAACCCATCGTCTCGTCTCTACCTCTCTTTCTTTGCCCTTCTCTTTAGTGCCATTGGGTGATTATTTTGCTCCACTTCTCTTTGACACCAAGCCTTCAAGCCCATGGTCGCAAATTGTGATGGTTTATTGACAGCACCTACTATACTTGCTGTAAAACCAAAGATGCGAATAAAGACATCGGGTGTAGGTACAGCCCGGCAGGTCGGGTATTATTACCCGACTGCGCCAGAAGGAGGGTTATGTTTTTTTTCAACTTTTCGTTTAAAATTCAGTTTTAATTTTTGTTTGAATAAAAAGTATTTCTCTCGAAGAAATAAAAATAATTAATTGTGACGCAAAAACACGATAAAATCTCGGCGTCTTATAAAAATAACATGCAGAAATACCAGATTTACAGGTTTTGAGGAAATTAAATAAAAACGTGTTCGGTTGTAATGATTATTGGAGGCTTTTTTGGAAGTCATTTGAGAGTTCCGCACAAGTCAGGTGTCAAGATATCTCCACGACCTTAACCTTCCAAAGTATTCTTTAAATTAAATATCTTGGTTAAAGGTACTGTAATTTTACAAATTTTAAAAGGTCATTTGTGACTCAGTGTGTAAAAGCGTAAAAGTAACTTTTCTCCGATTTTTTTGCTATATTATGTAGGTATACCTAAGTACAACAAATATAAATAAGTACTTACATTTATATTGCCTTGAGTTTTTCTTCAGGCGAAAATTATTAACTATTTTTTTTAACCGACTTCAAAAAAGGAGGAGGTTTCTCAATTCGACAGTATATATATATTTTTTTTTTTTATGTGTGTTCGCGGATAACTTCGTCGTTTATGAACCGATTTCAATGATTCTTTTTTTGTTGGAAAGGAGATATCCCAAGTGAGGTCCCATGATAAGGAAACCAGGATCTGATGATGGATCCCAGAGATATCGAGGGGAACCTTCGAAAATCGTAGTGCCAACTAGTGCGTTTGTTAATTTAAAGCACTACTATTAAATCGAACTAATGAATTTGCCACTGAAAATTCTGAAATAAACAAAATTTTAACAAAAAAATGAAAACCGCCTTCAAAAAACTAAAAAGTTAAAAAATAATATTGCAGCCGATGACTTTCCCGTTCGCATCATAAGAACATTAATTTGTTTTATAGAAGTCGGTGTCAAGCCAAGCCAAAAAATGCAAGCCCTGTCGCGAATCGTACCGGCTTGACAGCGACTTCAATAAAGCAAATTAATGTTCTTATGATGCGAACGGGAAAGTCATCGGCTGCAATATTATTTTTTAACTTTTTAGTTTTTTGAAGGCGGTTTTCATTTTTTTTTATTTGGAAATACTATCTATAACATTTTTTTACGCTGTCTAGTTCGAGTGCACACTAGTACCGACAGACTATCGTTGTCATTAAAATTTTCAAGCAAATCTTCACTCACACTCAAAAGGCAAAACGAGTTATACTCCACTGAAGTAGAGTGAAAGAAGTAATACCTACTAATGGTAGAGTATTATAAAAGTAGTAAGTGTATTCCATAATTTTAAGAATAAAAGCGGTCAAGTGCGAGTCGGGCTACTCGCGCACCGAGCTTCCGTACCACACCACTACAAAACACAACATTATTAACTTAGAAAAAAAAACTTTTTTTTGTCCGGGACCTTTAGCGCGAGACCGACTCACACTTGGCTGGTTTTTAGTATTTGCTGTTATTCTGTAGAGTATGCTCTATAATCACACTAAGTTGGACGCTTGTATGTATTACCGTTTTTACGATAGAGCGTGAAGAAAAAACGTAAATAAAAACTAGTTTCTTGTTGAGAACCCCCCTTAATTTTTAACTTTTTGACATTTTTATTATTTGTTAACAAATCCGCCGTAATAACGCATAATCTGAGAAAATTTCAACTAGCTATTACGGTTCAAAAGTTACAGCCCTAAATAGGTAGGACAGACGGACGGACGGATGGACAGACGGACGGACGGACGGACGGACGGACGGACGGACGGACGGACAACGTTGGCTTAGAAATAGGGTCCCGTTTTTACCCTTTGGGTACGGAACCCTAAAAACTATGATTTAGCGACGCTAACGTCTGCGCATACTCGCGAGCAACCTTGAGTTTGAAGTTTCATTCCGTCTAGGAAGTTTTTGTCATTTTTCACATACAATTTGAGTGAGTGTAGGTGCGTCAAATCGAGTGGAGGAGATCTTGAGGAACTCCAGAATATAATAACTCATAACATAACAGTTAGCGAGGAAGCCAAAAATCAGATTTGCCATCTTTACCGGCAGCACACGCTGCACTTCTGCAGTGTTTGTCAATTGTCATTGAGTGCAGTTCACGGCAAAAACTGACACAAAAATATCGCGAAATAAATCGCGAAGTATACATTTACTATGACTTATTTTTGTGGTGATCCTATAAAATATTCATACTTACATAATAAAAACATCGTTGGCAAAATATGTTGATGCTGACCTGTCTTTTATGATGCTGACTATACATATACAGGGTGTAACAAAACAACCTAGTAATACTTAAGGGGGTGTTTTAGACCATCAAACTGAACAACTTTCACTATGGAGCCAACATCGAAACCGCGAAACAAAAACAGCTCTTTCATACAAAACTGCAGAACCTTCTCAACTCAAATGTATGGGACTGCAGATTTTTTTATTTTTTCTCGACGTTGGCTCCATATACCATAGTGAAAGTTGTTCAGATTGATGGTCTGAAGCACCCCCTTAAGTATTACTAGGGTGTTTTGTTACACCCTGTAGGTACATAAAAAATCTAATAAGTAAACCTAAATAACAATTAATTGACTCAGAATATTAAACAAATGGAATGAAACACTCTTATAAAATGATAATGTATCGAACTAAACCAAAGGGACAATCCCTTGCATACGTAAACTACGGATGTAATGTTAGCTGCGTATTAATTAGTCAATACAAAGCATCTGTTGTTTAACTTACGTGGTCAGAGTACTTAAGGGGATAGGCGGGTACCGTTTTTTCCATGCAAACGTGTTCCCCCGGATAATGACACTAAAGCCAAAAAAAGAACATGCAATCTATGTTACCTCTACTATTTCATATCCCTATGTTTTGCTTTTTTGCATTAATGAACTAGGAACCTTGGAAAATGAAAAATTTTAACACCCGTTTTCAGACATCCAGGAAACAAATTTGACGAATATAAACAAAAAATGCAAAACATACAGACAAAGCCAGTCTTTCTCATAATATTCTTGAAAGAATTATTAAAATCGGTTTAGTTTTGGAGGAGGAAACAGGGGAATACGAAATGCAGATTTCGTCAATTTTATGTCGGTAAAATCGATGAGCTGCAGTTGTCTCTTTCGCACTCTAGTCAATGGGGTGTATGGGTGGGGCGGATCGGACAAATACGTATAATGTTGGAAAAGTTACCTATTTTCTAAATTTCCATTTCAGCCCGCCTATCCTCTTAAGGCAATGGCACTATCAAAAGGGGAACTGTAAGACTACTTAATTATTATTTACAAGTATTAAGTAGTTTAGTAGTATGATTCTGATATAATTATGGTCATTTAGGTATAATCTTGTACCTACGTAACTATTTAATTACAAAACCTGGGTTCTACCTGGTACCCAAGGTCTATGAAAATTGTTACACTATTTGCGATTTTTTTTTTAATCCAACGAACTTCTATACATAGATAGGTACAATAAAATTGTAAATTTAGCTATGATGATGTACATTGAAGATATTTCAAAAAAAAAATTATTGGTGCTGTTTAGGATAAGTAGGATAACACATTTTTAGAATTTTAGTCTGTTCGTCTGTTTGTTTGTGCACTCATCACTCAAAAACTTATGGACCGATTGGGATGGGGTTTTAAATCGATCACAATCACAAAAGCACAGGGCATATTTTGGATTAACATTTTATTAACATTTCACTAACAAAAATCAGCTGTCCCATACTAAACTGCAATGCCTACTCGACTCAAATGCACTCAATAGCAAACTCAAACAAGACTCAAACAGCAGATTTTTTTTTCGCTCCTATCGGTTTGATCCCATAGTAAAAGTTGTTCAGTTCGATGGGTAGACTCTTAGTTTAAAAGGATGCCAATGATATCAATTTCACCCTGTATACCTATTTTTAGTTTTATTCAATCAAAATTATTATGAAAGTCAGTAGAATCGATGCTCTTTTTATTAACCGACGAAAAACAAAAGACGGAGGAGGTTCTCAAGTCGACGTGTAAATATTTTTTTGTTTTTTTTTGTTTTATGTATGAACACGCATAGCTTTTTACAGAGTAGTCCGATTTTGATAATTTTTCATACTTCAGAGGTGGTCCCATTTTAATTTGGTGAAGATCTGGTAAAGGGCTTCGGAGATAGACAATAAAACTCCTCAAAAATCTATAGCATATCATCGACGATTGAAATAAATAATTCGATAACTTCTTACAGAGTAGTCCGATTTTGATAATTTTTTTTAACCGACTACTATGTGTGCAAGAAAGGAGTTTAACAATAATTCGTCTGTTTATCTTCTTATGTTGCAAGTAATTATAACTTTAAAATTGTTGACCAATTTGGAAAATTAATTTTCTGTTCGGAAGAAATTACCACAGAGTTAGTTTTAGGAGACAGACAATAGAACTCCTTATCAAGAAACAATCACCGGTGATTATAAGTAACTAGAGTTAACCTGCGACTTCGTCCGCACAAGTTATATACCAGATTTTAAGTCAGATCATAAGCTATCAAATAAAAAAAGCTTCATCAAAATCGGTTGAGTAGTTTTTGCGTGATGCTCGTTCAAACAAACAAACAAACAAACACACAAACAAACTAACAAACAGACAGACAAAAAATCCAAAAATTGGTGATTTGGAATCAGGAACACCTAAAAACCACATCGTAACTTTATTTTTGTTAATATCTTCAATGTACAGACACACTTCTTTTACAGTTTTATAATAGTTTAGATAAACAGCGGTAATAAAGCAATTGCTTCGTGTCGATGCACCATGTAAATCATTATTTGTGTAAGTAACTAGGTACGTCGATTTTAGTAGGTATCTACAAATTTTATTGCACTCTGCTTACCTACTCGTCAATCTGAGCATCTATCACTATAATTTCGAAATCGCGATAAAAACACAGCTGTGTTCCTTCTACACTTCATACTTCGTAAAAATGGTCAAAACACTTAAAAGACCTTGTAGATAAATCGGAACAGGTCCTACCTAGATAAAAGGAAGGCCAATTATGCAAAGTAAAAAATTATGTAAATAATAGTAGAACTCATTAAATTTTAGTCTGGTATACTTAGGTACCGATCTACCTAATTAATAAACATTTTAATATCAGCTCTGTTCTTTTAAGTGAAAACAAACATAATTATTTACCATTATAAATCATTGAATGAATTGAATTACTTATTGTTTTAACCATAAAATTGAACCCGTTAAAATGTTTAATTCAATATTCTCTAGATTAATAAAATAACCGCGTATAACTCTCAAAAACTGTATTTCCAATTGTCTCAGTTGTTTATTAGCAGATGAGATTTTTAGGTACTATTATTGATTTCTTTATTAGTAGAATTTCACACATTCTTATTCGTAGGTTCATAGTGTTCATAGAGGGACGAAAAATGCATACCTAATCATAGAAATAGCCTAATTAATTTGGAAGGTATCGACATGGTGTTAGAGTTTTTTCACACCGCCTTACGGCCTCTGATGTGGTTTTTATGTAACGAATACTACCACCAGAGATAGTAACAGGGACCAACGGCTTAACGTGCCATCAGAAGCACGGAATCATCTTTCTTTTCAGACAATCAGGTGATTCAGCCTGCAATGTCCTAACCAACTGGGGAAAAACGAACTAAGTGACATAGGAAAGTACAAAGGTTTCTGGCAAAGTACTATTTAGCGACTTTGTTGTGTTGAAGTCGACACGATAAGCAAGCAGTGACATATCACTAGGTGTCCCCCGTGGGAATCGAACCCACGACCTCCGTGTCAAGAGCCCAAAACTCTTAACCATTAGACCACGGAGGTAGTTCACCTATTATTTGGCACTATTATTACAATATAGATACTATTACCTATTCTGTGATACACACTGCTCATGACATCTCAACAAATAGCTTTGCCATAGGTATACTTAGAGGATTCAGGCCATATACAATGGTTGCACATTATTGTTAGGTACTAAGCATGGTAAGCTTTTTAATAATTAAATCGTCCACGGGCGACGTATCTATTATTAGGAACACACGGCGACACATCAAGCTACGCAAAACCAAAATAAGTTGGCCGCGCGTAGGTAGAGTAATGTATAACGTCGCGCGGCCAGCTTATGTTTGTTTTGCGTAGCTTGATGTGTCGCCGTGTGTACCTACTAGACACTAGAGGTTCAGCGTTTCAATTAACTTTATGACCAATTTAAAAAAAGTTATAGAGCCTGTCGTTATGCAGATAGATAGGTAGGTACATAAAGACAAAGTATCTGTTACACGTGCTCACAGATTATTCTTAAACATTGTACGAGCTTATGATGCAATAATAATGATGTGCAACCTTCCTCCTTATCCTTGAAATATGTCGAATTCATCTAAGTAATAACTATACATACATTTAAAAAAATTTAAGCTGTTTTTGTGAAGAACAAAATTGGGGGTGTTCAGGATACGTAATGGAATACATTAACTCGGCGAGCATGAGGCAGGGCGGCAAAACTGGAGTGTTGGCTTGAAAATTAGCAGAACTAAAACGGAATGCTTGTCGATTTCGGCGGTCTCTCCAGTTGCATGCCTATTGCCCTTGATGGCGTGCCTTTACCAGTCTGCTCCGACTTCCGGTACCTCGGTTCACTCATACAAAACGATAGTGAGATAGATAGGGACGTGAAGCACCGATTCAACTCAGGGTGGATGAAGTGGCCGCAGGTTCTGGGAGCGATCTGCGACTCCCGAATCCCCCTCAAGTTAAAGGGGAAAATATAGAAGATGATAATAAGACTTGTCGTTGTGTACGGATCAGAGTGTTGGGCCACAAAAGGGACGGATAAGAAACGACTGCATGCAACTGAGATAAGAATGTTGAGATGGATGTGTGGTGTAACTAGAATGGACAGGATTAGGAATGAGTATATTAGAGGAACTTTGAAAGTAGCACCTATGACGGAAAAATTGCAAATACCTAGATTACGTGGTACAGGCACGTGATGCGGAGAGACGAGACGAATGTCATGTTACGAGACGAGTGTTAAGTATGAATTTGGATGGCTGTAGTGTAGGTACTAGGCGAGGAAGGCCGAAGAAAAGATGGACGGATTGTGTGAGAAAGGAGCGAGTGCTGAAACGACGGCTAAGAGAGATGAATGGAAGACGATGACATTGCGCCGACCCCAAATAATGGGAAATGGGCGAGAGAATGACGATGACAAAAATTCACAGATTTCGTGCCTCACACGAGTATCGACCACACTGGAATGAATCTACGGAAATCGAAAAAATATTGTTTGAAAAAGGTTAGGCCGATCCCGGAACCCGATCGTCTTTGTTTTCGGCTCAAATTGTAGCTGACTAAATTGTCCAGAGGAGTTTTACTCAAATTTTTGATATCATTCTTCTTTTCCAAAATATCGAGCGCGAAATGAAAATTCGGAAAAAAAACAGTATTTCGGTCATAACTTTTTTCGTTTTTTACTTTCTCGAATAATTCTGCTTGCACCTTACAGCTCTCGTCAATACGCATCTTTTGAGTTTTTTTTTTTAATATCACATCTTCCCAACTCTCCGAGATATAAGGGGATCGCACTTTTTCGTGAAATCGGAGCCAATAACTGGAGCGAACGAAAATACATTTTTCCAATGTCAAAATTACAATCTTAGATCTCAGTAATAATTTACTTTTCTACTCATCTGTAACTAATCCTAACTTTCTGTTCCCTACAAAATCTAATCCAAAACTTTAGGTACCTGAAAGGCCTAATCAGTAATCAATTATTCTTTTCTGTTTGTTCTAGCATCATACATCAAACAATGTGACCTAAAGAAGGATGAATTCACAGATTGCGTAAAAGAGCAAATAGAAGCAACGCTACCTTACTTCACGAAGGGTATCAAAGAGTTGGGCGTACCATCGTTGGACCCTGTTCACCTGAACGACATTAAGATCGATGGCAATGGTCTCAAGCTTACCTTCAGTGATGCTAAAATGCATGGGCTCAGCGAAAGTAAACTCTCTCAATTGAAGTAAGTATACCCTCATTTTGAAAACTGTACTTTTTAAGGAGACATGATTGTCTGTTTGACAGACGCTTCCTGCTGAGCGGGATAATTCTTCTTTCTTATCGTGTGGGCAGAGCCCTGGTGTCAGAGTTTTTTCACGTGGTTTTTATGTAACGACTACCACCAAAGATAGAGCCGGGACCAACGGCTTAACGTGCCATCCGAAGAACGGAATCTTTTTTTTTCAGACAATCAGGTGATTCAGCCTGCAATGTCCTAACCAACTGGGGAAAAACGCACAAAGTGACATATCACTAGGTGTCCCCCGTGGGAATCGAACCCACGACCTCCGTGTCGAGAGCCAAAGCTCTTAACCATTAGACCACGGAGGCAGTTCGGGATAATTTATAAGTCCTAACGAATTTTAGAAAAGCGCTGATAGCAAATTTCTAGTAATATCCATATTATCGACTGTCGAACATTACCTACAAATTATTATTATTAACTTAAATGCGTTGCCAACAGTAGACCAGGCAGAGACCAGGGGTGCGATTTTTGAATCTCGTTCGCCGAGTTCAGCAGTTGACAATGTCCTGTCATGTCGATGTGTGTGTTGTGTTGACTTTCAAAACTCGCATTCCTGAAGTATGATTTTTGAAAGTCAAATCAGCAGTAGAAAGATGCGTATCTCCATACATTTTCAACTCATTCGTTGAACGCAGCAGTTGTAAATGTAGATATTACTATGGAAATATGCCTTTTACTGCAGATTTGACTTTCAAAAATCGCACTCCTGGAGTATGATTTTTTTATGTAATACCAGCAGTACTATCAGTTTAAAATAACAATGTGCATGACCTTGAAGGGCCGTTCGATAACTTCACTCGGTTGTAAAGGAATATAGACTCTATGTAAAGGAAATAATCATTTGAATGACTCGAGTGAAGTTCGTGTGATTGAGTGACGTCACATTTGCAGGCGAGGACATGCACATTGTTATTTTAAACTGATAGTATAAAGATGCACGTCTCCCCTATATTTGATCGCAGCACGTCTCCATAGTAGGTAATATTCACATTTTCAACGACTGAGTTCGAAGAATGAGTTTCAAAAATCGCTCTCCTGACCAACAAACTGAACAAGTGTCACTATGGCAATGATTTTATATGTTACTATCGTCACTATGGGATCAACATTGAAATGGCGTTAAAAAATATATAAAAAATCTGCTGGTATATAATTGCAATATTATATAATTATCTTGCTCTGTGTACAATATATTATAAGTATTATAATATAACAGAGTACTGATATTATATTTCAGTAAGTATTAACATTTTCAATGGAACAACCAATTTTTCGATTTCAAATAGTAATAAATGTAAATAATGGTCTGAAATAGGTTATATTAAGTTTACACCCTGTACCTATAATAACTGTATTATGTAGGTATCTTAAATACAAAGGTTAGTTCAAGATATGTTTTTATTTTTAAATAGCAGTTAGGTGTATTAATTGATGTATTATTGTAACTCCATTAATTGATAAAAAAAACCACAACAATACAACCGCGATTAACCATCTTGCTCGAGTCTCGCTTGGCTTTGCATCTTGTAATTCTAATCACTATCAGGTAGAGGATAAATAATTCTACCTACACCGTAGCTTATTTATCCGGCGAAATTAAGAGGTTTCCCTGACTGAACGACCTTGACTCTTTCAGAGCCACCTCACCTCTACTAAACTACGTCATTTAGTACCTATTTTTGACTGGCTTGTCCTTCATTATGTATGTCACAGTGCGACCTTATAAGAATTCACCCCAAAATTTAACAATTATCTAATTAACTCATTAAATATAGGTGTTAAATTTTTTTTGCAAAATAGCAATTTTAGATCTTAATATTGTCTACACTAGGGTGTGTGTCTCAAGTAAATGTGACTTCAACTTAAAAAGTAGATGCACCATAAAGGTATTATACTACGTAAGAGAGACGGTGACAGCTGAGAGAGCGAGATGTACCTAGCGGCATGCCTGTATAATAGAAAGAGATACGTGACGCGAGGTAATAGAACCGTTTTTGGGGATTTGGAGTCCTGGTAAAAATTCAGTTTCTGTCAATAATCGTGAACCTAAAGTGAAATCGTAGATAATTTTGTAAAATATACTAACACTGTTTCATTAAATTATTCACCATTTCACGTTACATTGAGAATTAATACACAGAAATCTAATTTTTACCCTGCCGAGGACTCCAAAAACGGTTTCATTTGACAACTCATGTCACTTACTCTATTCCGTAAGGTATAATATCTTTATGAGATGCACATAATACAGATTTTTTCCAATATTTAGGCTTTCCTTTGAACACAGGTTTCATATACCTATGTATTTTATAGAAAAATAAGAAATATGATCTGTAGCAAGTAAAGCCGAGATGTTGAAGAATATTGCTACACTTTTCAATTATTTGTATGTCTTTCAAATAAGGAGAAGATAGCTTCTAAAAACCAGTAAAATATGGCCCGAGCCGCGTTTACCTAATCCCGGCTCCCGCCTCTTAAGTATAAGCTAGTAATAGTATGCCGAGGTGGCCGAGATATAAAGGTACTGAATCTGTAGATCAAAGGAAATAGAGCAAAGATATCTCTCATCCTATTATATACCGTCTGAATGATTTGGATTTCTTAAGACAGGTCACGGACAGGCTGCTAGTACCTAACTAGTTGAATAAGTATGTAGTTTTACCAAATTTTAATGTCTATTGACTATTGTAGGTAATATAATGTTTATTGTTGAAGCCGCCCGAGGTTTAGCTATTGCATAATTTCCGAAAAAAAGGTTACCTATGTGAATTGTTCGGAAAACAATACAGGCTATTCAATGACTGCTAAAATTTAATTATCGTAGGAAAATATTTAACTTCTGCTTGGATTCTCGTACTTCGTTACTAGCTGCCCATCTTAGTCATACATACATAGTTGCACGGGTTGAATTTCACTTCCAGGGGCTGAATTTCATTAAATGTTTCCTTCGCAAACACATAGAATCTAAGAGAAAGATAAATCGTTTTGGAAATTTTGTGATGAGTCAGTCACTGACTGGATGTTTCTTATTTGGCTTTATATTTATGAACATTTTTACCCGACTGCGTCAGAAGGAGGGTTATGTTTTTCGAGCGTATGTATGTATGTATGTATGTATGTATGTATGTATGTATGTATGTATGTATGTATGTATGTATGTATGTATGTATGTATGTATGTATGTTTGTATGTCTATTTCTTTGGCACGCCCTACAGCCTAAACAGATTGATAGATTTTGACGTATGAGGTATCGTTAGATTTGTAAAAATCGTGAGTGTCATAGGCTATATTGTTTTTTTATGGCGTCTGCGAATTAAAAAAAGGGAATAAACAATTTTTTTGGTCAAATAATGCAATATGGGTATAATCAAATGAAAGCTAGTAAACAGACAATTCCAAATAAGTATATATATATTATAGCACTTTTATGCTACCATTTCCACACAAGACTAAAAAGTATGAAATAATATGATATGAATGAATAAAAAAAAAATAAATAAATAAACAAAATTATTACGAAAACTAAAAAAACCCGACTGCACAAAAAAAAATTAACTGAAAAGAGAAAAACAAGCTCTATAATCACTAATCAGCTATAACAAAGCAAAGCACTAAGTAAATATAATTTGAATGTTATTAGTTAGGTATTGCAGGCGGGGACAAACACTAATGTCATTATGACAAACCAATGGTACGTACAAACGTTTTATAATTCTTCTTTATCCCCGTTTGCGATACCTACCTAATAACATTCAAATTATATTTGCTTAGTGTTGTTATAGCTGATTAGATTAGTGATTATAGAGCTTGTTTTTATCTTTTCAGTTAATTTTTTTTTGTGCAGTCGGTTTTTTTAGTTTTCGTAATTAATACCTATATTTTATTAACATCTTCCTTTAATAATACCTATACAAACCTAAACACGTACTTACATAAACTTGCGAAAGTGTCAACACGTAACGTCATTGAACATCGCATCGCGAAGCGTGACTGGAGTTAATCAGAGATAAATGTAACTCGGTTTGATTATTAATTATTATATCAATACATTTCCCGCTATTTCGGGTAATTTATGAAACAATCGAGATATATCACGTAGGATTTAGAAAGTCATTGACGTAGGATGTAGAGACGGTTACGCATATTAAACATGTTGACAAATATACAGGGTGCAAGTTAAAGTACGGTGGAACCCTAAGGAGGTTGACGTGCTGGTGACACTGAACAACTTTCCCTAAGGAATATCGAATTATGAAAAAAAAAAATTATCTTTTTTCAAATTTTATCCACTCTATCCGCCCGCAGTTTCGCGCCCGCTCACTGTAGCATCAGACCTCGTGCATTCACTTATACAGGGCGAAATTGATACCATTAGCATCCTTTTAAACTAAGAATCTCTTTCACTAGGTATGGGCTATTGTATGGGAGCAAACCGATCGGAGCAAATAAAAAATCAGCTGTTTCCTGTAGTTAGTAGGCACTGTATAGCCCCGGGACTTTTTAATTACCAAAAATGTATTGCCCTTTTGATATTGTGGTAAGGTACGACATTACATATATTTTAAAAACCCAAGTCTTACACGCCGCAACCAAAAAAAATTGTCCTACATTAAATTTTGAGTTCACCGTTTTTTTTCCATACCGTCATGTTCTTCACCTTGGTTCAATACTCACACGTAATAGTAATAAAACCGGTCAAGTGCGAGTCGGGTTACTCGCGCTCCGATGGTTCCGTACCACACCACCACAGAACACAACATTAAAAATTTAGAAAAAAAAAAAAAATTATCCGGGACCTTTAGCGCAAGACCGACTCACACTTGGCCGGTTTTTAGTATTTGTTGTTGTCCTGTAGAGTATGCTCTATAATCGCACTAAGTTTGACGCTTGTATGTATTACCGTTTTTACGATAGAGCGTGAAGAAAAAACGTAGATAAAAACTAGTTTCTTGTTGAGAACCCCCCTTAATTTTTAACTTTTTGTAATTTTTATTATTTGTTAACGAATCCGCCGTAATAACGCATAATATGAGAAAATTTCAACAATCTAGCTATTACGGTTCAAAAGTTACAGCCCTAAATAGGTAGGACAGACGGACGGACGGACGGACAGACGGACGGACGGACGGACGGACGGACGGACAACTTAGGCTTAGTAATAGGGTCCCGTTTTCACCCTTTGGGTACGGAACCCTAAAAATTAGTTACCTACTTTATCCAAGACTATACATTTCTAATAATAACAAGGATTTGTTTGGAAAGAGGGTCGTTATGTTCCAGTACTGACTGAGCTATTGGGCCATAAAAGTACAATAAAAAAAATGGTTATCATCAATTCTAATGGGAATTACAATAGCTAAGCAATTAACATGTAAATCAATCTAAACTTGTGATGTGCGATCAATAAAAACGTTTCACATTGTATGTTAATTACCATTAATCATATCCCATCCATTTACATTAAGTACATACATACGTACTTACAATATCGATGCAATTCATACGTCAGCGACTACAAAGGCCGCGGTCCGATTCACGCCAAAATCGATTTTAGCGCTCTCAAACGCGTCCCGATTTGATGAAAGCGCGATCACGTTAGACGGCGTGACGTTATTGATGGCGTCATTATCAGCGCCATCTTGGAATTTCTGAGCCCATGCTCCACAGCGATATCACCATGAGCCTTATGTCAAACCCAAAGAGTAATGTCAAACCACTACTGTCACTGTAAATGTCAAACTGATGTTTTATGGCAGTTTTTGGTATAATATAACGTGAATACAACTGTCAGTGGTTTGAGACCGAAAAAAGCGGTCCGATTCAAATAGCGCCGTAAGTTGTGAAATCGCGCTTTTTGTTTCGGACCAGCGATTATGGACGTTAGCACTGTAAGCCATGAAATGGTGAATCGGACCGCGGCCTAATACTCGTATTACAAAAATGAAGTAATTATTGAGATAAGTCAATTTTGAGCAAACTATTTTGACGTAAAATGACTCCGGCCGAGCTCCGGCCCAAAAACGTAATTTGTGTTTTTTTTTCTCTTTTACTTAATTATTTTGAGCCTAGTTTCACTCCGTTTCGTTTGTGCACTTTATGGCAAGGCACCATGTAGAAGGGATCATACATTTTATGAATAATAGGAAATAAAAAACCGGTCAAGTGCGAGTCGGGCAACTCGCGCACCGCGGGTTCTGTACCACACCACCACACAAAACATTACTTTACAAAAAAGTTTAGTTTTCACCGGCACCTTTAGCGCGAGACCGACTCACACTTGGCCGCTTTTTATTATTTGTTTTTAAGTAAGTATACTGTAGAGTTTGCTCTATAATCATTTAATCACACCAAGTTTGACGCTTGTATGTATTACTGTTTTTACGATAGAGCGAGAAGAAAAATTTATAAAAATTAGTTGGTTCTTAATTTTTACTTTTTGACATTTTTATTATAATTGTTAGAAAATCCGCAGTAACAACACACATTCTGTATCAACTGTTTAGCTATTACGGTTCAAAAGTTACAGGCCCTACATAGGTAGGACTGACGGACGGACGGACAACGTAGAATATGTTCCCGTTGCACCCTTTGGGTACGGAATCCTAAAAAAACATAAGCCTTGTAACTGATATTGCCACAAAGTTTACAATTAAAAAAAGTTAAGTATTAATGTAAGTATTGTAATTTTTTCAGAGTGGACATAGGTAAACACGACGAAACGTTTTCGCTGTCATTCAAAGGGAACATGAGCCTGACTGCACACTACGTAGTCGATGGACGGATACTGATCCTGCCTATTCAAGGCAAAGGCGACGCTAGAGTTAAATGCCGTGAGTATTACAATATAGCCCAGTCAATTTACGGTTTGAGCCGGGACTAATTAATAATTGTTTTTTTTTTCGGTATTGTGTATTTAAGAGCCGATTTGAGCTTAGTAAAATGTCCCAAAATTTTAAAACAATTTCACGTCAGCAATAGCCCCAAATTTTAAATTTTGCATTTATATCGTTCTAAAAAAACGAATGGTAATTTTTTTTTTTGCAAGCTTTTTATGCTTTACCATTATTATAATTATACTTCAAACATGGTGTAAATATTTTGTCTACTTGCTTTTGGCTTTGAAAAATACATTAGATATTTTCTATTAAATAACTCGTTTTTTTAAATTTCAATGCCCATTTTATTGCTCTAAAATAATGTATATTGTTAAATCTAATTAAAATGAGTGCATTGATATTAATATTATTAATTTAAAAGGCTTCTGGGAGATACAGTTTTGATTTCTATGTTGCGTAGCGTTTTTTTTTAAATATGTTTTCAGATAGTCTTTTTGTCACTAAATGGTGCCGGTTACAGTTTAAAAGTCCAATTCATAATTACTCCCCACCCCTCCTAACAAAACTCCGTAAAATGACTTGGCTAAATATTAGAGATAGCGCGCACGAGCAACTTTTGTGTCAGCAAGTAATTTGTCTCTCACATCAAGTCTGCGGGTTTGTATGAAAGTGTGCGCATGTAGCGACGCGACTTTTCATACAAATCCTGTGAGAGACAAATTAGTTGCGGAGACAAAAGTTGCTCGTGCTCGCAATGTCTTATTCCTTTTAAAGGACATCATCGGCATTTCATACATTTTATGTCCAAATGTGAAAGTCCGGCCAACAAAAAATAATGCTATATTCTGTTAGAACTTGTCCGTCTAAGCATTTATTATTAAGGCAATAAAATAAGGCACGAAAGCTGTAGCTGTAAGTTTCATAATGTATGAAAATACGATTTTTCAAACCTTAATAAAACCAAGGAAAATGACCCTACAGCTTTGGTGCCATAAAAAATGCTGCGACGGACTAGTTCTAACAGAATATAGCCTTAGCTAATTTTATCGAAAATGTGTATGAAAAGGCAGATTTTGGAACCCAAATAAAACCAAGGACAATGGAGCTACAACCAACCAAACAAACCAAACCAAACCACTCGACATCTATCGCAGTGTAGCCTGTGCCCTGTGTCTTGCTCCCTCCAGGACCTAATAGAGGCTTCCCCTCGAGGAATAGAGGTGGCCAAGTATTGGAAGGACAAAGTGTGATCACCTTCACACGAGAAAGAAGAAGAAATGGAGCTACAGCTTGGGTGCCATAATAACATATGTTTAGACGGACAAGTCCTAATAGAATATCGCATTATTTTTTGTTGGCTTGTTACTTTCTCATTTTGCACCAAATCCGATGATGTCCTTTTGACATGATACTTTTTTTTAATCGCTTGGGAACTAACCAGTTTCAAATAGAATTTTAATATCTACAGATTACCTACGCACCAATAACATCGCTTATCATGTTATAATGCGAAAGACAAAGAAAAAATTTGGATAATTTTTAAGTTGATAGCTAAACTATTATAGATTGTACTGATTTGCTATCGATTTGACGAAAAGACTTTATTAGATGTGAAAGGCGATTTTAACTTTATATCAGTCTACATTGTTGCACTATCCCACATCCTGATCGCCGCATGATTAATTTTGTCTAAACGTTTTTAAATAAACAATGACAAGTAGGTAGGTAGAGTAACCTGTAACCGCCAAAACAAAAATGAATGTAAACAAATCTATTATTGAAGTGAAAACTTCTTTAGCGGCGTTGTGCACTGTGCACTTTTTGGGATGGGTACATAGACATGAACTCTGGTACAGTACATTGATATCGTTGGATGGGTAAAAAATATTAAACTCGCGTCAGGACCGTGACGTCACGTGACCGTAAGACGTAAGATCTCTTAGTTTTCACTTCTGCCGGCACTCCCAGAGTGCAACCCGTTGTTTTTTTTTGCGATTTTCCTATACCTTTCTTAGGGAAAGTTGTTCAGTACCATGGGTACAATCACTCCTTAAAGTAATGCAACTGTTTACCCTAACACCCTGTATTTATGATGTTTACTGATTCAAAATGAATGTTTTGTTTTACGCAGGTAACATCGAAGTACAAATCGACAGCAAACTAATAAACGTAAAGGATAAAGAAAACGGAACCCACTTCAAACTGATCACTCCTACGTACAAGTACAAAATACAGAGCACGCGCTTCGAATTCGAAAACTTGTTTAATGGAAATAAGCAATTGTGTAAGTAAACAAAGTTCAAAGTGCAAGATTACCAGTTTTATTGATAGCGCAGACAAAGGAACTTAGTCATATATTCAACCAACACTAAATAGGTACTGCTGGCATGCCCAGCAGACTTATAATCATTTATACCGTTTGTACAGAATGTAAGGGAAAGTATCATTAACCTTTAAACCACATACTCTACTCATCAAACTGAACAACTTTGACGATGGCAACAAACCAGTCAGAGCAAAAAAAATCAGCTGTTTCATACTAAACTGCAATACCTACACAACTCAAATGTATGAGACAGCTGACTTTTTTTTGTTCTGACAGGTTTGCTCCCATAGCAAAAGTTGTTAATTTTGATGGGTAGAGTATGTGGTTTAATGATACTTTTCCTTACACCCTGTATACATACAGGGTCCTTCTTAATATGCTGAGACTTTTTTGATCATCAGACCATCAAACGGAGCAGCTTTTTCTATGGGAAATCGCGAAAAAAATATCAGCTTTCCCATACATTTGGCTCAAGTAGATTTGCAGTTTTGTATGGAGCAGTAGATTTTTTTTTCGCGATTTCGATGTTGGTGCCATATCATCCTCTTAAAAAAGTGTCAGCATATTAAGAAGGACCCTATATACCTAATAAAAGAGATTCATGAATCGTCGTAAAGATGTAACCCAGCCATAAATCAGGATAAAGTTTGTCATTAAGTATTCACTGTCAAACATAACCCATATTTCAACAACAATATACCGTTGTTCTCAAAATCCTATTTTATTTATTTTTATTTTCCAGCGGACGCGACCATCCAGTTCGCCAACGAAAACTGGAAGCAGCTGATGGACGACTTGGCCCCGCCGGCCATCAAGCAGATCGTCCGAACGTGTGTCAGAGCCATCAACAAATTCTTCTCCAACGTTACCATCAGTCAAATAGTCAACGGTTATGACGAAGAAGATAGTGATGAAAATGAAAACTAAGCTGTGATAATTTTAGTTCTTTGACTACTTATACAACGTGTTAATGAATTAACGCAAAACTAGAAAGTAGTTTGTTTAGAATCGAGAGCAGAATCGAATTATCATGGATTCAACATAGGTAATTTTTTTCAAAATATTACATAATTTATTTGTAAAATTTAAAATTTACTGAACCCGATGTCAACCCACCGGACGGACACACTCACCCTACTTACTACCAACACAGGATTATAAAAGTGTATCCATGAGTACGTTAGCGCTTTCTTTCAGTGCTGAAATGATAACAAATCATTTTTGTCTCAAAACTTAACTATAAAATAATGATATTATTGTTTCAATCTAATTATTTTGTTATAAATCAGTTGGGGTGTATGAGGTTTTGCGCTAATTCATTAACACGTTGTATAGGGACTACTTAGTTACGCGTGTCATTCTACTAAAAACAATGCTGCCACTTTTTGCGGGGGGCGAGGTAACATGAAATTCGCAACTTTGAATTTTATTCCCCATAACTTTAGATTCTAATTTTGATTGTTAAAAATCATGAAAAGTAGTCTCGTGTGAACCCCAAACGTTCTAAGTTCAAAATTATTGTTTCGCAATTATAGGCTGTCTCGTTTAGTGATAAGGTATAAAATTGAATGTAAATGCACATGATTAATTGCTCTTATACCGTGGCAGAGGGGAAATGCTACCGCAAGGCCAGTCCTTATATAAGCAGTCAAAGTTTTAGTTATTGGTTCACATGCAAAGTCATGCGGATCAAGCCATTTTAATGGTATGGACGAATTTAAAAAAACAAATATTAATCTCAGAAGAATTTGGAAGTGTGCCTGTATTGTGTACTGTGCGACCAGTGAGACGGTTTTAAATATGTAAATAAGTACCAAATATGTTAAAGTATGGTAGTAAGAAAATGTTTTTTGTTTTCTTGGTAATAGTTAATGTATGGGATATTTTATGAAGTGGAGCAAAGTGTTAAGTAGGTACTAGGTAAAACAGTGAACCTGGCTTGCACCAAAAAGTATTTAGGCGTATATTTAAATATGATGGTGTCGCCGTCATTTGTATGTGAAGTGTGAGGGACAGAGCTATCACTAATACGTTTAAGGCTGCACCGAGCCTATTGTGCCCCCAATCGTATTTTTTTATTTCTTAACAATTAAACAACATTTCCAAAAAAACAAGAATGTCTATACTCCATTTTTATTAAAGACGAAAAAAAGAAGATCGCAGAAGCAGGGCTACGAAACCTTTTCAGACCGTGATCATTTTATAAAAAATTCGAAACACTTATGTCAGTGTTTGATGACTGATGAATATAAGAATTAGGGATAGCTAGTGAAACAGCCAATAGTCTGTAGCGCACTGGCATTTATTAGAACTAAAACGCTGTCACCGGATATACTCACATACTTAGGCACATTTTAGTTCAGACTATCGGAGTTGATGGAAAAATAAGAAAACGTCTGTTATGTATGTGCTCACTAGTAGCATAGCGAGGGGGGGCAAATGCCCCGGGCACCGGGCGGCACTTTACCAGAGGTGGCAAAAATATTAATTGATTGAGCTCTGACTGAACCACAGGGTGTTAGGGTAAACAGTTGCATTACTTTAAGGTGTGATTGTACCTATGACACTGAAATACGATTCTGAAGAAACCTATAGGAAATCCGCAAAATTCAGTCAGCTGATCTAACGTTTGTATGAAAATTTCAACTTTTCATACAAATGTTGGATCAGCTGCTTTCATTTACTATAGGAAGATCAAAAAAAATTTTATGAATTTTATTTAGGTTTCTTAGGTAAAATTGTTAAGTATCATGAGTATAATCACCCCTTTAAGTAATGCAACTACTTACCATAAACAACCTGTATAACCGATTCGTAGAGCAAAGTAAAGTCTATTTTTGAATGGATAACCAACCCCACCAAACCAAAACCAAAAGACCTAAAGATGTCTGACCACAACCCGAACAGGTTGTGCTAAAAAATTTCGAGCTGGCTTCGGTCGCTTCGGTCTCTCCTTTATGTTTAACGTAGGTCTTCTTATAAAAATAAGGAGGTAGCAAAATCGGTCTGTGCTCCGGGGGATAGACACCCACGCTACGCCACCGGTGCTCACTAATGTCCGTTATTCCGTATTAATAAACCGTGCTGACAATCGATTTTGAAGACGTATTAAACGAGTTCTTCTTAAGCCTTAAAAGACATCTTAAAATAGATCAAGTCGGTATCAGCTAATATCACTTAAAATGTCTCAAGCAAACTCAAATTTGTAACAATTTTTTTCCAAAAATGCAGTTGCAGAATCCATGTTGCAGAAGTCATTGGAATTTAATCCGTCTGCTTGTAACATCAATATTATTTGGTATTACTTGCGTCGCGCAGAGCGTTGCGGGTAGTGTGATGTAGTATGGACGCACTCAATCGAATCCGTCAGAAATTCAGAAAAGTGGCCGCCATCTTCACCTTTTTTGTTTTTCAATCTATTACTTCCAAAATCGATATCTGGGGGTTTCTGCTATCTCCGAACATGAATCTAAAGTCAAAAATTTAGAAAAGTGGCCGCCATCTGGTACTTTCGGAGATTCCGGAGTGAGATATCTATTTTGGAAGCAGTCAGTTAACAAACAATTAAATTCAAGATGATCTTATTTGTTTTTTAATCTTATTTGTTTTCCTTCCAATTTTCTAATTTCTGATATCAGATTCATGCTAATAGATCGCAGGAACCCCCAGCTATCGATTTTGGAAGCAATCGGTTGTAAAGCAAAAAAGTTCAAGAAGGCGGGCACTTTTCTGAATGTTGACTTCGGACCCGTGTTTGGTGACCACAGAAACCCCTACATATCGGTTTTGGAAGTAATCAATTAAAAAACAAAAAAGTTCAAGATGGCGCCACTTTTCTGAATTTCTGACTTTAGATTCGTGTTTGGAGATCGCAGAAACCCCAAGATATCGATTTTGGAAGTATTAGATTGAAAAACAAAAAACTTCAAGATGGCGGCCACTTTTTTGAATTTTTGACTTCATAGTCATTTTTGGAGATGGCAAAAAAGTTCAAGATGGCGCCACTTTTCTGAATTTCTGACTTTAGATTCGTGTTTGGAGATAGCGGAAACCCCAAGATATCGATTTTGGAACCAATCGGTTGAAAAACAAAAAGTTCAAGATGGCGGCCACTTTTCCGAATTTCTGACTTTAGATTCGTGTTAAGAGATAGCAGAAACCCCCAGATATCGATTTTGGAACCAATCGGTTGAAAAACAAAAAAGTTCTAGATGGCGGCCACTTTTCCGAATTTCTGACTTTAGATTCGTGTTCGGAGATCGCAGAAACCCCCAGATATCGATTTTGGAAGTAATAGATTGAAAAACAAAAAAGTTCAATATACCGGCCACTTTTTTGAATTTTTGACTTCATAGTCGTGTTTGGAGATGGCAAAAACCCCCAGATATCGATTTTGGAACCAATCGGTCAAAAAACAAAAAAGTTCAAGATGGCGTGGCGGCCACTTTTCCGAATTTCTGACTACATTATTTATTTTCCTTTTGCAGCAATTAGTTAACAATATGTTACAATGTTTCATAATTTTAATCAAAAATGCAGAGCTTCAGGTCATTTTATGGTTTATCTGCTGGCAACATTACGCACTTCACTGCATCACCCGTGCGCCATACCATGCGACGTCTCGCCGCGGTGACGGCTGCTGAATTGACGCAGTGGCAATGCGTCACCGTGTATGCTCCTACGTGCGGTTTCATACAACTCCTTGCTTCACAAACGACGGGCTGCCGTATGACGCTCCGTCTTGCGTCCAGCGTGTTTGAATAAAAACCTATTAGTCTTCTGTAGTCTGTCGCCTAATTGTCATCATTATCTCGTGACGATTATATCCACAGAACATTATAAGAGAAGTTAGAAGCAGTGTTGCCAAGTCCCAGCCAGTCAGAATCGCCAAAAATCTCGGGCCAAGTAGCCTAAAGTCGCCTAATTTTTTTTCCCCCTGCAATGTAGCCTAAAGTCGCCTAAAAATACAGTAAATTGGCCAAAATAAAGGTATATTGGCTGCTCGTGCCGGAAAAATATTTTTTTTAAAACTGCAAACTCTACTCACAATTTAGAAATAGCTGTATCTACCGCATAACATACACGTACGCTATGTGTTACATAGAGTGTTGTAGTGTACAGTTTATGCAGTCTGCGATAAAAAATCATATAATTTTACTTACAATAAGTATAATATTTCAGATTTTTCTTAAAATAGCCTAAAATAACCCGAAAAAGTCAGTTTTTCTTAATATAGTCCAAAATCGCCTATTTTAATTTGGGATATAGCCTAAATGGCGACCGGTCGCCAATCGTATTTTATGGTCGCCGATAGACCCCTTGATGTAGCCTAAAAGGCGATAAATAGCCTAACTTGGCAGCACTGGTTAGAAGTGCAAATTAGGCATGGAACGCGTGCCACACGGTAATGCAATGATTTGCATAAGGTGCGCGGCGTGGTGCGAGCGAGAGGGCATAAGTAGTTGTAGCAGCGTGAGAGGGAAGATACGTGGTGACAGTCGTCTCCTAAGCAAAAGCGCTACTTTGAATTTCTAAACCCCCTTATAATGTTCTTTGATTATATCAATGAGGCGTTTTGGTAAATAAATTTTTTTTGCAAAAAAAGTAAAAACCGACTTCAAAAGTAAAAATAAAACAAATTAATTTCCTTATAGATTTGAACGTAAAAGTCATAGGCTGAAATATTATTTCTTACTTTTTTACTTTTGAAGTAGGTTTTTACTTTTTTTGTAAAAAAAATTTTATTTCATAACTTTCATTTATTAAATATGTTAGTTCGATTCAGATATCAGTTATATTCGCAAAGGGTACATTGAAACGAGGTAAATGGTTCAATCGCAGACGATTTGCTGTCAACTTTTGAGGAGTTCTATTGTGTAGCTCCGAAGCGCGTCATCAGATCTTCACAAAATTAAAATGGGACCACTTCGGGAGTACCCCGAAAACCCTCCCCCCTCCCCCTCCCTTCCCTTTCAAACGAAAAAAGAACTTTTTAAATTGGTTCACAACACAATTGACGAAAATATCGGTGAACATACATAAAAAAAAAAACATACAGCCGAACATAGAACCTCCTCCTTTTTTTGAAGTCGGTTAAAAAAAATGGGACCACCTCGGGAGTTTACCCTTTCAAACAAAAAAAGATTGTTTTAAATTGGTTCACAAGTGACGAAAATATCAGTGAACATCATAAAATAACAAAAAATTTAACCGCCTTCAAAAAAACTAAAAAATTAAAAAATAATATTGCAGCCGATGACTTTTTCGTTCGCATCATAAGAACATTAATTTGTTTTATCGAAGTCGCTGTCAAGCCGATTCGCGAAAGGGCTTGCATTAGTTTTTTGGCTTCGCTTGACACCGACTTCTATAAAACAAATTAATGTTCTTATGATGCGAACGAAAAAGTCATCGGCTGCAATATTATTTTTTAACTTTTTAGTTTTTTTGAAGGCGGTTAAATTTTTTGTTAAAATTTTGTTTATTTCACAATTTTCAGTGGTGAATTCATTAGTTCTATTTAACAGTAGTGCTTCAAATTAACAAACACACTAGTTGGCACTACGATTTTCGAAGGTTCCCCTCGAATTCTCTGGGATCCATCATCAGATCCTGGTTTCCTTATCATGGGACCACCCTTGGGATATTTCCTTTCCAACAAAAAAAGAATCATAAAAATCGGTTCATAAACGACGAAGTTATCCGCGAACACACATTAAAAAAATATATATATGCGGTCGAACTGAGAACCTACTCCTTTTTTTGAAGTCGGTTAAAAAAATACATACAGCCGAACACAGAACCTCCTCCTTTTTTTGAAGTCGGTTAAAAAAATTGCCACAGTAATAAACTAATGCTTGCCAAACGTATTTTCCTAGATTTTCAAGTTTAGAGACAAATTTATTCATACATTAATATTATGATGACGATCATAACGATTTAAATGAAGTCGTAATAATTTTAGTACAATTTTTTAGAATTTTTAAAGATTTTTTTTCGAATTGTCAATATGGCTACTACTAGCGCCACCTGACAGATTTTTTTCATAACAGTCTTTAAAAAAGCTTCATTGAAACCTCGCACATGTCATGTGGTCGCGCACCACTGCTTCTTTAGGTCTTTCAACATCGCCATTTTGTTGTTTGATACAATATTCATAATTTCTTTAAAGTGTGTACTATAAAGAATCTTTTTTACCTTCTTTTCGCCCCTATCTGGAATGGAGTATAGCTAATATTAGCATTGAAACTGTATGTTTTAACGAAAATGATATCCCCGTCTAAATACTGGTTAATGCAAGCCAGGCTAAGTGTAGTGTAGATCTTAGAGATATAGATTGAGTGTGTAAAAAATATTTATAGGTTTGACTCCTACAGTTTTGTGTCTATGGTCCGTAACTTTTTAATTCAGGTTTGAGTTTTCTGAAAGAATTTATACTTACATAGCTGACGGTTTTGATGAGAATGATCAGACCAGGATCAGACCATCAAACTGAACAACTTTATCTATGGGACCAATGACAAAGTCGCGAAAAAAATCTGTTCCATACAAAACTGCAATCCTACTGGACCCAAATATATGGGTGAGCTGATTTATACTTCGCGATTTCGATGTTGGTCCCATACAGAAAGATTTTCAGTTTGATGGTCTGATCATCCCCTTAAAAACCATCAGCGTATAAAGAATACTTGACATTTAAATAGAACTGAACAACTGTAAATATAAAATTATCACACTGGATTGCAAGAGCGGTGTCCAAAGTATATTGATAACATTTATTGATTAGCTAGGTATAAGGTTTAAAAAGTTTAAAATATTGACATCTTTTTTTGATTCAGGAATAAAAACGTTCGAAAATTATTAAAAAGTTTGCTTTATTGATATCCTAACTAAATTATATTTCTTAAATAACATCGAACTTAATGATTCTTTTATTTATAATTTTACTGGTAGTATTATTATATTTATCATTAAAAAGTACATAAGTAATCATATTTTATATAAGAATTAGCATTAAATAGATAAATATAAATTATGTGAGATAATATCAGATTACCATGTACAGTTCAATTACCTTACGTTTTGGCGTCAAAATATTCAAACAAGCAACTGAAAAAATGCAGTACTTAAATAATGTCATTTGCATATATTTTAGTTCAGTGACGTAACTACTGGTTGACACATACCCTGGCTGAGTACCTTTTTTCAAAGGATTAAAACGAGAATATCACTCTTAAACGCTTCATAATTGTAGCAAGGTTTTGACAACCCGATAAAGAATTTGGGAGGATAAATAATAAATAAAATAAATAAATAACGCTCACAGGCACATACATTGTAATGATCCCAAGTAAAGCACTTTAGGCTTTTTAATATGGTAACCATACAACAACGGCACGAACATATAACATCCATGACCGAACCGGGATTCGAACCCAGGACCCTGGTTTGGCAGTCCGGCGTGGTAACCATTACACCAACTGGGTCGTCAAAGGATCCCGAGTTAAAAAGGAGAAGGTCCATTTCTAAGCCAGAAGCCGTAACATGATAAGGCTATATCACGCCTTTTATCTTGTCTGGGCATCTGGTACCCAGATAGCTACAGGATTAAAAATTCTAGGTATAGTGTTTATACCTATTTATTAACAGCCACCATCGTATCCGACGATACTACGTTACATGACAGCCGTGTGGTCCACCATTTTAAGTTTTACCTACCAGATGGTCTTAATTAAAAAGCTTTCGCCTATCAAGTACCTATAGCCTAATTTCCTGCACCTGTTAACACCTTAAATGAATTCATGACAGTTACATTGGGTCTATACCGAGAAACAAACAAGCGCATCCAGGTTGTTTATTTCATAGTCAGATCAAAACGCTTACCAGCTTTCCCTCGTATAATTATGGACAGATTCGTTACTGCTCATACTGGAGCGGCTATCATCCGTGGCATTGCCCGACAGGACACTAGCGTTGCCTGACATTGTCTCAAGAGACATTACACCGGCCTGGCTATTGGGAGCCCGAGTCCTGAGGAGTGGAAAGCGCCAGCCTTGGTAGCGGTACACCAGATATCCCCCGAGAGCCACCACTAGAACTATGAGGCCGACTGACATTCCAACTATTCCAGCTACGTATCGACGATTGCCTTGTGAAGCTGAAAGAAAAATAACTATTAGAGAACACCTAACGAACCGAAGCGAAAAGCATTATCCACTGTCAAACCATTATAGACTTTGCTTGCGTTGAAATCGAATTGAAAATCAATTAACACAACTGTCGCCTCAGCCTCTTCGATGCTCTCGGAGACTTATAGCTGTGTTAATCGATTTTCGATATTATTTCAAAGCAAGCAAAGTCGATAATGGTTTGACAATTTAAAATGTTCTGCGCTGTTCTTCGTTTGTTCCATAAAAAGTGCGCTAATTATAAAATTCGACTGATGGGATTGGGATAAAAATTGCAAAGTGAAAAACTGCCAAGTGCGTTTCGGACTCGCGCACCTAGGGTTCCGTACCATTACACAAAATATTTACAAAATAATTGTGTTTTCTCTGGGATCCGCGTAAGGCCGACTCACACATAGCCAATATTCATGATTTGTTGCTTCCTTTGTTGCAGTGTAAACACACTAAGTTGGACCCTATTACCGTATAATTACGATATAGCAAAAACAACGTTTCTTGTATAACAAAATTTTTTATATTTGTAAAAAAATTCATCATAGTATATAACACATTCTGTGAAAAGTTTTAACCAGCTAAATATTACGGTTAAAAGAATACAACCCTTTAAAGGTAGGACAGACGGACAAACGGGCAGACGGACGAAGGCTTAGATTGATGGTCGAAACCAGCCCTTTAAATATTTACCTCCTTTGTACATTACATACGAGTATACCCATTATTCCTTTATAGTGTACAGTGATGTGATGATGATGGCCTATGGTGCGGAAACATGGACCCTGACGATAGGACTAGTTCATCAATTCAAGGTCGCTTAGCGAGCTGTGAAGAGAGCTATGCTCGGTGTTTCTCTGAGAGATCACATTAGAAATGAACTGATACGTCAGAGAACTAAAGTGGTTGACATAGCTCAGAAAATTTGCAAGCTGAAGTGGCAATGGGCTGGCCATATCTGCCGAAGAACCGGTGGGGTGTCAGAATTCTAGAGTGGAGACCGCGAACTGGTAGGCGTAGTGTGGGACCCCCAGCTGCACGCTGGAGAGACGACCTAAAAAAGCAGCGGGGAGGGACTGGATGAGGAAGGCCGAGGACAGAGTTTTGTGGCGCGCCTTGGGAGAGCCCTATGTTCAGCAGTCGACGATGTTAGGCTGATGATGAAGATGATACCCATTTTTTTCTTCTTATGGCTATGTACACGACACTAGCGCCACACTAGTGCGGCGCGGCGTAGTGCCATAACTATGTTGGACAGCCGTGAATTATCTACACTATTATAGTACAGTAAAAGTCTGTGTTTATTCGAGGATTCAACTACTGGACCGATTTTGATAAAACTTTAAGTATATTTAAAAGCATATTATTAGTCTTAAAAGCTAGCTTATATTTTATCCCGGTACGATGAAGGGAGCGGATGCGAACGAAGCCACGGACAAAATCTAATTTATATCGGAATTCTCATTCAAAATTTTACCTCAGTTTTAACACCTTTGGGGGTTGAAATGCGACAAACCTTTTTTAAGTGAGCATCTAGATGCTAATAAAAACTTTCATGCCAAATTTTAAGTTTGTAGTCTAGACAGTTTCGGAGATTTCGTGTTAAGTTTGTGTATGGATTTGCATAGATTCAAGCATATTTTTACAGCTTGTCCTGAAAAAGTACAAATTTCAGCCACCCCGGGCGCTGCGATCGATTTGACAGTTTACTACCCACTTCGCACATAGCCAATACGATTGTTTTTCACATTCTTCAGAATAAGGGTACTTACTTGTAACATAGATGGTAACAGTGTCCCTGGACTCATCAGTGTCCTCGTTGATCAAGGCGGCGCAGGTCCATTCACCGACATCTTCCTCGTTGACAGGGTTTATAGTCAACGAGCAGTCTCCGTGATCTATGTCTTTTCCAGAACTGAAGTAGAAACGGTCCAGAATTGCACTGAAAATATTATCGAATAATTATAATGGTTTCAGCGAAACGCTTCGTAAATTTCTGGAGGAAGAACTAGGGAGTAGGGAGAACTGGCGCTGACTTGGATAAGCGTATGGTTTGGACATAAAATTAGATATAGCGCTTCACCATTAACGACCCTTGCTTGCAATAGCCCATCCTACAATCTATCAATCAAATCAATAGATCACCATCCACATCAGGCCTTTACGTAACTACTTAAATTGTGTGTCGGTGTTGACCTTTAAGAATTATCAGAATTTAAAAACGTTGGCCGTCACAGGATGCCCGGCAGAAGTGAAACTTCGCAGCTGTCAAATTTAAATTTCGAACTTCCGTCACACGAAAAGGTCATCAGAATTTCAAAGCCCTCTAATAAAAAGTTTTACTTCTTAAATAGGTTTAGTGCCTGTCTCACCACTCCGGGATAAGTTCTTAATAGCTTATCTTACAGATGGTTTGACGCGCTGTCAGATAAGCTATTATGAACTTATCCAGAACTGGTGAAACAGGCCCTTAGTCGACAAAGAACTTCACATTAAAACTCACCTCTCTTCCGTAACCGAAGAATCTAAACTGAAACCAACAAAAGTCGGCGACAAAAATCGACAGTATTCCAACGGCCTTTTCCCGTTCGATGTGTGACAATACAAGGTCGCTTCCCCGCCGATGTTCGCTTCTACCTTCTGTTGACTTGCAGCGAGAGAACCCGTGACTCTAACATTTACTCGATCTGTAATTTCCACACCGAGTTGATCCCTTGGACCCATGTGACATATCCATTCACCGGCGTCTTCGTCAGTTGAGTGGCTGAAAGTGATACCACAGTCGCCCGTTTGGAGACTTTCTCCTGTATACCTGTGCAAATAGAGTACAAATATAAACATATTTTTTGGCATGGGGAGACACTAACACATGTCATATACAGGGTCCTTCTTCAAATGCTGATCGTTTTTTAAAAGGATGAGTGCTACTTTTGAAACTCATACTTTGAACTCAGCAGTTGAAAATGTTAAAATACAATAGAGATAATTAAGCATCTTTCTACTGCTGATTTGACTTTCAAATCGCACTCCTGAAGTACCATTTTTGAAAGTCAAATCAGCAATAGAAAGATGCATATCTTCATAGTAATATTTACATTTTCAACTGCCGAGTTCTACGAATGAGTTTCAAACAGCTGACAGCCTTCCACAGACTGAAACGGTGAACTCAGACCAAGAAACTGAACAACTTTTACTACGGAGCCTACCTCAGGAAACGCGAAAATAAATCAACGAAATTTTCGCGTTCCCTGAATAGTTCCATACCATAGTGAAAGGTGTTCAGTTTGATGATCTGTGTTCACCGTATCAATGTTCACCGTATATGCGCACAGTATATGTCCTGTCCCTTACACCTTGTAGGTAACGTCTTCTCTAGGTAGTGGATTTTGTTCAAAAGTATTATAAAACAATAGGTTTGTGTCTAGTATTCAATCCCCAAAACCGTCTTTATTTCTTTGTGATACAATGTATATTGGAATGAGTACATACCAGAAAGCTTGCTCTTCATTGACGATAGGTACAGGTGTAAATTGCGTTCCGTTAGGATGTTGGAACCAGCAGTACTTGAGGGAGACCTCAGCTCGACACATCACTACGAAGGATTGGTCCTTTTTCACGAAGACTTGCTCTATTTCTTTTTCTTTACTACTCGGGTCTTGGTAGAATCCTGTTTGAGAACCAATGTTGAATGTCAAGTGCATGATAAATCAATTTATCTACGAGGTAGTAACGTCCTAAACGATCACTATGTAGACCCCAGCAATGGGGACGTATGATACACAAAATTCTGTTTAGTTCACGTGATAATGAAAATACCCAACCCATTGCATTTTTAGAGGAAACACAATACAGCGTGTAAACTTAATTGCGTTACATAGTTCAGACCATAGAGAATTTACACGCTCCCCCTGGTTCAGACCATCAAACTGAACAACTTTTACGATGAAACCAACATCGAAATCACGAAAAAAGAAAATGTTTTACTATTGGTACATTTGGTCGAAAGTCGTTTCGCCATTGATGATTTCTATGGAACATCTGATATTTTTTTCTCGATTTTGTTGTTGGTCCCAAATTGAAAGTTGTTCAGTTTGATGGTCTGAAGGTCTAAGCACCCCTTTTAATATGTTACGAATTTAAGTTTACTGTATTAACGTAAACGTTTGTCATATTTTGAGGTGGATAATACTGCAATACCATTGTCAAGCTACTAAGTGATATGTGAACCCATAGACGTGAGTAAACCACAGTTATGATATTGTCTAACATGAAGGCCGCGTTAGTGTCATTTAGGCCGTCGGCTTAGAGCCATATCAGATTTATCCCACAAGCAATTTTTGAGCGTAGGCGTGTTGGATACACGATATCACGATATGGTCCCACATCATCGCCGAGTTTCCGTAGCGACATCACAAAGATATCGCCGCTTTATCGCAACGATATTTCTTAGATCAATCAGTATCGCAGCGGAATCGCGGCGATAACGCTCAGTAAAAATCGCGGCAAATAGTTGCAATATTGCGGCGGTGCAGTTGCAATATCGCCTACGATCGTCGCCTCAAAAAATCGTATGTGTAATATGGCTGTTAGAGCGCAGAAGTTCAGCAAGTAGGTATCATACGCCGAAGTTTCACGTCCATACTTACGTTACTAAAAATTCGCAAGGGTTTTTCGGTGCAACTACGACCACGTAGTTTTAAATAATACACGATACATTAGGTGAACTTCTGTTACCGAACTTTTAGCCATTTAAAGTGTTGTTGCCAACAAGACCAAGATTACTAAAATATTTACAATACTTTTGTATTACAGTCAACGACGGTAACTAGCTGAATACTCGTGAAATATAAATATTGCTTCCATACAGAATGACATTAAACAAATTTGGCCGAGATTCAGAAACGTTTTTGAAGTCTTAGGAGATCGTTGCTCGTGCGCGCTGTACGAGCAACTTTTGTCTCCGCAATTAATTTTCTCTCACATCAAGTCTACGGGTTTGTATGAAAGTGCGCGCATGTAGCGACGCGACTATTCATACAAACCCTGTGAGAGACAAAAGTTGCTTAGTTGGAACTTACGATCCTACTTAGACTTAGCTCACACTCAAAAGACATTATCTAAATCTCGGCCTAGAGACATAATATCATTGATATATGTACAGGGTGGCCGGGGAGTTGACGTTCAAACGTAAAATTTAGGTCCGGTATGTCGTGGGGTATCCGAATCACCCCCATGTATGTTCCGCGATTTTTTATAGTTTTCGAGTTATGATGATTTTTCCGATTTTTTGAGGAAACTCGACATGACCGGCTTGAACAACTTCTAAAAAAAAAGAGTAAGACTTTTTAGAGATTCTTTTTTTGCAACTTAATCTTCATGAATTGTGCCTTTATTCGTAACATCATCAGCATCGGAACTTTGATAAAAAATTTGAAAATATTGGTCTAAAGTTAAAAATTTGCGATCCGTGAATTATGACTAAATTTTCAACTTTAAATTAAAACTCGAAACAGGTGACCTTATGATTTATTAGCCAATCCCAAAAATGCGCCCAACTCTCAGCTTTCATAATCATAAATAAAAAGTAGTACTTAAGAGGGCTAATTTGGCTAGAATTGATCTTCAAAGACAACAAGGCGGAAAACTCTTAAAATATTTTTTTTTTTTTTTTTTGCCATAGTTCCACGGCTAAGGCTAAATAATGATTAAAGAATGCTGGAAACCGAAACGGCGACGGGTTATGCCGGACTCTTACCGGCTAAAACCCCACCGTGTTCCACCTCATCGCATATTGCCGTAGAGCCTGAGGGCCCGTGAGGAATCTTCCACACTCTACGGCGCAGCGACCGACCTTACCAGGTCTCATCTCTGTTGGCCTTGACAAGCCTACAGGCCTTTAGGTGGTGCGTGGGAACACGCACACAACCACCTCGAGTCCCTATGATCGGACGCCGGACCCCCCAGCCCGACGCCCAGAGACTCAAAAATTACGGGGGAGGCAGACCGCGAGCAAACGCAGCCCGTCTGCGCCCCGTGCGTCTTTGGCGGATCGGGAGTTCCCTCCCTCTCCGCCGTCTCCTTCTGGAGCATTACTGCCTCACAGAAGGAGAGAACCGCGCGCCAAGACGCCTCACTGTCGACCATAGCGCGAACCATGGCCGGCAGCGAGAGGTCTGAAACTACCTGGGAGAGCTCACTGCGCTCTCCCGCCCACGCAGGGCACTTCTGCAGCACGTGCTGCGCCGTCTCGTCGAAACAGCCGTCGTAGTGGTGGCACCCGGCTGTCGGCTCCCTCTTCCTAGGTTAGGTTAGGTTAGGTTAGGTTAGGTTATCTACTTTTTACTTAAAACTTTCCTTATTCCACCAACACGATAGGTTTCCGGCATTCTTTAATCATTATTGATGAGACCTGGTAAGGTCGGTCGCTGCGCCGTAGAGTGTGGAAGATTCCTCATGGGCCCTCAGGCTCTACGGCAATATGCGATGAGGTGGAACACGGTGGGGTTTTAGCCGGTAAGAGTCCGGCATAACTCGTCGCCGTTTCGGTTTCCAGCATTCTTTAATCATTATTTAGCCTTAGGCGTGGTAGTTATGGCAAAAAAAAATATTTTTAAATTTAAGAATTTTCCGCCTTGTTGTCTTTGAAGATCAATTCTAGCCAAATTAGCCCTCTTAAGTACTACTTTTTATTTATGATTATGAAAGCTGAGAGTTGGGCGCATTTTTGGGATTGGCTAAAAAATCATAAGGTCACCTGTTTCGAGTTTTAATTTAAAGTTGAAAATTTAGTCATAATTCACGGATAGCAAATTTTTAACTTTAGATCAATATTTTCATAACTTTTATCAAAGTTACGATGATGATGATGTTATGAATAAAGGCACAATTTATGAAGATTAAGTTGCAAAAAAAGATATCTCTAAAAAGTCTTACACTTTTTTTTTAGAAGTTGTTCAAGCCGGTCATGTCGAGTTTCTTCAAAAAATCGGAAAAATCATCATAACTCGAAAACTATAAAAAATCGCGGAACATACATGGGGGTGATTCGGATACCCCACGACATACCGGACCTAAATTTTACGTTTGAACGTCAACTCCCCGGCCACCCTGTATAAGAGATTAGACATTAATGATCATCATGATATCATTACGTCTCTAATCGTAATCTAATTTAGGATTAATGCGGTCTGGATTATTTTCCTTCACCTAAGTTTCACACTTAGGTGTTGCGTCAAAACGCCTAAATGATGGCCTATCCAAATCGGTTCTCTGCTATTTGGGCTCGCTAGTTAGGCTAGGCTAGGGACACCAACCAAACTTAAACCGGGCGGTGCTATATTAGAGCATTTATTATTGGTCATACTAGTTAGGTATGACCAGTGTGTAGCATCGACATCGAAAAGATAAGTTTTTGAGCGGTTTTGGCAATTCTAGTTTCTCAAGACGTCAAATAGCAATAGTAAGGTAATCAATCGGTATCAAATCTACAACGTGTTAATGAATTAGCGCAAAACCTCATACACCCCAACTGATTTATAACAAAATAATTAGATTGAAACAATAATTTAATTATTTTGATAGTTAAAATTTCAAGTTATTCGCATTTTAAGTTTTGAGGCAAAAATTATTTGTTATCATTTCAGCACTGAAAGATAGCGCTAACGTACTCATGGATACATTTTTATAATCTTGTTTTGGTAGTAATTAGGGTGAGTGTACCCGTGCGGTGGGTTGACATCGGGTTCAGAAAATTTTTAATTTTGCAAGAAAAAAAATTAATATTTTGAAAATAATTACCTATGTTGAAACCATGATAATTCGACTCTGCTCTCGATTCTAAACAAACTACTTTCTAGTTTTGCGTTAATTCATTAACACGTTGTATATTTTAACAGTTTGAACTGCCTCCGCGGTCTAATGGTTAAAAGCATTGGCTCTCGATACGGAGGTCGTGGGTTCGATTCCCACAGGGACACCTAGTGATATGTCACTTTGTGCGTTTTTCCCCAGTTGGTTAGGACATTGCAGGCTGAATCACCTGATTGTCTGAAAAGAAAAATGATTCCGTACTTCTGATGGCACGTTAAGCCGTTGGTCCCGGCTACTATCTCTAGTGGTAGTAGTCGTTACATAAAAACCACGTCAGAGGCCGAAAGGCGGTCTGAAAAAACTCTGACACCAAGGCTCTGCCCACACGATAAGAAGAACAGTTTGAAACCTCTCATGATCGGGAAAATTAAATACCAATTTAGCACCGCTGTTCTTTTATAATATATCTATGCACCGCTTACAAAATTTTAAACACAAATCGATATATTAAAGATCGATTATCTGCAAGTTATAAAATAACCCTACAAATCGGATCAATACTAGATATAGGGTCCTTCTTAATATGCTAACGGTTTTTAACCAGACCATCAAACTAAACAACTTTCTTTATGAGATTAACATCGAAACCACAAAAAAAACCGCCTATTCATACTGTAGAATACACATTTCTACTAAGGGTTGGTTGAGGTTGATGTATATAATGAAACACAGATATAGTCTTCACTAGTAATGTGACTAGCGCACGTCCGCACAGCACGGCGGTCGGTGCACGAATACCGAGCGAATGAACGATAGATATTGACCACAGACCGCACCAGCCGATAGATGGCGCTACCGGCGCTTTCCGCATTAACTACTCTTTATTAACATAACATAACATAAATATTCTTTATTTGCACACCAAAACATACAGCTACAAAAACAGAATAAAAGATCGTAAGGGTACAAATGGCGGTCTTATCACTAAAAGCGATTTCTTCCAGACAACCATGGGATGGAAGAACTCTTAAGTAAAAAAACTTGCTATGACGGTGTAATAAATAAGATATAAAATATATAGCTTACAATAGATACAAGTATATTATAATACATACATAAATATATATATATATACATACATAATGTCTAATAATGAATACATTAAAATACATAATATAATGTCGGTAATGGATCAAAATGTAAAGTCAATAATAATGAGTCAGAGGGCGAGGTAGTGATCTCTTACTCGTTTTTTAAAAATGGCCAGGGACGGAGCTTGTCTAATAATAAGAGGCAGATCATTCCATAATCGGACAGACTGCACTGTAAACGAATGATCATAGGCAGACGATGTGTGACGTGGAACAGCCAGTAATAAATTTTGAGTAGAGCGCAGTACACGGTCATGAATGGCATGAAGGAATGTGAACCGGTCCTTGAGATATGATGGGGTTAAGGGGAGGAATAGGACAGAGTACAAGAGGGAAAGAATATGGAGATTACGACGAAGACGAATCGGAAGCCACTTGAGCTTGGTACGAAATTCAGAGACGTGGTCATACTTGCGAAGGCCAAATATAAACCTAATACAGAAGTTCTGGAGTCGCTCAAGTTTGTTTAGTTGCTCCTCATTAAGATCGAGGTAGGCAACATCGGCATAGTCAAGGACTGGTAGTAACAGAGTTTGGGCAAGCGCAGTTTTGGTGGCAGTTGGCAGAAAATTACGGAGTCTTCTCAGTGCACCTCCTGAAGCAAACATTTTCCTATTCACCATCTCAAGTTGAGAAACCCAGGATAAACATGGATCAATTTGGATTCCCAGATTTTTTACCGTGTTGCTGAAAGGGACATGGATCCCATCAAATTGAATTTGGGGCAGCGACTGCCAGTCAATCCTAGAGGTAAACCACCGGCTACCAACTATTATGACTTGGGTTTTGTCCGGATTAACCCTGAGACCATATTCCTTGCTCCACTCAGCTATACATGTCAACTCAATATTGGTCGTATAAATGGCTTGTGCAAGGTCATCCAAAGACGATTGAGTGTATATTTGGAGATCATCTGCGTAAAGGTGGTAGGAAGAAGAGATGTTTTTAGAAATGGTATTGATAAAAATTGCAAAAAGGAGGGGAGATAAGACGCCACCTTGGGGAACACCGGCGGTCGTGTTGCACCAGTCAGACAATTTATCATCAATACGTATACGTTGCCGACGTCCGTGTAGATAACTACTGAACCAGTCAATCACTGTTGGAGATATGCCAAGTGAACACAGAAGACCCAAGAGTACATCGAAGTCGACAGTATTGAATGCGTTGCTGAAATCTAACAGTGTTAGGACAGTGAGTTGACCATTTTCCATGCCTAAACGGATATCATCAGTGATCTTTACCAGGGCCGTCACAGTGCTATGACCGGGACGGAACCCAGACTGGAAAGGATTCAAGAGGCTGTTTTTTGTTAGAAACAGATTCAGCTGATGATGGACGGCTCGCTCAAGAACCTTGGATAGGAATGGGAGAATGGAGATAGGACGGTATTCGGAAAAGGATGAGGGATTAGGTTTTTTGGGTAAAGGTATTATTTGGGCATCTTTCCATGTGGTCGGAAATACGCCCGTGGACATGGACGAGTTCAGGATATGACAAATTACAGGATTAAGGATGTCTAGTATGGGAAAGATCATTTTGCGACTAATGCTGTCGCTTCCCACGGCATTAGAAGTAATTGAGAGTATGTGTTTCTTGACATCACAAGCAGTGAGTTGACTAAAAACAAAAGGAGGGTAGTCGGGTGTAGATTTTGATGAAAGATAATTTAATGTTTTAGTTTTGGTTGCATCATTGAAGGCAGACGACGAAGAAAAGTGTTTATTGAGAAGGTTTAGGTCTAAGTTATTAGGTATGGGATCTTGACGTGATTTGCCTACACCCAGTGACTTAAGAAATTTCCAGACTTTTGCGGGGTCGCCGTTTTCGACGGACTGGTGGATATGACGTCGTTGAGCATCCCTACACACCTTGTTGCAGTGATTCCGAACAGCAGTGTACCTTTCCCTGTTAACATCTGTAGGACGTCGCTTAAATTTAGATTTGGCAATTACTTTCTGCTCCAGCAGTTTCTTTATATCTTCCGTGAGCCAGGGAGCAGGAAAATGCTTAATTTTGACTTTTCGTACCGGAGCGTGCTTGTCGTATAATTGTGTGAGAAGGGAGTTGAAAACTGATATTTTCTCATCAATGGTAGTCACATTCAAAATTAGGCCCCAGTCGACATTATCTGCATCTTCCCTCAGCTTGCCCATGTCAATGCCGCCAAAACTACGCTGCAGCAGTACTTTAGGTCTAAGTTTAGGTGGACGGACTTTATAGGACAGGTAAATCAAGTCATGGTATGAGAACCCGTCGGCATTGTACTGGCCATGCTTAAAGACGTGAGCTAAAGAAGAGACTATCATAAGGTCAAGAAGAGATGGTTGACAGTTGGGAAAGTGATGAGTGGAACTGGAGGGAAGAATATGTAAGTTACTGCCATTTATCAAAGAGCGAAGAGAGGAAGAACGATGATCGTTTTTAAGAAGACATGTATTGAAATCACCCATGATTATGGTTTGGCTAAAAGAAGGGACTAGTTTTTCAAGGAGACTTTCAAAAGATGAAAAGTAGTTGACATTTAAGGATGGGGGATAATAAACGCCTAAGAGAACTTTGGTATGGGAAAGCTCGACCTCGATGAAAAGGTGTTCACCGGCATCTTTTGGTGGTGGTTGGGCAGATACGCTGACAATAGAGTGTGCGATATGAGAGCGGAGATAAATTGCAACACCACCACAACCAGCACCGATGCGGTCGTTGCGAATTAATATGAAACCCGGTAGTGAACAAGATGTGGAAGGGACATTCGGCTTTAAAAAGCTTTCGGAGACAAGAATGGCATGTATATTTTTGATGTCGAATGTCGCTAACAAGTGCATGTAGTGCCCTGAAATACTTTGAGCATTTATATGCACAACATTAAAATTTTTGGTGCAATCTGAAAATTGAGACGTTAGAGTGTCGTGCAGAGACGGGAGACTTTGGAAACTACAATTGCTGCTGTCAGCCTCACCGTCCGAGGACGTAGTAAACGAGAAGTATTCATCACTTTGACTGTTATCATTATCATTATCAAATAAGTCATTAAACATAATAATATAAAATATAAATAGAATATATATTAAAATATATAAATAAGTAACTAATTTATATAAAATTCAATTAAAATGCAATTAAAATTCTTTCTTGCATTCTTTATTGCTGTACACTACATCCCTTTCTTGTTTTAATTTATTTTTTACGTTTACTCGAATCTACCACCGCTTCGGAAGGTATAGCCCGTGGAGAAGAAGCGGCGCAAGAAACTCCACAGTTTAGCTAATCTCTTAAATCTTATTTACAATACAGTGTTGACTGTTATCAATGCTATTACATTAAACAAATTACGAATAAGTTATTGAGACTAATTTGTTTACAGAAAATAGATATTTATCAAATATTGATCTGAAATTGTCAAACACCAAATTCAACGATAAACAATGTTTATGGAAATTACAATCTCATTATATTAACACATTTCAGTTATTGTTACTTCTGTTCTATACTATCCCTTCCCTGTAAAAATATTTTTCTATTGATAGGTGTAAGTAAACCTACAAAAATAACGTTCCATAGATCTTTATTATCTCTTATTTATTTATTTTGGCTAACTACTAGTCAAAGTCACTGCTTCAAGATCGTATCCATTTCCGTTTTATCAAATTAAGGAGGTAAGGACAAAAGAGTGAATCTGTGATAAGCACATACACTTATGCACTCAAAATATTCTGGCGGGTGCCAGCCATTGCAATTAAGCACTCACAGCTATTTTATTTGCATGACCCTTTAGCTTTTGCTAACAAGTTGATAGTTGCATGGCTCTGTAACCCATATCATTTTATTGTTGCATGATATTTTAGCTTTCGCTAACAACTTCATAGTTGCATGTCCTATAACCCATATAATTTTACAGTTTCATGAATGCTGATATAACGCTGACTGACAACAATATTAAGTAAGGTACACTAGGTCGCTTTCGTTACCAGCTATGTACAGTAGTTACCTTTAGTTAGTCGACTAGACTAGTTTTGAGAAATCAGCAGTTTCAATTTAATGGACCCGTTTAATAAATAGATACTATTTTACTCAACCTTTACAGATAAAATGCTGATACCTAAATAAAATAATAATCGTAATAATTTAATTAAATGTTCTTTGACCCACTTTAATGCTGATCTTTGACGGTGTTGCAATTACTCAAAAGATTCGCAATTTAATACGCAGTCACAATTTAATGTTACGGGCAAGTAAAAAATCAGAGTCCACACATTACTGTCGCTCTCATTTAGGGCTCTATGTCACGAGCACAATTTCAGCCAACGCCCTGTCTTATTCATCTATTTCCCCTTTTGTCTGTAAAAAGTTCTACCCCATTAGGTATGCTATGCTTCGATTGTTCCTAATATTGGAATAAATTTTTGTGGTTGAAAAGCTTGTCATTCTCTCACCATTTGGTAAGTCATTCCGTCCATAAACCAAAAATAAAAAGAAGTCTAGCCTACTACAACAGTATGCTAGACTAGAAACTTGAGATTTGATTCCGCTATCTTGGTACTCACGAATATTGTTTTAGCAAAGGGTCTGATGGTGGTCTACCCTATGAGTTATTTTGTCTGCTATACATAAGTATTCAGTCACTAAAGCAGTATTCCAAATAAATTTTATAAATTGGCATAATATTTCCTGCCGTTCAACAGTGAATAAGTTATTATAATTAATTTCCCTTATACATACATACATTTCTATAACAATAACAATAAAATAAACTATAACCAATTTAGCAATTAGTTGTTAGTTACATGTAACGTCATGAAACTCATGAAAATATTGTCTAATGTAAGGTATACTTAGGTATGTATCTGAAACATTAGTTACTTACTTATTATTTAAACTCTAATAAAGTTTTCCTTTTACGAAACATACAGTTATATCATTTGGTAGGCTTTAAAAAAAATAATGCTATTTTTAATTACAATGTACATGAATTAAGTGCAACTGTTGTTTCAACTTAATTGCGTGGCGTAATATTATTACAGAACTGCAAATCATTTTGTTTTTTGACTTGCTTGCACTGAAATTATATTCTTTATTTAAAATATTATGAATTTATAACTAACCGATTTGGTTCAAGTACAGTGTAGTATACTTTAACACATACAAATGAATAAATTAACAGTGCAGTGCCTGCAGTGATTAGGTAAGATACAGATTTTATCTATGCAAAGAAGAAAGAGCAATAAGTCATTAATTCCTTATATTAATGTCAATGGAATGACCAACTACAAGCTGCTAATAATTACTTATTTGACTTGTCATCTGAATGACCAACTACGAGCTGCTTATAATAATTTATTTGACTTGTCATTTGAATGACCAACTACAAGGTGCTGATAATGAAATAACAGTTTTTTTTTCAATTGAATGACCAGCCAGCTGCACGTTGCTAATAATTATTTTATTTATTTGACTTGTCATCTGAATGACCAACTACAAGCTGCTGATAGTAAATTTGATAGCATTTGATGCCCAGCTAAAAGTTGCAAATGTCAATTGAATGACCAGCTACAAGTTGCTAATGTCAATTAAATGAACAGCTGAAAGTTGCTAATGTCAATTGAATGACCAGCTACAAGTTGCTAATGTCAATTAAATGACCAGCTGAAAGATGCTAATGTCAATTGAATGACCAGCTACAAGTTTCTAATGTCAATTGAATAACCAGCTAAAAGCGGCCTATGTCAATTGAATGACTGAATAACCAGCTACAAGTTGCTAATGTCAATTAAATGACCAGCTGAAAGATGCTAATGTCAATTGAATTACCAGCTAAAAGTTTCTAATGTCAATTGAATGATCAGCTAAAAGCTGCCTATGTCAATTGAATGACCAGCTGAAAGATGCTAATGTCAATTGAATGACCTGCTACAAGTTTCTAATGTCAATTGAATGACCAGCTAAAAGCTGCCAATGTCAATTGAATGACCAACTGTACTGTTTGTAACTGTTTGTTGTACATGGTAAAGCACTAACCATTAACCAGCTACAAGCTGACAATATGAGAGTAATCACCCTGACCATTTCAAACCTCTTAGCTATTAATTGGAGACATTTTCTCTTTATTAAGCACTAAAGCAAGGAGGTATGGTTCAATCGGCGCCTTAGCAGTCGTCCTGTTGAAGGCTGGTTTTTCTGTGACATCTAGGAACATACAATCTGCGAACAAAATTGTTAACCAGTATTATCGGTTTGGTCATGAATGTTATGATGCTTGAATATGATATAGTTATTAATCTTCTCTCAACTGAGATGAAATTTTTCTTGTTAAAATGTGAGTAGGTATTTCAAGAAATACTAAATTTAATAAGAAATCACCTAATCATTTTCTAATACTTTTTGTAAATAATTGTCTGAATTTACGTTGATCCTTAAAATATAAAATTCCTTGCTCAAATAGCCAAAGAAACTAATTAGTTTCACCTGGAGTAATTATATCCATAATTATGACATTAACAACAATGTTGCAAAGATAAGATCAACGTAAGGTTACTGAATTGAAGTTCTATAAAGTATAGAATACGTCAAACAAGTTCCGGTAACAAATCGGATGATGATGATGATCGGAAATTATGTTGGTACTATTGATGTTTGAATTGAAATATTTTCATGAACTAGTACCACCAAATAAGCTCCGAAAGTGTTGTATATTATTATTGTTCTCGCATACCTACACTGAGAATGTCCAATAAGTAAAACGTTCAAAACGTAAAACTTTGGATTACAACTTAAATTTTTGTGACATCAGAATGTTCGTTACGCCAAATGTTCGTTACGCCGAATGTTCGTTAAGTCGAATGTACGTTACTCAGAACGTTCGTTACGTCAAATGTTCGTGACGCCGAATGTTCGTTACGCCGAATGTTCGTTACACCGAATGTTCGTTACGCCGAAAGTTCGTTTGCCGAATGTTCGTTTGCCGAATGTTCGTGGCGTCGAATGTTCGTTACGCCGAACATCGGTTACGCCGAATGTTCTATACGTAGAATGTTCGGTACGCATAATGGTAATAAGTAACTTTTATTAGAGACCATCACAACTACGAAGTAAGACAATTACTTAAAAATGACAATGTGTCAATATAAGTATAAAAAACTATTGGAATAAACTCACTTGGCATATCTTGGTTACCTAATCCTGTTTGTCTCGAATCAAGACACTATTCTTAACCTTTAGTATGCAGGAACGCGCATCAGCATGATGAAAACCATTTATTTCTATTGTGTCTGGCTTTTCCGGCATACGAGAGGTTAATGCGCGTATTTTGGATACCCATTAGGGCATAATGACGGACTACAAGCATGCATTAGTATATGCTCACGAGTACACTCCCCGAGGAGCAGTCAGAGACTCAGAAACCCCAGAACACCCTTGCCCCACCAGCACCGGAACTCCATCCAGTCACGTGTGACGGGCAGTGAGCCTGGAGCTACGGACTTGAATAAATTCTTTCAATCGTTTAAAGTAATAAGGAATGATTACGTGACCTTAAAGATTGATGTCCACAGCTGGCGCTGGCGTACATTTATTCATCCTAGGCGCCGCGCCGTCCCGTGTTGTCCCACACCTTCCTCCTGTCTGGTCTCCCCTCTTTCCTCCAGCATTCGATGGTCGACATGTGGGAAAAGAAATACAGTATGTAGATAATTCCAAATAAACGATTTAAAATCGGGACAAAAAACTATTTTTTCTTTTCTTTTGAAATATATTTTTATCACTAGGCAAAGGCAAAAACAAAGCAATGCTAGCAGAAACCAGATAATTAAGATAATTCCAAATAAACGATTTAAAATCGGGACAAAACTATTTTTACTTTTCTTTTGAAATATATTTTAACACTGTGTAACTTTTTAGGCAACAAACAAAGCAACGCCAGTAGAAACCGTCTTCGATTGTGTTTACATAACTCGCTTAGCTTCCTTAACTGGGTGTCCTTAACTGGTGGATTTTATTTCGTTGGCACCGTTTGTATTTTTTAATTTTCAACCCTCAACAAACTGATAAACTCTTTACTCACGTGAATTTCGAATCCCGTCGTCGCCAATGTAGAATACACATTTCTACTAAGGGTTGGTTGAGGTTGATGTATATAATGAAACACAGATATAGTCTTCACTAGTAATGTGACTAGCGCACGTCCGCACAGCACGGCGGTCGGTGCACGAATACCGAGCGAATGAACGATAGATATTGACCACAGACCGCACCAGCCGATAGATGGCGCTACCGGCGCTTTCCGCATTAACTACTCTTTATTGCTGTACACTACACATACAAAATTACAGCAACGACAGCAGATTTTTTTCGCGATTTCGATTTTAGTCCCATAAAGAAAGTTGCATAGTTTGTTAGACTGATAATTCTCTTAAAAACCGTCACCATATTAAGAAGGCCCGATTAGATGTAAATATGTCTCCATCCTTACTCGTCTGTCCGTTAGGAGCTATGCTGATCAGAGCTTGCATCGGTGATTGCTGTCGAAAAGCGTCGCCGACCCACTGCTGGGAACCGACCGAACAACGCCACGTTCCAAAGTCCTGCGATGTGGGATGTTCTATGGTCATGCCGCATTGCCGTCGTAGGAAACCATCGCCATAGTAACTGGGGATAAAGTAAAAATAAGCTAGGATTTTCAAATTACCTACCATAACAGTTCCAAGATAATTATCATACCAAGGTTACCTTATTATACAGGGTGTAACAAAAGACCCTAGTAATGCATAAAGGGGTGTTTCACTCCAACAAACTGAACAACTTTCACTATGGAGTCAACATCGAAATCACGAAAAAATTACAGTTGTCTCATACATTTGAGTCGAGTCGGTACCTATTACAGTTTTGTATGAACAAGTTTTTTTTCGCGATTTCGACCTTGGCTCCAAAGTGAAAGTTGTTCAGTTTGATGGTCTGAAGCACTCCCTTAAGTAATACTAGGGTGTTTTGTTACACCCTGTAGAAATAGGATGCCTAAATTTCGACTGTATTATAAACGGAACTTGGTTTACCTATGATCCCCATCGCTCAATCCGTCGACGACGTTGTACCCAGAAGCGCTGGTGGTCTTCTGGAAGCGACAGAACGTTATGTTCTTGGTGGTGTGCAGAATGTTGCAGTAAAGATGCAGCTTGTTCGCAGCCGTATCCCGCACGTAACCTACGTCCAGGCGTTCCGCTAGAACGTTACACATTTTGTCAGAAAATAGTCAACTTGATACATTAGGTAACATCTACACTATTATAAAACTGTAAAATTAAAAAAAGAATTTTTTTGCTTTGTGTGTTTGAACGAGCATCACGCGAAAACTACTGAACCGATTTTGATGAAACTTTTTTTGTTTGATAGCTTATGATCTGACTTAAAATCTGGTATATAATTTGTGCGGACGAAGTCGCGGGTTAACGCTAGTGTAGTTATAAAACTAATGAGACGCTTATTATGAGCACATTATGAGTGACTTCTTATTCTTTATAACATTAGAGTCGCCCTAACGTAAGGGGACGCGGACGGGGGGATGGCATCGAGTCGGATCTCACTCAATCTCACGTAGGAAGAGGGCTCTCGGCAAATATCACGTAATTTCTTTTTCCGCACGAAACAGTGTAAAATTGCAAGAAAACTGGGTTAAATTAAATAAAACAAGTACTTCGTTAGTCCTAAATAAAAACAATGAAGCAAATTGTGTTTTTTAAATACATCCAACGCAATCAAGCATAGATTTACGTATTTACACTAAAATAAAAATACGCGTCTTGAAAAATCTCACGTGAGATTAGGGGAAGAGAGGGTCGAGCCATATCTCACGACATCTCTCCGAGGGGGAAGGAGGTTTGAAAAAATCCACTCACGTAATTAATGGACGCCCCCTGATGGAGCTTTGGTATTGGAATCACCGAAGTTAAGCAACGTCAGTGCCGGTCAGTACTTGGATGGGTGCCAGTTTTAGTGGCATTTCATCTCGAATGTATCCGTATGGATGGCTGCATGAAGAGAGGACGACCAAAGAAAAGATGGATGGATTGTGTGAGGGATGACATGTGTAAGAAGGGAGTGTGCGCTGAGATGACGGCTAAAAGAGATGAATGGAGGAAGACCACATATTGCGCCGACCCCAAGTAATGGGATAAGGGCAGGAAGATGAGATTTATCCGTATTTCATTAATTAATTATAACACTTTATTGTACACACAAGCAGATTGATACAGACAATAGAAAAGACACGTACAAAGGGCGAGCTTATCTCTTAAGAGATTTCTTCCAGCAGACCCGCAACAGTGAAAAGTATTAAAAGATTTCCGTTTAGTTTTTCGTTAACGTTCAGCAGTCAATCTCGGATAGTTCCGTCAGAAAGCAGTACAGGTAACTAACTCTTCGTTAACTCAGGCGGCTTGAAAATTATCTGACATCAAGTTGACCACTTACTTGTCTCCACCAAAATGCAATGCATGTTTTTGTGTAAAATAACGAATATTTGATTGATTGGTTGATTGAATGCACTGGACCTGCGTGGTGGTGTGTGGCCCACTACCTCCAACCCTTTTAAATCCGTTACCAACCCAAAACAACTACCTCCATGGTCAATGGTTAAGAACATTGGGCACTCGACACGGAGGTCGTGGGTTCGATGCCCACAGGGGACACCTAGCTATATTTTCACTTTGTGCGTTTTCCCCCAGTTGGTTAGGACATTGCAGGCTGAATCACCCGATTGTCTGAAAAGAAAGACGATTCCGTGCTTCGGACTGCACGTTAACCCGTTGGTCCTGCCTGGCTACTATCTTTGGTGGTAGTAGCCGTTACACAAAAACCACGTACGTTGCCACGTACAGAGGCCGTATGGCGGTCTGAAAAAACTCTACACCAGGGCTTGCTGCCCACACGATAAGAAGAACCCAAACCAGCAAAATTAAGAATCAACTCACATTCAACAGTCACCCGCCTTTGAAAATGCAATTCCTGAACTCTACCAGGTATCCCAAGCAGCACATTCCAGTTACCCTGCACTGCCCTGGTCGTTCTTTCAAGCGTAACTTGGCAATGTCCAGGCACCAAAGAGCTTTCAGAGAATGGTTGTGCTACGACGCAGTAGGAATTTTTTAGAGAAGACAGGTCAACGGCAGCGTGCGTTTCACCGTCTTGCAGAGATATCTGAGACGCTGTGTAGGTCGGTGTGTCTTCTGTGGAAACAAAATATAATTTTAACAGTTGGAAAAGTGAAAAGAAAATCTTGCCCTGAAAGGTACCTAACAAAAATATGAACATACGAGCTTTAACCCGCGACTTCGTCGGCATAAATTATATACCAGATTTTAAGTCAGATGATAAGCTATCAAACAAAAAAGTTTCATCAAAATCGGTTCAGTAGTTTTTGCGTGATACTCGAACAAACAAACACCCAAACAAACAAACAATTTGGTGTCTTAATAATATGGTGACGGCTTTTTAAAGAGATGATCAGAGTCAGACCATCAAAACTGAAAATCTTTCTCTATGGGACCAACATCGAAACAGCGAAGAGAAAATCTGCTGTTCTCTTAGAACCAAAAGTATGAGAATAATCTTTTTTTCTGTGGAGATTTCGATATTGAGAAAGTTGACAGTTTGATGGTCTGATCATCCTCTTAAAAAGCCGTAAGGTAATTGAAGATCCAGAAAGATATCCTAAAGGGGATATCCTGATTGGACAGTGGTATGCGATTGATATTGAACTTAAAATATGATGGGGATCGCAGCTCTTGAAATATCTGTGATAATGTTGAAGAAGTAAAAACGAAAGTAGGTAATTAAAAAAGTTATTATAATGGAAAACCTGTGACAACTCTTTGTTTTGTAAGATTAAATTAGAATCCCTGTGGTCAGGCTTTTAGTTTCTTCATAGCAAATGATTAGCTGCTGGTTTTTCCCATAACGTATGCTGTACCTTTTCATGTGGAGCTTCTGCAATTTCTTTTACCTGATGAGCAGTTAGCTTTGCTTACGCTTGATCCCAATATGTAATATTTGCCACTATTATTAGTATTTAAGAGGCTTCCCACAGGTAGACGCTAGCTCAGGCCATATTTTACTGGTTTTTAGAAGCTATCTTCTCGTTATTTGAAAGACATACAAATAATTGAAAAGTGTAGCAATATTCTTCAACATCTCGGCTTTATTTGCTATGGATCATATTTCTTATTTTTCTATAAACTACATATGAAACCTGTGTTCAAAGGAAAGCCTAAATATTGGAAAAAAATCTGTATTATGTGCATCTACTTTTTAAGTTGAAGTCACATTTAATTGAGACACACACCTTTGTGTAGACAATATTAAGATCTAAAATTGCTATTTAGCAAATTTTTTTAAAAACCATTATTTAATGAGTTAGATAATTTTTAAATTTTGGGCGAATTATCATGATTTTAGAATGTGATTTTCCTTGATTAGAAGGCTCCACTGTGACATAATGAAGGACAAGCCAGTCAAAAATAGGTATATCTACTAAAATGTAGTAGTTTAGTAGAGGTGAGGTGGCTCTGAAAGAGTCAAGTATTAATCTATGGAGTCAAGGTTATTCGGTCAGGGAAACCCCTTAAGAGACTCACCCTCAACGAAGACTTCAGTCCACCCGGAGACGGAGACGTCACCCCTGGTTGCATTCAGTCTCCACCGGCCCTCATCACTCTTTACCGCATTTCGCACCCTCACACCACACTCATCGCTCCATCTTGCAAATCTGAATTCATTTTAACAAGATTTTTGTTCAGAGTTTTCAGAATATCTCTGACTACCCCCTAGGGGAATATAGTCGAGAGCATATGCTATGCTACGCTTAGATTTCGAGAATTTAAAAAAACATGAATTAAGTAGCCTAGTACATTTTTCTTGAAGTACACACGGCGACACATCAAGCTATACAAAACCAACATAAGCTGGCCGGGCGTAGGTCGAGTAACGTATAACGTCGCGCGGCCAGCTTATGTTAGTTTTGTATAACTTGATGTGTCGCCGTGCGTACCTATTCGTATTAACTTCAGTTGGCTCCGATTTAAAAGTAGACTATTCAGACTGCTGGAACCACTACTCTGTATACAGGGTGTACGGATAGGTATCATTACATTAACCTTTAAACCACATACTCTACCCATCAAACTGAACAACTTTTACTATGGGAGCAAACTTGCCAGAACAAAAAAAAATAGCTATTTCATACATTTGAGTCTTGTAGCCATTAAGGCACCTACTAGAGGCGACACCCAGACTAAATTTTTTGTCACACTCGTTTAAGCTAATTGGCTCAACCTTACTTAGCATGTGCCGGGCGCGTGCTTCACCGCGACACCCCCAGCACGCGCCCCGCAGCACTGGTGATCGTGGTGCACAGATTTGGTTCGCGTTGTCTGTTCTATAGATAATTATTCAATGGGAACAGCTGACTTTTTTTACGCTGATAGGTTTGCTCCCATAATAAAAGTGGTTCAGTTTGATGGGTAGAGTGTGTGGTATTAAAATTAATCATACTTTTCCTTACAAAATGTATATACCTACTTATGTGTCAAGTCAAGGTACTTAAAGGAGACAATTTTTTGTAGGCCCACCAAACGGTAACGTTTATTGATGATGTTACACTCTAAATACATAGTTTAATTTATTATAGTAATCAGACGATAGATTTGGTAAAAATTCAAACGGAATTAATTAATAAATATAAAAAATGCACCGTTTTGACTTTTTTGCTAAGATTCTTTTTTCCTATTAAAACTGCACATGTCAAGCAATGCATGTATAGGAACATCTCAGATGTTAATACGAAAATAAAAATAAAAAACCAACATATCTTAACAAAACAAGATATGCGCCAACTGCGATTACGCGACACTCCGTTTAGATGATGTATAGCTAATATTGCCACTATAATCTAGAGATTATGAGAAACAAATAGACATGAGTTCCATAACTATACGCTAATATTTTTTGGGGGGCCCTTTTTCCCATAGCTGGAGAAATTATCTTTTTTTACTTACCTATTTGAAGGAGGATTCTGAACGTCAAAAGTAACTCCTAAAGGTGTTGTAACAATACAAGTCTCGGGGTTTGGTAAAGATCGACTTAGTTTAATAAGGGCTTCGTGTCCTTTCGCTACGTGCAACGTATGCGGCCATCCCAAACCTAACTGCATCTTCATCAGATTGTTCAGCTTTATATCCACGACTGCTATGGTACACAACGCATGTTGCAGGCATCCTGTATTAGTTCATACAACATTGTATTAGTATTTGTATTAAGTTTCACTTATTCCGAGTATTTCAGGGTGAAATTGATATCATTAGCATCCTTTTAAACTTAGTCTATCCATCAAACTGAACAACTTTCACTATGGGAGAAAAACAATCGGAACAAAAAAAATCTGCTGTTGCATACATTTGAGTCGAGTAGGCGTTGCAGCCTAGTATGGAACAGTAGATTTCTTTTGCTCCGATTGAATTGCGCCCTTTGTGAAAGTTGTTCAGTTTGATGGGTAGACTCTTACTTTAAAAGGATGCTAATGATATCAATTTCACCCTGTCCCTGTATAAGTACTTTTGGGTAATAATGTCCAAAGCAAATATAGGGTCCTTCTTAATATGCTGACAATTTTTTAAGAGGATGGCCAGACCATGAAACTGAAAAACTTTCTCCATGCGACCAATGTCGAAAACGCGAAAAAAAGCTGCTGTTCCATACTAAACTACAATTCAACTCGACCTAAATGTATGGGACAGCAGATTTTTTTTTCGATTTAGTCTTTGGTCCCAAAGAGAAAGTTGTTCAGTTTGATGGTCTGATCATCCTCTTTAAAAAAACTATCAGCATTTATTAAGTTGGACCATATACAGGGTGTAACAAAACACCCTAGTAATACTTAAGGGGATGCTTCAGACCATCAAACGGAACAACTTTCACTATGGAGCCAACATCGAGAAAAAATTAAAAAAATCTGCTATCCCATACATTTTAGTCCAATCGGTACTGCAGTTTTGTATGGGACAGGTGATTTTTTTTATTTTATCTCAATGTTGGCTCCATAGTGAAAGTTGCTCACTTTGATGGTCTGAAGCCCTCCCTTAAGTATTACTAGGGTGTATTGTTACACCCTGTACAGGGTATTAGGGTAAACAGTTGCATTACTTTACAGGGGATTTTACCCATGATAGTGAAAATTTTTCCCTAAGAAACCTATAGGAAATTCGCAAAAAAAATCGACTTTTCATACAAACGTTCGATCAGCTGATTGCATTTAGTATGGGAAGTCCAAAAACATTTTTGCGAATTTCCTATTGGTATCTTTGGGAAAGTTGCCCCTAAAGTAATGCAACTGTTTACCCTAACTCTGTATACAGGCTGTAAACTTAAATGCGTTACATGCTTAAGGGGGTACTCTAGAGTTTAGATTAGACCATAAAATTGAACAACATTTACTTTGGGACCAAGATTGAAATCGCGAAAAAAATCAGTTGTTCCATACATTTGGGTTGAGTCACCCGCCATTGACGTTTCCTATGGGAAAACACTTTTTTGGGGATCAATGTTGATCATTGGCGTTTGTGCTCGGGGAAAATTGTCGTGAGCATATGCTTATATTCAATGTTGGTCACATAGGTAGTAACTATTAAATAATCTGTGCCCATAGTGGAAGTTGTTTGATGGTCTGAAGCACCTTCTTAAATAGGTACATAATGTGAAATTATTTAAATTTGTTTACATTCTGTATAAAAGCACAAAACAATATTAACTTGAAAACAGCAGTAAGTACTAACCACAAAAAAATACACTTAAAATAAAATACTTCTGGGCCATGATCGAATTTACGCACAGAGTAGATAAATACAGATTAATACAATTTGTGCATATAGTCTCTTTATATAATGAAATGACATTGTTAGATACCGGTTTTGGTAACGATTTGATATTGATAGATGTTGTAGATATCTGCAATGACCGATAAATAGGTACAAATGTATTTTGATCGATACCTACTGATAATGGCTAAACAAATTGATATCCTATTATGATTATAATAGGCATAGTATTGATCTATACCTACACGAGCTTTTAATCCGCGACTTCGTCCGCGTGGATTACCCCTTTAGGGGTAGATCTAAACTATTATAAAACTGTAACAGAAGTGTGTCTGTACATTGAAGATATATACAAAAAAAAAAATTACGATATGGTTTTTACCTGTCCCTGATTCCAAATCACAAATTTTTAGATTTTTTGTCTGTCTGTTTGTTTGTTTGTTTGTTTGTTTATTTGTTTGTTTGTTTATTTGTTTGTTTGGGTGTTTGTTTGTTCGAGTATCACGCAAAAACTACTGAACCGATTTTGATGAAACTTTATTGTTTGATAGCTTATCATCTGACTTAAAATCTGGTATATAATTTATGCGGACGAAGTCGCGGGTAAAAGCTCGTTTTCTAAAAAACTATAAGTGCACCCCTACATCCTCTAGAATCCTACATTCCTCATGTTCCTATCTCCAGCGGTTTAGGCTGTGTGACAGATAACGCACAGTAGCCCAATCATTTTACGGTGTTTGGTAGGATGGGTGGAAAGTAATTATGAATGGGACTTTTAAACTGTACCCGGCAACCACATAGTGCAGAAAGACTATCTGAAAAAATATTTAAAAAAAAAATCGCTACGCAACATAGAAATCAAAATTGTATCTCCCAGAAGGCTATTGACTTAATAGTATATGAATACCAATGCAGTCATTATTTTTACAATATTATTTATACAATATATACCTTTGAGCAATAAAATAGCCAACGAAATTTAAATAAAATCGGTCAAGTGCGAGTCGAGCTACTAGCGCAACGAGGGTTCCGTACCACACCACCACACAACATATTAAATAAGGTCAGGTGGGGTAAGGGGGACACCGGGGGAAGAGGGACTAGGGACCATAACTAGTAAAACAAAGCGTATAGCACTATGAGCTTTCCGTCGATAAAACAGACAAGGCGAATTAGTTTGAACGGTTTTCAATAGATGTCGCTACGTTACTCAGAAGCCGCCAAAAATTAAGAAACGTCTGACAGTTGTGAATTCGACTAGCATAAAGTTGTCACGTAATTTTGCAAACCAATAATTTCTTGAAAAAAAGAGTGCTGGAATTAATTTCAATGTAAAAATACACGGAGAAAACTTAAAGTATTAGTTTATATTTGTCATTTTAGATTAAAAACAACTAATAACACAAGTTTCTTTCGCTTGTAAATTCTAACCTCCAAAAACATTAGCTGGGGTAAGAGGCTCACTATTGACGGGGAAAGAGGAACATATGTTTCTCTTCCCCCGTGTCAGGAGAGACAAACATTTTGAAAATAGTCTATAATTATAGATAGTCAAAATGAAAAGAACTGACTGACACATTCATAAATTTTTTAATGTTCTGTATGTATAATATTTTCACATATTTTTATAAAAGCCTTAGTGTTATTTTTGAAGTCTTTTTAGAAGAATTAAAAGACTGATTCGCAATATTGATCTTGTTACATAGTGCCATTGTTATTTTCTGTAAGACAGTTTAATCCTATTATTTAATTATTACTGTTTGTATGGAGATTAAATAAATATATAAACACTTCCCCCACTTTTTTTTAGTTTGTCACCCCTGACCGAACCTGTATGTTCCCCTTACCCCAAATTGAGTTATTCTTCTTTTTCATTCAAAATTATACCTTATTCCAACGATAGTAAGATCTAATATTGACTGAAGCAGTTCAACCTAGAAATTAACGAACATTTAGCAACGAATATTTGAATTCAAACTCCATTTTTATGAAATACAATGACTGTCCCTCTTACCCCATACCATGGGAGGGGGAAGAGGAACGTTTATGCTATCTGGACATTTACGCAAATATCTTTGTAAGAAATGTTATTAGCGTAATGAAACTTAGCCCTCGGGAAGCTAATACATAAAGGCAAGTTTTGTGTATTTCAAAGATCTTGTAAAACTTTAGCTGCTCTTCCTAGCAATCAAAACATTTTACTAAAAATAAAGTATGTTCCTCTTACCCCACCTGACCTTACTTAACAAAAAAATTTTACATTAACTTACAAAAAAGTTTAATTTTCTCCGGGACCTTTAGCATGAGACCGACTCACACTTGGCCGGTTTTATTATTTGTTGTTATATTAGTATATTACTGTAGAGTTTGCTCTATACTCACACCTAGTTTGACGCTTGTATGTATTACCATTTTTACAGCATGAAGAAACAGCTTCTCGTTGATCCAGCAAGAAACAACGTTGATAAAAACTAGTTCCTTGTATGAGGACCCCCTTAATTTTTAACTTTTCGTCATTTTTATTATTTTTTATCAAATCCGCCGTAATAACGCATATTCTGTGAAAATTTCAACCATCTAGATATTACGGATCAAAAGTTACAGCCCTAAATATATATGTTAGGACGGACGGACGGACGGACGACGGCCCTAAAGGTTGTAACAAAGCACCCTAGTGATATTTCAAGGGGGAAGTTTAGACCATCAAGCTGAACAACTTTCACTACGGAGCCAACATCGGGAAAAAATATAAAAAAATCTGCTGTTTCATACAAAACTGCATGTACCTACTTGACTGAAATGTGATTTTTTTCGACTTTGTCTCCATAGTGAAATTAGTTCAGTTTATGGTCACGCTAGTAATTATTGCGGTGTTTTGTTACACCTTGTATAGGAGTCAAAAAAACCGGGCCAGAGCATGCTAGGGTTCCGTAGCCATTACATTGTTCAGAAGAAGTTATTTGACACTAATTGTGCTACAGACAGGTATAGTATCCGTTATACTTGTATCAATTAATAATATTATTTAAGCAAGGTTAATTAACAAATCAAAAGTATATAAAAATGCGTTGAGTTCATTACAGGTTTATTAGTACAACAACCACTTATTATAAATATTGCTTCCTTAAATTAATCTGTATTCAGATATATTTAGAAATTGTTTTCAAAAGTCACTATTAACTTTTGGGTAATTTTCTCCTTTATAGGAAGGAATGGAATCACATCATCTGCTTCTTTCATTTGTATCATAGGCATCTGAAAAATAAAAGGAATATGTTTGAGCCTATACAGGGTGTAAACTTAAATACTTTAATACTTTAGGGCGGGTCTTGAGACCATCAAATTGAACAACTTAACTTTGGAGCCAACATCAGAATAAATAGTTTCATATCATAATATTTAATTATTATTGAAGAGTTACTCTATTAGTTAGGACTGAAATTATGCATCGAAAACATCATATTCGCATATATCTCCTGAGTTAGTGAGACAATTCAAATGCCAGTTTTCTGCTTCTATTTTATCTTTTTTTTTTTTTTAAGAAAATCACAAAATTGTACTATAGGTAGTGAAAAGTTAAAGTGTTATTTTTATATTTTTGAATATCAAACTTTCAAAATCAATTATCAAATGATGCATAATCTCCATAGTCATTTTGACATTTTCTACTGCTGATTTGAAGGAATATCTTTCAAAAATACCACTCCATCGCCCGCGGCATGACGGCGTGATAAAGTGCTATCGCGTCCTAGCTCTCTTTCGTTTTGCGCGCGAACGAACGAGTTAGCAGGCGCGATAAAACGTTTATCGAGGCGTCATGCCGCGGGAGCAGGCGCCATACAGAAAATTCTGGTTGGCTTTTCCTTAATCTCCATCCACATCGGGTCAGTAGATTTTACGTGATGAGATGAGTACTCAGACAGACATACCAAACGGTATTTTTAATAAGATAGTTTAAACTTACATTTAAATCCTTTGCTTTTGATTCTTTTGCAGTATATTCTCTAAGAACATAGTTTGTTTTGAGCATGTGAAACATTCTGGTTTCATTGGATCTCACTAGAACATCATCGACTCTCAGGAAATATCTCAGCAAGACAAACCAATACGTCGGCATCACTCTCTGAAAGCACAGGCACATCCTAGAGTAAAAACAACCAGCATAATTAAAGTTATTTTGTGTTTTGAAGTTGATCCACGGGCTGACATAACCCCAGAGTTAAAAGCACAAAAAAAAATTTAAAAAAAAAGTTGACCCACAAGCGTTCAAATAGTAAAAGCTGCATCAGAACTTGACTTTGCCTTAACATAATTGCTTTTTCCGACATCTCACAACATTGGCCTCGATTCGGACTGTGCTACGACTTAACTTAACTAAATTTATTCCTGTCACTTTCTAAAATAAGATTAAGAGACAGAAAACCAACAGCTGACTTTAGTGCTGTCAAAGTGACGTTACACGCCCAAAACGCTATAAGATGGCGTACATTATGATGGCATCTTATTTTAGTCGTTTAACGTCACTTTGACAGCACTAAAGTCAGCTGTTGGTTTTCTGTCTCTTTTCTTAATCTTATTTTAGAAAGTGACAGGAATAAATTTAGTTAAGTCGTAGCACAGTCCGAATCGAGGCCATTTTCTTGTTTTAAACAAATAAATACAAAAGTTTATCAGGGATCGTAACATCATATTTCCTATTCAGACATTTTTTTCTCAAATCTTTAAGACCATGTCGCTCTGTAGATTTCTCAGGTGTATACACAGTATACAAGTGGGTTCACAGCCATTTATAAAAAATAAACCATTTATAAACATTTTTAAACATTTAAACATTTAACATTAACAAAAAATTCATAAATATACCATACAAATTGTTATCCAGTGCAGTGTCGAATTATGAAATAAAAGACCAGATTCTGGTGATGAGATTAGGACTGGATAATGTGTGTGACAATGCCCAAAATATGTATTTATTTAACTGGATTTGACCTTTAAATTAAATATGAAAGCATTTCTATATAAAATTATAATACTTACAATTTTAACAGAGAGTTTAGAAACTCCATGATCATGCAGTTCATCCTCGAATAGTGTGAGATCGTGGTAGAATATTATCTGGTCTTTCTTCTTCAATAAGTCATAATCGATAGTTTCATTTGTTGGCTCTATAACAATATTATCTGTCAAAGTGCCCTTATAATCAGTTGAGAATGTCCAGTCGAAGTTATGCTTCTTTTTTTCTGCCTCTGGTCTAAATATAGAATTCACTTTGACATAGTATTATAGCAGGGTCGTCGTTAACAGTATCTTATGTTATGTTGATAGGTGAAATAATGTTGTATTGTCAGGGATTAAGGATGATAATAGTTGTGGCCTTGGTTTAAAGTCCACTTGAAATAAATCATCATCATGAACATCATCATCAGCCTATAAACATCCCATTTCAGGGCACAGGCCTACCCTCATGGATGGAAGGTTGTACTATTCAATATAATGGTAAAAAGCAAACACAACTGAATAATAAGACCAGAAAAAGAATAACATACCGAGATTCCAGCCAGGCTTCAGAGCAAGATACTTCAATAGCTTCCACGGTGCCTCCGACCATTCTCAAGGCATCCAATGGGCTGAATTTTATTATAGAACCATTCTGATGGGATAAAGTAAGAATATTTTTTGGAAACACCATGTCAGGGAAATGTGGTATGCTTAGTTCTTTGTTATATCTGAAAATTTTAAAATGATCATGTTATTTTATTATTATAGCCTTTACTGTGAAAGAGTAACATGATATATTGCATTGATTATCAATTTATAACACATCTTCCTCATTAAGGGGCGTCCGCCCGGTTTTGAGTAACTTTGTAACCATTTTATACATTAACTATGGCACTTTTTAAGCAGAAAACAAAACTGAACCATCTACAGGATATGAGAAGTGATGTGGTTTTTCTCGAAATCTATTTTAATCAATAAAACTGAAGAAAAACGACTCCAAAGTCTCCTCTTTTTTTCCAATTGTAACCGTTTTACTCTTACATTGTTGATCAGAAGAATATGAAAATTTACAATATTCTTCACAATACAATATAAAATGATGTGGTTTTCTTATTTTTTGAAAAATCATAAAAAATCATACAGGTTTTCAAAGAAAACGGAAAATTCTGACCGGAGCCGCGCAATTGAAGCGGGATGGCTAATTGCAAAAGTTTTCTTGTAAGAAAGAGAGCCTTGCAAATGGGAGGAGTAGCCTTAACACCAACATCCATGTTTCATGAACATATAGGTAGTAGTTTCTGTCAATTCTATAGCATTTCACTGAGTTGGTCTTGTCATTGATTTGCCAATCAGCATTATTTACTGCCATTCCCATGTTTTGGTTGCCAGGTAGCTAGTGCCAGGAACCTGGCTGTGAATGTAAAGGTCTGCCAGGTAATTTGTGGCATTGTGAGAGCTTCCATAAATGCCCATACTCATCCATCCCACGTGCCCGGTGACCTGAACATGTGCAAAGGGACATAGATGTCAGCTGATTGCACTTTCAATGCTTAATAAAGTTACAACAATAAAGAAAAGGTACATAAATATAATGCATAGTATGTGTAGTATGTAGCATACAATACAATCATCACTTTCGCTGAAAAACATCCACTAAATATAGGGTCCTTCTTAATATGCTGACACTTTTTTAAGGGGATGATCAGACCGTCAAACTGAACAACTTCCTCTATGGGACCAACATCGAAATCGCGAAAAAAAAATCATCACTTCCATACAAAACTGCAAACCTACTCGGAGCCAAACGTATGGGACAACAGACTGTTTTTGTTTTTTTCGCGATTTCGATGTTGATTCCATAGAGAAAGTTGTTCAGTTTCATAGTCTGGTCATCGCCTTAAAAAAGTGTCAGCATATTAAGAAGGACCCTGTATATTAGAAACACTATTAAGGCTGGGTATTAGTAGAACAAGCCTCTCTTTCTAACAAGCAAACTTTCGCAATTAGCCATCCCGCTTCAATTGAAAGCAAGATCGCAAAAAAACGCATTTTTCATCAATATCTTTTCTCTTGGGTGTTTGGGGAAAAATCCATCGGTTAGAAGCCCTGCTATAATTATTTACCTTTCAAATGATGGTATATTCAGAAGAAATGGTGTAGTGTGATTCTTGTAAAACTGGTTATAAATCTGAAATCGAGCTTACTTTGCTCCTCTTTTCGATCGAGAAAATTTAATAGAATCGTGTTTTCAACGGTTAGATGCCCTACAGAAAGAACGTATCTACACTGTTATGTGAACTATATATATTAAATGTAATAATTTGGTTCTCAAAAATCTGTTCGAAAACAGACAAAATAAGTATGACCCCCTCTTAATAAGAAAGAGTATCTATTACTAGATACAGTACAGACACATTCCTCCCGCCAACTTTGTACCTCAACCCCTCTATCGCCCTCTGGTTACCTCACACTGAGCATCTAGCATGATTTCTCTACACGCGCGCGACTCTGCTTTTTTCCATACTACAAGTCGCGTCAAGCGCGGCTTGTGCTCTCCGAAACAGGTTATTTTGTATGCAGCGAAAGCGAGTCACGCACGTACGTAGAGAAATCATACTAGACATGCTGGTTACTCGTTACCTACGAAGAAGACTTAAGGTTCAATTTCACATGTGCTGACGTTATTTTGTCAATTTAAAATTTTTGTATGCAGTGTCCAGGCTGCCCAAGGATCGCAACAATGCTCCTGCCTGTCCTACTTGCTGACCTTGTGCAATGAGTTCCTGCCAGTTTTAAGCAGACACTACACTTTTCTAGACGAGAATTCTCGGCAAAAACTATGAGAATGCGAGAACAATGAAGGGCATCTGCACTCGTCCGTGTCCTTTCTCGTCTGTTCTCGGCGAGAATGTGGTTCAGGTATTACAATATTCATACAATCCAAAAGTACTTACATACAAAACTGGCAGAACTGATCATCGTCTCGGTCGCATACAACCTTCGTGGAGCAGACACTGGGAAGTATGCAGCTGACGTTGTACGAAATGTGCCATGGTCCGAACTCTATCGACTGAGAGTTGGTGGCGTATCTGCCTGAGTCCACCCGGCTTTCCTGGGAACCGAACATCAAATTAGCTTTATCGCATAGGAAGCCTAGAAAGTAAGTAGGTACCTTTCGTTTAGGATATTACCTCGAACATAATTGGATTCGGTCTTGAATTAAATTGGAACCGAATATTATTAGATGTTGTATGTAGATAATAAGTGAAGAAAACAATTGTATTTATAAAGCAATCACATCAAAACATTTCGAGATTTCTGATTTTATTCGACCGAATTGAAGTTTTTAATTTTTTTTTTTTTGGGTTCAATTCAAGGTAAAGCGATTACAGTATCGCATACAACCGATGTCAGGAATAAATACTCTCATTTATAGCAAATAAAACGTTGGTCTCTTTGCGTTGGTGTTCGACGTTTCAACGCTTCTTTGGAGTTTTTGGAGGCAATCGAGAAACGCAGGAAACGCAGAGAAGTCCACAGGAAAGAGGTGAACCGACCGCTTGCCGCGCTACAAAAGAACGGAACACTTTTCCTGTCCACGACCCACACCAACATATTTCACTGAACTGTATATTGTTCACTTGCACGACACTTTGTTACGCAAAACAACACCGATTTTACGAACCAAAACTCACTATAAACAATAAAAATTCGATGAAATATGAGGACTCCAAACGTATCTGTTCAAATCCCGCCAAAAAAAAAACCTTGAAGTTTTTAATTTTGATTTGACCATAAACATTTTTTTTTTTTGGTTCAGTTCAAGGTAAAGCGATTATAGAATCGCATACAACCGATGTCAGGAATAAATACTCTCATTTATAGCAAATAAAACGTTGGTGTTCGACGTTTAAACGCTTCTTTGGAGTTTTTGGACGCAATCGAGAAACGCAGGAAACGCAGAGAAGTCCACAGGAAAGAGGTGAACCGACCGCTTGCCGCGCTACAAAAGAACGGAACACTTTTCCTGTTCACGACCCACACCTTCACATTTCACTGAACTGTATATTGTTCACTTGCACGACACTTTGTTACGCAAAACAAGACCGATTTTACGAACCAAAACTCACTATAAACAATAAAAATTCGTTGAAATATGAGGACTCCAAACGTATCTGTTCAAATCCCGCCAAAAACTCTTGACGAAAAACAAGACCTAAAACCTTTTTTTTTTAGGTGTTTGTAGATCAAAATGGAAAATGTACTAAATTCATGACAGTGAAATAAAGAATTTATAACCATGTAGTCGGAGGTGGCTGGCTTTCCTCAAATTAATTTTTTTTTATTTTATGAATGGCTCAGAATCATAACTGTTCGAAAATTTTCGTTGGTTGCTTCACATACTTATATTTAGGTCAAAATACTACTAGTTTGGATCTTTTTCTTGTAAGTGGCAACATTAATCGTTTAAAAACATAAAGTTTCTCTATGACACTAGTGTTGTTACTAAAACAAAGTCGATCGATTTGAATTTAGAGTGCGATTATTGAACATCACACGTTCAAACGAGCAGTAGAAAGATGCATATAGGTCTTGGACAATTTATATAGGGACTCGCCTTGCGGTAGCATTTCCCCTCTGCCACGGTATAAGAACAATTGATCTTGTGCATTTACACCCAATTTTATACCTTATCTTATCACTAAACGATACAGCCTATAATAGCGAAACAATAATTTTGAACTTAGAACGTTTTGGGTTCACACGAGACTACTTTTCATGATTTTTAACATTCAAAGTTAAAATCTAAACTAAATAATAGGGGGTTATAATCTATCTAAATTTAATCAGAACGCGGAACGTTTGGCGAGTATTAGTCCACACATGGCTCTTTTCATTATTCGTTTTTGTTTGTTTGTTCCCAAATTCATGTATGTCCTGCGTTGTTGTCCTTTGTGGAAGTACCGCGATTTGATTGGTATGGTCGATGATTGTATAAAATCCACACTTTCGGAGGTACTTAACTGCCCGTTCTCGGAAAGGGCCTGGGATCAAGCGGCCCTGCCGGTCCGTTTTGGTGGTTTGGGTGTCCGGAAAATTTCTTCGGTTTCACTGCCAGCGTTCTTGTCCTCTTCCTATAGCTGCGTTGACCTATTCGGTAAGGTAATCAGCCCATCTCTGGGCTCCGTTGAAGTCCCGCATCAGTTGGAGGCTAGGGACGCTTGGCTGTCTTCTTGTCCCGGCGACCTTCCTTTGGCGCTTCGCTCTCAGAGGCAGTGGGATGAACCTCTCTGCTCGAAGGTGCTGGAGGCTTTAATTTCTTCTGCCGTTAGCGATGTTGACCGTGCTCGCCTGTTGGCGGTGTCGGAGAAGGAATCGGGTTCGTGGTTGCAGGCCCTTCCGTCTTCTAATTTGGGTACATTATTGAGCAGCTCCACCCTTTCATTGGCTATTTGCCTTCGCCTGGGTGTAAGGACAAACCAGCCGCACTTTTGCCGCTGCGGTGCCGGTGTTAACGAGCTTGGCCACCACGGTTTGTTTTGCCAGAAGAGCGCGGGTCGTATTCCTAGGCATGCTGCTCTGAACGACCTAATAAAGCGGGCCCTGGCGTCAGTGAATGTCCCTTCAATTCTGGAGCCTCAGGGTTTGTTTCGCTCGGACGGGAAAAGACCGGATGGCCTGTCCCTCATACCGTGGAGTCGTGGCAAGTGTCTGGTTTGGGACGCAACGTGTGTTGACACTTTGGCGCCGTCTCACGTCCGGGGGTCTTGTAGTCGTGCGGGGGCGGCCTCAGTGCTAGCGGAGTTGGAAAAGAGAAGGCTATATCATGGTTTGGGGGAGGGCTATGATTTTCTGCCATTCGCAGTGGAGACTTTAGGCTGTTGGGATCCCGCTGCGAAGCTTTTTTTAAAGTGTCTCTCGAGGCGCCTGTTTGAGGCCACGGGGGACAGGAGGGCTGGCAGCTATTTTGCCCAAAGGGTTAGTTTGGCCATTCAGAGAGGCAATGCGGCCAGCCTCCTTGGAACTCTGCCTCAGGTGGGCGCTTTGGAGGATATCTTTTATTTGTAGGTTATTGGTGTTTTAGTTTAGTGTGCTTTTTATTTTTATTCAATTGTATTTTTTATGTGTATTTGTGCTTAATAAATAAATATTGATATATATATAATAAACTTAGCTGCTTACAATGCTTATTAAAAGGGTCAATAATAGGGAATAAAATTCAAAGTTGCGGATTTCATGTTACCTCGCCCCCAGCAAAAAGTGGCAGAAATGTTTCCTAATAGAATGACACGCCTAACTCGTCCCTATACAGGGTGTACAATAAAATGGGATAGTTACTTAAAGGGGTGCTTCAGACCATCAAACTGAACAACTTTCTCTATGTTACCGATATCGAAATCGCGAAAAAAAAGTCCGCTCTCCCATACAAAACTACAAAAATAACTCGACTGAAATGTATGGGACAGCAGATTTTTTTTTTGCTGATTTGGGCGTTCAAATGATATTAAATATGCACCCATTAACAAACGCGCGTTTATATCGCCACAAAAAGTTGAAGTTTATAAAGGTTTGTAAAGGTTTTTTGTTTTTTTGATGACAGTTTGACCAATGTAAAAAAAGTAAAAAAAAAATTCACATGGCAATCCATGTGAATTTTTTTTTTACTTTTTTTCATTTCATGAGATTCTGGTCGACCTATACCTAATCTCTATAGTAATTTTGAAATTTTTTACTACTCGTTTGAACGTATGATGTTAAAAAATCACACACTTCAGTCCGCGCTTCAGTCCAGCAAGTTTTTTTAACAAGACAATGTTTGTAAATGCCTGATGATGGATGATATTTTTAAGACGATAATCTGTTATATAAAACTGTTCTGAAGTGCGATTTTTAAAAATCATACGAGCGACTTGGCAGTAGAAAATGTTAAAATTACTATGGAGATTATGCATCTTTCTATTGCCAAGTCGCTCGTATGATTTTCAAAAATCGCACTTCTGTAGCTTGTTTTGGTTTTTTTTATAAAATAAATAAATGTCTACAGCATCTCTTGAATGTCAGTTTTTTTTGCAAGCAATACAATTATTTTTGAACCAAAACGTGTTCCGTCAGCTGCAATGCTAGAAAGTCTTCACTTGGTGGCTCCCAGAAGTGCGATGTTTGGAAATCATACGAGCGACTTGGCAGTAGAAAGATGCATAATCTCCATAGTAATTTTGACATTTTCTACTGCCAAGTAGCTCGTATGATTTTCAAAAATCGCACTTCTGAATACCTGAGGTTTGCGCGGACTTGCGCGAAGGCTTCTTACATTACACAAAGTAACCGTACCGTGCGAACAGCACCTCCGTCACAGTATATAAGACAGTAATCTATCTTCATTCAATGTTGCCAAACGCGGCGTACGCGTAGAGCAGCAGGCACACACTGACTTGACTATATCTCCGCCAAATCTCCGCGTAGCGTAGCCCCGTCTGGCGCATTCTTGTTAGCGATGCCCGATATTTTGCTTTGTATCGATATATCGTATCGTAATGTATCGTTACTGCTTGTATCGATACGCGATATTATCGCATGGCTTTGTATCGATATCGTGAATATCGATATAATATCGTATCGGAATTTAAAATTAAAACTACCGACTAAAATTTACGTAGTTTTGCCTTTTTTCTTTGAGTTCCTCCCCATTACTAAAGGTTGGCAGTCAGCTCTGTATCTCTACATTGGGTATGCGGTATGCCTACAATTTAATAATATAATTAATATGCTGACACTTTTTAAGGGGATGATCAGACCATCAAACTGAACACTTTCTCTACGGGACCAACATCGAAATCGCAAAAAAAGAAATCAGCTCATCCATAAAAAACGATGCTGATTAAAATAATAAATAAATAAATAAAATAATAATAAAAACCACGTCAGAGGCCGTAAGGCGGTCTAAAAAAAACTCTGACATCAGGGCTCTGCCCACACGATAAGAAAGAAGAAAGAATAAATAAAATAAATATCAAACAATTGCATTATTATATTTGCCAATGTAGGTACTACATATATCCGAGCTGTTAAAAAATTTGTGTAAGTATCTGTATATGTGTATTTGTATCGTGTATTTTCTGTAAAAGTAATGATGTGAGCCGAAGAAAACAATCGCTCTGACAGCCAATGATGTTGCAACCACTAACAAATATTTTAGAGTTAAATTACTGTATGAAAATAAGTTTGTTTACATTTTGAACCTTGATTAAGTATAAATTTAATCATAACAAAGATTCAAGTCTTCAAAGATCTCTTTTTAAACATTTCACTGTCCAAATATTACTATAATTTAATTGATTTTTAATGCGATATTTTTGATGCAATATACCTTGGAAGCGATACGATACAGCCACATATCGAATTGGCGTGTATCGATACAAAATATCGAGATATCGCATTGCGTTGTATCGATATACCAAAATATCGATACGTATCGGGCATCGCTAATTCTTGTCAGTCTGACATATTTTCAGTGTGTGCGTGCTACGAGGCGTACGTACTGGCGAGCGCACATACAAGCCGCGTTTCGTACCATTGTATGAAGATAGATTACTGTCCTCCGTGTTCCGTCTTGCATTCTAGTAAAATCGTGCGGTTTTAGAAAGGGTGTTTTTAAGGTTTTCCTGAAACCGGTTCACATCACTAATGAACATTATGAAAGTATTAAAAAAAACAAAAATCAATATGGCCGCCTTTTACCGGTTGGTTTGTCTGTTTTGATAAATTCAAAGAAAATAATTAATTTCTTGGAAATTTGAACCGTTTTGAATAGCTCGGATAATACTTTTTGGATTCGTTAGACTCTACAAATAATTATGGAAGCACTTATACCAGTCATCAATAAGTTGCAAGACGTTTTCAATACGGTTGGAGCTGATGCCATTCAATTACCTCAAATAGTAGTTTTAGGAACTCAGGTACATGTGTTTCTTGTTATTACATAATGTTTTGAATTGATTTATCTATAGAATAGAGATGATATTAATGTGCCGTGTTTCCTCTTCCCGAACAATGGTTATGTAAAGATGTCAACGGGGTTCTTTGTCCCCATTATAATGAGGCAAATGTACTACCCTGTCATTGACCGTACTTTTCTACTTTAACGTATTGACCAATGATTTAAATGTGTATTGAATATTTGGAAACATACTTCTGTACAGTTGTGTACAGTATTGAAATGGACAAATCTGGGTAGGAGCACATCAATTGAACTTTACCCATGCACTGTCCTAGCAGATCCAATTATGATTCTTCGAATTTATCCTTTACTTAATGTTTTGATGAACACATTGACTCAAGCACATGTCATGCACTATTACTCTCTACTAAACTGCTTCTAACACTCGTGACCTTATTTTGGGACCATAGGGGTGATTCCACGGTAACTCACTTTACATTTTTTCTCCCGATCAAAATTAAGACAGCTTGTATATTCATAAATTATATATTTGCTCTTCCAGAGAATTAAATTATCATGATATATTATGATATACAAGCTTTCTTAATTATGATCAGGAGAAAAAGCGTAACGTGAGTTACTGTGGAATCACCCATACTAACAATATTTACGGAGTCGTATGGCTAGAGGGCTCTCGAGTGGACGTCTGTCGTTCGGCTCGCGATTTAGGCAGGTTTCGAGTGTGTTTTTGTATAAAAACAGGGCTTTGAGATCGCCATATCCATTACCGTACAACGTTAAGCACTAATTGCTCTTTTTAAACTAGATATTGGCAAAATCCACCAAGGAAACGCCATTAAACAAAAATAGAATAGAACAATATTTACAGATTAATAATATTCTTTATTTTTAAATTGTGTCCATTGGCAGAGCTCTGGAAAGAGTTCAGTGATTGAGAGCCTTGTGGGGCGTTCATTCCTGCCCCGAGGTCCTGGGATTGTAACACGGCGTCCACTTGTATTGCAATTAGTCTACGCTCCAAAGGAGAGTAAAGAACATCGCTCTGCCGAAGAAGGTATGTGACTTTTTATTATTGTTTTGTCTTGAGGAAAAATGCATGCAAATATTATAAAATGCTTTCTGGTAAACAACACACCTCAACTCAATTTTGTTGGATTAGTCATGGATTTAAGTTAACTCTGCATAAAACATTGAGTTACCTACTTGTAATGTAAATGAGTTTATCATATTCTGTGTGCACTTTTGTTTCTCACATATACTTCAATTCAATTCATTTATTAATTTGTGAATACAGGTTTACATTAGTAGATGGTGTAACAGTGGGAGATTAAACAGTACTCTGCATTCTGCCGCTAGGCATACAAATCATAATCATCATTCATCTTCATTTATTTATTTATGATATTACGCAATATCAACCATTGCCCATTGTTTATCAATTGTCATCTTAATGCTGGGATCCGAGAGGTTAAAGATAATCCTCTATTAAATCTCATGCTGTCACTTTTTGTTGGCATAATAAAAGCTAGCAAGAGATTTAATGATGGATTATCTTTAATGAATGTATGTACATCTGGCGGTAATACTACTAATTTCTGTGTTTTTTATTTATTGTGTGCTAGTTTTTGAGAGTTGTATGGGTACTATCTAAACTATTATAAAACTGTAACAGAAATTTGTCTGTACATTGAAGATATTTACAAAAAAAAATTACGATATGGTTTTTAGATGTCCCTGATTCCAAATCACCAATTTTTGGATTTTTTGTCTGTCTGTTTGTTTGTTTGTTTGTTCGTTTGTTTGTTTGGGTGTTTGTTTGTTCGAGTATCACGCAAAAACTACTGAACCGATTTTGATGAAACTTTTTTTGTTTGATAGCTTATCATCTGACTTAAAATCTGGTATATAATTTATGCGGACGAAGTCGCAGGTAAAAGCTCGTTTAAACTAAGATTTAACATTAACTGTGGAGATATTGGAAACTCAAATACTCACAAGCATGGTAACCTATTAAAATAATATTTAATTTTAGATGATTGTGTGCTCCTGCACAAATATGCATTTCTGCACAAATGCATTATTTAATCATTAAATTTTAATGCATTGTGTTTATAATATTATCTAGTAACCCAGTAAAATTAGATAAATCAGAAGAAATAATTTCCGGAGTTTTGGAACTTTTTTTAAACGTTCCTTTGGTACGTAATATTGAAGAAAAAAAAAAGTCCTTGTGAGGGGGGTGAGCTCGAGGAAGGGGGGGGCTCTGAAGGTGACATTTTTCAGTTTTTCGCTTATTTCTCGAAATCTGAAAGTCGTATCGAAATATTTTGTGTGGACAAATTAAACCTGACAAAATTTCCTACAAAACAAGTGGTATGCATTTTTGTCATAGGACTTAAGCCTTGAACTCCTATTATGTGAGCTCCAGGCTAATCCTAAACGGAGTAAAGACCCTCAACAAGCTTGGTCTACACAATACCGTGAGATTAGTCTGGGTCCCGGGGCATACCGGTGTTCGGGGTAATGAGAATACTGACGAGCTGGCAAGGGCTGGGTCAGAACGAAAGATGGTTGGCCCAGAACCAAGTGTGGGAATCCCGGCATGCAACATAAGAATGGCCATTAGCGATTGGGCTGATAAAACACACAAGCTGGAGTGGTCTAGCCTTACAGGTCTACAGCACTCCAAGAAATTTATCAGCAATGCGACAACTCGTGTCTCAAAGTTCATACTGAACAACAGCAGGAGCAAGGCTCGTGCCATCGTCGGAGCCCTCACTGGGCACTACGCCACAGGCACGATGATGCACAAGATGAAACTCACCCTGGATCCCAGCTGCCGAGCGTGCGGAGAGGATGAGGAGACCATGGAGCACATTCTCTGTGACTGTGATGTCTTGGCGGCAAAACGCATGTGCCTCCTCGGTGATGGATATCCAAAACCGGGAGATCTTAGGCTTCTTCCCCTCAATGGTATTGCCTCCTTCATTGACCATGTATTTGAAGGGTGAAGAAAGTAAAAAGTATTGGGGCTAACACAAAAGATCCCACTGGGTCGAAGTGTTGCTGGCTTGCCAGCCCCCACAACAAGATAAGAAGATAAGATAACCTTTGAGGGCTACGGGGCCGAGAAAGTAACAGCATTTCAAAAATTATGAAATTTGTATGGCGACCCTCATGAAAGTTGAAGATTAAAACGAAATGATTTCATATTCTTAATCAGCGATCCCTAAAACCCCCAGATACAAATTTTCAGTCGGTTCAGTGAACTTTTAAAAGTTATGTGGGCATTTGAAATTTCCATGGCAGCCATCTTGGATATTGCAATTTTGGATTTTTTTCACCAGCAACCAAATCTGACCAGGGTTCTCTATGACATTTGTTTGAGGTCCATAACCATATCTGTCATAGTTTCCGCGGGCCGGTGACCTCATCCATCAGGAGTCGACCTTCCGAGGAAGTCAAAGTTTTCCATGTATCACCAAGGCATCAATATGGTGATCCCCAAATGTCATCCTTGTACCGTAACCCCTTACGGTATACGTAACCCGGAGATCAATTGGAGGTATCTGGTTGACCCCCCCCTGCCCCCCACATATACATAGATAAATACCCGTATAATTGTTCCCCGGGTTTCCCCCATTCAACATATAGTAAAATGATTTTAGGGATCATCTCATCATGATAAGGATGCCCTGGCGATAAAAAGAATATTTCGACTTCCTCAGAAGGTCGACAGATAGGGTTATGGACCTTGAACAATTGTCATAGAGGACCCTGGTCAAATTTGGTTGGCGGTGAAAAAAATCCAAAATTGCGATATCCAAGATGGCTGCCATGGAAATTTCAAACGCCAATTCAGCTTTTAAGGGTTCTCCGAACCGACAGAAAATTTGTATCTGGGGGTTTTCGGGGTTGCTGATTAAGAATACGAAATCATTTTTTTTTATCTTCAACTTTCATGAGGGTAGCCATACAAATTTCATAATTTTTGAAATGCTGTTACTTTCTCGGCCCCGTAGCCCTCAAAGGTTAAGTCCTATGACAAAAATGCCAACTATTTGTTTTGTAGAAAATTTTATCAGGTTTAATTTGTTTATACAAAACATTTCGATACGACTTGCAGATTTCGAGAAATAAGCGAAAAACTGAAAAAAGTCACCTTTCGAGCCCCCTCCTTCCTCGAGCTCACCCCCCCATCACCAGGACTATTTTTTTTCTTCAATATTACGTACCAAAGGAACATTTAAAAAAAGTTTCAAAACTCCGGAAATTACTTCTCCTGAATGGTATATTTCAGCTTAATTTTACTGGGTTATAGGTACATTTCAATGTTGTGTAAATTTCAAAGTTGTGGTAATTCATGTGAGAAAGTAATCAACCGAAAACCACATGTTCAAATATAAATATTGTGGACAAATTATCTAGTCTCATTTAAAGTGTACTTTCTCTATGGGACAAATATCGAACAGATTTTTTAATTCGCTATTTCAGTATAAACACTAATGGCACTAATGTGCCATAGGGAAAGTTTTTCGTCATATAAAGCTTGGTGCATTGGTTACCATTTCGGACTGCCAAAGCAAAGGACCTGGATCCGAGTGCAATCAAAGATATCAAATCTTCTGCTGTTTTTGTCAGAATAACATAAAAATCGTTATCATCATCATCAGCCTGTCATCGTCCACTGCTGAACATAGGCCTCTCCCAAGACACGTCCCGCTACTTTTTTAGGTGGTCTGTCCAGCGGGCAGCAGGGCGTCCCACACTACGCCTACCATATCACAGTCTCCACTCTAGAACTCTGACATAAAAATCCTTATAGCTGCAGTTTATTGTAATATACATAATTGTAAAGCAATGAATTGGGATTGTATAAAAATGCCTTGTCATATTTTTTTGTTACTAATGACTAATGAGTAAAAATGTCTTAGTGAATTGTGGCTTTATTATGTCGATGTGCTGTTTATTAATAATAATAATACTGTTAGTTACTTGTTTAGACTTCTAGGAATGTATATACAGGGTGAAATTGATATCATCAGCATCCTTTTAAACTAAGAGTCTACCCATCAAACTGAACAACTTTTACTATGGGAACAAATCGATCAGAGCAAAAAAAAATCAACTGTTCCATACTAAACTGCAACGCCTACTCGACTCAAATGTATGCAACAGCTGATTTTTTTGTGCTCCTATCGGTTTGATCCCATAGTAAAAGTTGCTCAGTTTGATGGGTAGACTCTTAGTTTAAAAGGATGCCAATGATATCAATGTCACCCTGTTTATATCATCATGATAATTGATTTCACTGTACTAGAAACTTGTATAAAATATCATACAGTTTTAATGATAATTGGAATGATTATCCACATTCTTGTTTACATTTTTTTGCAAAATCACGCAAGCCTTTGTCTGTGCACGCGCAACGTTCCGATTCTCAATGTCAATGCATAGATGATTCATTGATCTCATGCTATTGCATTGTGGTAATGGATCAATAAGCCATTCGATTTCGTTTAAATTCTCAGTACTTTAGACGAACGTATTGCGTTGCGAAATACCCCTACGTCATAAGTTCCCTTTTTTAGTGTTCCATAACAAAATTAACAAAACGGAACATTTATGGAATCACCTTGGTGTCCGTCCGTCTGACACTGGTATTTTTCTCGGGAGATTTACCGATCCAATGTCAGTGGAACAGTCGAGAGATGTATGTATGACAAGCAAGCTGAAACTTGGCGCATATTAATGGCGCAATCACTGAATCAGAAAAGCTTTAAAAATCATGAATATTAGAAAATTGACAGGTTGAAACTGACTTCGATATTTTTATTTCGATATATCAATAAAACTACTAGCACTGATCTTCAGTTACTATGTGACTCAATACAGAACACTAATTGCCCGAGTACCGACTCGCCCTTGGCCGGTTTTTTATTGATGATATTGTTATTAAATCTTTAAAATTATTTAAGTAGTAACTTTATGCATTTCCTGAGTATATGACTAGGATGTTAACAAACTTACGAGTCTTACAACGCAGTGGTTGTGATGGTTAGTGGTTACCATACCAAAGGATCTGGTTTAAAATCCAATTTTGTTCATAGAAGTGATATGTCTGCATCCCAAGCTGTTTAACCTCAGTTTGAAATAGCTCTATTACAGTTATAATATTGTAAAAATTTTATGCATAATTCATTAGTGTTAGCCACCTAGGCAATTACAATTACACTGGTGAACAACCTTCTTTCATATCATAGAACAATAATAATAATTTTTTTGAACAAACTATATTTCAAATTCAAAATTCAAAATAATTTTATTTCAGACAAAGTCCATAGATTGTTAGTATACATAAACAATAATAAGATAGATAAGAATAAGATAGAATAATAAGATATTTAATAGTGATGCTGATGCTTTTCAAATATAGTAAAACTGTTTTTAAAAATTGTTTTATTAATTATTTAAACTAGTATTAAGACACGAGAGCACAGGGGCATCGCCATGGAATCCAATAGCCCAACTATCCCAATCAATATTTTCACCAGGTTTGTATTTTAACTTAGCTATTGATTATAATGCTTGCCATTGTGTCTCTGTCCGAAATCATTATATTTATTCCGGACATATTATACTGAATATCTCTAACATGTGTTAACCTACATTAAACTAATATTATTTAAATCAATCATCTTCCCAATGCTTGATAAACGTTTATTCAAATTACAATATGTTATTGATACGAAGCAGCGATTTGGATCAAAATGAGAATAGGAAACATAACGGCAGCTGGAAGGCATGGGCGCGGGTGACCTCGCCTTTTCTTTTCGCAGTCAAAGAATACTGTTTTCTACAATCATGTAAATAAGTATCCTTTTTGATTCAATTTTCTACTCCGTATAGTGACCTGCCTTTTGTAATTTGCATGGACTATTATACTCTGGTCAAAAAGGCATGGCAAATGGGGCCATAGTACTTCTATGTGGAATTTATATTATGTAAATAGAAGTAATTTATGGCCGAGTTTGTCTAGACTTTTTAGAAAGTAAAGTTCTAAATTTAAGTCTTAGCATGTCTGATGCTGCATCCTTTAACATTTCGTCTGAATGATAGACTATTTTTTAGAGATTATTCAAAAGAAATGTAAACAACGATGTCTCTTGTTTCAGGTACAGTGAATTTAGAAGAATGGGGCAAATTCCTCCACACAAAGGAGAAGATCCACACGGATTTCGAGCAAATAAGGCAAGAGATAGAGCAGGAGACGGACCGCAAGGCCGGCAACAACAAGGGAATATGTCCAGAACCAATCAATCTCAAGATATACTCTACCAGAGTAGTCAACCTTACGTTAGTGGATCTGCCTGGTATCACCAAGGTAAAGTCGCGTATACTTTTTTGAATGAATGAATTTTATTTATTGCAATAAATGTGGTACATTGAGGTATTACATTACAGATAAAGAATCACTCATTTAGTCATTTCTGACATACAACAGACAACATGAAATGTCAAGTTTTACAATTTATACATAATAATTCAAAATTAATGTCAAAATAATTTGGTTACAATGAAATCTGATACATAAAAACAATGTCAATAAAGTACAATCACAATAAGAATGTCACATGCCTCTGAAGTTCAGGTATTCCTGAACACTGTAAAAACAATTTTCCATCAACCATTTGTACAGTTCTCTCTTAAGTTTAGTTTTAGTAAAACTTTTAAACTCATTTGGCAGTTTGTTGTAAATTCTTACAGCCATTGGATAACAATTTGAACTCAATAGACTTGTCTTCATTTGTGGTAACAGTAGATCGTTTGGACGTCTCCTATTATTCTCCTTAAATATATTACAGTTTTTATTAAACAATATTGGGTGCGACTTTACAAACAAACATATTTCATAGATGTACATGCATGGCAGAGACAACACATTTAGTTTTTTTAAGAGCGGTTTACAGTTTGTCATTTGTGACACATTAAAAATAGCACGCACGCATTGTTTCTGTGCTATGAAAACTCTATTTACCTCCACCTAATTTCCCCATAAAACAATGCCATACCTCAGCCTTGAGGCCACATAACCGTGGTATGCAAGGATCGCGGTTTTTTTGTCACAAATTTGTGTTAATAAGCGCATATGAAAACTATTCAATTTGGAACATATTTCATCTACTTGATGCTTCCAAATGCAGTTATTGTCCAAAACAATTCCCAGAAATGTGACCACTTTTGATTCATTGATCATTTTATTTTTGTTTGAGAAGGGTATGCTTTGATGGTTCTGTCACATAAAAACAATGAATGAAAGAAGTCTTACGAATGAAATATATCAAACGAAGCTGGGCGGGAGTGAAAAACCGTCGAAGGAAAACATACCTTGATCAAATTAATTATCTTTTCGAAAAGAAGAAGTTTGTAGCACCCTCAATCGACGGAAGTGCATGAAAAGATGTATGAATGTGGCTAAAGAAGTGTGTCAGAGTCGTAGCGTGTGAAGGTCCGTAGTCTTTGCCTACCCCCATAGAATAATGGCTGGGCGTATGTGTTTTTTTCTTTTCCGCTAATTTTGTAATTCGAAAACAAATGATATAAATATGAGTAGGTTTTTATTTTAAACTCTGAATACTTCATGTTAAGCTTTGTTCCACATTAATAGGTACCGATAGGTGATCAACCAGAAGACATTGAGAACCAAATAAGGAACTTGATAATCAAGCACATTGCTAACCCCAACTCCATAATCTTGGCCGTAACCGCCGCTAACACAGACATGGCTACAAGTGAAGCTATCAAAATGGCCAAAGAAGTAGACCCTGATGGCAGAAGGACCTTGGCTGTCGTCACCAAACTTGATCTCATGGATGCAGGTATAAAAAAGGAATTTATTAGTTGGATACAAATAAAAAAATCATAAAAACTGTCAATAATTTAGTTTACATATCTTTCAATTTTAATTAATTAGGTTTTATTTTAGTTTAGTTTAAAGTCGCTTTATTTGTAATTATTGTTTAAATGTCACTGTTTTATGTATCTGTTGTAAATAAATAAACAGTTTTTATACACATAAAAAAAATTACAATGTAACTTTATTAAATTCAAATTAATGTTAGGGAAAATGGAAAAAATAGAAAAAGTATTATGCAATCTTTGCATGTACTACTTACATGGTTTTCATTGCTAAATTCACTTATCTACTCGCAATCCATGATAATGAAATTATGATCCAAATCAAACGATTGTGACGTTTTCACCGATAAGGATGACTTGCATTCTTCAAAGTTTTCTTCTGAAACTAATTTATCTCCGATATAATGACTTGTGAAACATCTGCTTCCCTTCATAAACATTTAACGTGGATTTATTTCAGGCACTGATGCGATAGACATCTTGTGCGGGCGCGTGATTCCTGTGAAACTGGGAATTATTGGCGTCGTAAACAGATCGCAGCAAGACATTATAGATAAGAAAACTATTACGGTAATTTCATGTTTTAACTATAAAAGTTACCAACAATGTTATTTTACTGCAGCATTATACAAACATTTCAAACTTTGACATCGATTACGGGATGTTATGGTAAACAGTTGCATTACCTTTACTTATTAATTTTGGACTAAATGCAATCTTTTTTTTATTGCGAATTTCCCTTATGTTCCTTGGGGAAACTTTTTCAGTATCATGAGTTCAATCACCACAGATTACCCCCAATAGATACCGCATACAAGGCCGCCGACACTCGGCACACATCTATGATTTTGCACTGATACAAGCAACGCGAATGAGCGAGCTCGAAGTAGTGCGACCTTGAAATGGCCAATCACGTTGCATCGTTTCGTGCCCCGCTACCCGCACCTACCGCCAAAAATGTTGACTTCCGGCGTGTACAAAATTTTCATCATGCGGTATCTATTGCGGGTAATCTGTGACAATCACCCATAAAAGTAATGCCACGGTCTACCCTAACAAACTGTATACTTTCGATTTTATCCAAAGATGACATAGCATAAACCATTCTTTATTTGCTCACCAAAACATTGAATTTCGCACAATTAACTTCGTGTAATTTTCTGTGCCACTGTTTCTTGAGAATTAATTATACAGGGTGTAAATTAAAATAGGACAGCTACTTAAAGAGGTGCTTCAGACCATCAAACTGAACAACTTTTTCTATGGGACCAATATCGAAATCGCGAAAAAAAAATCTACTGTCCCATACATTTCAGTCGAGTTATGTTTGCAGTTTTGTATGGGAGAGCGGATTTTTTTTTCGCGATTTCGATATTGGTCCCATAGAGAAAGTTGTTCAGTTTGATGGTCTGAAGCACCCCTTTAAGTAGCTGTCCCATTTTATTGTACACCCTGTAGAGACAGTGTAACGTAACTTATTACAACTGTATGATATCTCGTAATGTACTTATCTAAATTGAATAATCCATTGTATTGTTTTTTTGTAGGATGCTCTCAAAGACGAGGCGACGTACCTCCAGAGGAAGTACCCGACTATAGCCACTCGGAACGGGACTCCGTATTTAGCAAAGACGCTAAATAGGCTTCTAATGCACCATATTAGAGATTGCTTACCGGAACTGAAGGTACTCCAAATTTTTTCTTTATAGTGCGTCCAAGATAGCTCCGTGGTTTTGATAGGCGGTTTTAGAGGTTTATTTTACTTTTTAAAGCTTTTTGAGCCTTACAAACTTATAATACACAAAAAATATACAAGATTAATTAATATTTAACACAAAATAAAGTTAAAGGTTAAAACAAACAAACATTTCAAACAAACAAACAAACATTTTCAGAAAATAAAATAATCGCACTAAAACGATGTGTCAAAATCAAGGAGCTATCGTGGGACGCACTAGAGCGATTTTATCAAGAATCTTTGTTTATTCGGTTGTTTAGAAGGTTCGATTTATGGGCAATTCCGGAATTTGAAATTCAAGATTGTAGACTTGGCAAACATTTTCGAATCCAGGTTGTGAAGGAAAGAAATAATAAAATTATTGGTTTAACATGACACCATAATAATCGTCTTAATCAGCATTTACATCCCCACTACTGGAACAGGCAATTCTCAAGTCTTCACAATCATCATCAGCCAGTTAAATTTCATTTAACTGGATTAAAACAATCGAGACTTTCTACTTGAGATTTTCACTTTGTGCCCACTCTCAATTCGTCCGCGACGCGCCCATACATAGATGAACCTATATGCGGACTGGGCACTGCTTAAAGGTGGACTTCCGATGCTAGCGGCCGACGCGTCTGACGCGCGCGGCTCGCGGCCGACGGCCGATGCGGCCATACTAGTTACTATGAAAACGTATGGCGCCGCTTCCGATGCCAGCGACTGACGCGCGCGTCAGACGCGCGCGGCCGATGTCTATCGCATCGGCCGCGGCCGCGCGCGGCTATGCTCTGACGTCACGCAGAACAAGAATGTTTGCCAGAAATATTACGAAGTTTTTACCGAAAAATTGCTTAATTTTTACTATTTTATTTGTATTTTATTATCTGCAAGGTCGCTCATCCACGTTGCGATAACACCATCTATCGAGCCACTTGAAAGTACCTTTTCTTTTTTCGGAAAATCTCTCTTGCCTACATAATTATTAGCTAGACAGCGATCCATGTACAGGTTAAAAAGCCAAGGGTCTAATTACTCCCAAAAATGTATTTTATCATAAACCCTGTAAAAAAATGCATTCATATATTCTCTCTTCTGTATTGTATTCTCTAAACTTTAAACCTATCAATCTGTCAATCAATCAAATATTCTTTATTAAAATATGTATTGGTTTTTTTGTTTGTGTTTTTATGTTTTTGTTTAAGCACCGAAACATAAAAACATACTCTAAATTTCGGGGAAAATACCCTAAAGTGATAACACTCTGCACAATAGGCACGCGTCAGTCGCTGACCTCGGAAGTGAGGTCTTTCGTCGGCCGCGCGCGTCTGACGCGAGGTTCTGTCATATATGACAGAACCTCGCGTCAGACGCGCGCGTTAGTCGCATCGGCCGCTGGCATCGGAAGTCCACCTTTAAAGACCAAAAACGTGCATATACGTCAAGGGCCACGAATGTATCAACGGTTGTCACCAAAACCCACACACAAACCCATACCACACCTTTTATACTTAGTTGTTATTTTATACAAATGGGAAAAATTTTAAGGAGAGGTAAGCATGTGCGATCAGTATCAATCAATCAATATCAATTAACGCTCACAGGCACATACATTGTAATGATCCCAAGTAAGCCTCAAGCTTTTTGTTATGGGAATCATACAACAACGGCACAAACATATAACATCCATGACCGAATCGGGATTCGAACCCCGGACCCTGGTTTGGCAGTCCGGCGTGGTAACCATTACACCAACCGGGTCGTCAAAAATCGCACTCCTGAAGTATGATTTTTGAAAGTCAAATCAGTAGTAAAAGATGCATATCTCCACAGTAATTTTGACATTTTCAACTGCTGAGTTCATAGAATGAGTTTCAAAAATCGCACTCCAGAGGGGGGTGAGGTTAAAATTGGTGGGAAGCATAGTTCTGTACTGTATGTGACTGTGACTTTAACTTGTGTAATTCATGAACGTAACTTGCAGGTGCGCGTAAACGTTATGATATCCCAATTCCAATCATTGCTCAATTCGTACGGAGAAGATGTATCGGATAAGTCTCAGACTCTCTTGCAAATCATCACCAAGTTCGCGAGCGCCTACTGCTCAACCATTGAGGGTACCGCCCGCAACATCGAGACCACTGAACTCTGTGGAGGCGCGAGGATCTGCTACATTTTCCACGAGACTTTTGGACGCACTCTCGATTCTATACATCCGTTAGTTGGTAAGTTTTTAACATCTTTGACAATAATAAGCTGTTTCATGCTTAGATCAAAGTAAAATTAATGGATAGGCCCAAAGCGCTTTAAGTTGAAGCACACAACTAGCACACTTGGTCCATACAAACTAGCACACTTGGTCTGTCGTCTCGGTACATATTTGAAGTAAAATTGTCATTTGTTTTGCCTCATTATTCTGGTTTGAAGTGTTTGCGTAAGGCCTATCCATTAATTTTACTTCTATCTAAGGTTTCATGTACGTAACGATCTTTTATACTATCGACCAACTACCGTAGTATGGCAGCTTGATAGCACTACCGCGTTTTCGCCCTCTTTCCATTTGCGCGCGAATGAACGTGATAAAATGCGTCATATAGCCGTATGACGCGCTACATGCTACGGCTTCTGCGTGGCTAGCAAGGCAGTGTGATATAGCGCTATCACGCCTACGCTTTCTTTCTATTTGCGCGCAAACGATCGAGATAAACTGACTGAGTAACTGACATAGCCCAAAGAATTGCTAAACTTAAGTGGCAGTGGGCGGGGCACATTGCTCGCAGAACCCATGCCCGGTGGGGCCGAAAAGTTCTCGAGTGGCGACCGCGTACCGGAAAGCGCAGCGTGGGTAGGCCCCGCACACGGTGGCCCTACGACCTGGTGAAGGCGGCGGGATAACGTTGGATGAGGGCAGCGCAGGACCGGTCGTTATGGCGATCCTTGGGGGAGGCCTATGTCCAGCAGTGGACGTCCATCGGCTGAGATGATGGTGATGGTGATGATCAAGATAAAAGGCGTGATTATAGCCTTATCACGCGCAACATGCTACGGCTTCTGGACTTAGTTTCGATACCAATTTCATCGTAGCCTAAGGCATCCTCTTCCGACACTTCCACTCTGTATAAGCAAATTGCATAATTTAAACGTGATTGCGTGCTATGAATATTTACTTATGTCTGGCGTGAAAGGAAGTCATTGACATGTTTGGTAGTCAGCGATGATACCTCAACTGTTGGCGTGTCGCTTATTAGATCAAAAGTGTCTAAGCGCTCTTTTACACTGGCCGGTTGCGAGCGCCTATAACGCTAAAGCGTTGCGTTCTAGTTCATTATTGATCTTGACTTACACAAGCTCGCACATTGCTGGAGTCTTAGAGACGCTTGAGTTGATAAAAAGAAGGACCCAAAATTTTTACAACACAGGCCAGATTTTAATTGTTATCCAATTCCCTTAAACAATTTAATAGTTTGAACGCGTAACGCGTGTCATTCCCCTATCAAAATTTTCTGCCACTTTTTGCAGAGGGCGAGGTAACATGAAATTCGCAACTTTGGATTTTATTCCCTATAACTTTAGATTCTAATTTTGAATGTAAAAATCATGAAAAGTAGTCTCGTGTGAACCCCAAACGTTCTAAGTTCAAAATTATTATTTCCCAATTATAGGCTGTCTCGTTTAGTGATAAGGTATAAAATTGAGTGTAAATGCACACGATCAATTAGTCTCATACCGTGGCAGAGGAGAAATGCTAATGCTACCGCAAGGCCAGTCCTTACTATTAAATTGTCTAAGTCCAATTCCGAACGAACGAAACTGTCTCTGGCAGTCTGTTTCGTTTTCACGGCTAAACCGCTGAGCCGATTTTGATGAAATTTTGTATAAAGGTAATTTGTTTATTTGTTCGAGCATCACATGAGCATCACGCAAAAACTACTGAACCAATTTCGCTGTAACTTTTTTGTTTGATAGCTTATTATTTGACTTAAAATCTGGTATATAATTTGTGCGGATCACAGAACATTATAAGAGGGGTTAGAAGTGCAAAGTAGGCGTGGAACGCGTCGCCACAGGTTATGCAATGATTTGCATAACACCATAAGGCGCGCGGCGTGGTGCGAGCGAGAGGGCATGAGTAATTGTAGCAGCGTGAGTAGGAAGACAAGTGGCGACAGCCGCCTCCGAAGCAAAAGTGCTTCTTTGCATTTCTAACCCCTCTTATAATGTTCTGTGGTGCGGACGAAGTGGCGGGTAAACTCTAGTTCTCTATGAATGTTTTCAGGTCTAACGCGCATGGACATTCTGACCGCAATCCGCAACGCTACCGGTCCGCGCCCCGCATTGTTCGTGCCCGAGGTCTCCTTCGAGCTGCTTGTCAAAAGGCAGATTAGGAGATTGGAAGATCCATCACTTCGTTGCGTAGAATTAGTAAGTCGCATATCTAAACTATCATAAAACTGTAACAGAAGTGTGTCTGTACATTGAAGATATTTTCAAATAAAAGATTACAACATGGTTTTTACCTGTCCCTGATTCCAAATCACCAATTTTTGGATTTTTGTCTGTTTGTTTGTATGTTTGTTTTTTTGGGTGTTTGTTTGTTCGAGTATCACGCAAAAACTACTGAACCGATTTTGATGAAACTTTTTTTGTTTGATAGCTTATTATCTGACTTAAAATCTGATATATAATTTATGCGGACGAAGTCGAGGGTAAATACTCGTTAATATTAAAATCAAAGTAGAACAGAGAGCCACGGAGCGCGCCATGCTAGGCATCACCCTGCTTGACCACGTCTCAAACGTCGAGATCCGACGTCGACCGAATAGCTCGTTTAAAGTGGCGGTAGGCAGGACACGTAGCTAGGCGGAATGATGGCAGGTGGAGCAAAGCCTTGACAGAGTGGTGGCCGAGATTAGGCAAAAGAGGAGTGGGTCGTCCGGCAGCCAGGTGGGTTGACGACATCTGGAAAAGTATAGGTACTAGTATAATATTATCTTATCTGTGGTATAGGCAAGACCAGTAGGCCTCGCATGCTACCCCCGGGAAAATGACAAAAATCGAGATGTGCTTCCATTTTGTATTATTTTACGTATGCCAGAAAGAGCGCGCATGACGTTTTATTCGTTTAAACGCTTTGTCGTGGGTGGCATGCTAGCCATGCTGGATGTGACTGGCACAGGACCGAGAAGAATGGCAAAATAGGGAGGAGGCTTATGCCCTGCAGTGGGTAGATACGGGCTGAAAATGATGAATGATGATGTTAATATTGCCAATAACAAGTACAACTTTTAAATCTTTTTGATGCCACGGGTATCAACTATCAAGTAGTATGCCATTGAAATTTTGCTTATTGTTCTTGGGACAAGTAGAACTACGTAAATTGCAATGGTTTCCTCATAATTGTTATTTTATCACTAGCCGAATGAAAAATATAAAATTCGGAACAGTCAATCGCTAAAAACAATTGTGCAATAAGTATGAGTCAGTTGATCATACTGTCTTGTGTCTTGTTAAAGTCATCATTATTATTAGCATGTTGATATATCTATCTATATGATAAACAAGGTAACGAGCATGTGTAATAGATTTGAGGCTTGAGGTGATATCGGTATACGGGAGGATATTGAAGATACCACAGACAGAATTAGCAACGAGGCGGTCCAGCAGAGGATCCTGAAAACCATAAACTGAAACTACAATACTTGCTTGGGTCACATTATGAGAAGTGAATAATACTAACTTCTCCAGATGATTTTACAGGGAAATAATTTTGGGGAGACGAATGCCTGTTAGAAGATAGAGACTTGGTGATTTATGAACCTGTGTGAATGGTTCCATATTGACACCACCACACTGTTCAGGCTTACAGTCTCCACGGTCAGAAGGTCTAGGCATAGAATCAATGAAAGGGGAGCGGAGTGGAACTGTAATGTAATTTTTTTGTTGTAAAATCAACCAATCTAAATTTTATTGGTTGATTTTACACATCTCCGCTCCATTCTGCCCCAGTATTAATTAATATAAAATAGTAATACTGTGGTTCTGCTTTGGTGGATTCTGGGCCATTTTAAAAACCTTGCGCCAGAGATGCAAGCTCTTACACTAACAGTTGTAGTTATCATCATCATCATCTCAGCCGATGGATGTCCTCTGCTGGACATAGGCCTTCCCCAAGGATCGCCATAACGACCGGTCCTGCGCTGCCCTCATCCAACGGGTTCCCGCCGGCTTCACCAGGTCGTCGGGCCTGCCGCTGCGCCGCTGCAGCGCTGCGCTTTCCGGTACGCGGTCGCCCCTCGAGAATTTTCGATCGGCCATCGGTTCTGCGAGCAATGTACCCCGCCCACTGCCACTTTAGTTAAGCAATTCTTTGGGCTATGTCAGCTACTCTGGTTCTTCTGCGGATCTCTTCATTTCTGATTCGATGTCGTAGGGAAACTCCGAGCATAGCCATCTCCATTGCCCTTTGGGTGATTTTCAGCCTTTTTATGAGGCCTTGAGTGAGCGACCACGTCTTTGTTCGATGTCATCACTGGCAACATACACTGGTCACAGTTGCAGTATCTGCGCATATTCAACGCACTCGCGAATGTGGAAGCATCCTAACAGAGTGACTGATCGGCAGGTTCACGAGGAGATGCAGCGGATAGTGCAGCACTGCGGCACGGAGGTGCAGCAGGAGATGCTGCGGTTCCCGCGCCTGCACCAGCGTATAGTGGACGTGGTCACGCAGCTGCTGCGCACGCGCCTGCCCGCCACCAACTCCATGGTACTACTTACAGACACACTACACTTCTGAAATCCGTTCTGTTTCTGTGATTTTTGCGAATTTTTTCGCTTTGTTAGAGCCTTTTCACGCCAGCGACTAGTGATTTCTCATGTATGCTTTGATATAGCGTAATCTCTATGCTATAGCATTGAAATCGCGGCGTTGGTGCACGTGCTATACAGGGTGTTAAGGTGGACTTCCGATGCTAGCGGCCGACGCGTCTGACGCGCGCGGCTCGCGGCCGTCGGCCGATGCGGCCATACTAGTTACTATGAAAACGTATGGCGCCGCTTCCGATGCCAGCGACTGACGCGCGCGTCAGACGCGCGTGGCCGATGTATGTCGCATCGGCCGCGGCCGCGCGCGGCTATGCCCTGACGTCACGCAGAACAAGAATGTTTGCCAGAAATATTACGAAGATTTTACCGAAAATTTGCTTAATTTTTACTATTTGTATTTTATTATCTGCAAGGTCGCTCAAAGTAGCGATAACACCATCTATCGAGCTACATGAAACTACTCTTTCTTTTTTCGGAAAATCCCTCTTGCCTACATAATTATTAGATAGACAGCGATCCATGTACGGTTAAAAAGCCATGGGGACGCAACGCATCCCTGTCTAATTACTCCCCAAAAATGTATTTTATCAAAATCCTGTTAAAAAAAATGCATTCATATATTCTCTAAACCTAGCAAGCAATCAATCAATCAATCAAATATTCTTTATTAAAATATGTATTGCTTTTTTTTGTTTGTGTTTTTATGTTTTTGTTTAAACACCAAAACATAAAAACGTACCCTAAATTTTGGGGAAAATACCCTTAAGTGATAACACTCTGCACAATAGGCACGCGTCAGTCGCTGACCTCGGAAGTGAGGTCTGTCGTAGGACGCGCGCGTTAGACGCATCGGCCGCTGGCATCGGAAGTCCACCTTTAGGGTAAACAGTTGCATTACTGTAAGGGGCGATTGTACCCATGATACTGAACAACTTTCCCTAAGAAACCTATAGGAAATTCGCAAAGAAAAAATTCGACTTCTCATACAAGAGTTCGATCAGCTGATTGCTGATTAGGGAAATCCGCGGTGGGTCGCAGAGTGGTCGCGCTTATAGATTTTACGGTCGCACGATCCTCCGCGACACACGGCGACCGCAAAGTGACGTTCGTCTGTAAGCGCTCTTAAAGTAATGCAACCAGTAACACAACTGTTTACCCTAACACCCTGTATGACTGCGCTACGCTGGGAAATCGCTAGTAACGGACTAACAGTTCTTGTTAACTAAAGAATGTAGGTCATTTTATTGTCATCTTTGAGTTGACTATACTACAATTAAAAATATAAAAATAACTTTGTTTAAAATACGACACTGACTGATTCTATTTGTCCAGTGAGAGCGGCAGCCGCACAGTATAAATAACAATTGTAATTGTATCGCACTCAGGTGGAGAACCTAGTGGCGATCGAGCTGGCGTACATAAACACGAAGCACCCGGACTTCCACCGCGAGGCCGCGCTCGTCTCCGGCCTGCTCAAGAGCACCGACTGCCTCATGGATGAGAACAGCCCCATGTTCAGACAGAAGACTCCACGGCCGAATCCCTCACCGGTATCCGCAATGTTCAAAGTATATATTGCTTATTGTTTTATTGTTCGTTGCATGTGGGATCGGTACTAATATGTTACTAATTTGCGGTAAGTATTGTTAATCTCGTGTATATAATATAACAGTATTTCCGCATAAATGTCAGCTCAATCGATAACACATAAAGTTATTATAATGCGATAACAGCATCTTACTCAAAAGATTACGGGGCGGTATATCGGTCTACGCCAGCTTACTTTTTTCTCTGTGTTTTTGACCTTCCCGTTGGTTCAAAGGGGAATGTAATGCAGTCATTCTTAGGTACTAATAACTAATCTATAGTGTACTTGTACTTGTACGTGTACTTTTTTGTGGTTGCTGAATAATAGGCAAAGAACTTTGGCGAATTTGGACCCAGCCATTTTTTACGAAAACTAAAAGCTCTTCCGCTTAGCGGTCATAATTATTATAAACAGAAAAAATTAAGGCATTTTAAAAAAAAATTCCACATCTCCAGAAGTCCGGATTAAAAAGTAGAAATTACTAGTAAAATAGACAAATCTCAAATATTATTGATTTTAAACATGTTACAGCCATGTTGTGCTATTTCAAATCAAATTAAATAAAAATTAAATCATCATTATTTTTATTTTTTTTTATTAATTAGTCCCGCCCGAGACTGAATTTTTCAATCTTTAATTTGAATAGACAAATCATGCAAAAAGCAGTAGCAAAACGCAACCATGACAGCTATTTTCATCGAATATTATCACTGAGGTATTTTTTGGTCGTTACGGAATGTTTTTGGTTTGGTTCAACTGATAGTTCGTGATTTCGTTTTCTTCCATTATTATAATATTATCGTGAATTTGCATTAAAATAAACATAATGAATCCGTAGAAGATTGAGATGACTATCTAATAAGAAAGATTATGAGTTTCACATACTACTACAAAAGGTATCATAAGTAGAAATACCTTTCCCCCAACTTCTACAGGTTACAACCAACTTACTTTTTTGTTAGTTTTGTTTCACTCTACAAATATTACTAAGTTTCATTCATGTACGGGACCTCTAAGTCTGGGTCTCAAATTACATGCCGTCCGCCAAACTTCTTTATTAGTCATAAATCTAAATCAGTGAGAAGTACGCACATCTCTCAATGATTTGATTTTATTAATCGTGGTTCCGGAAGTGGAAAGACTTACAAAAAAATAAATAAAACGTTCAATAAGACAGCTCGCAGCTTCGGGGGTCGTGGAAATTTATTATTAGAGGCACAGAACACAAAATAGTGTGGGAGAAGTTTAGTGGTTATCAATATTATTTATTTACAGCGGTGTTTGTGGTTTAGGTTGATAGATGCTTGTTTTTATATTTTGTTTTTGGTTGCGGTTTTTATTTTGATATAATTTTATAATTATTTTTAAACTATGTGTTATCATTTTTCATAAACAATCGATCGTTAACAAAGGCATCACATTCTTTCAATAATCATTAATACTATATTTTACTACCAAATTTTGTTCAAATTGAAGCTCTTTGTGAATAAGTAATTCTTGCCGATTGTTTATAGCTCTTTCTTCGAGAAATGGGTGAAAGAGGGTCCGCCCTAGTATTCTTGGCAAATGCATTGGAAGAAAATAAGGTAAAACTGTATATTGCGTAAATAATAGTTTGGGCTAGCGCTCGCTGTATTTATTACAGCTTCATTTGTAGTCACATTGTACCATAGTCCATACTAAAATGCAACTATTGAGTTAACCATTATAGTGCAAAGCTTCAGGTTTATATGTGGGCTCTCTTTCAAACCATTTGTTGCTGAATTTCATTAGAAATTATATTCCTTGCATGGTTTTTATTGAAAGTGTGTGAGCCTTCATCATTCGTACGTCTATTTTGATAAGTAGACGCTTCATTATAGGCCATACTCTATTTCAGCATGTCCCGGCGATCACAGACGGCCAAGAGAACAGGTCCCCTCAGTCTGCGAATGAATCTCCCAATACACCTCAGGTACAAAAATCCTGCTGTCAAATGTTTTTATGATTTTTTTCTCTTCTTCACTTTACTGTGAAAACTGGATATCAGCTGGTTTCAATGAGTAAGGCTGGTTTCAGAGTCAAGCTTACAGTCAGCGAGGGCGGTAAGCGCACGGTTCGCACTATGAAATTGTCTGTCGCGGGTCAGTTTTCACTGTGAAACGATATAAGGCAACACCTAGCTCGTGGCCCGCCTACCACCCGCGCCGGCGTAAGCGTGACTTTAATTGACTCTGAAACCAGCCATAGGGTGCGTTTCCACTCAAGCGGAGATGTGTAAAATCAACCGATAAAATAGCTTGATTCTAAAACGAGGGTAATTGAGTAATTCGTTTGGTTCATTTTACCCAACTCCCATTCTCAGTGGAAACGCACCCCTAAAAAAACTATTAAACTTATTCTATGAGATCGTAGGTAACTGGTTTGCGCAGTAACTTTTTATTTATGAAATTCAAGCTTCAGCTTTTAAACTCTAATTAACCTCACCTATCCCCCTCTCCTATGCCCCTTATGGGTGCCCTCAGAATGCTTAAATTCTTTCACTGGGTCGTTTAACCGATCAGGGCGCTTCGTCGTCACTAATCTGTTCCCTCAATTGTCTGCAACAATAAGCAACAGGTGCTCCACGAGTTTTAATTGCCGTATCGACAAAAAAAAAATTCCCTCATTCATTTAGAACCGTTGATTGAGTATTTGACCACGTATACTGGAAAGGATAGAGATATGACAAAAATGTATGAAAACGCAACGGTGCGATTGAAATTGGTTACAAAATCTTGCAACCTAGTCATAGGTTGCAAGATTTTGTTACCAATTTCAACTAAGTCACTAAAAATGTCGCATACGCAGAAAGAGACAATCAACATAGATTTTCTCTTGCTCACTCAATACGATTAGCGTATAAGTCTGTCTCGTTTTCGCTACTATTATTATTTTAATGTCTTTTCTGATCATTCTCTTTCTACGTTAAACAGTACAATTATTTGATGTATTTGTTTCTCAGATGAACGGCACGCCAGAGAACAGAGTGACGACTCCACAGAAGCCTGTGAACCTCCTTCCAGAAGTACCGAGCCAAACGTCGCGCAAGCTTTCTGACCGCGAGCAACACGACTGCGACGTCATCGGTAAGCAGATCCTCTTTTCTATTCATCCATCTTTCATGCCCAACGACCAATTACCCTATAGTCTTTTAATGCAAGGTGCCTTTGTTTTGCCAATTCGTTCGCCTGATTACAAGCTTAACCGCCTGGCCACGGGACAGGGTGAACTGCGGCGCGAATTGCGATTTTAGAATACACTGCTGACGCGCCGCTGCGTGCTTTCGTAATAGTAGGGACATAACGCTCAGTGTATTCTAAAATCGAAATTCGCGACGCCGTTCGCCCTGTCCCGTGGCCAGGCGGTAAGGCCCGGTATCCATTAAAGTGGACGAAGCGGAGAGGTATCAAATCAACCGTCAAAAATTTGCTGAAACAATTTTTTATGACGAGATTGAACAATCATGCTTTTGGTGAATTTTACACATTTCCGCTCCGCTTTGGTGGATACCGGGCCTACCCTCGCATTACTAGTTTGTAGGATAGTTGGTCTGAGTTCATATCCATTTGTGAGTGATTTGGTGATGATAATTTAATGGCATATTGCTCAGTTAACAATTGTTACTTATTACAGATTACCACGAACATAACATTCTAATTAAATTTTAATAAATAATAAATCCTTTCCTAACTTGTGGAGTGGCATCTTACGTCCGTGGTATCTCTGTAGATTATGAACCCAATGAAATACATAGTTATTTTGTTACGGTGCTAGGTGGACGGAGCGACCACGCAATCCAAAATTCATACCCAAAGACAGTAGAAGGCATCAGCATGATGCGATTGAACGAAATGGGTGACATTATCGGTGAGGAATACTAATAGAGGCAAAATAATGCTTTATACTCATTTGCTCTCATTGGTTTCCGGCCACCTATCATCGAACTCGCTGTTTTGCTTGTCGCTTTGATTCGTAGCCTTATTACCTTTAGAAGAGAGTTACATTTAGCTTCAACTCTGTAAATAATTATCTTCCTTTATGAACTAACATCACGTCATAAATTCACACACTCGTTGTTTTGCCATCATGGATGTAGAAAAGAAAGGGGAAATACTGGGTGAGTACAAAAGCTTGCTGTGGGGTTTTCAATTATCACTTATCATCAGAATGCACGCATCAACTATTGATTGTAACAATACTTAAGTTTTATTTTCGTAGAAACCTTCCAGTACACATTTTAGATTAGTTTTCATAATGCACAAATTCATGTGGCTTTAATATCTTGAACTGACACTAGTTTTTTGTACAATCCATCGTCCTATTGGGACAGTAGTAAAATTTTAATAACAACACTTGTGCCCGGATCGAGTCGTAACCTATGCATGGTTATCATAAATTGCAAATTATTGAAAAGAAAGTCAGAATTACGAACAAAAGCGTTCTTCTTCTTTAATCTTGCGCAGTTTTTCTAGAGTGATTTCAAACTAGTTGATCTATAATAACTACACATAAACTTGACTGTTGGAAAGATTTTTAAACCTTAAATTTCAAATCATTGAGATCGATTGTAAAGTATTTAGTTTCATGTTAGAATAGCAATCTAATATCTTACATATTTCAAAAGCTGTGTTAGTAAAGTAACCTATTATAATAAATGTTGTATTACAGAGCGACTGATAAAGTCCTACTTCTACATCGTACGCAAGTCTATCCAAGACTCGGTTCCTAAAGCGGTGATGCACTTCCTCGTGAATTACGTGCAGGACAACCTGCAGTCGGAGTTGGTGACGCATCTGTACAAGTCTGACCACGCGGAGACCTTGTTGAACGAGTCCGAGCACATCGCACAAAGGAGGAAGGAGGCCGCCGATATGCTCAAGGTATACATACAACTTTTGCTTTTAGCTCTGTTTGACCGTTTCAAATTCTGTAATTTACTAAACGGATATGCTCCCTGTACTAAAAATACTAAAAGGATGAAGAAATAAGTCTAAATATGTACTTTTACTATGTTGCCCAATGGCTTCGAATCTTAAATTTTAAGACCCTTTTCGTTTTATTAGGAAAAAGAACTGAAAATATACTAAAATATTTAAAATAGCTAATTGATTTTAAGCTTTGGGTCCTTGGGGCCCACGAAACTAGCGCTCGAATGAGTGAATTTAGACGAAAATACTGCATAGTGCCTTGTACAGCGCTAGAGATTCGTGCCGCGACTTATACGAATGAGCTGTACTAATTTTATTTTATTTTTCAGGCCCTTCAACGTGCCGGCCAAATTATTAGTGAGATCCGAGAGACGCACATGTGGTGATGGACTCCGGACGACGGAGACTCTAGTCTGTGAATTAGTGAATTTGAGCCCAGAGCTCTGTACATACTCCTTTAGAATAGGTAAATTATGTGCATTAGGCTTTTTACTTACGATATTCAAGACACGGTGTGCATTTGCTTTTATATTTTGTATTTTCTGCCGCTCTCTCGTAAGTATTAGCTAGTTTATTCATGACAATCTGGTTAATCAGATTTATGTCAAAAAAATTATACCAAAAAATCTGAGTAAATGCAGGGAATATAGAAGCAAATGTATGTGGTTGTAGACACTTATTGAATGAAGCACTACATACTGAAACAATAGAGAGCTGCTTTGGAATTGAACATTTGATTTATATTGTTTTGTATGGTGCAGGCATAAGGTTGTTTGTTGTACTGACGGAGTACTTATTTCTAACAATTTGGATATTCGATCGTAAGACATTGTGTGTGCCAATGAAGTTTATTTTTCTCTGAAGCTGGATGAAATCAACTCATACTGTTAACATAGCACAAATGTAATGCTGTTAACTTCAGTTACCATTCATTAATAGTGATGTACGAGTATTTAATTATATGCACATAAAATAATTTAACTATCAAGTGTACTCATTAGTAGTTGTAATTCAGTGATATTACTTGTAATGTTTCGCATCAATGTTCTCAATGTAATGGACTGTGTTTTTCACAGATTTTACTGTAATTCTTTTTATGATAAAACACAGTGTCGTGATTTTATTTGAAAATGTTATAAAGTCTTAAAATGAATTTGCATGCACTCGTATAATGTTATATTTCTCTTCGAAACACAGGGTTGGTTATTTTATTAAATTGAAGTTGTTTGTGTCCTTCACAAAGCTTTATAACTAGAGTTTTAGAAATGGCTTTGCATTGTTTTAAAGTATTGTTAAGTTCCTTGTTCTTTGATAGTTATCATTAATTAGTTATGATTCCGCATGAGGTTATCTGCATAAACGTTTCAAGTCAAATTGTGTCATGTGCAGACGTTAGGTGATTTATTTATTTTAACATCACTAGTGGAGCGAGTATTCCGATGTTTCAATGTATTTATATTGTTATAGTCCAAGGTGTGATTTGCTTTACGTATCGAACGAAACCAATTGAATGTTACACGATGTAAGATTGTATTTAAAAGTCTGTTATATTAAAATAGATTATGTCATTCGTCATAACGTTTTTTATTTGAATCTCGATAAACAAAGAACAATTGTCACAGTGTAGGAACATATTACATCTGCCGAATGTCTCCTTTTACACTTTTTAGTAAAAGGGAGCCGTTTCTTTTCAATAAGATCGTGCAGCGGCCGTAGTATGGCAGCGTGATACAGTGCTATTACGCCTTTGCTCTTTCTATTTGAGTGCGAATGAACGAGATAAAAGGCGTGATATAGCCGTATCATACGCAAAATGATACTGCTTCTGATTTTTATTAAGGTTCCGTACCCAAAGGGTGAAAACGGGACCCTATTACTAAGCCTACGTTGTCCGTCCGTCTGTCCGTCCGTCCGTCTGTCCGTCTGTCCGTCCGTCCGTCCGTCTGTCCTATCTATTTAGGGCTGTAACTTTTGAACCGTAACATGAAATAGTTGAAATTTTCTCAGATTTTGCGTTATTACGGCGGATTTGTTAACAAATAATAAAAATGTCAAAAAGTTAAAAATTAAGGGGAGTTCTCTACAAGAAACTAGTTTTTATCAACGTTTTTTCTTCACGCTCTATCGTAAAAACGGTAATACATACAAGCGTCAAACTTAATGTGATTATAGAACAAACTCTACAGAATAACAACAAATACAAAAATCCGGCCAAGTGTGAGTCGGTCTCGCGCTAAAGGTCCCGAACATAAAAAGTTTATTTTCTAAGTTAATAATGTTGTGTTCTGTGGTGGTGTGGTACGGAACCCTTTGTGGGCGAGTAGCCCGACTCGCACTTGACCGGTTTTTATGTTTAACCCAAATAAAAGAGTTCATTCCTCTGAGGTTCAACCATAGCGAATATACTTACTGTAGTGAAGCTAGAGTGTCGCGACAGGTCAGTTCATTGAGCGCGGTGCGCCTAGTTTCACCACTATATTGTTTTTTCGCAATGGTTTAAACGTTTAAACTAAACAACTAATTGTTAGGCCGGCCGCACTCCGCAGCACCGCCGCGCGCGATCGCGTTCCGTCTATCTTATTTGCTCTAGCAAATGACGTTCCTGAGTGACAGAAAAGGATGTGGTGACAGAAAAAGGCGATGCGGTGCTGCCAGATGGTTTTGGAAATAAGGTGGTTATGAGAAGGTGCGAAATCTCAAAATAAAATACACCAAAATAGTTTGTTAATCGTGTTTATTGGAATAAAAATAACGATGGTATTTACACCTTTGCAGCTTACTGAGATTTCAAATGTCATGGGATAATCTTGCTTATCATGCATAACATATCATATCACATCTATGAGATAAATTATCGAAATAAAAACCCAAATTACTAGGGAACGTTCGATATTAAATTGGTCCAATTTATAACGAGACAAAATGGCACACTTCAAATCATTATCAACAATATGTATGGAATTTAAACAACCCTTAAAGACCATCGTAATTGTGACGATTAGTAAAAAAAAGTGAACATATTAGAAGTCAAAAGTCTGTCTTGGAACGGTCATCAATTAATTTTCGTTGCCTTACATTTATGTTATGGCCAATAATTATAAGATAACATATGAACGAGAAACAATCTAACTTATTAGGCATTAATAAACAGCACAGCCAATAAATAACGAATGTATAATTTTAACTACGTAATGGCGCATGAGTAACAATTCGACAGAGACAGCTTTCGAAAGAGACAAAACAATCCTGCTACGATAGGTAAACTACTACAAGACGCAGTAGTGTGTGCGTAATCTTTCACCAACAAGTTCACCTACCTACACACGCCGCCCGTGAAAAAACCGACTCGGCCCGTGCCCGTGGACAATATACAGGGTAATTTTTATATCATTGCGGATAACTTCAGCATGTATATTCTACTCATCAAACTGAACAACTTTCAATATGGAGCCACCTTCGAAATCGTGAAAAAAAAATCTGCTGTCCCATACATTTGAGTCGAATAGGTAATTAGGTACTGCGGTTTTGTATGGGACAGCAGATTTTTTTTTCACGATTTCGAATATGGCTCGTTAGTGAAAGTTGTTCAGTTTAATGAGTAAGGATACATGCTGAAGTTATCCGCAGTGATATAAATATTACCCTGTATAGACGAGAGTGTCATGTGTTTTGAGCGCTTCTTAGATGCTGTTTCTGTGGGATATTTACTCATGTGGTAGTGCCGAGAATGTTTTCAAGATTAACTTTTAATAAAAATAGGTCTGATTGTACACCTAACCTAACCTAACAACATGGAAGTACAATTTAATATGCACGCACATCTAACACTCACACCACGTTCATAATCCTAATGTCATGGCTTTTAATATCTATGTTTATGGCAAGGAATGAGAAATTTTGTGACTAAATTTATGTACCTACTTATAGCAATAATGGGACTATTCGCTCAGGAATGAGACTGGGAGGTTATACTTGGCAAAGTCCGTCTTACCAACATGAAACATTGTTGTGAAGAGGATGGCAAATAAGGTAAATATAAGTGAGTAACCTCGGCGAATTAACTTGGCACCTGGCTCGAACGACGTTGGTGTAAAGTAAACAATAACAAATAACAGCAAAAGAATAACTCGAAAATTTTCAAGCGAGGTCAGTAGCGATAGCATCTCAGTTACCATTGCACGCTTTAGAATTTTCGAGTTATTCTATTGCTGTTATTTGTTATTGATTACACCAACGTCGTTCGAGCCAGGTGCCAAGTTAATTCGCCCGGGTTGTAGTAAATTTATATGTGGTCATCTTTATATTAGTAGAGCTATTTCCCGCGATAATTGTGCGCTTCGGGTTAAAAGCATCAAATTTCTACCATGGATAGGGTGTTCCTCGGTGATCATTTTCAGATGTGGAGGGAAGTCTGATTCGTCCCCTGTGCGCGGGGGGAGGGGGGTGAAGTACGTATCTGGGTCATTGTTTTCATTATTCTTTTACGGATCAGTTAATGCTACTAGGGCTTGTGTGGTATCGTTTTCGAGTAAAACAGATACGAGGAATTCATTTTTACTGCATAATAGGCATATTTCCATACAATAAAATAATGTTTTACACGAAAAAGTAAAAACCATTGCCTTGATTTTTTTTTTTAAACATCTATATCTTTGGAAATCTTGATAAATATAAGTAAACAAAATTAAGCAAATAAAGGTTATTTAGTCTAGTTTATAAAAACATATACTTGTTGGACACTTATCATACAACAACTCCAAGAAAAAAATTCATTTACGCGTCGAGGTAAAGCAGCATAATTCGTTTACTGCGGATTACGAGTGATGGTTTGGAGGTAAACATAATATGTAACTTTATAATTTCGATAGCAAACGATTATTTGTTGAAAATTAAATAGAAAAATAAATTAAGCATAGTTTTAATGGATATAATAAGGAGCGGCAACAATTTTAAAAGGATATAATTCGGAGCGCGCTCCATACAAACGATGTCTGGTTATATTTCCAATATTATCCAATTAAATTCAATGAAATTTTACAGAAACAGTCTACAGACTAATATCTATGCTCGTATTGTCTCAGATTTTCGTAAAAATGTATAGTTTCGAACTTACAGTGCCTCAAAGATTTCCATACAAATCTTAAATTAACCCTCGCATTGAAAGAAAATCGGGCACAATACAAGCATAGAGATTAGTTGATAATAAATTAATAATATAAATAAAAAATTGTTTTTGAAAAATTTCGTTAACTTTAATTGTTTAGTATTGAATATATAACCAGACTTCGTTTTTATGGAGCGCGCTCCCTCTCCTATATCTATCCTCTTAGGAGGATATAATTCGGAGCGCGCTAGGAGCTTAGGCTCCTCAAAAAAAAACATTTAATAATTGTTAAGTATATAGGAAAATCGGCAATTATTGCCGGCTTAAAATCATAGCGCTGAGAATTTGGAGTGCAGCTGCGGTGTAAATGCACCGTCCAGTACCTACCAACATCTTTTGTAAAGCAGAACGACATTATTAGCACTGCAGATATAGTTTCTGCCTCGGGAAGAGTAGTCTACTCTAAATTGAGTGCGATTCGACTGTATCTTTCGTCCAGTCCATCCCTAAAGAAATGAAATGAATACCTAACTATTTAGCGGAAGCTTTAACTATAACCAAAAGCAACTTAGAGAGAGCTAATTTACTGAAAAAAGCCACTCAAAGCCAGCAAGTGGCTTTTTGACTGAGGTGCGAATCATTATTCTAATCCCCTTTTCACGCAACATCTATAAAAATGTAAGAATATACGAGTGTCAGCCTCCTCGCTCGGGTGATCATGAGGCAAAATGACACAAATGAACAAACAACTTTATTCCAATTTGTCGCGTCAAAATTGCCATGAGAGAGCAGATAGATGCCACACTTTTCCTTGTACCTCCTACGGATGCAATGCCCAAAAAAAGTGTATAAGAAAGAAAGAGAGAAATTTTATTTCTTCGAGTATATGAAAATAGAACCGAATTATTCTCATTCTTGTCACAACAATCAGTTCTTCCAGTGTAGAGGCAACAGAAAAAGAAATCGACGCAACGAATGGGAGTAAAATTCTTTGTTCTGCCGCTGCCTCAGATTTGAGTCAATTGGCCCCATGTTCGCCCGAGGAGGCTGACACTAGTAACTTTTTACACTTGGAAGATTCAATGCCAAAAGGACGTAGAAGAGTGATCATATCATATGCAACCGTAGACACTGATGTATCGTACGAGTAACCTACTAGTGGTGGGGTTTTTCAGTAAATTAGCTCTCTCTGAGTTATGGATTTGCTTTCGGTTTTGGTTCAAGCTTCGATAAATAACAAGGTAGGGTATTCACGAATTGGTGGTGTCAATGAATTTGACACAAGGCAGGTATCGGCCAATACACTGGCCTGCAAAACTAAGTATCGGTTTAACCGGTATGATACGGTATGTGGTTCTTTTCAGGCAAGGGGAAAAGAACGGCTTTGGACACTTGGAAATCTTTACACTAAGCCTGAAGTAAATAGGGCCTTTGAAGAACTCAAACGAAATAAGTGAGGACTCAATTCCTAATAGAAAGATTTGTATTGTTGATGTATGACCGCATTAGTTAAAGCTTTGACTGTCTGTGAAACTGCCGGCTTAGGATATACTACCCAATTTCTTTACGTGGGTGTCGCACGAGGCGACTAAGTGATAAAGTTTTTGGCAGTGTTTTGTGGGCGAGAGATTAGCCCCCTGTCATCACCTGACACGTTATTTCATCGTGAAACCTTCAACGTGAAATGTTCAATATGGTCAAAGTGAGCCTTGCTACAACGCACTGCACGCTTAACATTGTTGTTGGTCGTTGTAGCAAAGTTTCCACCCCGTAAGGGATTATGGTCGTGAATTTATGTATGTATGTATTTCAAGAGCGAGCATAGATATTAGTTTGTAGACTGTTTCTGTAAAATTTCATTGATTTTACTTGGATAATATTAGAAATATAACCAGACTTCGTTTGTATGGAGCGCGCTCCGAATTATATCCCTTTAAAATTGTTGCCGCTTCTTATTATATCCAATTAAGACTATGCCTAATTTATTTTTCTATTTAATTTTCAACAAATAATCGTTTGCTATCGAAATTATAAAGTTACATATTATGTTTACCTCCAAACCATCACTCGTAATCCGCAGTAAACGAATTATGCTGCTTTACCTCGACGCGTAAATGAATTTTTTTCTTGTAGTTGTTGTATGATAAGTGTCCAACAAGTATATGTTTTTATAAACTAGACTAAATAACCTTTATTTGCTTAATTTTGTTTACTTATATTTATCAAGATTTCCAAAGATATAGATGTTTTAAAAAAAAAATCAAGGCAATGGTTTTTACTTTTTCGTGTAAAACATTATTTTATTGTATGGAAATATGCCTATTATGCAGTAAAAATTAATTCCTCGTATCTGTTTTACTCGAAAACGATACCACACAAGCCCTAGTAGCATTAACTGATCCGTAAAAGAATAATGAAAACAATGACCCAGATACGTACTTCACCCCCCTCCCCCCGCGCACAGGGGACGAATCAGACTTCCCTCCACATCTGAAAATGATCACCAAGGAACACCCTATCCATGGTAGAAATTTGATGCTTTTAACCCGAAGCGCACAATTATAGCCAAAATGTATGAAGAGAATCCTCTACTATATTAAACTGTAGTCTTTGATCTTTATAATGCAATATTTTGATCTATAAATACGTCGCCGTCGCCAGTGACTTACAGGGTGTAAACAAAACACCCTAGTAATACTTAAGGGGGTGCTTCAGACCACGAAACTGAACAACTTTCAGTATGGAGCCAACTTCGAAATCGCGAAAAAAAAATCTGCTGTCCCATACATTTTAGTCGAGTCGGTACTGCAGTGTTGTATGGGACAGCTGTTTTTTTTTCGAGATTTCGAAGTTGGGTCCATAGCGAATGTTGTTCAGTTTCATGGTCTGAAGCACCCCCTGAAGTATTACTAGGGTGTTTTGTTACACCCTGTATATTTTAATACAAAATAGCGGGCCCAGCAGACGATTTTTTTTTACTTTATTTGTTTCTTTTTAACCTATTTCAAGGTCTTCGGATCGATTTTTTTCTCGTTTTACCTTATAATAATACCATTTTTTGCTTTTAATGGCGTACCTCCAGGATGGTCCCATATTAATTTAATTTTAGAGAATACTTTGGAGAAAGTTTTGGGAAGTATTTAATACGAATCACTACATAGTATAAAACAAAGTCACTTCCCGCTGTCTGTCCCAATGTATGCTTAGATCTTTAAAACTACACAACGGATTTTGATGCGGTTTTTTAATAGATAGAGTGATTCATGAGGAGGGTTTATATGTATACAGGGTGAAATTGATATCATTAGCATCCTTTTAAACTAAGAGTTTACCCATCAAACTGAACAACTTTTACTATGAGAGCAAACCAATCGGAGCAAAAAAAAAATCTGCTGTTGCATACATTTGAGTCGCGAACTCGCGCGTCGACATTGCAGTTTAGTATGGAACAGCTGATTTTTATTTGCTCCGATCCGAAAGTTGTTCAGTTTGATGGGTAGACTCTTAGTTTAAAAGGATGCTAATGATATCAATTTCACCCTGTATAATACATCACTACATAATCAGCATTGCAACCGTGCGAAGCCGGGGCGGGTCGCTAGTGTAAAATAAAGCAGATTCATTTTTAAACTTTCTAGTGCTTCAAGTCAGGTTCGATTATTTTATAACTGTCTCATTCTGATCGTGTAGAGTTACTGCATCTATACCCCTTCAGCTCTCAGTATGATCTGAAAACTATCGATTCCCTATCAAAAATACATACATTGATGATTTATAATTACTTTCATTTAAAAATATTTGTCCCAATATTAGTAAAAATACAAACTGTTAGGTAATATCAATATGAGTAAACATTTTTTAGGAAATTATTTGTACTTGGTGAGATTTCTCCAGGATTTTTGAGTCTCATACGTTGAACTCAGCTGTTGAAAATGTATGGAGATACTACTGCGGATTTGACTTACAAAAATCGCACCCCTGGAGTATGATTTTTTAATGTCAAATCAGCAGTAGAAAGATGCACGTCTCCATAGTAATATTGACATTTTCAACTGCTGAGTTCAAAGAATGAGTTTCAAAAATCGCACTACACATATATCTTAATATTTTGTGGATTGATACCAATCAATGCACTACCATACAGCTTAAAATAATACTTTTCATTTTGGTGTTTTAAAATATTCCTCAGACAGTGGTTGTTTTAAAATCGTTGGTTCCGAATGTTATTCTATTTAATTATAATTTAATACCAACCTAGAACCTATCTAGATCAAGCGCGTTTCTTATTATGGACCGTTTATACGATGACAATTTTGCGCCGCCAATTCTGCGGCGCCTAAAATTAGCACCGTATAAACACTTTTGGCACGACAATTTTACGCCGTGCCTTAAAATTGTCGTGCCTTAAAGTGTTTACACGGTGCTAATTTTAGGCGCCGCAGAATTGGCGCCTAGAAATTGTCATCGTATAAACGGTCCATTATGTTACTTTGGGACAATTTTGCATTATTATTTGATAAATTATTGACACTGGATGAAAATAAATGTGAAATCGACCAGAAAAATAAACAAACCTATCGAAAATCTTCATTTGAACTACATAGTTAATTGTGCACTCCATATTTGTGTGTCATTCATTACATTACCTACATATTTCTTTACTTTTCTGGTCAAGTTCCTCTACATAAATGCAATTTTTAATGTAACAATTTTATAAATTTTACTGTCCGGTATAACGACGAAGATATAGAAATGAGTGGATGTTGTCTCAAGACATTTGATGCACCATGCAAACGTACAAATTATCTGTTTCATCCGACCCGAAGATTAAGCATCTTGGCGCGGTTTATATAGAAGTGACGTGGCGCGGGCGAGGTGCGGCAATATAAACCTTATAGTACGTAGCAAAGCGTCGTTTGGAGAATTTCCTTTACGACAAAAACGACGCTTTGCTGCGTACTATCTAAACTATTATAAAACTGTAACAGAAGTGTGTCTGTACATTGAAGATATTTACAAAAACAAAATTTTAACAAAAAATTAAAACCGCCTTCAATAAAACTTAAAAGTTAAAAAATAATATTGCAGCCTATGACTTTTTCGTTGGCTGCAATATTATTTTTTTAACTTTTTAGTTTTTTTGAAGGCGGTTTTAATTTTTTGTTAAAATTTTGTTTATTTCACAATTTTCTGTGGTGAATTCATTAGTTCGATTTAATAGGAGTGCTTTAAATTAAAAAACGCACAGGTCGGCACTACGATTTTCGAAGGTTCCCCTCAATTTCTCTGGGAGCCATCATCAGATCCTGGTTTCCTTATCATGGTACCACCCTCGGGAGATCTCCTTTCCAACAAAAAAAGAATCATTAAAATCGGTTCATAAACGAAGAAGTTATCCGCGAACACACATAAAAAAATATATACAACGTGTTAATGAATTAACGCAAAACTAGAAAGTAGTTTGTTTAGAATCGAGAGCAGAATCGAATTATCATGGTTTCAACATAGGTAATTTTTTTCAAAATATTAAATATTTTTTTTTGCAAAATTAAAAATTTACTGAACCCGATGACAACCCACCGTGCGGGCACTCTCACCCTACTTACTACCAAAACAAGATTATAAAAATGTATCCATGAGTACGTTAGCGCTTTCTTTCAGTGCTGAAATGATAACAAATCATTTTTGCCTCGAAACTTAAAATGCGAATAACTTTAAATTTTAACTATCAAAATAATGAAATTATTGTTGCAATCTAATTATTTTGTTATAAATCAGTTGGGGTGTATGAGGTTTTGCGCTAATTCATTAACACGTTGTATATACGGTCGAACTGAGAAACCTCCTCCTTTTTTGAAGTCGGTTAAAAAAAAGATTACGATATGGTTTTTAGGTGTCCCTGATTCCAAATCACAAATTTTTGGATTTTTTGTCTGTCTGTTTGTTTGTTTGTTTGAACGAGTATCACGCGAAAACTACTAAACCGATTTTGATGAAACTTTTTTTGTTTGATAGCTTATGATCTGACTTAAAATCTGGTATATAATTTATGCGGACAAAGTCGCGAGTAAATGCTCGTAAGGTTTATATTGGTGTTACTCTGATTATCCGCCACCGCCACACGTCTCTTCTGTATAAACAGCACCTTACAATGTTTGTACAAGAACAGTCGCAGAACGAAAATATCGATTACTTCTCGTGACATACATTTTAAAGATTACTAGAAAAGTTATTAAAGCTATTTGAAATGAGTAATTTTTTTGTCGCGTGCATTTTACATACATAAACGTGATCAATATTTCCATTCTTCGACTCTACAATGGGCGTATTAAAACCTCAACCACACGTAAACCTATAGATACACACCACATGGCACAGGATGTAAACATAAATGTCTTACATACTTTAGACCATCAAACTGAACCACTTTTAACACTTAACTGCTGACGACCTGCGCCGTAGGTCGGCGACAAATGGGCCGTAGTGCTGAAGAACCCGCGTAACGAGCTGGTTCAATTGCATTTCGCCTATGCTCATGACCTACCGCGCGAGTTACCACACCGAAAACCTTACGCCAGCACGGGTGACCCACGACGCGAGCCATATTATCGTTTCAACGTTACGACTGTGCGTGATCGAGACTTTAGATCGAGTAGCCATTACAACAAACAGTTTTGTATGGAAAAGCTGATATTTTTTGTGAAATAGTGAAAGTTGTTCAGTTTGATGATCTGAAGCACTTCCTGAAAATGCCTAAAATATGTAACGCATATAAGTTTACACCCTGTATATATCCTATTGACAATATTAATATACCAACGCCATTATAAATAAATAAATGCCAGTAATAAAAAAACTATTCAGTTTAGTTAATTAACTTTATGGTTAAGGTTTTATTAAGCCTTATTTAATATTGCCTCTCATTTCTAAACGTTAAGGGTTGAGACACATTGACCGACGGCGAAAGCCTGTGGGTAACGCCGAAGGTAACGGCGAACGCCATACAAAAAGCACGTTTAGTATGGGACACCGTCTGCATCCTCCGCCGTCGAACGCTCATACTAATCGCGGTTTTTTGTTTTGGCCCACTGTCCATTACAAGTGGCGACGGGCTCACTCCCCGTCACACTGGACAGAGTTTCGGTACTAGTGAAACGTGGATGTTCTAAGTTTTCAGAATACCCTCGGGGAATATAGTCGTGAGCATATGCTTTTGCTATGCCCGCCGTCGTTCGCAGTCGGTCAATAGTACCGATTCGGACTGTGCCACGACTTAACTAAATTTATTCCTGTCACTTTCTAAAATAAGATTAAGAAAAGAGACAGAAAACCAACAACTGACTTTAGTGCTGTCAAAGTGACGTTACACGTCCAAAAACGCCTTAAATAAGATGGCGTACATTATGATGGCATCTTATTTTGGGCGTGTAACGTCACTTTGACAGCACTAAAGTCAGTTGTTGGTTTACTGTCTCTTTTCTTCATCTTATTTTAGAAAGTGACAGGAATAAATTTAGTTAAGTTAAGTGTGCCACGAGCACAGTCCGAATCGGTACCAATGTGTCCTGCCAGTTATGGTTTTTTTAAGCCTTTTTCAATATTGCCTCTCATTTCTAGACCTTACTAGCACGATAGTTCAGATTGTATGTCGGTTTCACACGGCGGTGACGAGTTTGGTGCGCGAGCGCACAGCCCGCTGCTAGGAAGGAGTTTTTTTCTCGCCGTCGAGTAGTTTGTCGTCGCAGCAGAACTTCTCTAGTTGCTTCTCGTAGTACGTGTTGAATTTCAATCTGTAAGAAGTTTAAAGGTAATGTTTAAATAAACAAATATTTTGGTTTCAGACTCGGAAATTTCTTCAGACCATCAAACTGAACAACTTTTACTATGGGACCAACAAACTGCAAACATAACTGACTGAAATGTATAGCAGCAGATTTTATTTTCGTGATTTCGATTTTGGTCCCATAGAGAAAGTTGTTCAGTTTGATGGTCTGTGGGATTTATCCGCACCGAAATCTGATTATTTGTATGGGGAACAGTGATTATAGCTATAATTTTTTCATCGTTTTTCAATGAAAATCCCCCCTCCCCCCCCCCGAAATCAAAGTCTGGATACGTGCTTGGTGAGGCTAATTCTAGACATACACTTTATCTAAGCTTAGTCTGTTTGTCTATTACGCGTTCCTAAACCGTTCGTCAGAATGCTCATAAAACCTTGGTGGTTAGTTGTGAGCATGCCCGGGAAGGCTTTTAACCAAAAGCAAAAAAAGGAGGCACGGCAACGCCTGCATGCCGGGCCGTAGCGCGCCACCGAGCCGCTCGTGCATCCCGTACTCTGCGTACGTGCGCTAGTAGTGTACCTGGCGGACACATTCAGCAGCTTGTTGTTGTTGTCCCGGGGCATGCGGTCGATGATGGCGAGCACGGAGAGCAGCGCCGCCGTGAAGCGCAGCCCGTAGCGCGCCACCGAGCGCGCGAACGAGTCCGCCGAACCGCTCGTCGTCCCGCCCGTGCAGCCCGTACTCTGCGTACGATACATCCGCGTCATCACTTCCACTCAAAAATATACAGGGTTCTTTTCAATATGCTGTTGGTTTTTGAATGGCATGATCAGATTATCCAACTGAACAACTTTCTCTATGGGAACGTCTACTTAAATGTATGCGACAGCGAATTTTTTCGTCGCGATTTCGATGTTGTTCCCATAGATGTATGTGCCCGTGAGTGTTATACAACGTGTTAATAAATTAGCGCAAAACCTTATACACCCCGACTGATTTATAACAAAATAATTAGATTGAAACAAAAATTTCATTATTTTTATAGTTAAAATTTAAAGTTATTCGCATTTTAAGTTTTGAGGTTAAAATGATTTGTTATCATTTCAGCAATGAATGAAAGCGCTAACGTACTCATGGATACTTTTTATAATCTTGTTTTGGTAGTAAGTAGGGTGAGTGTGCCCTTGCGGTGGGTTGAAACCATGATAATTCGATTCTGTTCTCGATTCTAAACAAACTACTTTCTAGTTTTGCGTTAATTCATTAACACGTTGTATATTATTATTTATTTATTATAGAGAAAGCTGTTAAGTTTGATGGTCTAATCACCCTTAAAAAGTATTAAGTATTAGCATATTAAGTTGGACCGTGTGCCGAAGCATTTTTACAAGGGTTAAAATTGTTCTCTGATACATTTACATATAATTTTATTATTTATTTAGCCTTTAGAATTTGATTATAACAGTTTTACACTTAACTAAGCCTGTGTACAGGATAGAGAACCTTTTTAATTACTTTGTGATCAATAAAATACGTAATTTTATCTCTATTTAGTTTCATGTGCTAATGTGCAAAATACGAGAAGAATCGCTAATCAATCTCTAAACAGTAGTAGGATCACTAAGTTTAGGAATAAGAATAATTAATGTTTAGGTATGTAATTATATCTATATTTTAATGGACAAAGTGATCTAGTCGCAGTTAGTTTCTAAAAGCATCATGTTCTAAGAGTAGCATGAAGTAATTTGGGATGAGGACGAAATTTACTTTTCAAGTAGGAACAAGATAACAATGTTTTACATATACTGCTTGACGAATATACGTACCGTGGAATTCTAGAACAGAATACTCATGAAAGAATAATAAAGAAGCATATTTTTGTTTTAAATCACAAATACTACATGGAAGCATACAATTACACATGACAGAGCTCTAGATCACCTACAAGGCACAATGTGAACACAGCCTTAATCTGCAGAGAGTCATTTGAAAATTGTTGAACCAATGAAATGCAAGCATTCTGTGGAGGCGTGTTGTGATTGGTTGAAAAATCTCCAATGACAGTCCAGTATTAAGGCAAGGTTGCGTTCACATTGTATAATGACGTGTTAGTTATAACTTTTAGTGCGTTGATCATGTAATTCACTCGTGTGCTGATGATTGCTGGTTACTAAGTACCTCGCTATAGTCTGTACTGTCATACGTCGATCCAAGCATACTGTTAAGCTCTGCGTCCACGAAGTACTTGTGCATCTCCTTTTGCCAATTAACGTGAATTGGTAGCGTTAAAGGAAAATACAAAATAAATTAATGTTTAGAAATTATAGTAATCGTTAAAAGCAATGTGAAATAAGGAAGGAAGGTAGTATACTGTAAATTAATAATAAGTAGGTAATTATAAGTATGTCAGATTTTATTTTAGTAGGTACCTAGAATCATAAATAAGTAAGTATGTCAAATATTTTAGTATCAAGACTATTTCAAACCACCACCAAACGGAAATACAATTCTGAAAAAGCAAGGAGCTTTAAAGTAGTATAATTTTTTTTCGGTTGAAGTTCTTTTATGTACAAAAATTGTGTGAGAAAGGGCCTTTATCACTATTTTCTGATAAGAATAAATTTAAAAAAATTGATAGAATTTAATTCGGCTATTCTAACAGATATAACAAATAAATGATAGGATTCTGGTCCATGCATGTTGTATAGGCTATCTGACATTTATCAGGAAGTGGTGAAGCAGGCCCTAAACTAAATAATTCAAACCAGTAATAAAATATGATGTTATCATCAACAAATTGCTAGTATTGCTATTGCTATAAAACATCTAAGATGTAATCTGTGTTGTTTGAACGACCGTGGGAAACAGATGTTTAACAGCTCTGTGGTATACTGCAAGGAAGAACTGCTCGGAAGGCAAAGTCAACGTAAAAAAAGTATTACAATTTTAAACTAGAAGTGTCGATTGCGCCTGTATGTTCCGTGGGAGATAGTCATTATACAGGGTGTACAATAAAATGGGACAGCTACTTAAAGGGGTGCTTCAGACCATCAAACTGAACAACTTTCTCTATGGGACCAATATCGAAATTGAAAAAAAAAAATCTGCTGTCCCATACATTTCAGTCGAGTTATGTTTGCAGTTTTGTATGGGAGAGCGGATTTTTTTTTCGCGATTTCGATATTGGTCCCATAGAGAAAGTTGTTCAGTTTGATGGTCTGAAGCACCCCTTTGAGCAGCTGTCCCATTTTATTGTACACCCTGTATACACATGAATTTACACATGAAATTTTGAGCGTCCTTAGTAGGTAGAGTCGGGAAAAGTGATTGACATTTGTCACCATTATTTCTATGACAATAATTATTAAGTATCAGATGGTTTCAGAAGTGTCAACCTTCGTTGCTGATTTTTGACGGCTGCAAGCTTTAAGTATACAGGAATGTATATTTTCTTATCTATCTGGACAGAAATGTATTTTGTTTGTATTGAATACTTGTATTGCTTGTATACTTAAAGGTGCAGCAGTCTTTACAAGAAGGAAAGTTAATTTCAGGTGAGTTAATCTTCAAACACGATCTATTCTAACCTTTTTATCTTAAAAATCTCAGTGGCGATTACAATTCACTATATCTATCTCACCTGTATAAACGTGCAGAACTGTACGCAGACGAGACACAGCGCCGTGACCGCCTTCAGGAGCTGGGGGCTGGTCAGCATGCAGTCTCCCATGCAAGCTTCCAGGAAGTCGTTGTGACGCTCCAGCACCTCGTCCACGTTGTTCACCTGTTGGTTTTATACCATTATGAAACGCAATAAAGTACCATTATGAAACGCAAAATAGATAGACAACAACAACTCAACAACTACTCATTTATTTCATCAGAAAAATACATGATAAACAGTGATAGAAAAAGGCAGTAGGTAATATTATAGAGTCCGCATAAGGAGGTCCGTGCAAAGCCGCAGCAGCAACAGGGATTTTCTGCAACGGACACAACCACTGTACCACAACAAACTTTTATACCTAGTTGTCATAATCTAGGTAAAAATCATTTGCTCGTATGCATTCAGACAAACATACAAGTATAAGTTCAAGCAATGAGTAATGCAGCCTTGTGACGCAGATTCGGGTTTACAAGTAACGCCTACAAATTATCGAGAAAACCGCTCCACCCACAGCAAAAAGTTAAGGCTTTGCAAAAACTCAACAATATGGCTGACTGATTGAATGGATCCCTTAGATACGAACTCCAATAAATAAACATAGCAACGTCTCATCGAACATCTGTCATTGAAAGAAACTATTCATTCCCGATTTCTCAACCTCTGATTAGATTAAGAAGACACAAAGATTACAATCCAAATGGTTTAAAGTAAATAGGCACATTGTTTGTTAGCCATTCGTTACGGTCATAGACATTCTAAAATCATTAACTAACAGTATGGTCCGTAATTGCTTGGTCAGTAGCGCAGGATTATTCGTATAGCCTCCCATCGCACACGGCTGCGGGCTGCGCGCGCGCTGCCTCACTCCGACAACGGACCCGAGTGGCGCGGCCGCTCAGTCGCAATACGAACCAATGGACAACATTCAGTGAAACAAGTGCTTGTGAATACAGTGCGAAATTACAGTGATTCGATATTTATTTCTTCAGGTGGGTTGAAGTTAAACAAACTTTCACTTCATAAAAAGCTGAGTAAAAAATCGATTTGCAAAAATCGAGTCACAATCAGTGAAACCTGATCTAAGTTTAAAAGGTACACTTTATGTTATTGGACATTGCTTCATATCGATGATACAGCGATTTAATACATGATAGTTCTCAATACGTAATGTGCAATCAAAATTACAGTCTCAGCAATGCATTTTTCAAAACATCGAAGTAGCAGCCAGCAGCCTCTCAGATACAAATCCAGTTTTACTCTTATTAAAATTTATGCGCAATTCAAAACTCTTGTTTAAAATGTAAACTAAATCGGTGTTCTTTCGACAGTTCCCAAATCCAAAGTAATAAGAATATTTTAAGGCTCCTAAAAGTTTCATTTCGTGCTAAAATAGCAGACGAGTGCAGGACCGCCTATATGTGGGAGTAAACATTAAAAAGAGTCCATCACAATTCACATGTCACGGTAGAGCCCTCGAACAAGGTCGGCAAGGATGACGTCACCATTATTATGATGATGCAGGACATGTGGGTTGCCAGGCCCGACAAAAAGCGGGAAGCATTAATTGATAAAGTGGCAGACTCGCGCAGCGTAATGCAACACTATATTATTGAAACGGATAGGTTTCCGGCGATAGTTCAAAAATATTATGAAGACAATGAACGCGTTAAATTGCAAATGCATATTTGTTATGCAAGTGTTCGGTGAGGTATCTAGATAGAGTTAGTATAACTGGTTAGCCTACGTTTGTGGCTGACTAGACATTGGTTTACCTTTCAATGAATGAACAACCTGTTTTCTGCTTGAGTAGTCGTAGCTATAGTACTACTATACATAGAATAGAAAATATGCTAGGTTGCTAATATGTTATTAATATGCTAATGTTTTTGAAATTTTATGATAAGAGTTACAGTTTCTTATGCACTCTGATGTGAAATTGATAATCTCAAATAATCAATAATCGAATTTCTGATGACAAAGAAACTAAGCTTTCTTTTGTACATTCATATTCAGACTTCCAAACCACCGATTTTATTAAAAAACCGGAACAAAGAGTTCCTACATTCGAATCGATCAAAGAAAGATGGATGAGTAATGAGTTTGAAAGACGTGCTGTGACCCAAAGAGACCTCAGGTGACCTCCTGGTCAGACAGGTGCCCGACTCTATCGTAAAATCATTAAATTTTTACTAAGAAGTAATGGTGCTCCAATAGAAATCTAAATGCTTCTCATCCGGTTGACTAGATTGATCTCTGGTCAAACTGGCCAAGCTACGGAGCTTAGTTTATGAATATTGCATGTGAAAAAAGTTATAATACTGGGTATCGAAAAAGTTTACTATCAATCTGATTAGCATTTCACGCCTGTGTCCCATTGATACAATTGATTGCCCTCTGCTATGATCCTGACACACCTCTTTTGCCTTTTCCACATTTTGTCTAGCATTTCTATATTATGTATGATTAGGATTCTTCTTCTTATCGTGTGGGCAGAGCCCTGGTGTCAGAGTTTTTTCAGACCGCCTTACGGCCTTGTATTTGGATTAATAGTAGTGGTGCACCGGTGCGAAAAGGATAGACACCAAAGACCTTTCGAAACTAGAGAAAGGTCTTTTAATATGTGCTTGTGTATCAAACCAACGATATACCAAAGATTTCGACGCTTTGTAGATTGAATAATCTGTTATATGACAAAATTTACGGTTAGTTTATAATAATTTTGTGATCACAAATAACAGATGGCAGTTCATGGATCGCGAACTAACCAATCATCAGTGCAATTATTGACAGCCGGTGACGACATATCATATCACCCACGCGTCCAGAAGCCTCATCGCCAAATAGGGCCGTCCTCCAAATCGTAGGAACAAACACATTGTTGGAATAAATTATAACTTCCATTACAGAAGCGAATGAACGGTAACCCATAATTGGTCGTACGTAATTGGCAGTAAATTATTTATCACCTCATATGCCAAACGACACTCGAGTAGGTATTATAACAAACTAGTTAGAGCTTTACATTTTTGGACTGTCAAGTACTTTTACAGTACTATCGTTGGAACCATAAAGATATTATACCTTACGGAATAGAGTAAGTGACATGAGTTGTCAAATGTAACCGTTTTTGGACGTTTTTTGGAGTCCTCGGCAGGGTAAAAATTCGATTTCTGTGTATAATTCTCAATCTAACGTGAAATGGTGAATAATTTAAAGAAACAGTGTTAGTATATTTCACAAAATTATCTACGATTTCACTTTAGGTTCACGATTATTCACAGAAACCGAATTTTTACCAGGACTCCAAATCCCCAAAAACGGTTCTATTGCCTCGCGTCACGTATCTCTTTCTATTATACAGGCATGCCGCTAGGTACATCTCGCTCTCTCAGCTGTCACCGTCTCTCTTACGTAGTATAATACCTTTATGGTTGGAACCGTTCGGCTTTTGTTATTTTTCGTCAACTCCTGTAAACTTTTTCGCTTACGTAGACTCATCGACATGTGTGTCCTGCTCATCCAAACTTACGAAGGTCAAACGTGGTCACTTACTGAAGCCCAAAAGTCAAGGCTTTTCGTAGGAAAGTATTTTGTTAAAATATTTCGCTATGCGGAATACAATAAAAACATAAATAGAAGACGAAATACAACGAATTTTGCAGAAATTTACAAAAAACATGGAATTCGAAAGTTTCTGTTGTTTGAACTTTAATGAAAAGCACTGTAAAATAAATTTTACATTGTACAAATAAGTCTTCGATATCCAACGAGTAGGTACACTTATACCTATAGGTATACTTACCTACTTGAACATTTTTAGATGAGTTGATGTACCGCATTAACAATAATAAGTACTAGTGTTAACCCGCGACTTCGTCCGCACAAATTAACCAGATTTTAAGCCAGATATGAATCGATTTTGATGAAATAAAGTTTCATCAAAATCGGTTCAGTAGTTTTTGCGTGATGCCCGTTCAAACAAACAAACAAACAAACACACAGACAGACAAAAAATCCAAAAATTGGTGATATGGAATCAGGGACACCTAAAAACCATATCGTTACTTTTTTTTGTTAATATCTTCAATACAGACACACTACTGTTACAGTTTTATAATAGTTTAGATATGTAGTACGTAGATTGTAAACAACCACAACATACTTGTGGAAATTTCGTCACACAATGATGAATGACAAAGAGAACAAATCTGATACTAATCTACCTTGGCGACCGTAGATTTTGAACACGCTATTTATTAGAAATCTGGTCCAGCGAAAAACAAAAAAGACGACCAAGATTGAATCAAAGTCAAAGGTTCGTTAGATTTGAAATGTCTTATTCCGAAGAACGTCACAGAGTTGTTATAAGAGCATCTTAAAGTTTCTCAAGACGTACTTGCAATACCATATTCGAAGAAACTTGGAAGATCATTTAATTCCTTAGACAATTTAATAGTATGGACGCGTAACGCGTGTCATTCCCCTATCAAAATTTTCTGCCACTTTTTGCGGGGGGCGAGGTAACATGAAATCCGCAACTTTGGATTTTATTCCCAATAACTTTAGATTCTAATTTTGAATGTTAAAAATCATGAAGAGTACCTTGTCTCGTGTGAACCCCAAACGTTCTAAGTTCAAAATTATTGTTTCGCAATTATAGGCTGTCTCGTTTAGTGATAAGGTATAAAATTGAGTGTAAATGCACAGGATCAATTAGTCTCATACGGTGGCAGAGGGGAAATGCTACCCCGCAAGGCCAGTCCTTACTATTAAATTGTCTAAGTTTAATTCCCATTTTGTTTGTGAGTTTGAGGACTGTGACGAGCACGGGCGTGCGATGAGACAGGCTGAGGCATGAGACATTGCATGGAACCCTAAAATGTCATAAGCTAAAGAAAACGAATATTCCAAGCATGACTGCAAACACAAAATGAACAACATAAATCAAGTAAATCCATCCGGTTAAAATGTTACAGCAGAAAGCAGACTGGAAGTTCTTTTTTATGTATAAAAGTTGATCGCAAAAACTGTTAATCACAACCAGCGCCCGCGCCGCTCCAGTAACTCGAAATAGAATCGCAAGAGTTTTAACGCTCTCCGTACCTCAGGGTGTCGTAAATGGTTATAGTACATACTCGAATCTTAATGGGCTATTAAACACTCGATTCGCACAGTTCATTGGAGTCAACCTCACTAATGTTGATTGCAATTTCATTCGAGTAAAGCCCGAAAATAAACTGCTATACAAACAAAATGCCTTGATGACCGAATTTTGCTTTGATTCAAATTAGTTAGAAGTAAGTACACCTATTTTGAAGTTAATTATTTGAAAGTCTATTAAAAATAACACTTTCTAAGTCAGCAAGTAAAACAAATTACGTCTCGTTTTTAGGGCGAAGCAAATTAAGCACAAAGTTAAAGTTGACAAAAACAGTTGCGCATGTTTGGATTGAAAAGTCAGGTGTGTGGAACGGAAGGCTTTTAGCTTTTACCGTTTGGTTAACTTTAGTTGAAGTACCGGATGTGTGGCAACACTGGATTTTCTCTACGCTTATTCTGGCCATATATCTGTGCTTCACCATTATGATATGCGGAGATATCTCCCTTTTATGATATTATTGCATTAGTCACGATTCCACCATAAGCAATCTTGATGCTTTCTGTATTCCCACGAGTACCTCAAGTTCGTATATCAAGAGTTTCTAATTTGGGAAGATGTTTTCTTACGATTATAAAAATACGAGCTTTTACCCGCGACTTCGTCCGCATAAATTATATACCAGATTTTAAGTCAGATGATAAGCTATCAAACAAAAAAAGTTTCATCAAAATCGGTTCAGTAGTTTTTGCGTGATACTCGAACAAACAAACAAACAAACATACAAACAAACAAACAAACAAACAGACAGACAAAAAATCTAAAAATTAGTGATATGGAATCGGGGACACCTAAAAACCATATCGTAACTTTTTTTTTGTAAATATCTTCAATGTACAGACACACTCTTGTTACAGTTTTATAATAGTTTAGATAGGAACTACTATTATACTTTATGAGTTTATGGTAATCCTCCGTGTGAGACTTAATTAAACAGGATGCTGATGAAACTAGTTTAAATTCATAGCACTCAGAAACAGTTACTGCGTTATTAAGACATCCGGTTTTTCATACAAACTTGTTAAGTTCTACCTCAGAGAACTATATGCTCTACTTTGTTGTATAACTATCGTATAAATATAGCGGCGATCATACTTCTATTTATAAATATCGATGAATGACCAATTTTCAGTACCGTTCAAAGAGGTCAAGGTCAATAACATGATGACTTTTGCTAAAAAAAAGGGTAAAATATAAAACTGGTTGCACTTGCGAGTTGACTCAGCAACCTGCATAATAATCAGCAGTATTTGCCTCGTGAGTTTACAATTACATATTTAACGACTTCATAAAACATAATTTTGTTTGACAATCGCGGCCTAGAATGCAAAAACGGGACCATTTATTATTGAACCTGACAAAATTGTAATGAACATCAACGTCTACTGCCTAGCTAATATATCGCCTCAAAATCTTTAGACACTGCTTTATTTATACAAAAAAAAAGTTGAAAATGCAGTTAGTAAGTTAGTAAAAAGTTAACTTTATTCAATGTTGTTCTATCTCTGAGCATCGCATCGTGGCCAGAGAATATCATTGTTTACCATTAAGTAGATCTTGTGATTTAGATTTTAAAAGTTCGTTTCTAAATACCTACAAATGGCTTCATATGAAATCGGATCGAAACTACAGCTTTAGTTGCTAGTTAGCTAGCTAATGTCAGAAACGCAATAATTCATACCAGTGACATTAATTTTTAATTACAGAAATAGTAGGTAGGTACAAGCTTGTGGTAGCTGTTCTGTGGTGCAAACCCACAAACTATTTATAATACAAATACAATTGAAGTTACTTACGTAAGGACGCGTCTCAAAACAACAAAGCGTGGATAATTTTATTAAGTCAAAAACAATAATATTCCACGTAATATAACTAAAATTAGACATAATTGAATCACGTTTTAGTTTCAATTGAAATTACATTAGAGCTCACGATTTTGTTAAAAACTACTTTCACCTCGCACAGTAGACTTTGTAGTACCTAAATTATAATAATCTCTCAAACACCCGATCTACGAATTATAATCGAGTTGTATTATAATTATAATGCTTTAAGATGAGCGTAGAGGTAGGCGGGCCCGACAATTAGACCGGGGTACCCAAACCAGTAGCGTGCAGATAAAACTTACAACCAAAGAGATTATTGAGAAACAACGGAAGCCCGTAATTACTGAACCGATTAGAGATAACTTTTTCTATACAACATAATTATTGAGCTTCGATACGAAAATTAGAGCCAAACACTGGTTCCTTCTAAATGATGTCATATTCTGTAGTATAAAAGAAGTATAAAAAGTAGTAAGTTTCAGAACGAAAGGCATTTCCGGGAAAAAAAACGAAAAATAAAGTATAAAGTTTCAAAACGAAAGTAATTTCCGGAAAAACACGAAAAGTCATTTAAATACTTATACAGGGTGAAATTGATATCATTAGCATCCTTTTACACTAAGAGTCTACCCATCAAACTGAACAACTTTCACTATGGGAGCAAACCGATCGGAGCAACAAAAAAATCTGCTGTCCCATACTAAACTGCAATGCCTACGCGACACAAATGTATGCAACAGCGGATTTTTTTTGTTCCGATTGGTTTGTTCCCATAGTAATAGTTGTTTAGTTTGTTGGGTAGACACTTAGTTTAAAAGGATGCTAATGATATCAATTTCACCCTGTATTTAAAAAAAATATCCCATTTAAGAGCCTATGTCGAAAAATAATTTAAGCGAAACAGGCGTGGGATAGCTTATATTACGGCCTGATGCGAGAGAAAGAGATGGGGCGCCGCGCGCGCCTGAAGCGAATCGAGCGCCAAATCAAACTTTATTTAGTTGTGATTGTACTATTTATGTTATTTCAATTCTGCTCTAATCAAAATTTAGAAAATATCAATCTCTTTTTTTTAATCAAGTCTCGTGTTTCTATTATTCACCGTTTAGCAGTTCCAAGCGTTTATAGATAAAAACAGAGGCTACTTTGGCTTGTTTTTCTATCGAGAAAATGTGTCTTAATCGTGTTTTGGCTCTAATCAAAACTTCAATTATATGTTCAATTTACTCATATCCGAAAATCATACTCCTACTGTTAGTACTTCATGATATATGAAGCTTTGAAGAATCCTATTTTTTTCACATAGCCCCTTAAGTTTGCATCGAGTTTGTAGCAAAGAGGAAAATCTTGTAAATGACGTTACTGCAGGACACAACGCCGCCTCTCCTAGATAAGTAAAAAATCGTTACTGACACCTAATACCGAAGATATACTAGATAATAGATAATTAGTCCACAATATGCGTTTATATGCTTTATAGGTACAAATATATATAAAAGAAACGGAAATAGGAAGGTAATGCGGACGTTAATTTATTTATGTAAGAATAAAACATATTTTAAAATCAAACAATGTTCTAGTACAAGAATTTCCAGCTAAAAAACACCGTTCAGCATATGAATCAAATATTATGACACTTAGCATAAACACTCTCAGTATGCAAATGAATCGATGGGGGTTACTGATAGATAAATGTGAATAAGTTATTATTGACAAATGAGTCAAGGTTCGTGTGTCACATTCATTTGTAGTATGACAATATTTCGACCTCTACATTTATATAACTTCAACAGTATTTATGACGACCGTCTTTAGGACACTACAAAAACCTTTTAAAATTTAAATAATACCTATATTTAAAGAACAATAAACTTGTTCTGTACCACGCTGATTAAGAGATTACCTCACGTAAAAACTAATGAAAATATTTATTGATGAAAGAAATGTATTTGGAACATATTTAATAAATATTTACACGTAGACTTAGAGCAGATAGTTCTATAATCAACGCACCTTTATAAGGTGGTGACTTTGCTGAAAAGCTATATCATAAAGTACTAGAGTTTACCCGCGACTTCGACCGTACGGGTTCCCGTCATCGGAGCAAGATAAATTATATACCAGATTTCAAGTTTAATCACAAGCTTTCAAAAACAAAAAGTTTCATCAAAATCGATTCAGTAGTTTTTGCGTCATGCGCGAACAAACAAACAGACAAACAAAAAATCCAAAGATTGGTGGTTTGGAGTCGGGGACACCTAAAAACCATACTTAGTGTTATTATTTTTGTGTATCTTCAATGTACAGGAGTGCGATTTTTGAATCTCATTCGCTGAGTTCAGCAGTTGAAAATGTCAAAATTACTGTGGAGATACGTATCTTTCTACTACTGATTTGACTTTCAAAAATCGCACTCTTGACACACTTCTGTTACAGTTTTATAATAGTAGAGATTATTATTAATTTATTACCAGACTACGGCAAAGCCAAAAGGAAATTATTTTAATTGTTGACGTAATATTAAAACATAATTTGTGTGAGTAATAAAGCCAATCACGGTTTCCTTATATTAAAATATTAAAGTAATATAATTAAAGTAACACATGAAGTGAAGAGATAATTCATTCGAGGATTTGCAAATATGGATCTAGACTAGGGTTGCCAGACGTCCTTTATTTTAAAGGACGTCCTCTATTTCAGACCCAAAAAATCAATCTAGTCCCCTAATTTGAAATCTTCAATAGAGGACAATACTTTGTCCTTTATTTTGGGGGAAATGAACGCATGCGTATGGCAATGAGTTGCATCAGCATAAAATCGAACTTCAACATGCAATGCAAACAATTTATCATTTCATTATAGAAAACGAAGAAGCTCTTAGAGCAAACAAAAGTTAATATTATGTACCAATTATACCTACTTATAATAAATACAACAAAAAGACTAATTATACTTGTCTTCGATTGACGACAAACTACGTTACATTGCGTATTAATATTGCTTTTTAATTAATAAATTTCGCTACTGTCTTATGACAGTATAGCATAAGCATTTAATTAAAAATAATATGATGTCCTTTATTTTCATCATAATTATGTCCTTTATTTAATCTTATCAAATCCTTTAAAACATAAAATGGGAGCTGGCAACCCTAATCTAGACACAAATAAATTCTAAGCGAGCGAAGCCTCAGATAAAAGGCAAGTGATAAGACTTTAAAGATCATTATCCATATATTTAATGAAAAGGTTAAAAATGTCATAGTGGTTGTGATGGAGCATAGAGCCACGCCCATGGCTAACCTGGTCCCTTTTGACTTTCTTGAAAATGTCAAGGATATACAGTGGAGGCGAATTATTCAGCATTTTAGGCTAAGGTTATTATTCTCTACCATGGATTTACATAACCATGAAGAACAAATTCAAATATTATTTTAGCAATAGATATTTAGAGTTTATGACAATATCACGATTTAACACGATGATAATGGAGTGATAATGTTATTCAATATCTTTTGATGTAAAATGGACTTATCAAATTGGCATCAATAGATTCATACTTATGTATATTCTATCCATAACGATTCATATACAATTAACGTGTGCAATAATCGCCTATGCGTAACATTTATAAACTTATAGTAGTAAGATACAGGGTGTTACAAAAGACCCTAGTAGTAATTAATGGGGTGGTTTAGTTTAGACTATCAAACTGAACAACTTTCACTATAGAACCAACATCGAAATAAAATAAAAATGGAAGAGGATTTTTTTTTAAATTGTGTTGCTATATTGGCTCTATAGTGAAAGTTGTTCAGTTTGATAGTCTTTTAGCCAATTACTCGTGTCTTTTGTTACACCCTGTATAATGCAAACAAGACTTAGTTTACTACAAGCATGATAAGTAATGGAACATGCACCTAAATACCTATACTTAATTTTAGAATAATCGAAGACCAATAACAAAAACTATTGAATGGACAGAAAAGGTTTAAAGTGTTTAATCAAAGACAGTCTAAAGAATGTTCCTCTATAAGCTTAACACATCTGCTTTAACTCTAATTGTACAACAACTTCATTAATCAAGTCGGTAAAGCTATAAATTAGTAAATGGTGTAATAAAAGTCCATTCGAATCCGAATTCCGAACAACAGGTGATAGCTCGGAATACAATGACCAATCTCGCGTATACGAGGAAGGTAGGCGCTATGAAATCTGTGTTTATATACATACTACAACACAAGTCACTGCTTTTGGGAATGAATATATTTAAAAATTTATTATAACCGCGAAGGATGTACATACATGTCTCGGCTGCCGCGCATTTAAGTCGCTAGTCAATGTCAAGCCAAGTCCAAAAACTTACTCCAAGCCCAGTCGCGAATCGTACCGGCTTGATAGCGACTCCGATAAAACAAATTAAGGTTCTTATAGACGCGAATTTAAAAGACATTGTTTTATTATTACCAGTGATCGGAATAGGTAGAGTCGATTAGGTTAAAGACGTAAATATTTGTGTGATGAATATTAATATTTGTATTATAATCGAAATTCGATTCATGGGTGTTTGTATCTATACAGGGCGTAAAATTGTATGCGTTCTATATTAAACAGGGTGCACGCCCTTTATAGATGCCCTACATCTATGAATCGAATAGAAATATTAATATTCATCACACAAATATTTACGCCTTTAACCTAATCGACTCTACCTATTCCGATCACTGATTATTACCTACGTGCTACAGCTATTTAGTTTTGAAGTATGTTTTAATATTTTTATTGTTAAACTTGAGCTATTTGAGGAAAGCAGGATAGATATCTGTGTTGTAGACTGTACTCAAAGTGCTCGAACATGTGGAGTATCTCATTGTGTTCCGATGGACGAACTCTGCCATTGTTTGCTGTAAACGCTTTACTGCGTCTCTTTGAACTTTGTGTTCAAATATCTCTATACTTTAGATCCACGCCTTATGTTTTACGAAAACTCGAATACTTTTTAAAAGTAGGTACTTTATAGAAGAAGACTACGCACCGGGAAAAAAAGAATTAATCTGCGACTTGTAATCCTCTTACAACATCAGCGGCGGACTAAGCCCGCCGGAGGCCCGGGGCGGCAAAACTAAATGAGGCCCCCGGTCTTTCCAGAAATTGATATCTACAATTCTTTCGAGCCGTGGCAAAAACTTAACATCGGAGCCCCTTCCTTCCATAGGCATAGGTAGCAAGTATTTTGTCCCAGGGAGATCCAGGTCCTACAACACAGAGCGAGCGAAGCGAGCCTGACATTCGTACAATGTAAAACCTAGAGCGAGCGAAGCGAGCTCGAGATTTCACTGAATTCTGGAGCGGGCAAAGCTAAGTGAAATTTTAACTGACTGACTTTTTTTAACTGCAATATAATGAGATCAGTGGAATAAGATTTAAATCATTAAGCGAGCGAAGCGAGCTCGAGTTTTTTGACGACTTAAAGTCTGGAACGAACAAAGTAAGCTCAAGATTTAACTGCACACCAACAGTGCAACTGCAACTGCAACTGTATACTATGAAAAGGCATAGGTACCATCCAAAACCAAGAGCGAGCGAAGCGAGCTCGAGACTTCACTGAATTCTGGAGCAAGCAAAGTGAGCTCAAGATTTTAGTGCAATGTGTCTAGTCAGGAGCGAGCGAAGCGAGCTCGAGATTTTGCTTCATTATAACTCGACTTTTTCAGCTCATGCCGAAATCGAGGCGATTGATGTATTAAACAAATAGCTGAAATGAGCTTATAATATAATGCTTATAATAACTCAATTATTGTAGAGCTCATCTTGAAATAGAGTAGAGTATATTGGCGTATAAAATTAAAACCGGAGCGAACGATTCTATAATTATGACTGGGTTGTAGCATGAACTCAGTCTCAAAGCACAGAAAGCTATCAAAAAAACCAAGCGAGCGAAGCAAGCTCAAATTTTCGAAACACATTCCAATTCCAACCACATTGACCTTTCAAGAAGCGAGCTCATAATTGGGTATTTGACTACATTCAATATATTTTATTTTTATCTACTCAATAAAAAAAGGATTAGAAAATAACGCTAAACTCCCATTTTCATTGAGTTTTTAGCTTGAATACTATTTTTAATAACAAGATAAACTATAAAAAGTATTGAAAATGTTGATGACGTCACAACTCAATATTTAGTACAAATCTTCATACAAAGCGCATGTTTTGACGTCCGATAAAGAGTAGCTGATTTGACTAGTTGTCAAGTAGCAAATTATGCTAACTGCATAACAACTTGAAAAAGATTGAGCGAGCAAAGCGAGCTCGCAAATTCGCAATATTTTGGACTCTATTTCCATCTTTGACTTTCAATGACTAACTTACGGGGCCTCCAACTTCAAACTGCAGTCCCAGTACCGCAGGCCAGGGCCTCCGGAGCGAGCGAAGCGAACTCATAATTGGCTACTTGACAACTAGTCAAATCAGCTACTCTTTATCGGACGTCAAAACATGCGCTTTGTATGAAGATTTGTACTAAATATTGAGTTGTGACGTCATCAACATTTTCATTACTTTTTATAGTTTATCTTGTTATTAAAAATAGTATTCAAGCGAAAAACTCAATGAAAATGGGAGTTTAGCGTTATTTTCTAACCCTTTTTTTATTGAGTAGATAAAAATAAAATATATTGAATGTAGTCAAATACCCAATTATGCTAACTGCATAACAACTTGAAAAAGAAATCGCAAATTCGCAGTATTTTTGACTCTATTTCTTTTCTTGACTTTCAATGACTGTACGTTAGTCACGGGCCTCGGGGCCTACGGGGCCTCCAACTTCAAACTGCAGTCTCAGAACCTGTTCTGCTTCTGGCCTCCTGACCTGAGGCCCGGGCCTCCAACTCTAAACTGAGTCTTTACTTGCTATATAAACGTCATTATTTTGGTTTTGATTAAAAAGGGGATTCTCTTCTCGAGATTCGGAGGCCCCCCAGGACTGGGGGCCCGGGGCGGACCGCCCCTCCGCCCCCCCCCTTAGTCCGCCAGTATACAACATAACCAATAAGTCAAGGCAAAGTTTAGTCATAATGTAGTCAGAGCAAATCCAAAGACCAATATTTTCCTAACAAAGTCGGACAAGCGTAGCAAATTAAACAACCGTCTACTAATCCGCATTCACGAGTCGATTCTAAAGAACTGTACATTTAAAATGTTAAGCTGAAATCACAAAAATTAAGGTACAACGACATCGGAAGTACACTACAAAAATAGACACACCAAATACGTTAAATACGGGTACTCGGCATGCAAATTATAAAACAAAGCATACAAAGCGGGCGATTTTTCATCGATTCTTCAGACAATTATAGTGCAATAAAATTCAGCACAAATTGGAAGCTATAAAACTTACAAAGAAAAGCGATGATTATTTGAATGACCAAAATGTCTGGTCTTGACAATTTTACACTATGTAATGCAATATTGTATTTTAATTGTACTTTGTACATTTTGTTTTGTTTAAAAGATGTGTGTTGTAGAGTTTCTGGCCGCATCTTCTCTCAACGGAACACCTTCCGACGCGGTGGTAGAGTCAAAAAATGACGTCAAAAAGCTATCTATATGATACTATTTTGAATAAAAAATTTTGAATTTTGAATTTTGCAATAATGAACTATTTTGGTAGTTAAAACAAGTGCACAAGGTACAATTTAGGGTGATTTGAAGTTTAAACAAAGAAGGCCGGTTTTACAATTACGAATAACATAACATAATAGAGCGCAAATCGGTCCAATTACATGGTTCCAGTAGGTGAGAGAGTGCACGCGTATAGCATTAATTTTATAGCACCCGGAGAAATTCAGAATAATTGCCCTTCATTACTGCCTCTACGGGCGGCGGTCCATGTTAACTTCAAATGATGTTGAACGAGCTCATTTAATGCAATGACGGAACGGAACAAATGCTGCTACATATTTTGATCCGCTTTTCAATTCCAACTCTATAGATTATCTGAACATTCTAGGGAATGAATTCTCATAAATAGAATTAAAATAAACAGGTAAAAAGTTATTCTACATTTTCCCATGCTTACACAGAAGATAAGAAAATGTTGTTATGGATTCAATATAATCAAATCATAGTACTGTCCTATAAAATATTATGTAGAACGCCATCGTTCAACAACTCATAAACATAATCTTTATAAAAGCGTAAACGTCGGTAACTCGTTTACTGAATAGATTTATGTTATACGCATCTAACGGCGCGGCACCTACGAGACGCCAATCACGGCTGTTTCTCACAAATGTTTATTCAATCGTTTAGCATTTTTAATTAAATCAACAGTTAGTACTTCATATAGACTTCGGTATTTAACGCGTTCGTATCCCTTTAAAGTCTAAATAACCTACTTGATTTGGACGTTATTTATTTGTTAACCACAGTAAAGTTAAGGTCTGTTCAAATAGTAATTAAACACAAATTGGGTAATAGCTGTAACAATCGGTTGTAGTACTACGCAACGTTAAAAACAATTTACTTCAATAGGAAAATTGTCTGAACTGAATTTAAGAGCTTTTATTGTTATTTCCAGATGCCAGTGTGTCGTGAGACATGACGCGGGACAGTTACGAGATGGGTGAGAAGCGGATTTCGCGAGGCGGCTCCCTGTTCGGCACCGATCCACAGGTGCAACTCCGGACAGCTCTCCGTACTAATGACTTCGCTACTTTTAGAAGACTTGTCAGCACTGAAGGAGCCGTCGACCTTGAACATGTCTACCAATACCCTGACTACAAGACCTGTCTCGAACTAGCCGTGTGCGAGCCCAACAAAATAGACTTCCTAAAGCTATTACTGCAATATGGAGTACAAGTCAACACACTTAACGAAACCCATGCCGCTGCTCCCATACATTTGGCTGTTGAATATGGCAATATTGAAGGACTTAAAGCTCTGTTAGAAGACGATCGGATAGACGTGAACATTAAGAGTAAAGGAAATACTGCTCTGTTAATGGCTATTAAGAAAATAGAAGATTTGGAAGACGATCGTGAACGAGACTTGGCTACTTATGAAGACATGATAGAGCTTCTTCTGAAAGCTGGATCCGATCCTAACGCTCCTGATCTCAAAGGAATAACCCCAGTGTACTCTGCAGCGAAACAGGGCCTAGAAAGAGTAATTACTTTGATTCTCGATTACGCATCAGATCCTATCGATTTAGACACATACAAAGACAGAAGAGGTAAAACGGCGCGTTATTTCTTGAAAGAAGCATTCCCGCATTTATGTGCAAAATTAGACTCTTCACCGGAAACCGTCGAAGTCAACAGTGTTGACAAATTGTTTTCGTATCTGAGCAGACACGAAGAGGAAAACTTTATCCGTGACTTTACGAAGCTTTTCAAGAAGAATGATCATCGCTCAGTACTAGCTGCTAACAATGGTTCCGACACCATGTTACAGTTAGCCACGCGAAATGGTTTCGAAAGAGTGGTGGGAACATTACTGCTTTCTGGTGCGGATCCAAATGTAACCTGCTCTGGTAATTCTACTAGGCCAATCGCACTAGCTTGTCAGAACGGATTTACCAGAATCCTTAAAATGTTTATTGACAACGAATCTACTTTGTTCGATCCCATTCATGGCGATTCACTATTACAAATTACTGTAAAAGGAATGAAGTCCCAGAAAAATCCAAAATCTGATTTCAATGGTTGTTTAGAATTACTACTCAAGCATCCTAAAACTCATATAAATGTCAATCATCCAGACATGAAGGATAATACAGCATTGCACTACGCTGCTAGAAACGGTGACAACGATACGGTATTGGAATTGCTAAGAAATGGAGCCTGTATAGGTTTACGCAACAAATTCAACGTGCCACCTCTGGCAGACATAAACGCAAAGACACTTGAAACATACTTGGATGAATGCATCACGACAAATGGCGAGCGACCGAGCGATGACGACTACGAAATACACATGAAATACAGTTTCCTAGTTTACCCTAATAATTCACTGGAAAACGAAATATGTAAAGTGCCACTAATGGATAATTCTAACAACAACGTTAAAGAATGTGATGCCATTTTGGCGCCTGAAACTGATGCTTTACTGTATATGACACGAAATGAAGATTTACGGCCACTCTTAAAACATCCTGTTATTACCAGTTTTCTATATTTGAAGTGGCAAAGAATAAGTTGTCTTTTCTACGCTAACATAACATTTTATTCACTTCTGTGGTTATGCCTCATCCTTTACATAATATTGGGGTACGGCGACAAGAAACCATCAGGTTCAATAGAAGCTTTGAACGTTGTCACTCATGTTGGTGCCATTATTGGATTGATCCTACTAATTATTAGAGAGTTGTTCCAATTACTAGTATCACCGACAAGATACATGCAAAGTATTGAGAACTGGATGGAGATAGCGCTTATATTTGTGACGGCGTGGATAGTCGTCTATGACAATGCAGCAGAGTCTACGAAACAGCAACTGTCAGCAGTAGCCATTCTGTTATCATCGGCAGAATTAGTTTTGTTGATCGGCCAATTTCCTACTCTCTCTACAAATATTGTAATGTTAAAGACAGTTTCGTGGAACTTCTTCAAGTTTCTGTTATGGTATTGTATACTGATCATTGCTTTCGCCTTGAGCTTTTATACATTATTCAGGAATACGTTAGAAGACGACCAAAAAGCTCCGAACCCCAATACCACGGGAAAAGAAGGTGATGATGATGAGGAAGATTTCTTCGAGGATCCGGGAAGGTCTTTATTCAAAACAATTGTTATGTTGACTGGAGAATTTGACGCCGGTTCTATCAAGTTCAGTGCATTCCCGGTAACAAGTCACATTATTTTCATTGTGTTCGTTTTTATGATCCCCATTGTACTTTTCAATCTGTTGAACGGTTTAGCTGTGAGCGACACGCAGGAAATCAGGGCGGACGCCGAACTAGTGGGTCATATTTCGCGTATAAAAATGATATCATACTTCGAAAGTGTGCTAATTGGTAACGCGAGATCATTTTCTAAGCCCTCTAGATTCTGCTCTTGGCTGCCGTCTAGCCTGCAAGAGCTGAACATTATCAAACCGAAAGCGTTGTGCATAAAACCGTTTGCGAAACGTATAACACTGTTTCCCCATTTCTTGCCTAAATACAGGATTATTGTGAAGCCGAATCAGGAGAACAAGATTGAGATACCCCATGCTGAGCCTGTAGGCAAGTTTGGCGATGACTATGACGACGTAGAAGGCGGCGGGTGTTGTTTCGAGCGCTGTCAGAACTACAGGCTTGATAGAAAGATAGTGAAAAACGCCAAGGTTGTGGTCATCAAAAAGATGAATGTTTCAGAGTTTGACGAAATAAAGAGCAAGCTGTCCCAGTATGAGAGCAAGATTGAAAGCCTAGAAAGCACATTAAAAGAAGTACTTCAAGTTGTTAAAAAGTACTAATAGATTTGTATTTTTATTAAATTCCCAAATAATTTTATGGATTTATTAATTTACAGAATTAGTAATTTATAGCACCTAACAGTTTTATACGAATACTATTTAATTCGAAAGCATTTATGTAATTTTATCGTTAAACCGTAGTTTAAACCTAACAACGTGAATCATATACAGGGTGTAACAAAACACCCTAGTAATACTTAAGGGGGTGCTGCAGCCCATCAAACTGAACAACTTTCAGTATGGAGCCAACATCGAAATCGAGAAAAACAAATCCGCTCTTTCACAAAACTGCAGTAACGTCTCGACTCAAATGTATGGGACAGCAGATTTTTTTTATTTTTTCTCGACGTTGGCTCCATAGTGAAAGTGGTTCAGATTGATGGTCTGAAGCAGCCCCTTAAGTATTACTAGGGTGTTTTGTTACACCCTGTATAATATAATATTTAATCATAATGTAACTGTTATAATTGCCTTCCATTAGATATTAAGCTTTTTATTGACAGAATCTCATTTATATTTGAATAAAGTAAACATTGTATTCTACGTTCTACTCATTTAGGCATTTTTATTTGAACACATGCAAGAGAGTGATATTTTATAATGTGCAGCGAAGCTTTATTCACTTCGACTCATATAGCGTTCTAGATATTCAATCAATTCGTTAAAATGTTTTTTGCAACTAGCAATTACTGATATTATGTATGACGCTCATTCCATCCTGAAACTTTCAATCGATCAATTCGATTAGTATGTTTAAAGTGAGCCTTTTTACAAGTCCAAGCTCTGTATGAGCATGCACCAGGAGGGCTCGATGACCTCGACGCACATGTAGTACTGCAGGCGCTGTATGCAGCTGTAGGTACTAACCTTGTCCAAGCTCTGTATGAGCATGCACCAGGAGGGCTCGATGACCTCGACGCACATGTAGTACTGCAGGCGCTGTATGCAGCTGTAGGTACTAACCTTGTCCAAGCTCTGTATGAGCATGCACCAGGAGGGCTCGATGACCTCGACGCACATGTAGTACTGCAGGCGCTGTATGCAGCTGTACTAACCTTGTCCAAGCTCTGTATGAGCATGCACCAGGAGGGCTCGATGACCTCGACGCACATGTAGTACTGCAGGCGCTGTATGCAGCTGTACTAACCTTGTCCAAGCTCTGTATGAGCATGCACCAGGAGGGCGCGATGACCTCGACGCACATGTAGTACTGCAGGCGCTGTATGCAGCTGTACTAACCTTGTCCAAGCTCTGTATGAGCATGCACCAGGAGGGCGCGATGACCTCGACGCACATGTAGTACTGCAGGCGCTGTATGCAGCTGTACTAACCTTGTCCAAGCTCTGTATGAGCATGCACCAGAAGGGCGCGATGACCTCGACGCACATGTAGTACTGCAGGCGCTGTATGCAGCTGTACTAACCTTGTCCAAGCTCTGTATGAGCATGCACCAGGAGGGCTCGATGACCTCGACGCACATGTAGTACTGCAGGTGTTGTATGCAGCTTAGCATGCGCTGGCGCAGTGCGAATGCGTCCGCGTACAGGCGCGCCTCTTTGAACCGCTTCACCACTTTGTTGTACAGCCACACCCTGTGATTATTACTTGTTAAAATTTTCTTGTATGCTATGATCTCTTGAATTGAGGAATGAATCTAGAAACTGATCTAGAATAAATGCTGTCGAAATGCGTTCTTTACGCAGTATGTGTGGGGTGACTCTAAATGATAGAATACGAAACTGTAATAAGAGAAAGATGTTGATTGAAAGAGGATATAGTGACAAGGATAAAGTGTTAAAATAAATAATAAATAAATAAGGATTAAAAAGGGAATGCCGAGATGGTTTGGCCATGTGGAAAGAATGAGTGATAGCAGACTGACGACTGAAGTATTAAAGCAAGTGTGAATGGAACAGTAGAAAGGGGTCGCCCTTGACGTACGTATGCGGGCCAAATTGGCAGCGTACTTAAAAAGGGTCCGACCAAATGTACCCGAAACAGAAGAGCATGTATGAAACGACTTATGACTGTGGAAGAGGCAAAAGAGGTGTGTCAATATCGTCCAATGGCGATCCATTGTCTGTGCATATCTGTCCCGCAGAATATGGGACTGCCCCGCACGAACTTGATAGCCTTTAGTTTGTCTAAGAAAAGCACACACTAGCACGTCAAAATACATCAAAAAAGGTGGACAGCCGTATAAACAAATAGTATCTATAAATTCATCTCCTTTTACTATTGAAGGTACGTCTTAAGACAAGAGAGACTACACAAGTAAATTGAAGCGGAATCTATGCTTTATAATAGAGGTCGTTGATCTTAGGGACTGACCTACAAAGCAGCCTCTCGACGTGTTTGCAGAAGAAGAGATGCCTGAATATCATCTGGTAGCAGGCGATGGCCTTGTGGTTGAGGATGAGGGACACAGGCCACTTGACCTCCATGCCGAACGAGAATGTCTCGGTGCCCGTCAGCGGCGGACACTCTTTGTTCTGCTTGTACTCTGTAACAACGGTTAATTTGTGAAACGCTTAGTTCGAAAATCGTTTGTACATACTATCAGTTTAAAATAACAATGTGCATGACCTTGAAGGGCCGTTGGATAACTTCACTCGGTTGACAAAGGAATATAGACTCTATGCAAAGGAAACAATCATTCGAATGAGAGTGAAGTTCGTGTGATTGAGTGACGACAGATTTGCGAGCGAGGTTATGCACATTGTTATTTTAAACTGATGGTATCTACCTGAAAAAATAAACTTTTATAAAACTGTAACGTAAGTTTACATTGAATTGAAGATATTTACAAAAAAATTTTTACGATCAATGACGTTTTACAAATAGACGCGTCATACGTCAACATCACTGCACTTTAAAACGGCTCGATATAGTAACGTGTACCAACTTATTTTGCACTTTTCAAACGTTTGTTTGTATATCTCTGACTACCCCCTCGGGGAATAGTCGTGATGATATGCTTTTATGCAAATGTTTGTTTTTGGCGATGGGGGTATTTTTAAATTCGTAATTTTTTAAGTTACTTGAAAACTACTGAACCGATTTTCATGAAACAAAGCTAAGAACACTCTCGCAAAAATTTGCTTTCTATTTTTTAAAAAACGCATTAAAATCGTTCCACCCGTTAGGGAACTACGATGCCACAGACAGACAGACGGACAGACCGACATAAGCGTCAAACTAATAACAACCCCCTTATTATTTTCATTTTACTTGCGTATATTTCACCAATTCTTACAGCACCGCAGCACGGTATTATTAGACGTGCGCGTACTCGGTCGATCAAAAGAAGAATGGAGCGTAATTGTCACTCTTTGTTCGTTTTGTTACTCTTTTCGTTCGGACACTTAAGCGCGGATACCCGATACACGACGTCCAGTAGTTGGTAAGTCAATGTTTTGAACATACCTTTCTCGTCCTCAGTTTCTATGGAGAGAATCTTGAACATCTGAAACTGCAAGTCGTACGGCAGCAGTTCTACCCGCATATCTTCATTGTATGGATCGTGACTTGCCGCCGAGAGCCTGAAATAAGTTTAAACTGTGAAATTAAATTTGAACATTTCGAATACTATTTTAGAATCCATTTTTTGAAAAGACTGTATTAGTTTAGAACAACAGCAATGGCATTTGAAACCCTAAATTTTTGTTAAACTTTTGTAAACGGAACATGATTTTTTTTATCTTTAAAAAATATTTATTTAAAAAAAATCAATAACTCCACTCGACGATGTTAAGTGCGAAGTGATTTTTCGAGAGTAACAATTTTTTTTTATGAAAACACATCCAAAACATGTTTATAATACTAACATTTTGCAATGTAATCGTAATTTACAGAAAAAATAAACATTTTACGAGTGTTTTACCTGTGCGTTTTTAAAAAAATGATTGATATATATCCAAGAATAAATATCACGATATATATCATGATATATATCATTGATGTACAGGGTGTAAAATAAAATGGGACAACTACTTAAAGGGGTGCTTCAGACAATCAAACTGAACAACTTTCTCTATGGGACCAACATCGAAATCGCGAAAAAAAAGCTGCTGTCCCATACATTTCAGTCGAGTTATTTTTGCAGTTTTGAATTGGAGAGCGGATTTTTTTTTTCGCGATTTCGATATTGGTCCCGTAGAGAAAGTTGTTCAGTTTGATGGTCTGAAGCACCCCTTTAAGTAACTGTCCCATTTTATTGTACACCCTGTATATCACTGATATATGTATATCATCGAACCCTGGTTTTATGCAAGTTCTAAACTAGAGTTCAGTAACAATCACTGCAACATCTCACCTCAGACAAAGTCCCAGAAGGGATTCCAGTTTCGATGGTATAATATCGTCTATCTTCTTCGAGAGCTCCTGCTCGGTAGCGTCCATGAACTGGACGATGAAGTCTCCCTGGCTCATCAAGAAGTAGTTCTTCACCGACTTCAGTCTGCCCATCAGGTCGTATTCCTTTAGCAGTAGCTCTAATAGTGATTTACTTGCAAATGAGTATGCTTTTTGTATTATGGCACCATAGTTTTGTTCTCTGAGAGAGTATTTTATTTCTTCTGTGTTCGTTTTTGTTATTGATTTACCTGTGGAAAGCACTTTATTTATATAGGTGGTTTCACCAGCGCGCGCGGGAACAACTGCATGCTTCAAATTCAAATGATCAGTTTTATGTCATACGAGCTTTTACCCGCGACTTTGTCCGCATAAATTATATACCAGATTTTAAGATAAGCTATCAAACAAAAAAAGTTTCATCAAAATCGGTTCAGTAGTTTTTGCGTGATACTCGAACAAACAAACACCCAAACAAACAAACAAATAAACAAACAAACAAACAAACAGACAGACAAAAAATTCAAAAATTGTGATTTGGAATGAGGGACAGGTAAAAACCGTGTCGTAATTTTTTTTGTAAATATCTTCGATGTACAGACACATTTCTGTTACAGTTTTATAATAGTTTAGATAGTCAGGGATTATGGTAGTGGTAGCTTGTGTATGTATGTATAAAACTTGCTACCTACTAGTAAAAACATGGTTTTTATAGGCCAAAATTATAATGCAAATAAAACGCAGATTTTTCAATGTCACCTTCATAAGTCCCATTGCAAGTAGTGACCAAAGAATACTTATTTTAAAAACTATGCTAGTCACATCGAAATTTTGATCTTTCTAGTTAGACTTAAATAAAACCGGTCAAGTGCGAGTCGTTCTACTCGCGCACCGAGGGTTCCGTACCACACCACACAGAACACAACATTATTAACTTAGAAAAATACTTTTTTGTCCGGGACCTTTAGCACGAGACCGACTCACACTTGGCCGGTTTTTAGTATTTGTTGTTATTCTGTAGAGTTTGTTCTACAACGTGTTATCGAATTATCATAGTTTCAACATAGGTAATTTTTTTCAAAATATTAAATAATTTGTTTGCAAAATTTTAAATTTTCTGAACCGGATGTCAACCCACCGCACGGGCACACTCACCCTACTTACTACCAAAACAAGATTATAAAAATGTATCCATGAGTACGTTAGCGCTTTCTTTTCGTGCTGAAATGATAACAAATAATTTTTGCCTCAAAACTTAAAATGCGAATAACTTTTAATTTTAACTATCAAAATAATGAAATTATTGTTACAATCTAATTATTTTGTTATAAATCAGTTGGGGTGTATGATGTTTTGCGCTAATTCATTAACACGTTGTATAATCACACTAAGTTTGACGCTTGTATGTATTACCGTTTTTACGATAGAGCGTGAAGAAAAAACGTTGAGAAAAACTAGTTTCTTGTTGAGAACCCCCCTTAATTTTTAACTTTTTGACATTTTTATTATTTGTTAACAAATCCGCCGTAATAACGCACATTCTGTGAAAATTTCAATTATCTCGCTTTTACAGTTCAAAAGTTACAGCCGGACGGACGGACGGACAGACGGACGGACGGACGGACAGACGGACAGACGGACGGACGGACGGACGGACAACGTAGTAATAGGGTCCCGTTTTCACCCTTTGGGTACGGAACCCTAAAGAGATAAAATCAAATAAAAAGAGGCACTCACCACACTGGCTGATAACATTCAAGTACTTCCCGGTCCTGAGTATGATGTCAGTGAACTTGTCAAGGAACTTGGGCACCCGGTCCCTCTGCACGCTGTACCGCTTCTCCCAGTAGTCGGCTGAGTAGTCCACCGGCAGCTCCTCCTTGTTGATCAGCTCGTTGTCTTCTATCATAAACTCCTGGAAACGAAATATATAGGGTCCTTTTCAATATGCTGACAGTTCTTTAGGGTATGTTTGGGTTGTGGGTATATTTACTAAGTTGTTCAGTTTGATGTCTGATCATAATCAGACCGGCTGCTGCAGAGACTGCTGATGTTTTTTTCGCTATTTTGACATTGGTCAGATTGGTCTTATAGACATTGATCTTAACCAAGCATCTTTCTTTATAAGTAGAGAAAGATGCTAAGTTAGATGGTCTCATCGTGATCATCCTCCAAAAAAACAGTTAACATAATTATTAAGAACCTATTATTGTATTCGCACATTTTAGTTTTTTTTTAAGACAGCAATCTAATGTTGGTCTGCTATGAAACCCCTTATGCATATAAATACGTGGAGTGGATCAGTACCATTGATAAAAAAATATCTTGGACATTGTAAATAATAAATATTATAGATATAAAACATTTTTCTGTTATGTTGTTTTACAATTTCGAGCCGCATTTTCTCTACAGCCAAAGGTACACACCTGCCACGACGTAAATTACTCGTGCAATTCTTTTTCATAATACTGCGCCACTTATTTAAGTAGCCGCCGAATTACGCCGTATAATTTCGGGCGGGGTGTTCTAGAAGGATCCTGTGGTGGGCCGTGCCCACTTACGGGCCCAATTACAACTATGAGTTTAATAATCTGAGACAGGTTTTCAATGTTTTTGTCCAATTAGCGCCCATGCGTACCTGAAAGGGGTCAACAATAGTTCCTTTATGTATCCACTGGTCCAGGATGCAGAGGAAGGGCTTGCAGGCGCGCTCGGTCAGGAACAGCGATATCTCCTGCGCGCGCGCGTCGCCCATCAACGTGTTCGTCTTGTCGTGGAGCACAGTCAGCACCGCGCCGCCGCGGAGCTCGCTCTGTGGTTGATAGACAATAACTAAAGTAAGTTGAAGCCTCCTCTCACGAATGGGGCATTTACTGGCATCCAAATTTTAAAAAGGTTGTCCCGAACCTATTTACAAATGATGAGGAAAAAAGATCGCGTGGACAATCTGAAAGGCGACCACCGACCTTTTTTCCCCCTTATTTCGAAAAACAAGAAACAATCGAGAAATTAGAACTGTTGGACTATTTTCTAGATCTAGGTTAGTCAGTAGAAAATCCAGTTTTGTAAGCATTTTGTGTTGGATCCTGGAGACTTGGAGAGCTAGCATATGGCGCACGACAAAGCGAAAAAAAAAACCGTCATGCACGCTCATTTTAGCATGAGCAAAGATAGAGGCGCATCTCGATCTTTCTAGTTTTTACGGAAGTCGTGTGTTAGATCTACTGTTGCTATAAAATGAAAGAGTATTACATTTTGTGATACGAAAATCGCTATGCTTTTATATTAAGTAAAGTAACGAGCATTTACCCGCGACTTCGTCCGCATAAATTATATACCAGATTTTAAGTTAGATCATAAGCTATCAAACAAAAAAAGTTTCATCAAAATCAGTTCAGTAGTTTTCGCGTGATGCTCGATCAAACAAACAGACAGACGAAAAATCCAAAAAAAATTCATTTGGAATCAGGGACACCTTAAAATTATATCGTAATCTTTTTTTTGTAAATATCTTCAATGTACAGATAGTACTTCTGTTACAGTTTTATAATAGTTTAGATCAAAGAGTAATATAAGTATATTAGAAAAGAGAACCCACTCGTGGCAACATTATGCATCCACCTTATGTCAAATTGAAGGCTAGCTAGCGCCATCTGTGTTTCTCTGAAAATAATTCTACCTATACTATACATACCTACTTATATATATATGCTTATATACTCATACCGTTGTTTGAATGCTAGTTTTCGTTCAATCCCGCACCGATTGAGTGAAATTCCAGTATCCTTACTATTCCTGTAATCTGTACATTGGTAAGAGAACAACTGAAACTACAGAACATCACTAAATCGGCACAAAATTGAACAAAAACTACAAACAACACGCACAGTAGGCAAGGTAGGTCGCCATTTTGTAAATTTGTCAATTTGACATTGACATAGACAATATAATCTTTTTTTTTTCATAGTAAAAGATATATTTAACAGATGGCAGCACATTCTATGCAAACTGAATCGGAAAAACCATCAAAAGGAAAATGTCCTCCGCCTGGTTTAGATTTATCGCAATAAATATACCTAACTGAAAAAGAAATGAAAAAATATTTTTTATACAGGGTGTACAATAAAATGGGACAGCTACTTAAAGGGGTGCTTCAGACCATCAAACTGAACAACTTTCTCTATGGGACCAATATCGAAATCGCGAAAAAAAAATCTGCTGTCCCATACATTTCAGTCGAGTTATGTTTGCAGTTTTGTATGGGAGAGCGGATTTTTTTTTCGCGTTTTCGATATTGGTCCCATAGAAAAAGTTGTTCAGTTTGATGGTCTGAAGCACCCCTTTAAGTAGCTGTCCCATTTTATTGTACACCCTGTATATACAAAAAGCTTTTATTTAATCCGTCGACTCATGGAGTCCAAGTTTTAACAAACATTCTACTACAAACTTGACAAAACTGATTTTAATGATATATTTTTAGCATAGTCTGGTTCTTTGTACAATTATTACCTTTCCTATTCCAGTGACAACTGCTGCAAGAATTTGCATGGTATGCATGGTTGGTAAAACGAAATACCATAATTTTTGTAGCGTAAGGTTGGCTGACATATGTTCCGTCTCCAACTGAGCCAACATGGTCTGAAAATATAATGTTTTGTCATTGAAATTAGATAACTTAGCATAATAACAATAGAATACAATTTCGCAGCTGATTACATCTTGTTATTTAAGTGCAAAATGACGTAAGTGCTTTGTAGCACAGCACAGACCATAAAATTTATGTTATGTATAGCATACCTAATTAAAAATGCTAAAATTAGTTCTTACAGTTGTGCGAAGCCTATTTAACTGAATTACGAGTGCACAGGTTGTCATTTAAAATATACAATAAATACAATTTTAAAAGCTTTAAAAAACGATTCCTTTACAGATTACATGAAATGATTAGATTACAATATCTATTTAAGCTAAAATGCCAGGACAAAAGTAGCCGAAATCGAAGGGAATGTATGACAATATGTATGGACCTATAGGAAGCAAGAGAGGTGTGTCAGAACCGCCCGAAGTGGAGATCCATAGTCTCTGCTTCCCTCTGGGAAAAAGGCGTGAGTTTATGTATGTTATGCATTTAATCCCTTACTGCATAGCATGCCATATCGGGCATCAAAGGCTAAACATTCATAAAAACTCGAAAACTTGAAAAATTGTCTGTACTTTCAAAATTAATTAATTGGCCTGCAGGCCTCAAACAGGCAGCCCTGAACACAAAACCTGAAAACAGTTTAAAAAATCGTGGCAATTTGAGAAAAAAAAGTTTTTCAGTCCTATTTGTGTCTAGATTCTGCATGAATGGTTTTCGGAATTTGGTAATACTATAACTATTACAGTACATGCCAGTTCGTGTAAAAATTCACAGAACATGAGTTCTAAAATAAAATATGATGTTTTTTTTTACCGTTCCTAAACTTCAGTGGTGGTTCAGACCATCAAACTGAACAACTTTTACTATAGAAGTTTTACTATGCGATCGTTAATTCGTAAAAAAAAATCTGCTGTCATTTATTTGAGTAGGAACAGCAGAATTCTTTTTTGAGATTTCAGGTTTGCTCCCATACTAAAAGTTGTTCAGTTTGATGGTCTGAACTAGTCATGAAGTTTCGAAACGGTAAAAAAATCATTCAGTATACAGGGTCCTTCTTAATATGCTGACACTTTTTTAAGGGGATGATCAGGCCATCAAACTGACCAACTTTCTCTTTGGGACCAACATCGAAATCGCGAAAAAAAAATCAGCTGTCCCATACATTTGGCTCGAGTAAGTTTGCAGTTTTGAATGGACGAGCTGTTTTTTTTTCGCTATTTCGATGTTGGTGCCAAAGAGAAAGTTGTTCAGTTTGATGGTCTGATCATCCCCTTTAAAAAGTGTCAGCATATTAAGAAGGACTATGTATAATTATCATTTTTAGGTAAGCAGCTACCAAATTGAAAAATTATAGTTACGGAGACATAAAATTCAAACTTACGTAATAATCCTTCAGTAATATTTCAATTGCAGCTACTAAAGCGTGCAACACTTGACCGGACCACATATCACAGTTTTCGATAAATCTTCTCACTATAGAGTAGTTGGAGGCAAGGGGGAGCATTTGTCTGACAATCTGTTTCAGCGCATCGTCCAGGTCGTCCGATATGAGGAACGTGCGAGGACCGTAGGTGTCCTTCACTGTTTGGTGCACTATGTAGTTGCCCGGGATACCAGAGAATGCATATAGTAACTCATCTATGATTACATTTTCTTGTGATACTACTGGCACACCGGCTGAAATTACAATAAAAAAATTTATGTCATCATCTGCATTACAGTATATTTGTTCTTCTGCAGAGCATAGGTATATGCCTTCTCACACGAATGAGGGTGACAGAGAGCTGTGAGCCATGTATGGATCGCAGGCATGTTAGAAAAATAAAAAACCCCACAGAGGGGTTGAGGTCAAAATAAAAGGGGGGCAAGTGTGTCCATTCTGTACGTAGGTTTACGGCGATACATCAAGCTATACAAAACCAACATAAGCTGTCCGCGCGACGTTATACATTACTCGACTTACGCGCGGCCAGCTTATGTTGGTTTTGTATAGCTTGAAGTGTCGCCTTGCGACCTATTTCTTATACAGTGCCATGTTCGACTTCGCCTGCACCGCCTCGTGGTACCCGGTACCACAGCCCGGACACTGCATACAAAAATTTGAAATTGACAAGATGACATCAGCACATGCGAAACCAAAGAAATTGAACCTTAAGTCTTCTTCGTAGGTAACGAGTAACCAGTGCACAGTAACCAGAGGGCGATAGAGGGGGTGAGGTACAAAGTTGGTGGGAGGAAGGGAGTGGCCATACTGTAATCTAGGAATAGATACTCTTTCTTATACTGGGCTGGTACACTCCTGGCATCATAGCAAAATATACCAATTATATTAAATGCAATGTATGATTATGGTAATACAAACCTAAAGATGCAATAATAGGAACAGATTCTTTGGGGAAGTCCCAAGACATGGCGGGGTGGTCTTTCTGCCAGTTGGGAAGATCAAGGCTGCAGTACCAGTTGGGTCGGAGCTTTGCCTCCTTCTCCTCGAACGACTTCATTACTAACTTCTTACTCTCATCCACGGCTTTTAGTAATTTATCTCTTATCTGTAATATTAAAGACATACAATTTACATAACATTAGTACATTACTGCAGTGGCCAGCAACAGAGGCATTGATGGACGAACGTGTAAATGTGGGCCGAGGCGAAGCCGAGGCACATATACGTAAGTCCATCAATGCCTAGTTGTGGCCAAGGCTTGTATAGTACTTTTCTCAAACAATGCGCGGAAATTAAAACAGTAAATTTTCTCAAATAATTCGCGGAAATTAACTCTTTTCAAAATCAATGACGAACAACGAACAACAATTTGTTTTTTTTTAATAAACAGCTTTCTAATTTGCAACCAAGTTCGAAATTTAAATAAAACCTTTGATGAGTTACCTCCTTGGTCGCCATGTTTCGAAATAAAACATCCTTCCATTTTTAAATTACACGACTGATATGAGTTTACTATGTAATTTATTTGGCCGCTAAACACGACAGATATGGATTTTCATACAAACATTGCCGGCCGCTGCGCGCATGTTTTTGGCCAGTACAGCAATTTCGATTTATCTCGAAGAAGGTTGTCAAAATAATGCTCACATTTCCAAGCATGTTTGAGAAAAATACATTACTCATAATAGGGTGCTTCAAAAAGTATGATAAAAAAATATTTTTTCCTTTCATACCTTTGTGTATCTCTATAAAGTGACACAATATTTTTTTTTTCAGTTTTTTTAAGTGGGTTTTAGCTTAGGGGTCACTACTACCTATGAAAATGTTAGATTTTCATAAAAAACTAGATTTTGCCTGCGACTTCGTACGCACCGGCTCCCGTCATCCTAGCTGAATAAAATATGTACCAGTTTCTAGGTCTAATCATAAGCAGACACAAAAGTTTAATCAAAATAATATGTCCAGTAGTTGGTCCATCGGGGTCAGCAGAAACTAATGTATAACTATTTTATCTTGCATGCATTTCTGTTGTACACAAACTTTTACCAGCGGCATTATCCACCACACGCACCCGCTGGTTCCCGTCATTCGTAAGATAAAATATGTACCAGTTTTTAAGTCTAATCATATAAAGCTTTTAAACACAAAAAGATTCATCACAATCGGTACAGTAGTTTTTGATGGTCAACAAAGTCTGTGATTTGGAGTCAGGGACAAGTAAGCACCATGCCATGACCTTTATTTATAAATATCTTCAATAGTATTGTACAGAACAGCAGACACACTTCTGTTAGAGCGCTTACAGACGACCGACACTGCGGTCGCCATGTGTCGCGCAGGGTCCGTAAAATGTATGAGCGCGACGCTTTTGCGACCCACGGCGACAGCAAAGTGTCGCTCGTCTGTAAGAGCCCTTACTCTTTTACGATAGTGTAGATAACAAATATTATGTACACACGGCGACAGGTCAGGTTACCCTGTTTGGACTTTGAACTATTAGAAGTTGAACGCTGCGAATCGTGCGAGAGGGTGCGGTATGTTGTTGTTGTTTTGTCTCACAGCACGCTGCGCCCGCGCCGGCAGCCGCGTCTATGCAGGCTCTCTACCGTACTATTTTGTGTTTTGTACATAGTGTAGTTATGGGTATATAGGGTGTGTAACCTGATGTGTCGCCGTGTGTACTTATGTACATATTTGTAAACTCAAAATAATTTAAAACCGGGAACCTGGCCAAAACATTCATATTAGAACAGTGATCCATTGGAGTTGGAGTAACAATTGAATCTTAGTTGATGTTTTGTGGTTATGAATTAATATTTATACCTATTGTCCTGTCCTGTAATTATTTCCAAAACCAATGCCCATAGTAACTGACAACTACAAATAATATCTCCAAAACATAATAGTACATTACTGCAGCGGCCAGCAACAGAGGCATTGATGGACGATCGTGTAAATGTGGGCCGAGGTGAAGCCGAGGCACACATACATAAGTCCATCAATGCCTAGTTATGGCCAAGGCTTGTATAGTACTTTTCTCAAATAATGCGCGGAAATTAAAACAGTAAATTTTCTCAAATACTTCGTGAAAATTAAAACTCTTTTTATCAAAATCAGTGATGAACAACGAACAACAATAAGTTTTTTTTTTTTCAATAAACAGCTTTCTATTTGCAAGCCAGTTCGAAATTTAAATAAAACCTTTGATGAGTTACCTACTTGGTCGCCATGTTTCGGAGAAAAAGATCGTTCCATTTTTAAATTACACGACAGATATGAGTTTACTATGTAATTTATTTGGCCGCTAAACACGGCAGATATGGATTTTCATACAACATTGCCGGCCGCTGCGTGCATATATTTGGCCAGTACTGCAATTTCGATTTATCTCGAAGAAGGTTGTCAAAATAATGCTCACATTTCCTAGAATGTTTGAGAAATATTTATTTACCTGTGGAAGATCCTCTTTGGTTATTTGATGTTTGTTGTCACCTAATACTGGTTTTGGTGCAACTTTAGGCTTTGAGATCTTTGTTCTCTTCTCATCATAGACCAGTTTATAGAACAATGCTATTATATCTGACAGATTATCAGTGCTGGAAACAAAACAATATAATATAGTCACAAATGTTGGTCTGCTGAAAAATATTACTTCAGAGGGATAAGATCACTTTTGTCTACTCAGTTAATGTACTTAACACTCCATAGTGTTACCTGCTACCTTGGTCTGTCACTGTTTTTGTTCTGATGAAATAAATGAGTTATCTATCTATCTAAGACTTACTTGCGACTCTTCAGATCCTCGTACTTTTTCATAAACACTTTCGCATTGGAAGCTTTTAGCGCCAATTTCTGTGCGTACTCATTCGCTTGTTTCGCGGTCAGACTACAGTTGCCGTAATTTGGGTCGTTCTGGATGTAGTCTAATACCGTGTCCGATTCCAAACTACATCTGTAAATTTAATAAAACGGACATTCATCACAATTAGTTATGAAGCTTCTGCGAACGGTTTGTAGCCGATGATCGACCTCACCCTAAAGCGTCAAGCAGCTCTTTGATGGTGCTTTGCATTTTATTTTTCGGTAATATCAAGTTTTGAAACATTTATTACTATAAATTATTATAAAAATACAATAAAACTCGGTAAAAGCTTCATTTGTGTTTGACAGTTTTTTTGACGGTTAGTTTCAGCGTGACCACTTTTTTCCAGAGAATCTACCAAAATGACTGCTGAAATCTACCAAAACCTACCAAGTCCTGTTTCAAATTCTACTTAAAATCCACCAACTAATATTTATGTCGTTCAAGGTGGTTACAATTCAATATAAAACACGTTTTTGAACTAAATATTATCATTCTTATCTAAACGTTTATCATTACTCTTGTTATTTTCGCATTTTTGTATAATTTTTTATCGGTTTTCATCACTTAGTAACATGGATGCTTCAATTTCCAAATAAATCTAAAGAAATATTATTGGCCGTTCATAAGCAGGTTTAAAGTTGGTACAGTTTTCTGTGTCTTAAAAGCCCTCTTTAAAAACACAACATTAGGCGATAAGATTAATAATTTTACTGTACACCACTAAAGCTTTACTAGAAGTTCCGGAAAATACCCTGCAATCGTTTTTTCTGCTATATGTAATGCCAGATTTTTTTTACCGGAATCCTTGCATTTTGGATCAAATTTTCGAATAGGTACCGAATTTCTACCAAAATCTACTAAACAATTTCCCACTACTAAATTATCGTTCTCTTTGCCCTAAATCTACCAAAAAAGTAGAAATCTACTGAAAGTGGTCACACTGGTTAGTTTTTTGTTGTTGTTTAAGTTCAAGGCAAAGGGATCTAGCCGATATAGCCTATGTCTTCAACTCTTCAGTTAGTTGTTCTTCGAAGCCTAAGGCTGATATTAAGAGACGATTTTTTAAGTCATAGGCTGAGAATCTGAGATTCAGATCCGTAGTTAGTTCGAACTATGACTTAAAAAAAACCGGTCAAGTGCGAGTCGGGCTACTCGCGCATCGAGGGTTCCGTACCACACCACCACAGAACACAACATTACTAACTTAGAAAAAAAACTTTTTTTGTCCGGGACCTTTAGCGCGAGACCGACTCACACTTGGCCGGTTTTTAGTATTTGTTGTTATTCTGTAGAGTTTGCTCTATAATCACATTAAGTTTGCCGCTTGTATGTATTACCGTTTTTACTATAGAGCGTGAAGAAAAAACGTTGATAAAAACTAGTTTCTTGTTGAAAACCCCCCTTAATTTTTAACTTTCTGCCATTTTTATTATTTGTTAACAAATCCGCCGCAATAACGCATAATCTGAGCACGGTTCGAAAGTTACAGCCCTAAATAGATAGGACTGACGGACTGACGGACGGACAGATGGACAGACGGACGGACGGACGGACGGACGGACAACGTAGGCTTAGTAATAGGGTCCCGTTTTCACCCTAGGGTACGGAACCCTAAAAATCGTCTCTGAATCTCAGCCATAGTTTGAACTAAGCAGGGTCAAAATGTATGGATTTTGACATACGGGAGTTCGAACTATGACATGTAGAACTATATAGGTACTATTATCTATTCTGTGCTATGACTTAAAAATCGTCTCAGAAGTGCGATTTTTGAAAATCATACGAGCGAATTGGCAGTAGAAAGATGCATAATCTCCAGAGTAATTTTGACATTTTCTACTGCCAAGTCGCTCGTATTATGCAGAGATTTTGTTTAGTCTCAGAAGTGCGATTTTTGAAAATCATACGAGCGACTTGGCAGTAGAAAGATGCATAATCTCCATAGTAATTTTGACTGCCACTTTCTACTGCCAAGTCGCTCGTATGATTTTCAAAAATTGCACTTCTGCTCGTATGATTTTCAAAAATCGCACTTCTGAATCTCAGCCTTAGGCTGAGATTCAGAGACGATTTTTAAGTCATAGTTCGAACTCCCGTATGTCAAAACCGATGCTAAGTTCAATTTTCGTATTCAGAGTCGAGTAAAACTTTGCTTAGTCTGAACTCAAACTAAGCCGAGCATTAGTTTCCGAAATCGGCGACTTAAGTCCTACTTTGGCCCTACTCAGCAAGGAATCAGGGCCATAATGCCAAAAATTGCCAGCAAAACGAAGAATAATCCTCAATGTAATGTCAACAATGTCAAAGTCCCTTTGACATATTTATCATAAATATTTGTTTGAAACAAGAAAATTCGGAACAAATCAGTGGTTTTTAAATAGAATGGACAATATCACAATATTGGCCGTGTTATTGTCCAATTTCTGGAGTATGTTGTGTTGAGAAATTACGATTTTTACGAGGATTGTTCAAGTCTTCAAGTCCTGTTCCACTTGGTCAGCAAGAATAAAGATCCCTTTTGATGGTGCTTTCGATTACATCAAAGACTACAGTTTAATATACGATTACATAACGAAAGTAAATTAACCGATCCACACATAACCCCCGATACCCAGTATTAAAAACATGATTGTTACAATATACTTATATTACTCTTTGATTGTTACTTTGATTAATGGAGAGCGACATTATACAAAGGATACCTACCAATATTGTGATGTGTAATGTAATCTACCACTGCGCATTGATTATGCATGGTGAATTACCTAATGCCTCAACACCCTCCTTGACGGAATGCCTGTGCCGGAGAGTTTGTGAAGTTCCCATACTTTTTACTCAACAAAGCTTTTCTCAACACGCAACATCCTTGGTTATGTCAGCATCAATGTTCATATTATCTATTATCTCTATTCAATTATCTCCCTAAATAGGTATGTAATAGTCTTTTAATAATCAACACATTCAAGGACAGTGACAGGCTATAGCAGTAATAATAAAAGTTCTATTGTGTCTCGTTCACGGCTCGCGAATGTGTTAAGATGGCTGTGTGATTTTGGCTTACAATTTTCCACCCCGTATCTCTCTGTGGGTGTTGTACAAGGTGACTAAAGGATAAGGGTATCTTATGTAGTGTATTTGTCAGTGAAAACCTAGCCACCTATCACCGCTTTACACATTATTCAATGTTTACACCTACAATATGCTAAAAGAGCTTTGCTATGACTGCTTGCAAGACAGTTGGTAGTTGTATATGTATGTGGTATATCATCTGTGCGGATTCGAACCCAAATCCTCACGGTTAACTGTCGATACCTCCGAATCGCACCACCAATCTCGAAAACTTGATTTAATTTATAATTATAATGATAATATTAATATGGACAAGTCTTGTGATCCCATAGCAATAAAAGTTTAGCGATTAGATTACATACCTAGTAGTATAATAAACATAATTTTTATTTTCAGGCCGCCGTTGCACCAACGATGAAAATGTTTGATGTTGCAGCGTGATGGACAAATAATGATAGGTACCGGACCACGCACTGTGTATGTGCTTACTCCCTTTTTGAATCCCAGCTCGAGAGCACTACAAAAGTATAATTATGTGGAAGTTCAGACCAGAAATGTTTTGGCGTGTTTGGTGCCCTAAAAAACGGATTTGAGTGTTTACAATATCTTGTTGGACTGAGCACCAAAATAAAGCAAATATATCCTATTGTGGCATACTGTGTGTGTAGTTCTGCAATGCCAATAAAGTGCTGAAAGAAGATAATTTAGTTGTCCATTTTTATTAAAATTATTTCTTTGTATTTGTATTGTATTGCATTGTATCATAAATATTTTGTGTAAATAAACCCCTTTTATGAAAATTTCCATAAATCAAACCTTGTTTTATTTTGATTGTGATTTTTCATCTTAGTTTTTCACGTTTTTCATTAATTTATTAGCCGATTTTACGCATCAGCGATTCAAATCACCCGCGTAGTTTGAATTTTCCATTGTGTTCCATTAGCGTCGGGCCATCTTTGACAAAATCTTCTACCTCTTTTACTCTTATGACGACTTCGTATGGTTCTATCACTTCATTCTTTCATGTAGCAGTTTTAACACCTTGGCAACACCATGCCATAGAGTGTCTACTGAATGAACGAATGATAACTCGTACTTAGCCGAGTAGCGGCTTAGCACCGGTTGAAACTTGACTGTGAATACCAAAAAGTAAGTTCGCGTTAAGTACTACTTTGGCTGTCTTGGCTTAGTTCGTGCTTAGCACGTCTTAACGAATCGTCTCTGAATCTCAGCCTTAGAGAATTGTAAAGCACCCTTTAGACGGGCAACCGAACGCTGCTTTCTATCAAGGCCAAACCGCAAAAATGTTTGGAGGGGAGCAACGCGCGCTCTCTATTGACTGAGACCGGATTTGCGATCGTGCTTTCGGCCTTTTCAACGCAGCGTTCGCAAGCAGCGTTTTTTAAACGCAGCGTTTGAATGCAGCGTTTTTTATATGTATCGTTCTTTATACGCAGCGCTTGAACGCAGCGTTTTTTATACGCAGCGTTTTTTACACGCAGCGTTTTTTAAATAGTGTATTGTTATATCACCAAACACGCTGCGTTTTAATATACGCGGCGTTTTTGACACGCAGCGTTTTTATACATACGCGGCGTTTGAACCCAGCGTTGCGTGTAAAAAAACGTTTAAAAAACGTTGCGTGTAAAAACGCAGCGTTTAAAAAACGCTGAGATAGACGCTTTCAAGTGATAATGTATCTACTATCACTTGAAACTGTCAAAAAGAAAAGAGCGCGCGTAGCTGTTATAGTAACTAGATGAAACCATACCGTAGCCGCACATGAGACAGCAATAGTGTGACTTTTGCATACTAAAAGACGATTTGTTTGGCAAGATGTCATCAAAATTCCATAGGTTTGACATTTGTTTGACATCTTGCCAATCAAAAAAACCGGCCATGGTGACCGAAACAAAAAATAATATTTCTGTCTTTTTTGTTTACATAGGTTTTCATAATTGGCTATCTCGCTCTCTTATTTCTTGACTACATCTTTCAGAAGCGAAAAGTTTTTAATCTAAGTTTTAATTAAACGTATGGGGGCGAGTTGACAGATGGATGTGTTTTACCTAGAGTTGTAAATCTACCGTAGTCTACCAAATCGTGAGGTAGACTACCGGTAGGCTACATAAGCTACGGTAGGAATTGTAGATTATTCAGTCGTAGAAATTTTGGCCAGTTCACAATATTTAAGGCGGCTGCCATTTATTATTTGTGATAAATAAGCTAAGAGAGCTTCGGCAATAATTTTAGAGAAAGTAAAAATCAATCTAGAACGCGAAAAAACGACATTGATATACACTGTTTAATAAAAGGTTGTTTAAAATGTGATATTTATGCACTAAGCCATGATAGCCTAGCTCCTAGGGGTATGGGTTCGATCCCCAGGGCACGTAAGTACTACTGAAATGTGGTTTTTATAATTTATATTTCATGTCGGTACGGACGGTTTTAAAGAATTATCGTTGGCTTTTTGGTGAAGGAAAACATCGTGAGGAAACCTTCATGTCCGAAAAGAGGGGCAATTTATTGGGTAATGACAATTTAAAATCTTTAAAGTTTAAAATCGTCTTTTGTTGGTATTTTCAAATATTTACATAATGTTAATTAATTTGTATTGATTAGTACTTTCTCATATTACATATTACATGAATAAAAATCATAATTTTTTTTTTTAATAAATCGACGACTTTTTATTTGAAATCTACATAATCTACGGTATGAATCGGTACGGTAGTCTACCGTAGTCTACCATAGTCTACCGGTAGACTACCGTAGGCAGTGGTAGGCTACGTAGCATTTACAACTCTAGTTATACCTTCCCCCTATCTATCGCGGGTTAGCGTAGATATACTGGCATTGAGTCCAACGAAACCTTATATAACTATTAAATAATCTGTGACCTTAGGTAAAATGGAGTTGTTGTCGGCCCCCTTGTAGGATTGGGAACTCAAAAATGAGCATCAATACTAACGCTACCTAGGTATAGGTACGACCTACTTAATAAAAAATAGGCACATTTATCAATTTAGTCAACAACATTTCATAGACATTTTATTCAAATGTTATCCGATTTCTAGGGAAATAGTAACAAACAAACCAAGAAATCGCTTAAAAAAGTTGTTTCTCACAGTATAAATGTTGTGTCATAAGTGTAAAGCTTTTTTTAACTTATCGGCAACTTACAAAAGGTTTGCGACAAAAGTTCGGCAGCCGTTTGTAGTCGGATAAAGAAAAACTCAAGTTCTGTTTTGATTGTTTGATATGAAAACTATAGAATTGATCATTTGAAACTCAATTTTACTATTTGACGTAAAGATGCGGAACAATTTATAAAATAATAATCTGATATGTGTTGTCAAACAACAAAGCTCTGCCAATTTTTTGTGGTTCCTATTACAAACACCTGCGAATTCAAAAAGTAGGTACCTAGATGGTACCTACCAAGATTGGAGTTCAGCTACAGGACCTAGTAGCACAGATTATTTAATAGTTACTACCGTAACTAGTAGGTACTAGTACCTACCTACCTACTCGTACCTACTTACTAACCACCAACTACTAGGTACCAACGCATGGGTACCTAGGTAGTAAACCTAACCTATCCTTCTAATTTATGAACAACGAAGAAGAAATGGCAGTTGGACCTCCTTGCTCACCTAGGTCACAGTCACAGATTAATAATAAGTTACTATGTCCTAGGTAGGTACCTACTTCATTAGTCATTCATTACCTATTAATTTAATTTAAAAAAAAACAATACTCACTTGTTATTATTTTACGCTTAAGTAGAGTAGAGAGTTACCTAAGCGCTCTTACAGACGAGCGACACTTTGCGGTCGCAGAGGGTCGCGCCACGGTCGCGCGACCTACGGCGACCGTAAAAGTCTATGAGCCCGGTTACACGTTCAGTATTTCGTCATTCTGGTCCATCAGTCTGGTCATGTTTATTTGTTTTGAAGGGAAACTGATATACTGAAGCACCATGTTAGTCGGGTCAATCTCGAGTCAGTTTCCCTTCAAATCAAATATACATGACCAGACTGATGGACCAGACTGATGAAATACTGACCGTGTAACCTTTGTCTATGAGCGCGACTCTCTGCGATCCACGCCGGCGATGCAGCAAAGTGTTGCTCGTCTGTAAGCGCTCTTAGTCTCTACTAAGGTAGGCAGGGCAGACATCTCTATGTCTGCCCTGCCTACCTCTACCTAGCGGAACTTTTCGAAACACAGAAAAAATTTAATCTGAGAACTTGAATTAGGTACCATCTTTGACTACTTATACAGGGTGAAATTGATATCATTAACATCCTTTTAAATTAAGAGTCTACCCATCAAACTGAACAACTTATACTATGGGAGCAAACCGATCGGAGCAACTAGAAAATCAGCTGTCCCATACTAAACTGTAATGCTTACTCGACTCAAATGTATGCAACAGTTGATTTTTTGTTGACTGGCCTTGCGATAACATTTCCCCTCTGCCACCGTATAAGACAAATTGATCATGTGCATTTACTTACACTCAATTTTATCCCTTATCACTAAACGAGACAGCCTATAATTGCGAAACAATAATTTTGAACTTAGAACGTTTGGGGTTTTCGCATGAGACTACTTTTCATGATTTTTTACATTTAAAATTAGAATCTAAAGTTATGAGGAATAAAATCCAAAGTTGCGGATTTCATGTTACCTCGCCCCCCGCAAAAAGTGGCAGAAATGTTTGTTAGTAGAATTGCACGTGTTAGAATATTTGACTTTATGTAATCGAAAACTATATGTAAATTAACATTGTTCAGGAAACTTAGAAATAGAAGTTCTCTTTAAAGTGAATGAGTTGCGAGTTGAGTCATGAGTTTGAATCTAAATTATTTAATCTGCATTTCATTTTTACACTTTGCAACATCTATTTAAAAGCAAACCTTTGTTGACAGTATTTAGTAACTTATTTTGATGAATATTGTTGGAATTGTGATATTAATTATACAGTGATAATTACTCTAATTCTGTGATATAATAATTAATGATTAAGTACAGTGAATCCAATTGATATTATTGTGTGTTTCTAAAAATAATATACAAACGACACTGTCGTCTTGTCGCCGATTGTTCCGCGCCAAGAAGTAAACGTGATAGTTACTTGATCAACTAAAAAGTACTTATTTGATTGATAGGTTGTGTTTACCGATATATTATTCATCCTAAAATCATAGTATAATTTGTGAAACAATAATTGTAATTTAAAAAGGATTTAGTACGTTCCCTAATATTGTAAACAAACTCCATTTCCTGGATACATTTGCCGCCCATTCCGAACCATCGTGAAGTGTGGTAGCAAATGTTATAAAAGATGTGGTTTGTCGAAAAGCGGGACCTTTTGCAAACCTTTTGCCATTGAGACCGTCACGCTGCCCAGGTGTAAGTGTTACCCTAATTATTATTAATTTAAATATAGGAATTTACTAAGTGTTGTGGAACATGTGATCATATTATGATTATGTTGTATTTTGTTGTTCTATGGAGTTTCTTCCTGCTTCTTCTCCATATAGGCCCTATGATTGCCCTATGGCATATAGGGAAACAACTAGCGAAGCAGATTAAATGTCGAGTCAGTGAAATAAAAGATAATTGAGTAAATATTGAGTCAGAGAAATAAAATATAATGAGTGAACTGAAATATTCTCCCGTTTCATTTTAATATCATTATTGTCCTTATATCCACTTCACTATGATCATGGGTTTGTAGGCCTATGTCCCTGTACTTGGGACATATGATGATGATGATGATGATAACCATGATGATGGTATCATGATAACCTTTCCATTTCTTATTGGGCATCTGGTCCAACATACACAACACACACATACACATGATAAGCTGATGATGATAATAACATAATACATGATAGATTAGATTAGATTCAGATTCATTTATTTCATATTATAACATGTCACAGTATTACATAAATAATTACATAAAATGTCCATTCATAATATGATCGTCATATTGTATATTGTATAATAAAATTAAAATAAAATAGTAATGTCAAATAAAATAATGTCAAAACAATATAACCTTAAAGTTAAAAATAGTCTATTGACTATTTTAATAATAGAAAAAAATGTCAACAACAATAAACAAATTAAAAATGAATATAAAAAAACTTAAAAACTTTTTTTCAAGAATTCGTCAACAGAGTAGAACTCATTATCCAATAAAAAGTTTTTCAATCGGCGATCGAATGTTTCGTCGTTTGTTTCGTTTTAAGGAGAATACGCAGGAACGCCCGGAGTAGGAGAGACGATGAATGATAGGATCGCTGTACTTTATATGCTGCTTTATTTATTCGGTCGAGCTACGAATACAATTCGATCACACTAGAAAACTCTAGCCTCGCGACTAGTCCGTTATGACGTCCTCAGCCAAGAGACCAGCGACAAACCCTCTAAGAGTTTTAACACCATCGACAATACAGTGGCGCGGATACTCGCCACATCACCCCCCTACGCAGAAACGAACAGTATAAAATAAAACATACTGTAACATTCTATACTGTAAGACAATTGATATATGATCGCACGGTTAGGTACGTTTATAAATTTAAGATATCACGAAATCGAACTCTACGACCGGCTCGTGTAATGACGGGGGAAAGGGAGGGGGGATTGGATGTTGATGCTGATGATGAGTAAGGTTTTTGACTAGGAACCACAGACGGTGAAACATCAGACGTGGGTCCTGCTGGTTCTGGTAACACAGGCGAGATAGGAGGTGTTATAGGGGGCACTGATGCAGGAGCGCCTGTATCGGGCTCGACCTCTAAGTGCGCTGGTTTGACACGGTCGATGCTGACCTCTTGCTTCTTGCCTCTGACATCCAAGGTGAGTGTTTTAGGACTTCTGGCCAAAATCTTATAGGGACCGGTGTACGGTGGTTGAAGGGGTCTTCTCACGGTATCATCCCGCAAGAAGACATGAGTAGTAGTCGGCAAGTCCCTGTGGACGAAAGTCGAAGGCTGTGCATGACGGGTCGCTGGAATGGGGCGAAGACCGGCCATCCTGATGCGTAACTGAGTCACGAAGTCCTGTGGACTTCTATCATATTTCTCCGATGCAGGTACGACGAGCTCTCCGGGAAGCCGGAGGGGTTCGCCGTACAAAATTTCCGCGGAAGAGCATTGCAGGTCCTCCTTCAGTGCAGTGCGGATGCCGAGCAAGACGAGCGGTAAGGCTTGGCTCCACTTGGTGGCATGGCACATGAGGGCTGCCTTTAGCTGCCGATGAAGGCGCTCTACCATACCGTTGGCTTGAGGATGGTAGCTCGTCGTCCGGATCCTCTTGGTCGCGCAAATCTGCATTAAGCGGGAGAACAGGACCGATTCGAACTGTCGACCCTGGTCGGTTGTGACAACAAGCGGGACCCCGAAGCGTGAGATCCAGCCATTGAGAAAGGTATCGGCCACCTCCTCTGCAGTGATGCTCGACATCGGCCAAACTTCCGCCCATCGAGAAAACCTGTCGACAGCTGTAAGACAGTATGTAAAATTGTTGGAGGAAGGCAGTGCGCCGATAATATCCAGGTGAACGTGCTGAAATCGTTCCGCTGTACTGCAGAAACTGCCCAGCGGTGCGGAAATGTGGCGCGATACCTTGCTGCGTTGGCATGCGGTGCACGTGCGCGCCCAGTTGCTGCAGTCTTTGCGGAGGAAGGGCCAAACGTAACGGTCAGCTACCAGGCGAGCGCTCGCACGCGCGCTAGGGTGACTGAGGTTATGAAACCTTTCGAACGCGGCTCGACGGAAAGACACTGGAAGGTAAGGTCTGGGCCTCCCCGTAGACGTATCACATGTAATATTAATGTTTGTTCCTGGTATAGGAAGTGATGCTAATTTCAGAGAGGAATGCGTGCGTAACTGCTGAAGCTCCTCGTCAGCAGCCTGAGCTTTTGCAAGGGCATCATAATCGTCTGTAAAAGACATTGCCTCCACGCGTGACATGGCGTCTGCCACAACATTGTCAGTTCCTTTAATGTGCACTACGTCTGTGGTAAACTGGCTGATAAAACTGAGCTGATTTAATTGCGTAGGTGGGAGCTTGTCTCGCCGCTGCTGAAAAGCATACATGAGGGGTTTGTGATCTGTGTAGATCGTCACGTTTTGAACTTCTAAAATATGTCTAAAGTGTTGAACGCTCTCATAAACGGCGAGTAGCTCCCGATAATATGTTGGCCACTCTATCTGCTTTGGGTTCAGCTTCCTGCTGAAATAAGCCAAAGGTTGCCAGCTGTCCGTATCGCTGCGCCGTTGTTGTAGACAAGAGCCGATGTGTGTACCTGACGCGTCAGTGAAAAGGCCAAGTTTAGCGTGGCTGTCTGGATGAGACAACATAGTGACAGTCGTAAGACTCGTCTTACAAGCCTCGAAGTCCTTCTCCAGTTCCGGCGTCCAGGGGAAAGGTTTTGACCCCTTACTCTGCGTAGCGGTTACGGCATCCACGAGCGGCGCCTGGAACTTGGCCGCACCGGGAATGTATCTGCGGTAGAAATTTATCATTCCTAGGAATCGGCGCATGCCTTGTACAGTTTTAGGCGGGGGGAAATCTCGCAGCGCTTGGATGCGGTCTTCGGGTGGGCGTGTGCCGCGTGCGTTGATGCGATATCCAAGAAAGGTTACCTCAGCCGCCCCAAAAACACATTTAGCTGGATTGACCACGACCCCATACTGGTGCAAACGCTCGAATAAGATTCTCAGGTGCTCAGCATGTTGAATGCTGTCCACAGAGTGGACAAGAATATCGTCCACGTATGCGAAACAAAACTCGAGACCTCGTACCACCTCGTCTATAAACCTTTGAAAGGTTTGGCCTGCGTTACGGAGTCCAAATGCCATATAGGGAAACTCAAAGAGCCCGAAAGGTGTAATAATAGCCGTTTTGCAGATGTCACTGCTGCTGACTGGAATCTGCTGGTAAGCTTTCACCAGGTCTATTGTGCTAAAGATAGCAGATCCTGCCAGGTTATGTGAGAAATCCCCTATATGACGAACCGGATATCTGTCTGGAATGGTGCGAGCGTTGAGAGCTCTGTAATCGCCGCACGGTCGCCAAGTTGTGTCCTTCTTCGGAACGAGATGTAAGGGCGACGACCACGGGCTGCTGGATGGCCTTGCAGTACCAGAGCGGACCATCGCGTCAAACTCTTTCTGTGCAATGCGGAGTTTGTCGGGTGCTAGACGACGAGGTCGACAGGAGACTGGTGGGCCGTCAGTGGTGTTAATGTAATGAACCGTAAGGTGTTTGATTACTCTGTCTATTCCAGGAGGGCGCGTGATGTCCGGGAACTCAGCGAGCAGTTTTTCGAACGGTGAGTTGCCACAGGCCACGGACTTAATGCTGTCCTGGGAAGTTCGGGCCGCAGACGCTGGTACTGACAGTTTAGTAGTGCCGTCGATGATCCGTTTGTGTCTGCAATCCGGTAAAAGATTGTAGTAACTTAAAAAATCCGAGCCGATGATTGGAGTACTAACATCAGCCATAATAAAGTTCCATTGGAAGTCCCGGCGTAACCCAAGGTCAAGGTGAAGGGTTATGCTGCCATAGGTTTTGATGGATGTGCCGTTTGCTGCGCTAAGGTCATAGCCACTGCTGGCGAAACGGCCTTTGGTTAGTCGCCGGGGAAAACAACAAATATCAGAACCAGTGTCAATCAAATACTTCTGATTGGTGCACTGGTCCGTGATGAATAGGCGGCGACTGGCAGTAGGGCAGCCGGTATTCGCCACTACCGGCCGCTCGTCGGGTTTCCCGACTCGGTAAAAGTACATGGTTTGATACACCTCTTTGCTTTCGCACCGAATCGATCATGATACCAGCATAGTTGGTCATTACGTGAGCGCGAATTACTACGATTTCGGTTGCGGCTTGAACTACGGTCACGAAATCGGCCCTGGAACCGAGTCCCGGGAGCGGTAAGGGAAGCGACAGTAAGTGTGAGCTCAGCGACCTGCTTCTGAAGAGCGAGAAGGCTGCTCTGTTCAGAAGATGGTGCGTGTGATGGACAAGCAGCACATACCTCCGGTGGCTGCGATTGAATCTCCATTAGCGTGTCAGCAAGTTCTGCAAGCTCGCCCAGTTTCTGCAGGCGCTGAGCAGCCAATACGATCTGAAGGTGTCGGGGCAGTCTACTGGACCATATGGATTTCAACAGGTCGTCCGGAAAATTAGGACCAGCGAGCGACTTTAGATGCCGCAGGAAAGATGACGGTTTCCTGTCCCCCATGTGCTCCTTCTCCAGTAATCTGCGGATCTGTTCTTCGTAGGATTCCGAGAAACGGGAAATGATTGCATCCTTGAGTATCTGATAAGGTGTATGCACAGGTGGACTAATGATGATATCTTCCACCTCCCTAGTACAATTCGTGTCTAGCAGGGAGACGGCGTAATTAAATTTTGTCGTTTGAGAAGTAATCTTGTTGATGAAAAATTGCGCCTCTAAACTAGCAAACCACAAGGCGGGCCTATCTTTGCAGAAAGGTGGCGTGCGAATGGAAATTTTATTGACGTATACCTCTGACGCCGTGTGAAACTGTTCAGCCTCAGCATCATCATCCTTCCCCGGAGAGGGTGGGGCTGGACATGGGGTTGGGGAATCAGTCCTATCGGGGTTACTTTGAGCCATAACGTCAAGCTACTAAACACAAATCTTTCTTCGTATAGGGTTAATGTGGCTACAGGCACCCCTAACTAATTAGTTGAACATTCGAATTGTACAAAATAGAAACTAAAGAAAGTTTTACAAAAGATTCCAAAAAAAAAACGTAAATAGTCATAACACAAACAAGTAAACACGGTGAACAACGATGAAAGTTGCGGTCAAGATAAATCAAGAATGAACTGTCTCTGGACAGCTGTCACTATGATAGTTGAAAACAGGTTGAAAAGTTTATGGTTGAAGTTGATAGGTTCTCTTTGATCGAAACGTTGCAAGGATAAGCATAAGCTCCTTGCCGATAATTATTTCCGCTTCCTTTGTTGAAGTTGTCGTAGTACATCCACTATAATGGCGCTGGCGCTACCGTCAATGCGCTTCGCTTCTTAAACTTGATGGAATGGTAGGTATCAAGTAGGTATGTTTCGAGTGGATGGATGGTAGTTTTTTTTGCCTTTTTCCATATATCACCTATTCGCTGTTCTATCCGGTTTTCGTGAACTTGATGAACTCAGACGCAGCGGCGCGGCGGGTGCTTTACTGCCGATAGGAGTCAGGGCTGCGCGTCGTGTCTTGGGTCACCATTAAGGAGAATACGCAGGAACGCCCGGAGTAGGAGAGACGATGAATGATAGGATCGCTGTACTTTATATGCTGCTTTATTTATTCGGTCGAGCTACGAATACAATTCGATCACACTAGAAAACTCTAGCCTCGCGACTAGTCCGTTATGACGTCCTCAGCCAAGAGACCAGCGACAAACCCTCTAAGAGTTTTAACACCATCGACAATACAGTGGCGCGGATACTCGCCACAGTTTCTTAGATCAGTGGGTAGGTGTTCGTAGTACGTGGGACCGATGACGCGCGGGTTGCTCTCAGCTAGTGTGGTACGCCGCGGCACGGATTTCAGTCGCCCAGTGTTCCGTAGCTGGCGGGTAGGACCTCCAGTACGGCGTCCGAACTCGGACAGGTTACGCCTTACGTAAGCCATGACTTCAAATAGGTACAAAGAACAGAGTGTCATTATTCCATATTGTACGAAGCGCGTTCTGCACGATGTCGTTGGTTTAATACCTGCGAGTATCCGTATGGCACGTTTTTGTAAAACAAATACACTATTGCACTCGGTGGAGTTACCCCAGAGGATAGCACCATAGGACATCAAGGAGTGGAAGTGTGCGAAGTAGGTTTGCTTTAGTATGCGATCGGAGACCACAGGGCGAAGTTTTCTCAATGCGTATGCAGCTCCACTGAGTCTGTCGCAGAGGGAATTGACATGATGTTTCCAGTTCATGTTTGGATCTAGTGTAAAACCTAGGAACTTGCACTTCTCCGATACAGGAATAGGGCTATTTATGCACAGAGGTGTCGGTATTGGCCTGCCCGAGAAGAGCATGACGTTGGACTTAGTCATATTAAGAATTAACCCATTTGACGCAAACCACTCCTGAAGCTGATCACAGACAATGTTAATTTTTTCATTTAATTGCTCATAGGTGTGGCTACATACTATGATAGTTGTATCATCGGCGAATAGTACAATTAGTCCGTCAGTTACAAAGCGTGGCAGGTCATTTATAAAAGCCAAAAAAAGGGTGTTTCCCAGGGAGGATCCTTGAGGAATACCCACAGTTACATCACCTGTCTCAGACTTAACTTTGTGCCCACCTATTGTAACTTCAACTGTTTGTTTTCTATCTGACAAAAAAGATTTTAACAGTTGGTGAAAATTATTGTTGATGCCGTATTTATTTAATTTAGCTAACAGTAGACTGTTTTCAATAACATCAAAAGCCTTTGTCAAATCACAAAAAATACCAGCTGTTTTGTATTTGTCGTCGATGCAAGTGAGTATCGTGTCTGTGATCTGGTGTGCAGCGGCTGTGGTGGATCTGCCTTTTCTATAAGCGTATTGTCTGTCTGTTAGTAAGTCATTTGTCTCAAAGTGTGTCATAATGCTCATCGATATAATTGATTCAACAATTTTTGAGATGTTTGGGACAATTGTAATTGGTCTATGGCTATCTACTTGAGTTTTGTCCCCTTTCCCTTTATAGACAGGGCATACACGTGTACTTTTAAGGACATCTGGATACGATCCCTTCATAAACATTTCATTTATTAACGTTACTAAAACATGTGATATAACTGGCCAGATTGACAGGAGGATGTTCACAGTTATGTCGTAAATGTCAAGTGTGTTAGCTGTCTTTAGCATCGATTTGAGAACTTTGCTAATACTAGCGTGTGTCACTACGGGTAATGTAAGGTCCGGGACATGTAATTCACATAGGTGTTGATTAAGATACCTGAGCGCTTTCTCATGATCATTTTGGAGCAGAAACTTTGATGCAACGGTAAGGAAATGGTTGTTGAAACGGTCAGGTATCTCAGCAGCTGGTACATCATACCCAAAGAGTAATATAAGTATATTAGAAAAGAGAACCCACTCGTGGCAACATTATGCATCCACCTTATGTCAAATTGAAGGCTAGCTAGCGCCATCTGTGTTTCTTTGAAAATAATTCTACCTATACTATACATACCTACTTATATATACTTATATACTCATACCGTTGTTTGAATGCTAGTTTTCGTTCAATCCCGCACCGATCGAGTGAAATTCCAGTATCCTTACTATTCCTATAATCTGTACATTGGTAAGAGAACAACTGAAACTCCAGAACATCACTAAATCGGCACAAAATTGAACAAAAACTACAAACAACACGCACATTACTCTAGGTATGTCGCCATTTTGTAAATTTGTCAATTTGACATTGACATCAGTGTTGCCAATGCAAATTTTTAGGCGGCCGTGTACATTAGGTAAAAAAGCCGTGTTTATATGGAAAAAGACCAACGGTGGGCGGTGTCACTGCTTAAAAAAGGAAACACTTTTCAATATTTGCCAAATGGTGCTGTTTTAAGGTTTTTAACGTTAATTAAACGTTTGCAAATGGTTACTGGTTATATGGCACATGATATATACGCGGACTATCGCACAGCATTGTAAATTATTATCTATTTGTGTGCAAAACAATTTCATTTCATCTGTTTTTTGCTCACAGAGCAAGAAAGAGGAACAAAACCCAGCCAACATACCGTAGACGCTCTAGCAGTCGAACCATACACTTATTTTTAACAGTCTAATACTCTAAAAGTGAATTTTTTATAAATAAATTAGTCAATTACCGTAGAATTGCGAAAAGCCGTAGAATCTGCTACGGCCACAGGGTCGCAGCCGTAGGCCGTGGATTTTGTAATTTTTCGGCCTGAAAGCCGTAGAACACGGTAATTGCCGTAGCATTGGCAACACTGATTGACATAGACAATATAATCTTTTTTTTTCATAGTAAAAGATATATTTAACAGATGGCAGCACATTCTATGCAAACTGAATCGGAAAAACCACCAAAAGGCAAATGTCCTCCGCCTGATCATACCCCTCGTCGCTTAAACACACATTATGAAGTTTACTCCTTGTACCTATCTCCTCATTAACTATGCGCCATACTTCTTTCGATGGGTTTTTCGCGGTTTTTAATCGTGTGTCTGTATATGAACGACGATCACGCAGGCTAATGAACTTTATTAAATCAGAATAATAACTTATGCATTTGTTTATCATTTCATTCTGTGGGTATTGTATAGGTTTTGATATATTATTGATAGGTTTGATACGATGTAGGAACACTATCAGAATATAGCTTTCACTATCAGCATCATGGCTTTGATTTGCTTTAATTATTATTAAATTCGATAGTAAATTAGTTGAATAGTTTATGGACCTAATCCTGAAAATATGCCATGAATATTATAGGCTCTCTATTCCTCCTAGAATCTGACATCAGAAGTGGGATCCTGTCTAGGATCATATCCATGACATCCATGCTCACATATGTTTTGTTTTTCATGGCATCATCACGAGGACCGCTGCTCCAGCTGCAAAAGAAAAAAGCATCACGATGATGGGGTCATCATCGTGGCCAGCCCTGGTTTGTCTCCAGATAACACGCAAAGAACCATCCAGAAACCATCGAAAACCACGAAAATCCAAGAAGAAGATTTGAAAAGTTTGCGAGGTAACGGCAAAGGCCGAATTAGATTCGTTTGTAAAAAATATAGGTGGGTGGGTAGTTAGATTATAAATCAGTATGGCCGAGCGGTTTTGTTGTAATTTTATTACGTATGTTTTTCGATTATCACTATGCTGCGTAATTCAATCTGAAATGTTTGTAAATTGAAAAGATTCGAGTGTATTTTAATCCAGCTTTCTGTTTTGATCACGACTGGTAGTCAAATTAGTTTTAAAAGTGATACCTACTTAATATGTTCAAGTTGTACATGTTTTTCAAGCAGTCCATGTTGTTAAAATTATCTGAGTTGACCAAATGGTATGACTTGACCCAGTGGTGTGACTTGACCCAGTGGTGTGACTTGGCCCAGTGGTGTGACTTGACCCAATGGGTTGACTTGACACTATGGTGTGAGTTGACCCAATGGTGTGAGTTGACCCGATGGTGTGAGTTGACCCAATGGTGTGAGTTGACCCAATGGTGCGAGTTGACCCAATGGTGTGAGTTGACGCAATGGTGTGAGTTGACGCAATGGTGTGAGTTGACGCAATGGTGTGAGTTGACGCAATGGTGTGAGTTGACGCAATGGTGTGAGTTGACGCAATGGTGTGAGTTGACGCAATGGTGTGAGTTGACGCAATGGTGTGAGTTGACGCAATGGTGTGAGTTGACCCAATGGTGTGAATTGACCCAATGGTCTGAGATGGCGAAATTGACCAATGTTACTTGTCACCATAATGAGAGATGTGGCCGTAGCAATGCTAAAATGTAATACATAGCTTTAAGATGACAGTAAATTACAAAAATATTATATGACTAAAACAATGCTAAGTGGCAGATAATTAGCTATATGATTTGATAATTATTATGAACTGACTAGGTGACCTAACTGACTATATAGTACCCCCTTGGTGTAAAACGGACTTTTTTTAAATGATAAAACCTCCGGTTATGACCAACTGGGCAAGGACAGACTTTATTGTACGGTTGTACCCACTTGGTGTAAAACGGACTTTTTTTAATGATAAAACCTCCGTTTATGGCCAACTGGGCAACGACAGACTTTTTAAGTTTAAATAATTTGAATGACTGTTTATTGTAACTTATGAAACATTGAATTATAAAATTCATAATGTGGCTAATTATGTGTTGCTTGTAAATAAATAAAATAAAAAATTTATATATAAAATTGCTAAATAATATAATAAATGTAAAGTTTTTGGTAGTGTTCGGTATTGCTGTTTGTTATGATTTGGTTTATAATTATTTTGTCAGTTTGTATTTTGATTGATAATATTTTTTATCAGAATCAATGTGATCATTGTCTTCTTTAAATATACTTCGAGAACGAAGTATTTATCAGTATGGCCGTGTTAGAATATTTGACTTTATGTAATCGAAAACTATATGTAAATTAACATTGTTCAGGAAACTTAGAAATAGAAGTTCTCTTTAAAGTGAATGAGTTGCGAGTTGAGTCATGAGTTTGAATCTAAATTATTTAATCTGCATTTCATTTTTACACTTTGCAACATCTATTTAAAAGCAAACCTTTGTTGACAGTATTTGTAGTGTCTGTGCGAACGCGTAGTGGGGGCAGTTGCCTGCCAGCCTTTGTCGGGTGCGGACGTGCGCGCTCCGCATATACTACCTGCCTAGTGAGCAACAGTAAATGTGTACTTATTTAGCAAACCCTACATGTGGCGACGACGGGATCTTATTTTACGTAAGTGCACACTGTATTTTATCTGGTTTTGAAATAAAAACAAAATACAACGTCGGAATTTTGAAATTAAAGCGACGTTGTAAAGTATTATTTCACGCAGCAGAGTAGCGTGTGTTCACGACTATGTTCCCCGAGGGGGTGGTCAGTGATATTCCGAAAACAACGAACAAAGCGAATATCTATTATCTAAAATAACGTTCTATTTTGATTTAAAAGGACAATAACGATAATTCATTATAATTTTATCCACGAGGGCTATCATGGTACTTTCATTTATTTACTATGCATATTTCATTAGTTTTCATGTCAAAAAAACATTGGATTCTTAGTTTGTGCGGTGGTTGACAATCTATAACAGTGATTATTTTTCTTTTCATGAACCACAAACCATGACCATCAAACGCTGGAGGAAAAAGAGGAAAGGGGACACATCAGGACGATAGATGCTATGCTGGGGTCGAGCTCATAAGAATATACCACAAATCGAGCACCTGTTCGAACGATTGCTGCGACCAGACTCCAATCCTAAAGGTCATGTACAATACATTACCATACATGTTTTTATAATAGACTTACGCTCAAGCCATAATCCTACGGAGTAGGCAGAGACTACGACAATGACTATCTCATAATATGAAGTTATTCAAATAGATTGAGGAGTATGTATATCTATGCAAGCCGCTTGATTAGGACCTCGACTTAACAGTCGACGCCGTCTGAGGATCTTACAAAATCCTTTCTTACGAAATCCCAGAATACATAAAATCGTAAGAGTGTCGTGATCGTGACTCTTTCTATGTTACCTACCTACACATAACTCGACGGAGTAGCGATAGGTGCCCTATAGCACTCGCGTACCGTTAAAGGTTAAGCTGAAGGTCAGATACGGTCGGTCGGTCCGTCTGTCAGTCGGTCGATCGGTCGGTCAGTCGGTCGGTCAGTCGGTCGGTCGGTCGGTCGGTCGGTCGGTCGGTTGGTCGGTCGGTTACAGTTGCCGTTAAGGTTAAGGTTAAACAGACAGATACATATTTACGAAGACTACTAATTGTCTGGTTACAATGATTAATACTATAAATTGTAGAAAACAGGCGTATAATAACATCTTGAATATTATAGTGTTATTAATTATAAATATTATGTAACGCTGCGTACGTATAGATACGAGTGAGTAAATCGGTGCAAAACAGTAGCCAATGCTCATAAAATTTAACACAAATACCTACCGGATTACATAAGGTTTCTGCATAGGTATGTCAGTGTAAAACTATTTTGATATTCAATCACAATCAATATTGTTTGTACCTAGTTATCCCTAAGGACTTGTTATAAGGGAGTGACTTGCAAAGTTGCAACTATTTAACAAGGGGGCAAAAAGGGATTTCTTGCAAATTTCCGTTACATCTATACCATACGTCTAACTTAGCGATTCAAGATGAATTCAATTCTAAATACAGTGTTGAATATGCTATATCGTTTGCACCGATCGTTACTGACCTGACTACGTATCAGTATAATACACTTTATACATACTTACCGAATATTAGGTTCCAAGCGCGAGTCACGCTAACTAAAAGGCGATAAGTATAAAGTGCGAAGTAGGTAAAACTACAGTAGTTAAAGGACCATGCAGTGATTAAACTGTTAGTAAAAACTAAAAGGTCAAGCAGATGCATCATACATGCGGGGATATGCAGGGCCATGCAAAGTCATGCAAAATATGCAGCTGCAATAGTAAAAGGACTATTCAATAACTAAGTTGTTAGTAAAAACGGGAAAGTCATGCAGTTACATACAAGGCCATGCAAGGCCATGCAAACCCATGCAAATGCAATGGTGACAGGATCATGCAGTTATTAAACTGTTAGCAAAAGCTAAAGGGTCATGCAATTATAAAATGATATTGGTTAGAGAACCATGCAACTATCAGGTCATTAGCGAAAGCTAAAGTATCATGCAACTATTAAATGATAATAATTATGTGTTATAGAACCATGCAACTATCAAGTTGTTAGCGAAAGCTAAAGGGACATGCAAATATACAATGATATGGGTTACAGAACCATGCAACTATCAAGTTGTTAGCGAAAGCTAAATATCATGCAACTATAAAATGATATGGGTTAAAGAACCATGCAACTATCAAGTTGTTAGCGAAAGCTAAAGTATCATGCAACTATAAAATGATATCATCATCTTATCATCATCGTGTTATAAAACCATGCAACTATCAAGTTGTTAGCAAAAGCTAAAGTATCATGCAACTATAAAATGATATGGGTTACAGAACCAAGCAACTATCAAGTTGTTAGCGAAAGCTAAAGTGTCATACAACTATAAAATCATATGGGTTATAACCTATAGAATCATGCAACTATCAAGTTGTTAGCAAAAGCTAAAGGGTCATAAAAATAAAATAGTTACTGCACTCATATTATATAATTGTACATGAACTATAACAGCAGTTAAATTAAAAGTCCTTAATTGCAGTGGCTGGCGGTTACGCTGAATATTTTAAGTGCCTAAGTGTATGTGCTTATCACAGACTTACTCTCTTGTCCTTACTTCCTTAATATTATAAATCGTAAATTGATACGATCCTGAAGCAGTAACTCTGACCAGTAGTTATCTGAATGAAATGAATAAAAAAAAAAAAAGGAATGGAAAGGATAGGAAAGGAATGAGATGAGATGAGAGGAGATCAAATAGAATCAAATAAATTCGAGTGAAATTAAATGAAATCAAATCAATTCGAAAATTTAATCAAATGAAATGTTAAAATCTTTTCATTGAAAGAATAATGGTCAATTTATAGTCCAAAAGTAATTTTGGGTCGTCATATTGCGTGCATATATTAATGTGACATTAAAACATTATTCGAGCATCCGGTGCACATCCGAGATATTGACGAAGCCTGAGGGGATTGCTTAGTCTCCTTTGACGACATTAATATTATGTTTGGTGCTATTCTAAGCCGGACATTACACGACCATTCATACCTACTTAAAAGTGTCATCATGATACACGAAATGCAAAGGACCAAATAAAAATAAAAAAACTATGTTTATAGTATCGAAACTAATACAGGCCATGAAAATTAGTCAAAACTGGACAATTAACAAGCAGAGACTTTCGGGTTCAAATAATCCTAAATGAGCCATAGGCAAAAAAACTCAATGTAAAACTAAAACTATGGGCTATTAAATGTCTAGAATAAATATATATTGGACATAAATATAAAATAAATAAATAAGAAATGATAAAGATCTATGGAATGTTAGCAAATACTAGAGCTATATTTTATGCTGTCAAATGGAACATATGTACCAATTTAAGTAACGTGACCCAATAGTCACAGTCTTTATGTACTAAAATGCAATGATAAACAGCGAAAACATAGACTAAACACTTAATTCTAAATTTGCAACGAAATTGAACACACAAGACATACAATTATATGCAATAGTCCTGTACCTATACTAGGTTTCTTTTGAACACCTTTTGTTTATTATTCCATAAAGTTCATTGCAGAAACTGGAAACATGAGGCAAGCATTATAGCTATCTAGCCAATAATGATATACTACTCGAAATCTGTCCACAGGTACAAGGAGCACTGAAATTGATTTTGACGCTAAGTGCCATGGACAACGATATTTTACGAAGACATAATCAAAGTTTGTTTGAGTAACAAATTATTTTCGAATGGCCACTCTTTTCAATTTAAGAGCACCACCAATATTGTCCAAAAGAAAATGTTTATATTTTAGCCAGAGAGTAAATCAAGGTATAAGTGATACTTAATGAAAATGTTTTGTGATCAAATCCAATTACCTATTGAAGTAAAAATTGAATAAGGCATATGCCTAATTAGAAATTACGAGTAGTCTTGCTAATACTTTTGTAGTTCAACAGTACACCTTTTCTAGTAACAATTTGCAATCTCACGTTGGTTTAATAAAACCAGCTTAGATAAAATTTATATTTTTAAATTGTTCTACGTACGGTTAAACTTAGTTGGATTTTATATAAGTACCTAACAAAAGTAAACTTAAATCCAAACTTAACAAACGTGACAAAAGTATATAAACTGTACTATCCTACCACAAAGTTTTAAAATTACTTGGAATGGAAGTTGATCGCGATTTGTCAATCTTATCTTGCTGTTTGCTTAACCAACCCTCACTCCTGAAATAACGATCACAGTTCACAGGTCAAGAGGAAAAATGAATTAAGGTTTATTAATTTAATGTAATTAGGTTACAAAATTAATAGTGTTTCATATAAAGTGGGACTAGACTTTAAATTTTAGGCAATAAAACTAAATGTTGTAATAATACAAATTGTAGTTAAAATCTTGAAATATTATAAAAAGGAAAGGGATAGTCTAGACTCTAGAGTAGTAAGCTAAAGTTGAATGTAAATGCCTACTGGGCTCAGTATTGGCAGAGAGTACTATGGGTACTGGAAAGCTTTTATTAACTATTAATGAAATGAAATTAAGCAGTAAGAAACGTAACCTTTAATAATCAAAGATTATCAATCATAACACATTATATTGTTATGTTATAGCGATGTGCATAGTGGAGTTTCTTGCGCCGTTTCTTCTCCCAAGCGAAGCACCTTCCGAAGCGGTGGTAGATTCATATAGAAATATATAAAATATTAAGACAATATAAAATAAATGCAAGCTGTAGTACTACTGACTTTATAATAATAATTATATTCATATGTACCTGTATTGCTTATAGTTTTGATATTAAGTGTAGGTACTGTTACAAAATACATCTTAAATTAAATTAAAATAAAGAAGGGATGTAGTGTCTGTGCGAACGCGTAGTGGGGGCAGTTGCCTGCCAGCCTTTGTCGGGTGCGGACGTGCGCGCTCCGCATATACTACCTGCCTAGTGAGCAACAGTAAATGTGTACTTATTTAGCAAACCCTACAGTATTTAGTAACTTATTTTGATGAATATTGTTGGAATTGTGATATTAATTATACAGTGATAATTACTCTAATTCTGTGATATAATAATTAATGATTAAGTACAGTGAATCCAATTGATATTATTGTGTGTTTCTAAAAATAATATACAAACGACACTGTCGTCTTGTCGCCGATTGTTCCGCGCCAAGAAGTAAACGTGATAGTTACTTGATCAACTAAAAAGTACTTATTTGATTGATAGGTTGTGTTTACCGATATATTATTCATCCTAAAATCATAGTATAATTTGTGAAACAATAATTGTAATTTAAAAAGGATTTAGTACGTTCCCTAATATTGTAAACAAACTCCATTTCCTGGATATACATTTGCCGCCCATTCCGAACCATCGTGAAGTGTGGTAGCAAATGTTATAAAAGATGTGGTTTGTCGAAAAGCGGGACCTTTTGCCATTGAGACCGTCACGCTGCCCAGGTGTAAGTGTTACCCTAAGGTTACCCTAATTATTATTAATTTAAATATAGGAATTTACTAAGTGTTGTGGAACATGTGATCATATTATGATTATGTTGTATTTTGTTGTTCTATGGAGTTTCTTCCTGCTTCTTCTCCATATAGGCCCTATGATTGCCCTATGGCATATAGGGAAACAACTAGCGAAGCAGATTAAATGTCGAGTCAGTGAAATAAAAGATAATTGAGTAAATATTGAGTCAGAGAAATAAAATATAATGAGTGAACTGAAATATTCTCCCGTTTCATTTTAATATCATTATTGTCCTTATATCCACTTCACTATGATCATGGGTTTGTAGGCCTATGTCCCTGTACTTGGGACATATGATGATGATGATGATAACCATGATGATGGTATCATGATAACCTTTCCATTTCTTATTGGGCATCTGGTCCAACATACACAACACACACATACACATGATAAGCTGATGATGATCAACCTGATCATGATAATAACATAATACATGATAGGTTTGATACGATGTAGGAACACTATCAGAATATAGCTTTCACTATCAGCATCATGGCTTTGATTTGCTTTAATTATTATTAAATTCGATAGTAAATTAGTTGAATAGTTTATGGACCTAATCCTGACAATATGCCATGAATATTATAGGCTCTCTATTCCTCCTAGAATCTGACACACGCGTAACTAGTACCCTATATCAGTAGTCAAAGATTACCATATTGACCATAACTTGTGTCATTAACAGAGGCATAAAACACAATAATATTGTACCTTGTTTTTAAAACTCACCATATGAAAAGTTTTAGGAAAAGATCTAAGTGGTTTACAGAAGTTAAATCTCTTATAGAAAGACTAAGAAAAATGCATACCTACAAATGACAATGTCCCATTAAACACCTGAGTTTATGGACCCAGTGAAATACGGCGTGCCTTTGAAATCTCTGCCTGTGATGTTGGGCAGGACCGTTCCATTCTTTTGGCCCAGATTTATGTGTTTTATACTGGCATTCTATAAATGCCGCACTTTTATTAGCCGCGAGACGTTTACTGATTAATAAAGTGTGTGGAAAATTCTAACGATACCGCTTCCTAGAAAATATAACTAAATAGAATAGAGATACAAATACATTTTCTTTTCAATGAGTTCATTATTTTTTTTTATAGTACCTAACCGTCGACACAAAAAGACGGGTGTTTTATGTGTATCATTATCAGGTTGAAGCAGAGATTACTACTTACCTATGCTATGGTCGTTGAAACCTTTGGCTTTGTTGAGTCTATCATGTCATGAATAGGTATCGGAAAGCTTTGTACCCAAGGAACAAGTACAAAGTCTCTGTTTGTACCTATTTCGGGCTAATAAAGATTAGAAAAACGGAAGACACGAAAATAGTGAAATTTCTGGATATTTTCTGAGACTTACCACCGCACGAACGTGGTCAGAATACCTAAGTAGGTGCTTACATATCTTTTTTAGTTTCCTGAAAAATAATCCAACACAGTACTTATAGAATTTTTCTTTTTAGGAAGAGAGCTTTTCGGCTTTACCTGATAAGATAAGATAAGATAACGTTTATTTTTAACTTTTGCTTAAAACTATAACATTAAACGGTAGACCAAAAACGAGGCAAGCCTGATACGCGAGGTCTACGATTGGGTATCCTGGTATCCTTAACAATAAACAAAAAATTAGATGCATTACAAGTTAGATAATTGACAATAAGTTACAGTTACAGTACAATTGAAACAAAGTGAAAGAGTGTTTGTGTGTGTGTGTGTGTGTAGAGGGGGGGGGGGGGGGGGTTGTGTAGGTGTGTGTATGTACCTAGTGTTTACCTACTATTAAAAAATCTAACATAGTTTTTTTTTTTGTTATACAGGGTGTAAAAAGACATCTCCCGAAAACTTTAAGAACATATCACTGAACCTATATAAAAATTAATGGCGCTAACCTTTTAAATTTAAAAAAAATTATCGTGATTATTCCATTTTCTTGCCACGCAATGTAAAGCGTACATCGCTCGGGTGAGCGGGCAGTGACCTTACAGCTGTGTGGCGCGCGACCGTAGCTTGGCGACGAGTTTGATGAGTGCGTTTTACATTGCGGATTTTTGCTATTTTCGAAATGCTTGTGTTTAACAATTAAAATTGTATTGCATTATGTCACTGGTAGGCTTTAATGTTCATAATTGTAGAAATAAAGGCCCGAAAAAAAATTAAATTTGTGAAAATAAAAAAAATAAATTTCAGTGCCAAAGTGTTAGGCATCATGGTCTGAATCCATAGTTTCAGTTTTCGGGAGTAGTCTTTTTACACCCTGTATTATTTCCCATTAGCTGGCGTGTAATAAATAGGTAGTTTTTGACTTGATAGCCAAGTTATACGTTTAACCAAGCCGAAGCATCCGCATTACCGCATGCCGACTCGTGCGTTTCGACATCCATTCTGAATTACAATAAAAGGAATATAAGAATAGGCATGTAGAGCCTATATGCCAATTCTAAACCTTCTCAAAATTGCCCATTGTTTAGCGACATAAAATGATTTGGTTAGTTATCTACACCAACATAACTCTACCTCCAGGTAGTTAACTAACTTCAGCCACGGAATATACAAAGTGTTAAGGAATTAGCGCAAAACCTCATACATACTAAATAATTAGATTGAAACCATAATTTCATTATTTTGATACTTAAAATTTAAAGTTATTTGCATTTTAAGTTTTGAGGCAAAAATGATTTGTTATCATTTCAGCAATGAATGAAAGCGCTAACGTGCTCATGGATACATTTGAATAATCTTGTTTTGGTAGTAAGTAGGGTGAGTGTGAACGTGCGGTGGCTTGTCATCGGGTTCAGTAAATTTTAAATTTTATAACAAAATTATTTCATATTTTTAAAAAAGCTACCTATGTTGAAACTATGATAATTCGATTCTGCTCTCGATTCTAAACAAACTACTTTCTAGTTTTGCGTTAATTCATTAACACGTTGTATAAGTGTACAACTTCAGCCCATTGATTATGTTTAAGTTTAAGCTGAACAACAGAGAGCTTTCATAATACGCACAATAAGCACCTATTTTAGAAATCCATTCAAATATAGGTAGGTACTAATAAAGTAATTAAGTAGTTATAAATTAATCTCGTTTATCGTTAGGCGCAACGCAGACGATGGACATTTTTGCCCGCGAGCACCTGCGGGCACGTTGTCTGTCATGTCTGCACGAGTGAAATCTAAGGATGTTTGCGTAAGTAAAGCACACATATGTAGTAAATTCCATACTGCGCGGCGTGACGTGACCGAGGGACAAATGTCTGTCGTCTGCGTAGCGCCTTATCGTTAATACGTCGTTGAAGCAGTCATTGTCTGTGTCCGTTCCGTATCCGAACGGAATAAGAAGCAGGTTTACTGTTAATTCCATTGTTCGGAACACACCAAACAATGTATTTTCGCCCAATATGGCAAAGTGTGATTATGTCAGCGACTGTGTTTTGTTTTTCAATAATGACCACCGATCGCTTCATGAATTGCAAAGGGCCTAGCGGCGTTGCATTTAGCATTTTAAGTTCTGATGTGCTTTGTATCAATACGAAATCCGGGTGCTTGGTACTCTGGTGTTCTACCTATAATTAAACCTAAACTAAGTACTTAGGTATAGTAGGTATTTTTTTATTCATAAAATGTAAAAGTGTCGGTTAAACCCTACGCAGAACCGAGATGGATCCAAAGTGGGGAGGAGGCTTACATGCATATGCAGACTGCAGTGGGTGGTAACGAGCCGATGATGATGACGATATCATCTTTTTTTGTTAGGCAACAAAAAGAGTAACAATGATTCAGTGTAACATAATTATGGTCAATAGTTCTACAGGGTGAAATTGATATCATTAACATCCTTTTAAACTAAGAGTCTACCCATCAAACTGAACAACTTTTACTATGGGAGCAAATCGATCGGTCGTAGCAAAAAAGAAATTTACTGTTGTGTTGCATACATTTGAGTTGAGTAGGCATTGCAGTTTAGTATGAGAACAGCAGATTTTTTTTTGCTTCGATTGGTTTGCTCCCATAATAAAAAGTTGTTCTGTTTGATGGGTAGAATCTTTGTCTACAAGGATGCTAATGCTATACATATAAATGTCAACTTGTATACGGTTGCGAGGCATGAACCATAAGGTAGCTACTCGCCAGAAAATACAGGCTATAAGAAATGTGGTTCTACCGAAGAATGCTGCGAATTAGTTGGGTTCCACGAGTCACCAATGTGGAAGTTCTTCGATGTGTCAGGAAGTCCCGGGAGATGTTGCAAACCATTAAAAGGAGGAAAGTCGCCTACCTTGGTCATCGCCTACAATGAGCGATACCAACTGCTCCAGACTATAAAGTAGGCTAGAGGGCAAAAGAAACATCGGTGGGCCACAAATGTCATGGTCACAAATGTCATGTTCTCGCGAACCTGAAAGAGTGGACAGACATCGCCAGCGTCGAAGAGCTGTTTCGTTAGAGATAGACAGAGATATGCAGAGCAGACTGGCAGACTGCCAACCTCCAGTAATGGAGAGGAACCTGAAGAAGAAGAACATGAAATCAAATCTTAGCTTTGTTCCTATAACAATCTAACGCTATAGCTTTGGCTATAGCATCTAATCAACTGCTTAGACGTAGCAGCAAACGGGTTAGGGTTACCTAGTTTTCTTGCAAGTATTTATTCTGCTAGGACCTAATACCTAACTACTTATAAGACGTATTATGTAGGTAGCTAAAGCTTGTAAGCTGAAAAAAAAACTCGTCTTGAAAACTGTAACCACGCACCAGGTTTATTTAGTTATCCAAACGTTACCACTGATGTAATGTAACATTAATTATTTCCGTATCGAACCAACTGACACTATTCTGTAGGACCGGTGGGTGTTGCGTCAGCGGAAAGGTTGCGCTTGCGCCGCGGTTACATCAAGTACTGCGCCTCTGTTGTTACTCAATACTGTGGATTAGGGACCACTTAGGGCTCTAGTCTACAACATTTCAGTGTGTGAAAGCATAGGCCTAACTGCAAGGCTAGTACGCCAACCCGCGATAGCCGTGACACGGCTATATCACGTCTTCTATATCATTTGTTCACGAACAAACGAGCGAGATAAAATACTTAATTATGTGATATAGCCGTATCACGGCTATCGCGGGTTGGCGTACTAGCTAGGCTGCAAAATACCTACTTTACTACTGAGACTTTATGCAATGCAACTTTACAACGGGAAAACGTTGGGATGAGGGCAGGGCACCGCAGGACCCGATCGTTGTGGCGATCCTCGGGGTAGGCCGTAGGCCTATGTCCGGCAGTGGACGTCTATCAGCTGCGATGATGATGATGAAGGATACATTATTGACAGATAAGACAGAATAGAAAGAATAAGAATAAATAAAGTAATATATATTTATTGCATGCCTTACGCACTTACAATAGATAGTTACTAAGGTAGCTAAACACAAATTTTATATAAAAAAATAACTTTATAAAGCCGGGTCCGCTGCGCCATGTTATAATGTTTGCAAACATCGTTTTCTAACTTTCCCCTCCCCCGCAGGCGAACGCGGGTGATGTTTTCCGATGCAAATGGATAACATCACCCGCGCTCGCCTGCGGGGGAGGGGAAAGTTAGAAAACAATGTTTGCAAACACGATAACATTGCGCAGCGGACCCCGCTTAAGACATGAGGCAAAAGGTAGGTGACATCAGCTGTAGGTATTGTTCCTAGTCCAGACTCCAGAATAGAGTAGGTATTACCTAAACGCATTGTACCGGGATTCGAACCCAGGCTATTATGGTTTGGCAGTCCAGTGCGGTAACCAGTACACCAACCGGGTGTTCAGATATACCTAGTACCTACCTACTTGGGTAATTAATTAGTAAGTAATTAGTAATTTTAGATTACCCACCTACTTGAATCCACGTGACAATAAAGGCCTTAGGATAGATTCTACATGTGCCACACAACGACACAAAGGAAAGCCTAACTAGAATCTACTAAAATTAGAATGGCTATGAGCTTCGACTTCGGCATGAGCTTGATGATGTTCCGGTAGCTTCGTGGAAATGCCCATTTTCGCGGTAAGTATGCGCGGGTGGCGCGGGCGCGGGCGCAAGACGACGCACGTGGCCTGGGGGGCAGGGCGGCGGGAGGGTGGGTCCGGGAGTCGCTGACCGCGCATGCGCGCCTTGCATAAGGAACCGCCTGTCTTTGTATTCCGGTAAGGTCGCGGGCTCCCCAACTAGCGAGAATGGTGCGAAACTATTCATGTTGACACTTCTCGAGTACCTGTTAACAATAGTCATTTTTTTCGTCATTGTCATATTGATGAGTTGTCGGCCGCGGCGTTCCATGAAAGTATTGAATATTATTACAGGTAAAGAATGTAACCACCCATTTCGGAACATACTTGTTGTCATTGTAAGGTCTGTCTCTAGAAAAGATTGGTCTTGCCCGTGACGGACCCACCATACCCCTAGCCATACCCCTGGTGGTAGGATGGGACCCTAACCATACCCCTATAGTAGTGATGTAGCCATCATGTAGGTACCTGCTTGTACCTACAGGTTTGAGCATTGAGATGTACCAGGAGAACAGAAGTGCACAAGAGGTCATTAAGTATCGACCTTATCTAGTTCGACCTCTTGTACACGTCTGCTCCTAAGTATAGGTAGTAAAGTATAAGATGTTCTTTGAAGATTGCTATAATTATGACTTGTTTTATGACTTACTAGCGGCCCGTCCCGGCTTCGCACGGGTGGACGTCTAATTTTTTCTAGCAATAAATATAGCCTATGTTACTCAGGGTGATTGTAGCTTTCTAATGGTGAAAGAATTTTTGAAATCGGCACAGTAGTTTCTGAGTTTATTCATTACAAACATACAAACATACAAAAATAGGTACAAATCTTTCCTCTTTATAATATTAGTTAGTGACTTATGATTATGAACGAAGATTCATACTGGTTTAAATTTTCTGTACTTCCACACATTACAGGCTACCTCACTCCTTGATTGTATTGACATCGCTTTTATAAACAGAAAGCCTACACAATCTCACGTAGACCTAATCTTTTATTTATATAACATTATTTAAAAAGGTTATAGAATAATCCCCACACATATCCCCGTCACACTGGACAGATTTTTAGTACCAAATAGCCAAAGTACAGCTTTCTAGTACCTACTAAGCGTCTCTGAGCTAAGCCGCGGACAGACGGACGGACGGACGGACAGACGGATGGACGACATGGCGAAACTATAAGGGTTCCTTGTTGATTTCGGAACCCTAAAAACTGACGTCAGAAAGCTATCTATGTTATATTATTTTGAATAGGTAATACTTATTTTTTTTTAGTTTGAGTTTTGATTCGTACAGCTACATTGTTATTCGGGACTTAGTTACGTTCATTGTATTTAGTTATTTAAGTAAGTACATAAAGATTCTTGGCAGTTGACTAGCCTAACTAAACGCAACACGAAGTGCATCCGCAATCTGTATGCAGCAGGGAAGGGTCTCCAACTTCCTGCTGGCCGCGTTCCCGCAACCACTATGGTAATTTAATTGTACAATACAACATAGAATCGGCTTCTGCGTTGACCAGTGATACGGGAAAACCATTTACCTATTGTTAGGTTAATAAATAAGTTTGCTAATTCTGGTTTTACAGGATGTGGTATCCAAGAGGTTTTTCCGATGCGGTTTAATGTTCAAGATCGTCACCCGCCAATGTACGAGTTTAGGATCCACTATACTATAGCGATAGGTACCTGATTAGACTTCTATCCAATAGTGACTATAGGAATCAGGCCGAATCAGGCCTCTTAACCCTGTCATGAATGAGGGTGAAAATCTGCAAAAGGAAAAGAAGCAGACCAAACCTCCCTATTAAGTAGCCCTACTAAGGGAGGTTCGGTCTGCTTCTTTTCCTGCACTTTCTTTTGGCCCTGGCCCCAGTGCATCGTTAGATAATTTTTGCTAACAAATACTAATACTTAATTAAATTTTTTTTACAAAAACATAAAAACCGACTTCAGAAGTAAAAAAGTACAAAATAATATTTCAGCCTATGAATATTTTACGTTCGAATCTATAAGAAAATTAATTTGTTTTGTCGAAGTCGCTGTCAAGCCGGTAGGTACGATTCGCGACAGGGCTTGCAGTAATTTTATGGCTTGGCTTGACACCGACTCCAACAAAACAAATTAATTTTCTTATAGATTCGAACGTAAAATTCATATGCTGAAACTTGATTTGTACTTTTTTACTTCTGAAGTCGGTTTTTATTTTTTTGTAAATTTTTTTTTATTTCATAATTTTTATTGATTAAATATGTTATTTCGACTCACATATCAGTTGTACACGCAAAGGATACATTGAAAAGAAGCAAATGGTTCAATCGCAGACGATTTGCTGTCAACTTTTGAGGAGTTATATCATGTAGCTCCGAAGTGCGTCATCAGATCATCACAATATTAAAATGGGACCACCTCGGGACCTTTCAAACAAGAAAAAAAATTTTAAAATTGGTTCACAATTGACATACATAAAAAAAAATACATACAGCCGAACATAGAACCTCCTCCTTTCTTTGAAGTCGGTTGAAAATGTCAGTAATTAAGTGGGTGTTATATCTTAGTTTGAGTATTATGTTTGCCTCATACTGCAGTTATTAATTAAAAAAGTGGTACCTAATCAATTTTCTTGCACTATTCATAATAGTTTTCTGAAGCATTATAATTACTACCGTCTTTAACTAATCTCAGTCTTAGGGTTGTCCAACCTGTGATTTATTCAAAATGTTGTTATCAGCTTACAAGTACAAAGCTGGTAGGTAATGTACCTAGGTACCTATTGAAAAATAATCATTCATATTTGGAATACGACACGTGTCCTAGATTATTTCACAGTTATGTTCGTAGGTCTGGGTATTCCATGAAGGTACCTCTGTACCTACCTTAAGGGGCATTGACACTCGAGCTGATGTGCTGTGCCAAATGTGAATAATAACTATGTACGGAAAGAGCGACTCATACGTAGGTATTCAGATCCTTGTTCAATTGTACCTATATTGAATACTAATGTTTTTTTTTTAATAAATGTTATATAGTAAAACATTTCTTTTTGGTTTAACACTATCGGAAATATAAAAACATTTCTTATTGGTTTTACATTACCGGAAATATAAGGTTCAATAATAATATAAAATTACAATAATATTACAATTAGATGAAACCATTTTAAGGGGATGATCAGACCATCAAACTGAACATCTTTTTTCTATGAAACAATGTTGAAATCACTGCAATGTATTTATTTTTGCGATTTCCTTATTGGTCTCATAGCGAAAGTTGTTCAGTGTCTGATCATCCTCTTATTATAGTTTCAGCTAAAATAATTTTGTTAGACCTTAAAATACTTAGGGTACCCATCTTAAATAGTAGGTAGCTGACGGTTTTTAAAAAGTGTTTGAATAATCACAGTTTTTTTTGCAAAACATTACCTAGATATCATTTTTATGGTATCTGCCTACCTACCTACCTATTTTTAATTTTGCAATAGCGAAATGGGAAGTTGTAAGTATTTGTGGGTAAAACTTTCATCAAAATCGGTTCAGATGCAGAACCGTAGAGAGAGGGGCGGCAAATGGCCCGGGCGGCACTTTACTAGGGGCGGCAAATTCGGGAAAAATATAGATTGATTGAGCTCTGTCTATAACCAATTCGTAGAGCAGAGAAAAGTCGATATGGCATTCCCACTGTGCCCCCAACGGTGGATCCGCTCTTGGCCCGGGCCGGTTGGTCTCAGTCCGGTCCTGCCCTGTATATCTACCTAAAGGACAACCGCCGCTCTCCCTTGAAAAAATACCTTAAAATTTATAGAACTTTTGACTGAAGTGAAATGTGTAATAAATTATGAGGTTTTATAAAAACGACTCAGATAGTATCATTTATTTTTATTTAACGAGTTATTTAATCATTTATTATTAATAAATTCTAAAAAAGCAGCAACCCCAAAATGGCTGTCAATGTTGTTTAGTAGGAGTTGGTAGGATGTGTTGCAAGCACAGACGTCATAGGTTGCAAGCACAATGTTTTTTTAATATAAAAATGATAAAAACTAATAAATCATTATAAAATAAACTAATGCCTGCAGTTAGTTTCTAGTGTTCCATAGTCCATAATAAAAATAGAAGGATGGTTATAATTTTTTTGGTATTATGTGCCAGATGTCCTTTGTAAGTTCCTCTTCTATTTATTGTTGTGTGTGTGTGTTGTGTAGGCTTTAGTAACAAAAATTAAACAATAGGCGAGTTAGAGGCACCCCAAATAGTTAAAGAATGACTTATTAACGTAAATTTAAATGTTATTATGTTTTAATAGATGGACAAAAAATATTATAATGCATTGCTTATATTAATGGCTCTTATTTGCATAATTTATACGTCAGGTTGTCAGGACATGAACCTGTCGATTAGTCATACGCGTATTATAGGTAGGTATATTATATTATGAACAAACAATCAAGTTACTCATACTGTTTTATTATAAACCATATTACAAGCTATACGCCCGCCCCGTGGTTCCTGTTCCTGGGTTGGCCTCATACCTAATTTCTTCCCATATGTCCTGAAGTGCGATTTTTGAATCTCATTCACTGAGTTCAGCAGTTGAAAATGTCAAAATTACTATGGATATATACATCTTTCTACTGCTGATTTGACTTTCAAAATATCGCACTCCTGAAGTGATTTTTGAAAGTCAAATCAGCAGTAGAAAGATGTATATCTCCATAGTAATTTTGACATTTTCAACTGCTGAACTCAGCGAATGAGATTTATAAATCGCGCTCCTTGGTGTCGTGTCGTGGTGCCCAGTAAGCTGAACGCGCTAAATAATGTCCACTGAATTGGGGAGTTGATTGCATCAAATAGGATATATTTTAGTTTTAACTTCTCAGCAAATAATACGTTTAAAAATAATGCTAAACTTATATTTTCAGTAATTCTGTAGCTTGAATACTATTTTTAATAATAAGAATAAACTTTAAAAAAGTATCGAAACGACAACGAAAAACAATGACGTCACCATTCATGATTTAGTACAACTTTTCATATAAAGCTCTTGTTTTGACGTTTGATAAAGAGTTGCTGATTTGACTAGTTGGAAACTCGCGCTACCGAATCACAATTCACAACTTCTTGTACATTCGGTAGGTATCGCGCTAATGCTCGATCGATGACGTACGTAGATAAGTAGGTTATCTATACCCCCTAGTCCCCCACAACGGATTACCAATAAATAGTTACCCAGGGCAGCACTTTACTAGGGGCGGTAAATTCGGAAAAAATATAGATTGATTGAGCTCTGTCTACAACCAATTGGCTACTTGACAACTATTCAAATCAGCTACTCTTTATCGGACGTCAAAATATGCGCTTTGTATGAAGATTCGTACTAAATATTGAGTTGTGACGTCATCAACATTTTCATTACTTTTTATAGTTTATCTTGTTATTAAAAATAGTTTTCAAGCTAAAAACTCAATGAAAATGGAAGTTTAGCGTTATTTTCTAACCCTTTTTTTATTGAGTAGACAAAAATAAAATATATTGAATGTAGTCAAATACCCAATTCGTAGAGCAGAGAAAAGTCGAGCTCGATTCGCTCGCTCTAAGAAATCCTAAAGAATATTGACGACAGCTAAGATGTGGTGCTAAAAATTTCAAGCTTGTTTCACTGGGTCCATAGCTTTTAGGTTACTTTGCACATGTTTTGTACGTAAAAAGCTCTGGATCCAACCAAAAAGTCGAGCTCGATTAGCTCGCTCATTTTTGCATGGATAAACCAAAATATGTCGGACCGAGTAGTTGTGCTAAGAAATTTCCAGCACGCTTCGTTATTTTTTGGTAGGATAGGATTTATGAGAGAAGAAGGCGGCAAAATCGGTCTGTGCCCCGGGCGATAGAAACCCACGATACGCCACCGCCGCACCGCCCCCTCCTTCTTACAAACCGTACCTTGAACATAAATAGTTGTTCTAGCTGTTAAACTAGTCAAAACACCTAAATATTAAATCAATTTTATTGCTAGTATGTTGGTAGTACCTACGTATAGTCAGGTGGCAACACGCACGGCATGTAAAAAAGTTTAAGTGTTAATAGCAATTGATTCTTGGATTATTTTAGTACCTAGTAATCATAATGTTTCCGGCATTGCTTCTTGGAAAAGAAAAACAATCGAAAAGAAAGAAAAGGAATGCAAAGGTGGAGAGGCATGGGAGTTACTTACCTACTTATTAAGACTGGTTTGTGTCCAAAATTGATAAATAAAAAAAATAATTAATTATTACCCGCCCTTTTTGGCATAGATTATCAATTAGGTAATCCGTTTCCACTACATTTTATCAAAAGTTTGTCGTTTTGCTTCCCACCACTAGATGGCGGTAGTTGTTTAATGCATCAACATGTTTTTTTTATAAAATGTTTCTATTAACTTTTGTTATGTGAATTATTTTAAATATTATGAATTTGATAAATTGTTGATTAAGTTTACGCTAGTATTTCAAAGAAGCTGTGTGGAAGTCCGGTGTGGTAACAGTTATGTTCTATTCTACGCTAGAGGGCGCTACTTTCCACATTGTATGATTATGATTATTTTAGTAACTACCAAAGTCATTAAAAACTTTTCGATGACAAAAGTGCTACAAAATAATGAGTAAGTAATGAAATTACCCTTGCCCCTTTTTTTCTATCAAACTAAAAAAAACTTTTTTCAATTATATGAAGTAGATAATTTGTTACAGGAATGCGATTTTTGAATCTCATACGTTATACTCAGCAGTTGAAAATGCATGGAGATACGCATCTTTTTACTGCTTTTTTGACTTTCAAAAATCAAACTCCTTGAGTATGATTTTTTGATGTCAAATCAGCAGTAGAAAGATGAACGTCTCCATAGTAATATTGACATTTTCAACTGCTGAGGTCACATAATGAGTTTCAAAAATCGCACTCCTGGTGACAGAAGTAAAGTTATAAAGAAAATTTCACAATAAAACTAAAATATCCTAAAACTAAAATATCCAAAACTAAAATATAACAAGACTAAAGGACAAGATTATAGGAAAAATTTATAAAATATGAAACATGAACAAAGGCAGTAAAGTCTAAAAAGTATTGTAGCAAAAAGATTTGTTTTTAGCAGGTCAACAAAATAATAAAATCTTTGTTCGCTGGCTGATTAACTTTGAAGAATATTCGACGATGCCTTTACGTAAATTAAGAAACATAAATTATTATTCTTTTTTATTCTTTTAAGGCGATTCGCCAAATATTTTTTTAGTATTTCGGCCAGAATTTTACAAAAAAAATCGATATAAAATCTCCTTTACTTCATGTAAGGAGATACAATATTAAATTTTATTCTGGCACAAAGAGCAACCAGCTATAAAAGCCATAAGGTATGAAAATGAACTAACCTTTTTTTTTTAATGAGAAGATAAAAATAAAATATGTTGTATGTAGTCAAGTACCCAAGTAAGTTTTTTAAGTCAGTATTGCAAAAATTTAATTTTTCCGTTACACTGAAAAAAATGATCAACCAAACTACTTAGTGTTAAATATAACCAAACAGAAATATAACAAGTGACCTCCCAACTGTTTCGTAGCATATAAACAAACTTTCGGCTATACATACCAACACGTTTTAAACTAAGAGCACAGCATAAGAAAGAGTATCTATTACTAGACTACCCATCAAACTGAAAAACATTTACTATGGGAGCAAACCGGGAGCAACAAAAAAATCTGCTGTCTCATACTAAACTGCAATGCCTACTAGACTCAATTATGCAACAATACTCCCATAGTAAAAGTTGTTCAGTTTGATGGGTAGACTCTTAGTCACCCTGTAGAAGTAATAAAAGGTAACTAGGTACATTTCTCTCTTTAGGACCGTTTTCTTACTGTAGGTACAAGTAGGTACAGTCGGCCGCAATAAGTTGTATACACTTTTGTTCTACGTCGTAGTACTAAAGTGTATACAGGGTGAAATTGATATCATTAGCATCCTTTTAAACTAAGAGTCTACCCATCAAACTGAACAACTTTTACTATGGGAGCAAACCGATCGGAACAAAAACAAAAACCTGCTGTTCCGTACTAAACTGCACCCGCCACCGCTGCCTACTCGATTCAAATGTATGCAACAGCAGATTTTTTTTTGCTCCGATCTGTTTGCTCCCATAGTAAAAGTTGTTCAGTTTGATGGGTAGACTGTTAGTTTAAAAGGATGCTAATAATATCAATTTCACCCTGTATAACTTATTGCGGACGACTGTAGATACCTACCTACACCTCTACGAAACGAGCATACCTACAACTCCTTGGTCAACAATGATGACGAAATTATGATGTTCCCACGGCATAGTAGGTATGCTTCAAAACTCACCTCATGTTTATTCTGTCAGTGACGGACGGCACATAATGAATCTGCCTTATTGTTATGCAACCAATGTCTCCAATTCTTCTTTCAGGTTCCGATTTTAAGCATTCCACTCAAACTGACACATTATTGCCATTGTCGTTACCTACGTATTGCCTAATATTAATAGAGTGTCGTTGACTTCAAATGTCCGCATTATTCTAGGTACGGGTGGTGGGTATACTAATGAGTAGTACAAAGGTGGGTCGTTCCATATGCTAATGGATTAAAAAAGATTTGGAGATAAAACTTTTAGAGCGTTGATTGTGCAGGTTTTATATTCTTAATAATCGAAGATTAAGTTAGATACTCAGGAGTGCGATTTTTGAAACTCATTCGTTGAACTCAGCAGTTGAAAATGTCAAAATTACTATGGAGATATGCATCTTTCTAGCTGATTTGACTTTCAAAAATCATACTCCAACAGAAGTGCGATTTTTGAAAGTCAAATCAGCAGTAGAAAGATGCATATCTCCATAGTAATTTTGACATTTTCAACTACTGAGTTCAAAGTATGAGTTTCAAAAATCGCACCCCAGCCCATCGAACTTAACAACTTTCTCAATGGGATCAATAAAAAAAATCGCGAAAAAAAGATCAGCTGTTCCATACAAAACTGCAAACTTACCTACCTACTCGAGCCTAATGTATCATAATGATCACCATCGTAGGTTACCCTAGGCGCGCCACAGAACTCTATCCTCGGCCTTCCTCATCCAGTCGCTCTAGGATACCTTTCTTATCTCAGGGCGTCCCACACTACGCCTACAAGTTCATGGTCTCCACTCTAGAACTCTGACTCCCTATCATTTGTCAGTTCTTCGACAGATATGACCAGCTCATTGCCACTTTAGCTTGCTAATTTTCTGAACTATGTCAACTACTTTAGTTCTCTGACGTATCACCTCAGTCCTGATGTGATCAGATCACTCAGAGAAACACCCAGCATAGCTTTCCCTAGTCTAATGTATGGCACTGACGATTGTTTTTTTTTGCGATTTCGATATTGGACCCAAGAAAGTTAGTCAGTTTGATGGTCTGATTAAACTCCTTAAAAAACCGTCAGCATAAAAAAGGAACCTGAATATGGTTATCTACCCACTCACATAGGAACATAAATGTTGATTTGATTTAATTTAACACAGCTCCTATCGAGCATAGGTAAATTATGTGGTAATATTACGTCGGTTTAAAAAGCAATCTCATCCAATGATATCTCAATAAACGAACAAAAGTTCAATAAAACTTTCAAAAAGAAAAGGTCCTAAAGAAGTGAAGCGGAGCTCAGACAATAGTCCCGCAGATAGGGCCACTTCAATCATGGAAGAGTTAAAATAAAGCTACGACAATGCGACGACGCGACGCTATAGAAACCCTTTATGCCCGAGCACGAGCAGGTGTACAATATAATGATCTCGGTCAGGGTGAACGATTTAATATTATGGCTCTATCTACTGCGTAAGTGTTATTAAATAAAGGTAGTTTACATAAATCCTCTTATTCCTGTTATTATTGAGTCAAATCAATAAACACAAGGTAGAGCAAAATGTTGGCAATATGTGATGTGATGCGTTTAATAATTCTACTAGGAATAGGAACCTATGTTTTCCTGTACTTACCTGCATATTTACACATTTAAAAAAGTGGCTTTTGGAAATCAAGTTTTGGAACCCTACATAGATCTAAATCTCAAGTTAATTACTAATTGAGATCAAAGTCAACTTTATTTCTTTCTTCTTCAATTGCTCATTTATTGTTGCAAAAAACTTGGAAAGATTCAACTTTTCATTCCCGTTTCAACGCGAATGCTTTGTTTACCGAGTTTCTATCCCAAAACATAACATTTATTTTCTTTGGGAAAAATAAACTAAGAAAAAAAGACTTGTTGTTTAACTTTTTAAATTAAATCAGTTAAAAGCACATTAAAAATTCTACGTATAGCCTTGAGAAGGCGGACATAGCATCAGGTAGTGACACGGCACAAGATAAGATTGTAGGTGTACCTAGGGTTACCAGGGACAGAAGACCTGAAATTAATCAATTTGTGTTCAATAACTTTGTAATTAATTTACGAGTTTGTTAAGAAGTGGCGCTGCGGAAACACCCATTAGCTAACCGCAAGAATAATAACTAAGGAAACTCCGCATTTATAATAAATAATAACCTGTTTACCACCGAGTAAAGTACGACCATTAGTGTAGATGTTTACATTAAGAATAAAGTCTAGAATGTAAATGTGATGTGCTTATAAAATCTAACACTAGAAAACGCAGTTTGTTTCCTAGCACCTTTAAATAAACTGCACTGAAATTTATAAATCGGTTTTTTTTAGGACTTTGGTCTATCAATCTTTCTGATCACTGCAGGTAATAAGTAAAGCCAGGTTCAACAGCGGCGAATATTTTCACAAGCTAGCGAAATAGCGAGCTAGAACGTTAACCTACTGTAAAACACTGCCTTGGAACTTTCAAAGAATATCAAAGAAGATTATAAATACGACAAATAAATAAAGAAGATAGAGACGAGAGGTAGGTAGGTATAAAACATCAGCAGGTACCTAATCGAATTTCCTCCATGGAAAATGGTCAGACAACGCAGCGGTCAAGAAAAAAATAATTTAGAGATCATCAGATTTACGAACAAGTTAATCCTACCGCAGTTTAGAGGCAGTCTCCTAACGCATCAGAGTACGTGGTAACCCTACAGAGCGGAGTCAGTGTGCGGTGTTCCTACTTCCTAGTGCCGGCTGCTACGCTCGACGCGGGAAATGTCAAGGCCGAGCCCGCTCACTTCCTTCGCCTCAACATCAAAGTGATTACCTGTACCACAAGTATCCCTACATAATGAGTGGTTAGTGAATTCATTTTAACTGGAAAAACGCTATAGAGCTACTACTAGGGTTGCCAACCGTCCCGCGAGAGGCGGGACGTCCCGTTTCTAGACCCTTAGAGGATGCGTCCCGCGATAGATGTGTGCGGGACGCCTATTGTCCCGTTTTTTTGGCTAATCTTTCCAGCAGAAGTATTTGTGGAGTCAGTTGACTCAGAAGAAGTTATTTAAAACTTTATTAAGATTCTTTTCTAATTTATGCAGTCTTTTTTAAATGCCAAAGTTCATAGGTGCATGTATTCTTTTTCTTTAACTTCTAATTTCGTGTCAGCATGAGCCATAATATCGCATGACAATTACTCATGCTGTTTGGAAAGAGTAGCCAGTCAGTAATGCTAGTATCGAGGCTGACTGTCCAGGGTGCGCCCAAACGAACTCAGATTTCGTCAAATGCTCTATCTTTGCACCCCTTGGTAGTAAATTTTATGTTTGTAAAATCATACAAAATAAAATATTTATTTTTATTCTTTGCCTCATTGTTTTTTGCCTTATACTAACTGGGTCCCGCTTTTTTGAGCCACGTCCCGCACCTTGATTGCAAATTTCCCGCTAATCTGTGCACTAAGGTTGGCAACCCTAGCTACTACCTAGCAGTTGCTACGAAGTCATCGATTGTTCCATTGGTTCTACAGCGTAATTTTATCAATTTGCGATGCTTACCTACCTAGTTATCGATTTAGTAGTGTTTTTTTTTTCATTACTAACTACGGAAATACGACTGACTACTTTGACTACCTATTAACTGCCTATATGTATGCCACATGGTATGAACACGTTTATGCTCCGAAGAGAAAACCCATAAGACTAGACACTAGACAGGTAATGGCCATAAAAGAGCGTAAAAGAGGTAGAAGACGTCCATCGACCACATGGATGCGAACCGTCTGGAAGGATATGTTGACGACAAAACCATCAAGAGTGACGAAATAGTATCAGGAGGGCTAACCTCATGAGCTTATAAAAAGAATCAAAACACACAAAAAGATGATCTACTTAGTAGGTTTGTAGGTTCAGTCTAAATAGGTATACAGACAAACAACAATCCAAGCACGGACATTTAAGTAAAGACAAGAATAATTGCATGATTATGTATGAATAAACGGCTACAGATGGTATGGAGTAATTTGTTCATCAGTCTCCGATGGCAGGCAGCAGAGCAAAGGGCCTGGCGCGGCGTAACGTAACGACTGGCGACGCCAATGGAGCGCAGTTCCTCCGACCCTTTCTTATTATGAGCCGTGATTTCAGGCCGACAGACTAACGAATACCATGGAGTTTCCAGGACAAGACTATTCATTAAGTATCTAGAAAAGAAAATTAATGTAAAGTTTTTCCAAGGGCTTGTAGCTCGCATTCAAATGTTTTAGCGTAGGTACCTAACGATCTACAGTAAACAAAATAGTACCTAGATCCAATCGGATCCAATCCAATCGCTGTCGTTATCGTTCGAAACCTTTTAGTTCTACAGGAAGCATAACGATCTCTGCATATCATATTCATATTACATAATAGTGATTTCACATAATTCCACCCGTCGGGTATGCATATAAAGAATAAGGAAATAATAAAATTGAATCAAATTGAGACTATCCCCACAAGTCTAAAGTACTTTGTAAGTAGGTAGGTAATAAACAAATATTTGAAACAAAACTTCCGTTTTGTACGGAAATCGGAAGAGAATTTTTAAATATCCTGTATGAGCGAACAAAAAAAAATACGGAAATCTGTTGCGTTTCATGTTCCGGTTCAAATTCAAATATTGGATGAAACTATGTGCAATTGATAAAGATTTTTTAAATCTACCTAATGTGTTTAGTCCTTTTATCCTAAATATCTACTTACTACCTTACTAGTACCTATTTATTAATTAGTCTAGTCTCATGAAGTGATCATTCGATTACCTACACTACAGATCAACCTTATGGTCTCTTATATTATATGTAACTATTCCTACCTACTCACTTCTTCAAATAAAGATTATTTCTATCATTACCGCAACCTATGGACTCCATTTTAGCGTTATACAACGTGTTAATGAATTAACGCAAAACTAGAAAGTAGTTTGTTTAGAATCGATAGCAGAATCGAATTATCATGGTTTCAACATAGGTAAAAATTTTTTTTATTTTAATTAATTTTTTCGTAAAATTTAAAATTTACTAAACCCGATGTCAACCCACCCCATGAGCACTCTCACCCTACTTACTACCAAAACAAGATTATTAAAATGTATCCATAAGTACGTTAGCGCTTTCATTCATTGCTGAAATGATAACAAATAATTTTTGCCTCTGAACTTAAAATGCGAATAACTTTAAATTTTAACAATCAAAATAATGAAATAATTCTTTCAATCAAATTATTTTGTTATAAATCAGTTGGGGTGTATGAGGTTTTGTGTTAATTTATTAACACGTTGTATACGCAACGCAGCTCTCATTTAATTTAGTTAACGTAATTTACAAATTTATTGTTACCTATAGGTACCACGTAGGGTACCACAGAAAAAAAAAACCGTGGGGATTCATATCCGAAACGTCGGAATCTCAATGCATGCTTGGCAAAAGCCTGGGTTAATGTATCCATAATAATTAATTATTAACAAATTCTCAATATCTGTCTTTTACCTGTTAATATGTAGGTAATCATAAAAATCAAGGTACCAATGTTGCTTTCAATAATTTAATCTAAATACCTAACATTTTATCATTTATTTCGAGGAAATTTCTTCTGAAACTGTCATCTAATTTGGAGGCCAAGAAAATGTAATATAACAGCGACTCTATACTTCCTTAGGAGACGTGCCAGGCTGTTTTCGTGGTCGTTGGAGCGTCAAGTGCGTCCAACGCATACACTTTCCCACCGAGGCCGAACCTTCGCCGTCACCAGAACCTATTATTAGGTAGGTATACAGGGTGTAAGGAAAAGTATCATAAAATAAAATAACCTTTAAACTACAAACTCTACCCCCATCAAAATGCTACACGACTCAAATGTATGAGACAGCTGATTTTTTTTGGCTCTGACAGGTTTGCTCCCATAGCAAAAGTTGTTCAGTTTGATGGGTAGAGTGGGTATGTGGTTTAAAGGTTAATTATACTTTTCTTTACACTCTGTATAACTAATAATATAACTAGCAACATTACGAATTGAGATACCTACTGTAGGTATTTTATATTCAGAAAATGAAGACGTTAAGACATCTTTATAGACCAATTAATAAAAGTTACCTATTTCTAGGCGAAAACTGAAGCTACCGGTAAAGTCCCTTGTTAAATAATGAAATGAAATGACAACACAATAGACACTCATTCAAATGAGGAAACCACAAACAGTATAAAACCGCAGCGTGAGGATCATGTAACGTAAATGGAATGTTAAATGTCTGCTCATGTAGTCACTGGAAGAGTGTCTAAAACTCGCAGAAAGAGCATCTATTTAGTTTTCCAATTTCCAGCTCGTTTCCCCACTGGCGTGGATTGCATCACTTGCGTGCAACGCGCGATCATCGAAGCGCAGTGTTACACAGCGAGAGTGCATTCTCAGCTATCTAAATGACAGACAATGACAGAGCATCCCCGCTTTCCAAGTTCATTGACAATGAAAGTGTTGTGCATGCGTGAAAACTCGCGCCAATTAGAAGCGCGGGAGCGTGGTGGTGCGCGGGCGCCGCGGTTGTTGCACGACGATGCCGACGCGACGCGGCCGGCTGCGCGCGCCTCACTGCCAAGGCCGCGTGCTTTCTCCACGATCTACAAGTTACGTGGCACTCGAGACTGTAACGATTACTAATCTGATGTAATTGGAATTTGTTTTGCTTTTAGTTAAATAGTCGTTTGTTTAACACTTAATTTATATTCCAACGATGAAGGTTGCTCTTACAATGTTCCCGGTCACACCTGCTGTGGTTTATAGAGAGTTCAATTCAAAGAAATATGTATATAGATAATTTAATAAAACTGATGTAGAGCATTACCTATCTACCAACTTTAAAGAACCTGTCGCCTGTTTTATTAAAAATAATATAAATAAAGGTTAGGATACAGGCGTAGCGTACTATGAGGAACGAAACACCCTTAGGTACCTCTGAATGAATAAAAGTGTCATACATAATAATATCTAATGGCACAAACTGTAACGACCGTAGCCTTCGATACCACTTATTCGTCTTTTCCTTATAAATAAATCACAATAAATTCATTTAATCACTATGTACCGGCAGACAGGTAAGAAGCAAGTAAATAAAATGCTCATGAACTTTGTTCTGATTATATAATTGTGGGATTTTATGACTCTATTTATAGCTTTATTATGCAGTAGTGTAAAGGCAGGTCTAATGAAGGATGATTACTGGTTGGTCTTGACCTAAAGACATGTCACACCCGCATTCGTCGCTTCCGCGTCGGTTAAGATTACAACAGTCATTTCTGTAAACAATCCGTGTTCCGGATACCATGCTTGGAGGAGCGGAATAAATGCTTCTCGAACCATGTGATTGCTTCTTTCTTACATCCCATCATATTTATACATTTTTACATTGTATCTGAATAGCAACAGATTGGATTGACAAACTCCTTACCTAAGAACTAATAATAAATTACCAAAACCAAATATCCTCAGTCAGTGTCAGAATAAATACAGGAGTGCTATTTTTGAATCTCATTCGCTGAGTTCAGCCGTTGAGAATGTCAAAATTACTATGGAGACACGCGTCTTTCTACTGCTGATTTGACTTTCAAAAATCGCACTCCTGAAGTATGATTTTTGAAAGTTAAATCAGAATAAGAAAGATGCATATCCATGGTAATTTAGACATTATCAACTGCTGAACTCAGCGAATGAGATTCAAAAATTGCACTCCTGAACAGAAATCTAGGTTTGAAGCAAATGTGCAGAAGCAACTAGGAGTGCAATTTTTGAAACTCATTCGCTGAGCTCAGCAGTTGAAAATGTCAAAATTACTATGGAGATATGCATCTTTCTACTGCTGATTTGACTTTCAAAAATCATATTCAGGAGTGCGATTTTTGAAACTCATTCAATGAACTCGGCAGTTGTAAATGTCTAAATTACTATGGAGATACGCATCTTTCTACTGTTGATTTGTCATTCAAAAAACATACTCCAGGAGTGCGATTTTTGAAACTCAAATCAGCAGTAGAAAGATGCATATCTCCACAGTAATTTTGACATTTTCAACTGCTGAACTCAGCGAATGAGATTCAAAAATCGCACTCCAGGACCACACAAGATTTTGTTACCTTAATGTTCAGCTATGGAAAGAAACAAGACACCACCGATGCAATTAGGTATATTGTGTTTCCTTCCGTCTTGGTAAAACCGTTTACAATCTGGGATTTCCTTTCTAGATGAAACAATATTATGTTTATCTATCTACCTACTTTAATGAATAACTCATCTTGTAAGGAAAATGCTGAGTAAAATGACCATCTCAATTAAAGAAGCCGCAAATAATATTACCTACAAATACTGTTGAATACCTAAGAAAATACATTAGCAGTAGAATTATAGGTATTGGTAAATAACCTATCAGTATTTAATTGAATGTTCTTAGATTAAAGGAAGTTTCCCTAAAACCCGACCTCATCAGAAGTCAAGGCTTTGACGTCAGAAATTGCTTAACTCTCGGAGAGGAGAGGAAAAAAATAATTGAAACTAGCCGTAGTTAGTCGTGTGTGACTGTCCTTTCAAAATGTTCACGTAATGGTCTGTTCCAATAGGTCAGCTTTAAGAGTAACATAACATAGGACAAAACTGACCTGCAATCATTAATTTCTTCATAAATCAAACCAAACTCATAATCAGAATAAGTATCATAAATTCATAACTGCATAAGACAACATGCAATGTTAAGCTTATTATTATCAACGAATATTCTATGCTGAAACTTTAAATAAGATAATGAAACCTGTAAAAAGCAATATTTACACACCCATAAAATCTGGTTGGTATCTAGTTGTATTACATGGTCTAACTAAGTAGGTTGAAGCTAAGGTTGAAGCATTTCTTTCCTCCGCAAAACATACATTTTTGTTATACTTTATATTTTACTTACTTTATTCTACAAATTTGTTTGTTTAATACACTGTCGAGTCGTAAGTTTAAGTATAAAATTGTTAATTTTCTCTGCATATTTATTTACCTATTAATTGACTCCTTATTACTTTCTAAGTTTAATAATTTTTCTATGTTTAAATGGCTAAGCTATGAGGGTAAGTTAAGGACAAATGTCAGGTTGCAAAATGTCGTTGTTAGGCCTGCGTTAAGTCCACGATCTAATTGAAGAGCGTTGAACCGGGAAACGTCTAACCAACTCAGTAGTATTCCTATCATTCGACGTAAATTCCGGAACCTACTGCTACTGCGCATTTATACTGGACGTTTACTAAGACGTTTGCATGCCTGTTAACATTTATGTATTAACGCAATTAAAATGAATGTATAAATTAGACAGGTAGTTAGGTACTTTAATAAAATTAGATTTAGAGCTAATCTTATTCTTATAACCGCGGAAATTCTAATTTCTATAAGAAACTCTCAATCTAAAGAATTTCCTTCAACTGTAAACAAAGAACGAGACCTAAAAAATTTATGTAGTCTCAAATTTTACACTATAACTAGGTACACTGATATTAAACAATACAATAATCTTTAATCTATAAGATAATTGGCAAAGTAAAATGTTTTGCTGCTATCTTCAGATTTTTTTATCCGAATGGAATTTTGTTGGTTTTTAACATAAATAGAATAATCTATTGAACGTGATACTGCTGCCAAAGAATACTAGTACTTTCCTACTATCAGTTGCGATGATAAGGTAAATGAACCATGATATAATAATACTTTAATCTAACTGAAGGATGCAAAACAAAATAATATAGCAGCACGTTACAAGCACGATTAAGAATCAAGAAATACCTTCGCATCTTCGTTGAGAAGTAGTTACTTATTATTATCTAGGTACATATCATGATATGAACGGCTAATATTCGACTAGTCTAGATGCTATGACCACAGCTATGACTATGATGCAAGCGTTGGCAAACGGTAGGCGTTTCTGTACCTACCGACTGCTTCCGTATCATATTTGACTTGTCTGCCATATCCCACACGTAGTACACCCAAACCTGCTAATTTATGACGTGTCTGATAGTTAAAGCAAACAGAAAAACTCTTCCGTTGTCGATTACTCGTGTTTGTATTTCCTATTTCTTTGTATTTATTGAACAAATTTAAAACCTGACTTTTGTCGCTCAAACTGTAGGTACGTATTTTTTTAGAGTAAAAACAATTTTAAAAGGCTCTTATGAACATTGTTGGTTCAATTTGCATTTTAAAAATAATCACATTCGAAACATTGTGAAACACTTTTACTTCCCATACGGTCTCCGTTGAATTCATGCAGCTTTACGTAGATTATTACAGATTGAATAGAGTTTTGTTCCGATACTTATACAAAACTGTATTGTTGGTTTTAAGAAGCACGCGTATTTACAAATCGCGAATGATACAACGCGTCACTGGGCGTGTTTACGCAGCACATTTTATCTATTCACAAAGCATGCGTTATTGCGCTTCGGTGCACGGAACATCCTAGGTATAAAGCATAAAAAGTGCTGCATAATACGCGTGAGTCGGACACCCACGTCGCAAATTCCTGTACATTATCTCGGCAATCCCACGGGCTCATGTGACGTATAGAAGCCAACTACTGGGCGGTGCTCTGTTGCCGAGATTTAATTTTTGTTTAAAAATACATTCTTCCCAGCTGACCACGCATAAAGCGACGCGTTTTTGATCTTCATGGTTCTGTGTAGACCGACAGCACCTGAGAACGAAGAAAAAAGCAAGAAGCTGTCATGCCGCATGGAAACACCGCTGGATTCAAGATAAGTAATTACTGTGAGTAGGTAGGTAATAATGTATGCAGCATTATAAAAAAACTAATAAATATTGCGATAAAATGTAAGCCGCAAAACCGGCTACTCTGCTATGAAAGTGCAACGTAATAGATACTTTTATACCGCGGTTATTTCATTAGCGCCACAACTACATAATCCGATGCTCGATCGTAAACCACGCTCATCATAACAAGATAAAATGTATGCTTTGTTATGATTACGGACCACCAGGCAGGCGGTCTCAAATTCTCCCCCGCGAAGACTCGCTCCAATCTCTGCTTAGGCACCTACATTTGTATTTTGTTAAATATTTTTTTATTTTTAAACGCAGTAAACAGGAGTGCACCACATGTGCGACCACCTGACCTTTCTTAAGTTTTCCCACGATGAGCATCACCAAGTCCTCGTAACAAAAACGTGCACGTTAACGTTATGATTCCACAGGATTATCAACTATAACTCGTAGAAAACGTAAGCGAGTAGCAGGTTTTTTTCGGGAGCAAATGTCTCGGGTGCAGCGAGGCTTAAAGCTTTTTCTGTTTACTCAAATGATCTGGTGATTGTTTTTTAATTTATTTTGTCGCTCAACGATGTCATGTGGTTTCAATCAGAGCCCGTCGAGGCTTTTAACTTTTTTCTATCGATTATCGGTGGGTTAGTTAATAAGTGAAAGTATTTTATTATAAAGCGTTAAAAACGTAATTCAATTTACAAAGAAAATGCAATTTTGGTCAAATGTACAAAAGTTGTATGCTACGAAATCGTGTAGACAGCTACGAGCGCCAGTACAAAAGACATCAACGTAACCGTTTTTTTTTCGATACAATATTTTTTATTATGACGTAACCTACCTATGTATTTACGGCTACTTTTGTTGTAGAGTACGCACGGCGACAGATCAACCTACCCATAGTTCGACCTTATGTCCATGTGCATAGAGTTCAACTATGGGTAGGTTGATCTGTCGCCGTGTGTACATACCACTGGCTACTATCTACACTAATATTATAAAGAGGAAAGATTTGTACCTATTTTTGTATGTTTGTATGTTTGTAATGAATAGGCTCAAAAAGTACTGGGCCGATTTAAAAAATTCTTTCACCATTAGAAAGCTGCATTCACCCTGAGTAACATAGGCTATATTTATTGCTAGAAAAGATTAGACGTCCACCCGTGCGAAGCCGGGACGGGCCGCTAGTCAGTTATATTTTGTATAGCTTAAGCTACGGTGACAATATGGTGACAAAATGTAGGATCAGGTCAGTTACGTCCTTTTCCCCGAACGTCCATCGCCCGAATTCCTTGTACGACCTTTTCCCCGAACGGACATTGCCTAGTACGTCCATTTACTTGTAAGGACATTTCCCCTTACGTCCCTTTCCTTTTATGGACATTTCCCCTTAGTACATTTTTTGTACTAAAATAAAATGTAGAGTACTTACCTAAGTACTTTATATTTTGACGCAAGTACTAAGCGTGAAAGAATTCATTATTGCACAGTGATACTTGATGTCTGATTAAATTCGTACATTCTTTTTAAGAATAACAGTTATACCTACAAACTCTGTATTCATGTCAGTTGTTTCCCCAAAATTATTAGAAATAAATATTGCCATTCCTAATAGGCATTTGAGTAACATAAACTGTTAATTTGCCTCTCATTGAAGCTACGTAGCCCCACCAAAGGGTTGAATAGCAAATAATGGAATGACCGTCAATGCAGAGTCAATGGGACGTCAACCCCGGGCATCCCGCAGAGCTGTTGCGTGCGCCCGCGCCCCTATCCTAGCATCTGTCGCCCTGTTGATCTATAAAAAGGGAGTGCAGGTTTTATTTGTTGAACATTTTGCATCGTTTAGGATCAGGACATTTTGAACGAATACGTAATTATGAATCTAAATGAAAATTAGTAGGTAATAGAAAACCTACTGGTTAATATTTGCATGCATGTTAATGGCTGATTTAGGAGATCCTCTTCTTCTACAGACCACCTGTATGATTTTTTGTACCCTGATCAATTGCAAATAAAGATTACTTTACTTTACTTTAACCTTAGACTAATACTTTAACGTATGGAATACCTGAAAAAGAACCATTTATTTTATTTCCCAGAATATGATACGTACCCACCCACAAAAGTTCACTAACATAAATTACAAATCCAACATATTCTGCCAATAACAGCGCAAAATATTAATAACTTTACAATCTCAATTAATATTCCACTATAATAGTAAAATTACAAATTAAATCATCATCCAAAACATTAACGTTTTTTTCAGAATAGTATCTACATTAGAACAGAAAACTGTAACTGAAGTGTAGTGTAGGGTGTTCGGGAAACAGTTGCAATACTTTAAGTGTAAGGGGTGATTGCACCCATGATACTCAACAACTTTTCCTAAGATACCTATATACAGGGTGGTCCAAATAGTGACGTCAACAATTTTTTTTTAAATTCCTCTCACCTGGGGGTATCCAAAAATACCCCATGTATGTTCCGCGATTTTTTGTAGTTTAGAAGTTATGAATTTTTAAAGGTATTTTTGAGAATTTTCTACCAGAGCGGCTTAAAACTGTCATAACTTTTTTCATAGCATGAATTTTTTAAATTTTATTTTTGTAACATGATTGTCTGAAAACACTCTTTTACACGTAAAATAATCAGCAACACAACATCCACACAAGCTACCGAAAAAAGGGTCCAAACTGAAAACTTTAGGTTTGAGTTGCACGGAGCAAAATTTTCAAAGTTCTCTTAAAAATACAAAATGGAAGTTCCATAGGTTAAAACTAATTTTAAAAACTTCGGTGATTATTCAACTTACCATGCAAGAAATAATAAGTGGTTCTTAATAGGCCATTTTACGCTGGAATCGGCATCCAAAGTTAATTAGGTAGAAAATCCGCTAAGAAAAAATGTTGTTCCAAAAAATAGTTTTAGCAATATTTTTTATTCTTATGGCTAACATTAGTCGAATATTGTCAAAAACATTTAAATAAACTGAAATTCAACGATCAGTGACGCATTTTTGTTAGTGACTAAATCATGGTATTTTTGTGTTATCTTAAAATGTTTCACTGGTCGTTGAATTTTAGTTTATTTAAATGTTTTTGAAAATATTCGACTAATGTTAGCCATAAGAATAAAAAATATTGCTAAAACTATTTTTTGGAACAACATTTTTTCTTAGCGGATTTTCTACCTAATTAACTTTGGATGCCGATTCCAGCGTAAAATGGCCTATTAAGAACCACTTATTATTTCTTGTATGGTAAGTTGAATTATCACCGAAGTTTTTAAAATTAGTTTTAACCTATGGAACTTCCATTTTGTATTTTTAAGAGAACTTTGAAAATTTTGTTCCGTGCAACTCAAACCTAAAGTTTTCAGTTCGGGCCCTTTTTTCGGTAGCTTGTGTGGATGTTGTGTTGCTGATTATTTTACGTGTAAAAGAGTGTTTTCAGACAATCATGTTACAAAAATAAAATTTAAAAAATTCATGCTATGAAAAAAGTTATGACAGTTTTAAGCCGCTCTGGTAGAAAATTCTCAAAAATACCTTTAAAAATTCATAACTTCTAAACTACAAAAAATCGCGGAACATACATGGGGTATTTTTGGATACCCCCAGGTGTGAGGAATCTAAAAAAAAATTGTTGACGTCACTATTTGGACCACCCTGTATAGGAAATTCGCAAAAAAATTGTTGACTTTCCATACTTAAATGCAATCAACTGACCGAAAGTTTGTATGAAAAGGCGAAAAAAAATGCAAATTTCCTACAGGTTTCTCAGGGAATGTTGTTCAGAAGGTATCATAGTATATTCGTTACTATTGCTTTTTAAACACCCTGTTGTGTTAGGTGAACTCACCCTATTTCTGTTTGTTTGTTTTTCGAGCATCACGCAAAAACGAATGGACCAATTTTGATGACGTTTTGTGAACAAAAAGATTTGATTGAATTGAAGACTTTATAGTCTAAACTATTATAAAACTGTAACAGAAAAGTGTCTGTACATTGAAGATATTTACAAAAAAAAGATTACGACATGGTTTTTACCTGTCCCAGATTCCAAATCACCAATTTTTGGATTTTTTGTCTGTCTGTTTGTTTGTTTGTTTGTTTGTTTGGGTGTTTGTTTGTTCGAGTATCACGCAAAAACTACTGAACCGATTTTGATGAAACTTTTTTTTTTGATAGCTTGTCATCTGACTTAAAATCTGGTATATAATTTATGCGGACGAAGTCGCGGGTAAAAGCTCGTATATTATATTTTAACTCGTTTCGATGACGGGGACTTGGCCCTGTACTCGAAATTTCGATTAAAAAAAAATGAATAAAAAAAAATATGAATCGATGTTCGATTTATCGTAATATCGTCATTGTTTCGGTCCGCACTTCATTGTAATATAGTTGACATTGGAACGAAAACGTTCACGCAATTGCGAAGTTCGAATGTGTGGGTAGAGGCCCAGTATCTAGTAATAGATACTCTTTCTTATACTGTGAACTTCCCACTTTGCACTGGGCCACAGTCTGGGGCCCAGTGCAAAGTGGGAAGTCGCGACCATAAACTAGTGGAATATAAAGGAGACATTCATTTACACGAGAGAACCAATTCACATGTTCAGTTTGCGTTTAGACAGTATTTTTGTCACCGCACCCTTAGGGCTCTAACAGACGAGCGACAGTTTTCTGCGACAGCTCGCGACACGACAGGGTCGCGCGACCGTCGCGCGACCGTCGTGCGACTGTCGCGCGACCGTGCCGTAGGCATAGTCTGAGAGCACAAGTCTTGTTCTTGAGAGATTTCAGTTTGAAGAAAACGGAGGCTAAAAAATAACATGGTTGATATTTCTGGTAGTTAAGTATAAGTTTATATAAGTTTTTCGTAGATTTTGGTTTCTTTAGATAGAAATAATAATATATCTTATATCTTCTTTAATAGATAATTCAGAATTGATTATCTTCATCATCAAGTCCATAAAATATTACAGACTGGTGAAAATAGGGCAATTATAATATACATTATATAGTTATAATAATAATACTTAGCACAACACTAATAATTATAACACATAATATTATACACATAAATATTTATAAATACGTATACAGGGTGTAACAAAACACCCTAGTAATACTTTAGGGGGTGCTTCAGACCATCAAACTGAACAACTTTCACTATGGAGCCAACATCGAAATCGCGAAAAAAAATCAGCTCTTTCATACAAAACTGCAGTACCGTCTCGACTCAAATGTATGGGACGGCAGATTTTTTTTATTTTTTCTCGACATTGGCTCCATAGTGAAAGTTGTTCAGATTGATGGTCTGAAGCACCCCCTTAAGTATTACTAGGGTGTTTTGTTACATCCTGTATAGGGTCCTTCTTAATATGCTGACACTTTTTTAAGGGGATGATCAGACCGTCAAACTGAACAACTTCCTCTATGGGACCAACATCGAAATCGCGAAAAAAAATCATCACTTCCATACAAAACTGCAAACCTACTCGGAGCCAAACGTATGGGACAACTGTTTTTTTTTCGCGATTTCGATGTTGATTCCATAGAGAAAGTTGTTCAGTTTCATAGTCTGGTCATCGCCTTAAAAAAGTGTCAGCATATTAAGAAGGACCCTGTATATAGGATGTTACAAACTACTGTAATATAAAAAAACTGTTTTGGATATGGACGTCTATCTCTCAGACTATACAACACTACGTCACGGTCTTCAACTGTCGCGCGACCCTGTCGCGAACTGTCGCAGAGTACTGTCGCTGGTCTGTAAGAGCCCTTACCAACTACAAGTTTTTAAAATATTTCTAATAAAATAATAATTAAACAAACATCAAGGACAAAGTTTGTCACTGTCGGGTCGTCGAGTCGATTACCAACTCAGGAAATAAATTAAGTAGATATTACCCGATTTGTATTCTGTCAAGGAAGCAGAGCTGCGCAGCCGCCGGCGAGTGGTGACGTCACCGCCAGAATTAAACCCATTCCGAGAATTGAACCCGTTGTATGTCAGTGCACTTGTCCTGATCGACGGCACACGTGTGGACACATCACTTTGTAATCCGTGTGCTGTAAAATGTTGTAGGAATAATTATATAATCTTACGTAAATAAATATCGATCGCTTATAGGTAGGTACCTATTCTAGAATAGCTTGAACTGCAATGATCTCTGGAACACTTATTACATTACCTACCTATTGTATAATATAATAAAAAAAAACGATTATTACCTACCCAATCTCTGATCGTATATCGATCTTCGTTCATCGTTTCATTAGAGAAGGAGAGAGTGCATCTATGCTTAGCGCGTAGGTACATTTATGTAAGCATTTATGCACTTCAAAATATCCTGCATAGCTTAGATCAAAGTAAAATTAATGGATAGGCCTTTTCAAACCAGAAAAATGAGGCAAAACAATTGACAGTTTTACTTCAAATATGTACCGAGATGACAGACCAAGTGCCCTAGTTTGTATTGAAGTGTGCTGGCCTACCTATCCATTAATTTTACTTTGATCTAAGCTGCATAGCATACCTGATGCTTTTCTGTAAAGATTAGCAGTCGCCGTAATCGAAAACGACTAGTAATCCATCATCAACGTCATCATTATTACCTACACAGTACACACACACTGAAAACGAGATCAAAAATGTCATACACACAATATAATAATGTACAATAAATCAATGACCATATTTGGCGAAGACTAAGTATGTTTATGGTACTTAGTTCCTTTACTTCTTATGTACATAATATCTTTAAGTACATCTTTAGGTATATGTATTTAAGTATAAAAAAAAGGTTGAAGTAGTTATTACTTATACACAAAGTACACGAATAAAGTACATAAATATTTTAACAAAAAAATAGGTAGGTACATCTAATTCTAATCCTTGAGTTATCTGAAAAAAGATGAGGTACAAGAAGCAAGCATGCACAGCACAGCACAGCATACAAGCACAGAATAAAACCGGTCAAGTGCGAGACGGGCTACTCGCGCACCGAGGCGAGGGTTCCGTACCACACCACCACAGAACACAACATTATTAAATTAGAAAAAAAAAAATTGTCTGGGACCTTTAGCGCAAGACCGACTCACACTTGGCAGGTTTTTAGTATTTGTTGTTATTCTGTAGAGTTTGCTCTATAATCACAGTAAGTTTGACGCTTGTATGTATTACCATTTTTACGATAGAGCGTGAAGAAAAAACGTTGATAAAAACTTGTTTCTTGTTGAGAACCTCCCTTAATTTTTAACTTTTTGAAATTTTTATTACTTCTTAACAAATCCGCCGTAATAACGCATAATCTGAGAAAATTTCAACTATCTAGCTATTACGGTTCAAAAGTTACAGCCCTAAATATGTAGGACAGACGGACGGACGGACAGACGGACAGACGGACAGACGGACGGACGGACGGACAACGTAGGCTTAGTAATAGGGTCCCGTTTTTACCCTTTGGGTACGGAACCCTAATAAAATAGTACTTAGTACTTACAGTACAGATTGATCGATCGATAGGATCATAGGTAATCAACATTTGGTTTATTTCATATTGTTTTCCACTTTTTATATTCAAATAGGTACAAACCCGACGAGACCAATTTGTACGAATACATAAAAAAAACAAATCTTGTTCAGATAATAATTATGTAACAGAAACATTTAAATATTTATTCATAATTATAAAAGTACCTAATAAAACAAATGTACTAAGGATGCCTAACATAAGGTACAGAAAAAAAAAATTAACAACTATAAAATTGATTAAATAAAGGTATGCTATGAGTAAGTATAAAATAAACTATTATAAAACTGTAACAGAAGTGTGTCTGTACATTGAAGATATTAACAAAAAAAAATTACGACATGGTTTTTACCCGTCCCTGATTCCAAATCACCAATTTTTGGATTTTTTGTCTGTCTGTTTGTTTGTTTGTTTATTTGTTTGTTTGTTTGTTTGTACGTTTGTTTGGGTGTTTGTTTGTTCGAGTATCACGCAAAAACTACTGAACTGATTTTGATGAAACTTTCTTTGTTTGATAGCTTATCATCAGACTTAAAATCTAGTAAGTATATAATTTATGCGGACGAAGTCGCGGGTAAAAGCTCGTACTTATTAAAATCAAATTTTTATGATACCGTAAATAGAACAATATAGGCAACGCGTAAACGTAAGTAGCTATTATTAATTTTGTGGTAGCACCTCATTCCGACTGCACCCATAATAAAATAATATATTAATACCGCCCGCCCGCTCTCCCGTGGTCTCCACATCAAACTTGTAGACTGTACACATTGGCGTAAACCTCTTATTGGTTGTGTCTATTTGTATATAGGATAGCTAATGATTAAATAGTTAGTTTAAATGAAAATATCTATAAGGAAAGAACGTGTACACACGGCGACACATGAAGCTACAAAAACCAAAATAAGCTGGCCGCGCGTAGGCACCTAATGTATAACGTCGCACGGCCAGCTTATGTTTGTTTTGCGTAGCTTGATGTGTCGCCGTGTGTACATAATAATTTTAACGTATTGTAAAATATCTACCTTACTAATAATATTAACAAATGAAAACTTTGAGCTGTTGACTTTTGAGTGCAACAGAATCAAAGTACCTACCTAATAAACTGCACGTAAAATTATGTAAAAAGTAAATCTTTTTTTAAAACATAATACGATTTATAGGTACCTAGTACGAGTTTTATTTTAAGAAGGGTTTGTTTTTTATGTATGTGCTTGCATGTGTAAGCACCCTAAACTAAAGCGGAAGACCTCACGCAGAGGCTGGTGGACTCTGCACTGCGGGAGTCGCATCCAGAAACTATAACAACGCAAGTATATCATGTAGTTCTAATATGCATGTACATACTTACATTTAAGTATACATACTATAATAACTTTATTGTAGGACACGCCAAATGACGCGAGTCAGGAAAATTTTACTAAAAGCAAATAAATCTTGGACGTTGCGCGTTGTCACAAACTTTATCATTATCATTCATTATACCCCATTCCAAATAGCAACGAAATTTCAAGGCTATTTTGAAATTTGAATTACAGAAACAGATATTTAGAACACTTTACTCTAACTTATTCTTAAAACGGGTAAGATACGTCGGATACCTAATATCTTTCTGATAAATACATTATATTTGGTAATCACAAATTGGCCAGAAAGCAAAGGAATCGGAAAATCTTGTCGTCCTTATTTGGAATGAAGTATAGGTATGTTTGTCAAGTTATTAATACCATCAACTGCCGCCGTAGCATGTTGCACGTTGTACGGCAATATCACGCCTTTTATCTCGTTGATTCGCGTGCAAATAGAAAGAGAGCGACGCGCTATATCACGCTGCCATTCCAGCCATGCTGATAGCAGAAATTGTCATCGAAAAGAAATATATTATATAACTTACTTCATCCTTTTATCACTTTGTTGAACAAAATGAAAATCGGTGCGATAGTGAACCGGAAGTGAAAGTCCGGAAGGGCGAGAACGTGGGCCTGACTTCGCCCACCAGTCCACCACCACCCGAACGCCCGCCCACCCCTTACGTATCCGGTCACAGGACTTCCGGCCCCAACTTTTGACGGTATTAGGCGGAAAATAAAAAGAGATATATTGTATACAGTAGGTATGTAATTAAGAAGGTATATGTACTACGCCTACGTCCACATCGAGTTCTATAAATGTAGGTACTGTTAGATAAATCAAAATAGAAACATAAACTATAATAGTTTTTCCTGTAAGAAAAAAGAAAAATCTGTCCCTAGCTAGGCTAAACCAGAGGGATCCGAAAATATCCATTTTGCTGTCTGTAGTATTCGTATGACCACAGAGTATTATAATTGCTACAGTAATAATTATGTTTGTGTGCGTGCCTCACAGATTACCCCCAATAGATACCGCATGATGAAAATTTTGTTCACGCCCGAAGTCACCATTTTTGGCGGTAGGTGCGGGTAGCGGGGCACGAAACGATGCAACGTGATTGGCCAACTCAAGGTCGCACTACTTCTAGCTCGCTCACTCGCGTTGCTTGTATCAGTGCAAAGTCATAGATGTGGGCCAAGCGTCGGCGGCCCTGTATGCGGTATCTATTGGGGGTAATCTGTGGCGTGCCTCTATAGTCTTCATGAATTACAGGACCGATTTTGATGCGGGTTTCACTGTTTAAAAGGCTAAAAGATAGAAGAATAAGAATAAGAATAAGAATATTTATTGTTCAAACTGTGTACAAAAGATGTTAAAATAAGACAGAATCAACAGTTTATTATATAGATAGGTTATTTTTTATCGAGATCAAAAGTACTATGGTAGTGTATATTTTCTTTGACTGTGGTGTAGTGTAGGTATAGGCACCTACACCACAAAATAATTGATAATGAAACTAAACAACTTTCCCTAAGGAACATGGGTCGGAAAATGAGAAAATGTATAACTTAGCAAGCAATAATAGTTCTCAAAAATCTCCTAAACGTTCAATAAAAGGGAGCACAAGCACAACACTGCTATACAAATAAAAGCATTTCGCCCGCGCTCGTCAATTTAATCGTGAACGAGCAGTAATCTGAGACTAATCCGAACGGCATCTGAAGTGGCTCAAGGCAAAGTGCCTTCATGCCTGCGCTGCCACCTCACCAGTAAAAAAATATGATCCCTATCAGAATTCACTCTCAGCAACTTTTTTCTGAGTGTTTTTCGATTTAGATTTGAAAACATATGTTAAGTGTCACTAAATTAATTGTACAAAATAGGTAGGTTCCCTAGTAAAGTTTCTGAACTTATGTATCGAAATTATTATATAGATACCTCTTATTCTTTTAAGGGTCAGGACACATTGACCGACGGCGAACGACGGCGCGGCCGGCGGGACATACAAAAAACCATGGTACAATAATATATTGCGCCTGGTATTCTCTTCCGATCACGTGACTGACACAACCCTACGTCATCATACCCTTTTACCATGTTTAGCGGCCATTTTTTTGTGACGTAGGCTTGTGTCACTCTGGGAATAGAAGACCTTGTTTTTTTAGACTATGCAAAAAACCAAGATTAGTAGAAATGGGAATGCGTTCGGTGCTTTGTTTGGTGCCAATCGCCGCGTCTCGGTGTCGTTTGCCGTCGGTCAGTGTGTCTCCATCCTAAAACAAATCTTGTAAACCACATAAAATGTTTGTACCACCACAATTACCTACCATGAAAGTATTTTTTTCGTTTCAATAATAACAGCAGTAATAGACTCGTGATGTTAACGAATCATCAGGCAGCGAAAGCTCTAATTAGAATCAAGCTCTAATCACATCAGACAATGAAATAAATAAAAATAGTGCATGGAACCCTAAATGAGTAATAATATCCACCAATGAGTCACCAAATACAGAAGATAACACCCATACAAAGGCCCAAAGAGAATTTGAATGCTATACTTATTCAAGACGGAACGGAGTCGGTGTAGGTTACAAGACCCCTCTGTCTCGACTGTCTGTACTCGATTTAGCGTGAAAACATTTTGAACATCTCCCAGTTCACTTATCGTTTTTCGCATTAAGGAATCCTTTATTATCTCTGCGGTATTTGATACTTCATCGGCAGCTGGCGCCTACCGCTTCCGTAGAATGGGCGCGGATTCGATTGCAGTCGCGGAATTTGATCTTTTTGTTGATGGAGGCGAGATTTGAGCATTTATCTGACGGAGGCGATCCGAGATGTCCCGTGCTCGTGTCATCCTCATTTGTAACGTTATACGCGGACAACCTTTTGTGGTAGCTCTACAATAGACAGCATGCGCCCAAATATCGAGATAAAAGAGATATAGACTGTCACATCAGCCTATCTAGAGTGCCATCGGTTTAAACTAAACACCCAGGTGCGAACGTACGATAATTACAATTGAAAGTAGTTAAGCATGTTGTTGCAATATGTTGCTTACGTCTCATTGCTATAAGAGCGTAACCCAAATTACGATTAAGAAATATGAGTTGGTGGTTACAGCGGGTGCTGCCGTGCTAGTCTAGGAGCCGTCGACAAGCGCCCTACATGCATAATGCGCGGTGTTACGCTGGGTTACGTGTGCCGAGCGTTGCGCCGGCGCGGCGCAGGCCGTTATGCAAGCCGCGCGGAACCGGCACGGGCGTGAGAAACACCGCACCACCTGTAATACAGTGCCACTGAGTGCGCACGAGAACGCTTTACAAGCCGTTTAACGGCAATTACTAGTGCTTTTTTACCATATACGGCATTGAACGGCGATCTTTGAACATCACCCGCTACGACTTGAATATCAAAGTTAATAAATGCTTCACACAACTTGATTTGTTACAAAATCAAAGTAAACGATTACAAAATAATCTAGGAATGCATACAAAGAGAAAAAAATAAAAACTTATACAAAAGAGCGCGCCGCGTATGTTGAGCAAACATGTGCGGCGCAGTTCCTTAAAAAACTCTGTGCCCTGAAAAAAACAGAAAAAAAGACACTCGAATACTGAAGCTTGCTCGACTGACAGGAAATATGATATTTTATTTTGGGCGTGGGATCAAACCGAGTCGATAATTTGTGTCCCGAATAGAACATCACAGGCTACGGTGAAATTAAATTGTTGAAGACGTTTTATGTCATTAATAAGGAAGGGAAAGGTTCTTTATAACGTGAAACGTCTTTTGAACATCGCAGAATGAAGCCGTTTCAAAGGAACATGGCTAACAAAAATTATACCTACTATTATATTTATAACAAAGATGACACAACTTGATCAACTGTTGTTGTTTTGTATTGTTTGATCTCAAATCTTACTTCTTAAATAGCTCATGATAAAAAATATATACAGGGTGGCCGGGGAGTTGACGTTCAAACGTAAAATTTAGGTCCAGTATGTCGTGGGGTATCCGAATCACCCCCATGTATGTTCCGCGATTTTTTATAGTTTTCGAGTTATGATGATTTTTCCGATTTTTTGAGGAAACTCGACATGACTGGCTTAAACAATTTCTAAAAAAAAAAGTGTAAGACTTTTTAGAGATTCTTTTTTTGCAACTTAATCTTCATGAATTGTGCCTTTATTCATAACATCATCAGCATCGTAACTTTGATAAAAGTTATGAAAATATTGGTCTAAAGTTAAAAATTTGCGATCCGTGAATTATGACAAAATTTTCAACTTTAAATTAAAACTCTAAACAGGTGACCTTACGATTTTTTAGCCAATCCCAAAAATGCGGCCAACTCTCAGCTTTCATAGTCATAAATAAAAAGTAGTACTTAAGAGGGCTAATTTGGCTAGAATTGATCTTCAAAGACAACAAGGCGGAAAACTCTTAAAAACAATTTTTTTTTTTTTGCCATAATTACCACGCCTAAGGCTAAATAATGATTAAAGAATGCAGAAAACCTAAACGGCGACGGGTTATGCCGAACTCTTACCGGCTAAAACCCCACCGTGTTCCACCTCATCGCATATTGCCGTAGAGCCTGAGGGCCCGTGAGGAATCTTCCACACTCTACGGCGCAGCGACCAACCTTACCAGATCTCATCTCTGTTGGCCTTGACAAGCCTACAGGCCTTTAGGTGGAGCGTGGGAACACGCACACAACCACTAACCTAACCTAGGAGGAGGGAGCCGACAGCCGGGTGCTACCACTGCGACGGCTGTCTCGACGAGACGGCGCAGCACGTGCTGCAGGAGTGCCCTGCGTGGGCGGGAGAGCGCAGTGAGCTCTCCCAGGTAGTTTCAGACCTCTCGCTGCCGGCCATGGTTCGCGCTAAGGTCGACAGTGAGGCGTCTTGGCGCGCGATTCTCTCCTTCTGTGAGGCAGTAATGCTCCAGAAGGAGACGGCGGAGAGGGAGAGGGAGTCGACTTCTGAACTCCCGATTCGCCAAACCTGCACGGGGCGCAGACGGGCTGCGTTTGCTCGCGGTCTGCCTTCCCCGTAAATTTGAGTCTCTGGGCGTCGGGCTGGGGGGTCCGGCGTCCGATCATAGGGACTCGAAGTGGTTGTGTGCGTGTTCCCACGCACCACCTAAAGGCCTGTAGGCTTGTCAAGACCAACAGAGATGAGACCTGGCAAGGTTGGTCGCTGCGCCGTAGAGTGTGGAAGATTCCTCACGGGCCCTCAGGCTCTACGGCAATATACGATGAGGTGGAACACGGTGGGGTTTTAGCCGGTAAGAGTTCGGCATAACCCGTCGCCGTTTCGGTTTCCAGCATTCTTTAATCATTATTTAGCCTTAGGCGTGGTAATTATGGCAAAAATAAAATAAAAATTTTAAGAGTTTTCCGCCTTGTTATCTTTGAAGATCAATTTTAGCCAAATCAGCCCTCTTAAGTACTACTTTTTATTTATGACTATGAAAGCTGAGAGTTGGCTGCATTTTTTGAATTGGCTAAAAAATCATAAGGTCACCTGTTTAGAGTTTTAATTTAAAGTTGAAAATTTTGTCATAATTCACGGATCGCAAATTTTTAACTTTAGACCAATATTTTCATAACTTTTATCAAAGTTACGATGCTGATGATGTTTTGAATAAAGGCACAATTCATGAAGATTAAGTTGCAAAAAAAGAATCTCTAAAAAGTCTTACACTTTTTTTTTAGAAGTTGTTTAAGCCGGTCATGTCGAGTTTCCTCAAAAAATCGGAAAAATCATCATAACTCGAAAACTATAAAAAATCGCGGAACATACATGGGGGTGATTCGGATACCCCACGACATACCGGACCTAAATTTTACGTTTGAACGTCAACTCCCCGGCCACCCTGTATACAGGGTGTCCCGTAAACCGACGTCAACCCGGCGCATGCTGATAGGTTAGGTCATGACATGACTAAGCGGAATATCAAAATTTGGCTTCAGTAAAAGTGGCTTAGTTTTCGAGATATTGACAGTTTTAACACAGATACTGCATAGAGCATTTGTAGCCGTGGCACTCAAAATAGTGACTAAGGTAAAGAGTTTCACGAATTTCATAAAACTATCCTTATCTCGAAAACTAAGGACCATTTCCTAAAGTAAAATTTTGACAGATTGATTGATTGATTGATTGACTGATTAATTTTTTTATTTTTTTTTATTTTAGTATATTCTGGTTAGGCATGAACTAACCTATCAGCATGCGCCGGGTTGGCGTCGGTTTACGGGACACCCTGTATACAGAATGTAAACTTAAATGCTTTACATAATTGTCACGTTGCTTCTGCATTTCCATACATTTGGGTCACGTACCCAACATAGACATGAACATTATGTACCTACTGGGTGTAAGGCACAGCCCTCCGCAAACGGTGAACTCAGACCATCAAACTGAACAAATTTCACTTTGGAGCCTAAGCGATATGGAAGGAAACGCGATAAAAATCAGCTGTTTCATACAAAACTGCTGTACCGTACCTACCCGACTCAAATGTATGGGACAGCTGACTTTTTTTCACTTTTCCTGAAGTAGGCTCCATAGTGAAAATTATTCAGTTTGATGGACTGAGTTCACCGTTTCAGTCTGCGGAGGCCTGTGGCCTGTCCCTTACACCCTGTATAGAGATGTAAGTATTTCTAAAATAAATATCAACATTAAAAAGGAAGGGGAAAAAAGTTGTGCGTCCTACAATGAATTAATATCACCGATGATATTCTGTCTTAGACCATTTAAATAAGGACCTGGCCAGTAGCGTAGCGAGGGGGGGCAGGGGGGGCCAATGCCCCGGGCGGCACTTTAACAGGGGCGGCAAATTCAGGAAAAATTACGATTAATTGAGCTCGGTTCATAAAACCAATTCGTAGAGCAGAGAAAAGTCGAGCTCGCTTCGCTCGTTCTAAGTTTCTAATTTAATTACTGTGCAATTTTATTACCATAATCCTAATGAGTTCTGACCTCATCTAAGACGTGGTGCTAAAAATTTCGAGCTTGCTTCGCTCGCTCTGAGTTTCTATTTATGCATTTTTGGTTGTAAGGGCTTGGTCAATGACCAATAGCTACTGCGACCTGAATAGATCTATTGTAGCTGTTTTCATCATCATCATCATCATCTCAGCCGATGGACGTCCACTGCTGGACATAGGCCTCCCCCAAGGATCGCCATAACGACCGATCCTGCGCTGCCCTCATCCAACGTTTTCCCGCCGCCTTCACCAGGTCGTCGGTCCACCGTGTGAGGGGCCTACCCACGCTGCGCTTTCCGGTACGCGGTCGCCACTCGAGAACTTTTCGGCCCCAACGGCCATCGGTTCTGCGAGCAATGTGCCCCGCCCACTGCCACTTAAGTTTAGCAACTCTTTGGGCTATGTCAGTTACCCTGGTTCTTCTGCGTAGCTGTTTTATTTATGCATAATTACACGAATAAATGTGCAAAAAAATTTCGAGCTCGCTGCGCTAGCTCCGTTATTTTTTGTGTAGGTCTTCGTAAAAACATAAGGGGGCGGCAAAATCTGTTTTTGCCCCGGGCGGCAGAAACCCACGCTACGCCACTGGACCTGCCTTACCTTAGCATTCCCCTCTGCTACGGTACAAGATCAAATGATCATGTACTTACATGTGCTTACAATTTCATACCTCATCCTTATCACTAAACGAGACAGCCTATATCTGTGGAACAACTAGTCTTGTTTGGGGTTCACACGAGACTATTTGTCATGATTTTTGACATTAAAATCCAAAGTTGCGTATTTCTTGCAACCTCGTCCCCCGCAAAAAGTGACAGAAAAGTTTGTTAGTAGAATTATACGCGTAACCCATCCATATTTAAATGGTCTAAGTATTCTGTGGTCATACTCGTATGCCTACTATTCATCGAGACCATACAAGTGTGCGTAGGATCCAAACAGCAAGCAGTAATAATGTGAATCTGTATCAATCAGCATCAATCAGTACCCGGAAGCCTTATCGCTGGATCGGCCGACTGATTGTCGTCGGGCGTCTCGGGCGTCGGGCGGGCGTCGCGTCATTTTGTGGTGCGTAGGTACAGAGCGTGACACGAAGTCGCTACTCACACTTAAAAGCTCCGATAATATAATATCCTTGTCGTTTTTACACACTCACGCTCATTATCCGAGGGCCTCTACCCGCACATTCGAATTTCGCAATTGCGTGAACGTTTTCGTTCCAATGTCAACTCTATTACAATGAAGTGTGGACCGAAACAGTGGCGATATAGCGAACATCGAAAGAGCGGGTACAGGGCCTGGTAGGGACAGCAGAGCCTCGGGTGCACCGAAGCCACGAAACTAGAACATTAAAACTAACACATGCTTACAACAAACAACACGTTACCAAATGAAAGAAACACCTAAAAGAAAACCATTTCCATTTGTAGTACTGAATATAACTGATCATTGAGGTACTTACCTAACATGTCTACAAACCTGAAAACTCACGCTGCCGATTTTTATTACAAAAAGTTTGATTTTTAAAGTAGGTACTTATTTTAAATGTTAGGAACCTGCTAAAAATTTTTTAAATATTACTTTTTTTAATTGTTGTTCAGTTAATGATTTTTGAGAAACGATTACCTACATAGGTACTTACTTATCTGGTTTCGTGTAAATTATTTTAAGTTCACGTTTGTAGGTTGTTAATTAAGTATTATTCCATTCCAACACGATCAAACAAAAAAAAAAAAGTCACAGTTTTAAATTATAAAAAAAACTAATTGTTTTCTCAAATCAAACCCTGAATTATTTATAACGTGCCTAAACTACGCGCTATAAACAGATTCTGGAATGTCCTTAGTTATGATTTTTACTTATTCACGAAACTACCGAAAAAGCTATGGCTTGTTCTTAATCTAAATTATTTATTAAATTATAATATAATATAATAATTTTATTTTTATTTATTTTGGTTTTAACTACTTTTAACATAACATAACATAACTTAAATATTCTTAGCTTCTACTTCTTTCTTTTTTCTTTTGTTCTTATTAATTATTTATTTTAGTAACTCCTGTCACAAGTTTGGTCCGATAATAATCCAGATTTTTAAGTAGGTAGGTATGTAAGTAGATAACCTTTACCTAAGTTCCATTACATTTTCGGATGTCCTGTCTGTCCTTCTATGAATCCGACTGTGAAATTATCGTGCATCGTATCTCTAGGTAGCAAACGATACAAATTACATCTAGTTCATAGTACTTCATAGTAGGTTGGTTGACTCAGAAGCGTTATTAACTTTTATATACCTACTTAGAAATCAATTGAGTTGGAAGAATGGTGGTACGGTAAGGATAATAATGTGGCCCACCCATAGACATGAAGCTTTATGAATAGTGACTTTAGTATATCTACCTACTAGGTACCTAGTGGTAAAGGTAATACAGTGTCCTTCTTAATATGCTGACACTTTTTTAAGGAGTTGATCAGACAGACCATCATACTGAACAACTTTCTCTATGGGACCAACATCGAAATCACGAAAAAAAAAAACAGCTGCCCCATACATTTAGCTCGAGTAAGTTCGCAGTTTTGTATGGAAGAGCTGATTATTTTGTCGCGATTTCGATGTTGGTGCTATAGAGAAAGATGTTCAGTTTGACGGTCTGATCATCTCCTTAAAAAAGTGTTAGCATATTAAGAAGGACTAACATGTACAGGGTGTAACAAAACACCCTAGTAATACTTATGGGGGTGCTTCAGACCATCAAACTGAACAACTTTCACTATGGAGCCAACATCGAGAAAAAATAAACAAAATCAGCTGTCCCATACAAAACTCCAGTACCGACTCGACTAAAATGTATAGGACAGCAGATTTTTTTATTTGTTTCTAAAGTTGTTCAGTTTGATGGTCTGAAGCACCCCCTTAAGTATTACTAGGATGTTTTGTTACACCCTGTATAAAAAGTGAAACGTAACTAAACGCATCAACATCATCCTGAATGGATCAATAGGGCGTAGATAAAGTGTCCGTTTATATCGTTTACAAGATCATCGGTAATGTTTTGATTGAGATCATTGAGATCATCATATCCATAACCTATAAATTAAGAATCGCTTAGAATTGCCAAAAAACGCCATGTCGATTTGATACCGATTGATCGGGTAACTACCTAATTACACAATGTAGCCCAGTCATTTTACGGAGTTTTGTTAGGAGAGGTGCGAAGTAATTATTAATTGGACTTTTAAACTGTAACCGGCACCAGTTAGTGCAAAAAGACTACCTGAAACTTATTTTACAAAAATCGCTACTCAACATAGAACTCAAAATTTTTAAATTAATAATATTAATACTTACCAATGAACTCATTTGAATTAGATTTAAAAATATAAATTATTTTTGAGCAATAAAAAAGGGAGGCATTGAAAGGGGTTAAAACATTTTTGTATGGAGCCTGGGATACCAATTTTTTTTTTCTAGTTTTTATCGTTTTGCGCGGCCAAGCTTAAGACTTTGCATATCGATAGAACACGTCATTACAAATATACTTTGTTATTTGGTAAAATCTCGTAAAGTGTTTTTTTAAGCTCGATTTGAGCTAAGTTTGACTTTAAAAGTTTTAATTTTTCAAGGCTCCTAGGGGCTTCATTTCTTACCTGATCGAGATGAAACTTGGTGTTTGCATAGTAGAGGCGTAAAGAATTTACATTTTTGTATGGAACCTGGGATACCAAAACTTTTTTATTTATTTTTTCTAATTTTTATCATTTCGCGCGGCCAACCTTAACCTTAGCGACTTTGCATATTGATAGAACACGTCATTACAAACATACTTTGTTATTTGGCGAAATCTCCTAAAGTGTTTTTTTAAGCTAGATATTTGACTTTTAAAGTTTTAATTTTTCAAGACTCCCAGGGGCTTTATTTCTTACCTGATCGAGATGAAACTTGGTTTTTGCATAGTAGAGGCGTAAAGAATTTACATGGTTTGTATGGAATAGTCTTGCTTAGTAGGTTACCGGCAGAATGTCCCGGCGGCGGACATATTGTATAATGTATAGTATACCGGGTTTGTTTTCCTTGCCTATTCCCACTTTTCTCCTGCACTTTTAAGTCAAATTACCTAAGTAGGTAGGGTACGTACTAAAGACTGATTAGAACATTTAAAGTTAAACTTATTAGAAAATGGTACGCGGGCTAAATAGAAAAGCCCATCATTTGGACGACATAATAATCGAATGCAACACTACTGCTGCCATAAACCAATTGATAGGAAAGGTCAACAAACAAAGTCGTTGAAAAGTAGAGCCAATCATCTACAACTGTTTCATTTAGGTACCTAACGTTAGTAAAATTAACTTTCAAATATACTTTTATGTGATGTTGATGATATAACAGGCTTTGAAATAGTTCCCAGTTGACTATTAAGTGGTCATAAAATTAAAATTAGAACCAGTAAAGTAGAAGACAAATTATTATTTTCTTTTTTCCGACATGTTTCACAACTGTTACTCAATGTTGTAGTTAAATAAAAAATACGGGGCGTCACAGCAGTCATAATGCTAGGAGATGTTAGAGTGTTCCTTCCTTATAAGCGATATGGCACAGAGGCGGTGTCGTTGCGCCTATAAAATCGTCTAAGTGTAAACACGCGTAAATATCGCACCGCCACGACACGCCACCCAATCGTAAAATCTATTTCTCGCACCATTACAGCGAGCGCGCTCAACTTTTTTTTATCTTGACGATAATCAATAAAATTTTAATCAAACGCAGCCTCATTAAGTCTGAATAATGGGTAGGTAACGTATAGGTACGTTTTCTGGTTGTAACAAACTATAAGTTCGACTGTCCTAACCTATACCTAAGAGAAGCGAAATAACATTTAATGTTTTACGGTGTAGGTATTCATCAACCGTCTCTAACGCAATCGTTTCCACTTTATCTTGGTTTGAAGACAAAGGATTGACTCACCGACGAAATTATTAGGCCTAATATTACATATACGAACACAAACGACACAACTCTTGTTATTCCAGAACCTGTACCCGGACTTTCGATGTTTCGATGATCGCCCCTGTTTTGGTCCGCACTTCATTGTAATAGAGTTGACATTGGAACGAAAAAATTCACGCAATTGCGAAGATCGAATGTGCGAGTAGACACACTGATTGCTATTTCGAGCGACGAATCTCCTGGGTATTTCAAAAACATTCTCGTGATATAAGTACCTAAATACTTAATCTTAGATACGAGGAAGTATTAGTATCTTACAAAAACCACAAAAACAAATTAATAAAGGTGTTTGATATCCCGAGATAGAGACTTAAAGTAGGTATAATACTTAAAAATAATGCATATAAGTTATAATTATAATAACCTGTCGTAAAGACACACGATAGAAGTGAAACTTCCGCAGCTGTCAAATTTAAAGTTCGAACTTCCGTTACACGAATAGGTTGCGGCTGGGTTGCGGAACCGAATTTCAAAGCCCTCCCATAAAAAGTTTCACTTCAATAAGTAGTTTTGATTTGTATACACGGCGACACGTCAAGCTATATGCATAAACCAACTAAGCTATATTATAGGTACGGTTACGGTATAGTATTGACGACGGGTTTGGATGCAAAATGCGTGTAGGTAACTCCACGATCAACGATCAAATTCTTAAATAACATAAAACAACAACAGTGGTCAAGACACGGAATATATAAGAGTTTACAAGTCAAGATTAGGCAAAGGGCGCTGCCGCGCCGCCGCCGTTAAGACGGATCAAGATCGAGAAGAATGACATGACATAATAAAGAAGTTTATACTCCTGGAGTGAGAGGATACGGGAGTGATGACAATAAAATAACAACAAAATTACTAGAATTGTATATTACAAAATCGAAAATTATCATGAAACTTTCCTCAAAATATTAAATCATTCATCACATTCTTCTAAAGCCGTTTGACTAAAATTGCCAAATGTAACGTCTATCGGTACCGAAAAATATGCAACGACGTGGTCGCGCAAGTTTGCCGTGGCAAGCTGAAGACCAGCTGTTGCACAAGGTACAGGAGACACATCCCTGGGTTTTGCGCGAATAACCAGTTTTCCAAGCAAACCTGGGGCTAAGAGGAACCTGGTGCGAGGGTTACAGCACCAACCGGCGCCGAGACGCGCCGCCTCGCCCCAAAGTCCACAGCAATGGATGTAGATCGAGTATGAGCTCCTGTTTGATATCCTGAAAAATATAGTTTTTTAGGGTTCCGTATCCATACCCAAATGGTGAAAACGGAACCCTATTCATAAGCATAAGGTGTCCGTCCGTCTGTCCGTCTATCTGTCTTATCTATTTAGAGCTGTAACTTTTGAATCGTAATTACTAATAGACTGTATTGACATTAATGTGCGTTATTATTATTATAGCGGATTTGCTAAAAAATGACAAAAAGATAAAATTAAGTAATTAGGATTCTCAACTTCTCATACAAGACACCACTTAGTTTGTATCAACGTTTTTGCTTCTCGCTCTATCGTAAAAACGGTAATACCTACATAAAAGCGTCAAACTTGGTACCAATAAGGTTCTCTGATTATGTTTATGTATCACTTTTACCCGCGACTTCGTCCGCATAAATTATATACCAGATTTTAAGTCAGATGATAAGCTATCAAACAAAAAAAATTTCATCAAAATCGGTTCAGTAGTTTTTGCGTGATACTCGAACAAACAAACACCCAAACAAACAAACAAACCAAAACAAACAAACAAACAGACAGACAAAAAAACCAAAAATTGATGATTTAGAATCAGGGACAAGTAAAAATCATGTCGTAATTTTTTTTTTGTAAATATCTTTAATGTACAGACACATTTATGTTACAGTTTTATAATAGTTTAGATTTGTGTCTCTGTATAAAATAAATCTTAGGTACCTACAACAACTTGCGAACAACCACTTCATTCTCGATGTTAAATATCATAACTTCTGGTGACCAAGACATATTTATTGGATGTCTAGGTTTAGGTTCCATGATCTTCCGTGGAGGAGCCCATACTAGTTGACTATATTTTCGCAGCGCTATATCTGCAGTTCCATCACGTAATATATCTGTTGCAGGAACCTGCAAAACGAATATGAGCAAATAAAGCAATTTTTGCTCACAAATTAAGCATCTTCATTCCTCGGCATTCTACTTAGTGGAGTCCCTGAAGGTTTTTACTTCGGAACCCGTTAAAACTACTCCGATTTCGAGATTTTTTTTTAAATGTAGTTTATTTCATTTATTTATCTTTATTGGATATCATACAGCAAATCACTTAATTTCTAATACAACAACATTTAAATTATACAGCGCCAATTACATGATAACACGTTTAAAAAACTGTTTAAGGTACAGGGGACAAAACTAAAAAAAAAAGAAAGTTCGGAGAAATAAAAAGATAACCTAACATTTAAACTTACTGCTTCTACAGGATACATTATCCCGTTTTAAAAACTGTTTGAGGTATAAAAAAACAAAACGTACCAAATATGAAAATTTGGACAAATAAAAAGTACCTACCTTACATTTAATCTATATGTTCCTACGGGATAAAGTACCATAGGTTGCTCAATAAACAATTCGGTCATACAGTCAAACATTAGACGTATTGAAAACACTAGTACAAAATTTCAAAAATTACTATAATATAATTTCTATAAATCTCAATAGTCATATAAATGGTAGACTATACGACCAAATCGCTTGCCGAGACACCGATCAATGTACAGTTTGTCGTAGCTGCTGACGAGATGATGTGTTATGCGAGTAAACAAATGTGTTTGTGTGTATGTGTGTGAATGGGTGTCATTACTATAAAAAGATACTGAAATTAAATAAAATTTAGGTATGTAAAAAATATAATATTATATAAATATAATATTTATATGTGGTTTAAATAGGCTGCGTTCTTTACTGCGTCCTTCGCTCTTTTGGTATACTGCCCCAGTGACATAAAGAAGACATCAGAATCGCACATAAGGTCCTCGTGAGCGTCAATACATCGGTTCAAAACAGAATTCCTGGCATAATTACTCTGTGCATGCGGGTGGTGCAGAAGGCGAGGCCGCCGCAAGCGAGAGGTGTTCGTACGCAACCCCACCCGTGACAACAGTTCCGGGCAGTCCAATCCACCATTGAGGATGGAGTGTAAAAATTTTAGATCCACGATCACTCTTCTATCCCTAAGACTCACGATCTCAAATAATGCACGGCCCTCCTCATAGTGGAGGAAGTTGAGTTTAAATTTAAATTTAAGGAATCTTAAAAATTTGTTTTGAACTGCCTCTATGCTGTTTGTATACGTATTATATGCAGGAGACCAGACAGGAGAGGCATACTCGAGGATGCTACGAACGTACGCACAATACAATGTTTTCAATGTTTGTGTTTTCCTGAAAGCCTTTGCTACACGAAAAACAAAGCCCAATAATCTACTTGCTTTTTGAATAATGCAATCATAATGCATTGTATAAAGCAGCTTTGAGTCGAGAGTAACTCCCAGGTCCTTCACATGTGACGCGCGAGAAATAATCTCACTGTTAAGTTTGTATGGGAATTCTATAATCTTGCGCTTTCTAGTAAACGTGATCGTTTGGCACTTACCGACATTTAAGTCCAATTTATTACGGCTACAATACGCAGTCAGCCTATCTAGATCCTCTTGAAACCGAATGCAATCTTAAAATACTACAACCTTTACAGTTTAAAAATTAACGCTTTTTTTTCGTATAGAAATTTTTGAGCCAGTAGTACTTTGAAACTATATAACATAACGGAAATCTGACAAACCACAGACAAGGATATTAGTTTCTGGATGGTGTTAAATGGTGGTGTTAAAATAAAACAATCATGTCATTTATTTGGTTAAAATTCAAAATAGAATCAAACTTTGTTTGTATAGAGCGCGCTCATCAAGGTTTATTCGTCAGCCAGTCACAATTAAAATTGCCTCAATGTAAAGAGAAGTCCTGTTCTTACATGAATTCGCAAGTTGTAGAGCATATTTTGTTAAAATTTACTTTTTTTGGGTTACAACTTTTTCAGTTTTTAAACTACTTATACAGGGTGTAACAAAACACCCTAGTAATACTTAAGGGGGTGCTTCAGACCATCAATCTGAACAACTTTCACTATGGAGCCAAAGTCGAGAAAAAATAAAAAAAAATTACCGTCCCATACATTTGAGTCGAGACGGCGGCACTGCAGTTTTGTATGCAAGAGCGGATTTTTTTTTCGCGATTTCGATGTTGGCTCCATAGTGAAAGTTGTTCAGTTTGATGGTCTGAAGCACCCCCTTAAGTATTACTAGGGTGTTTTGTTACACCCTGTAAAGATTGTAGTATTTTAGATTATGCACGTTTTAAAAAAAATCATGAAAATCGGAGTAGTTTTGACCGGTTCCGAAATAATAGACTTTTTAAAGCTACAGGTACAGTCAAGAGCACATCAAGCTTTACACTTGCAGTTCAATTGTAACGCTTATGGCGCACTAAATAAGAACGGTACAAAGTCCAAAGTGGCAAGCTTGACGTGCCCTTGACGTACTAGTAGTAGAAAATTGCTATTAAAAAGATTGAACTAACTCTTGTTGGTATAATTTTTTGGCGAGGATTGAAGCAGATCATAGGCGGGAGGACATTCGGCAGTAGATCATCTTCTCTTTGTGTAGCTGAGTTCACGAAGGTATTTTCAGTCATACCTATCAATTTAGCACACCAGGTTGTCCCGTTGGTCCCGGCTACTATCTCTGCTTTTAGTACCCGTTACATAAAAACATTAAAAACCACGTCAGAAGAAGCACACCAGGTCAAGGAATATAGGTACTACTGTCTACTGAGAGCACCAGGTCAAAGTAGGCTTTAGTTAGTCGAAGATGAAGTCATATTATCATGGGAATTTTATGTTTATTATGGTGTTTTCTTCGCTATTGTTAAAATATAATATAACACTTGCAATAAATGAACAAAAATAATCACTGCGTTTTCTTTAAATCAGTGTGGATCATAGAGTAAGAAGAGATGGCATATCGGCTTTTTTCTATAGAAAATGTTGTCGCCAACAAAGGGGGTGAAAAACGGGTGAGGGGAAGGGTTAACATTTAAATACGCTACTTCCCGCTATTATGACGTCAGGCCCAGTTGAGTGTCTGTGCACAGTTCGATACAACATCTCTACCCCAGGGGAGCGCGTTATTTTCTCTATGGTGTGGATCAAGGATCGTTGACGGTGTGGGTCTTGAACGTTGCATCGATCAGAGTAAAACACATTGAAAATAAGACTTCTAGAGTAAAATATTTAAACGATAGCTGTATAGTACTCTTTGTATGATAGTTTGTGGGGAAATATCATAGAAAAAAATATACTCCTAGCGGAAGTGAAATACGAATACGTTCATAGAAAATTTTTTTTTCCTTTAATGGATTTGTCCAAAAAGTCAAAAATGACAATCAAAGAGTACTTTATTCCATAGAGATAGGAAATACTACGTGTTTATTCTCAGAGGAAGGATCTCTTTTTGACTTTATTATAAAATAACCGGATGACATGGTAGATACCAAGAACATTGTATATAGTCACTGACCTCTATACAATATAGTACAATGAGTACAACCGAGTACAACATTTTTGCATGGTACGAGTACAGTACATATTGTATGTATATTTTCTTTGCCTTATATTAAAAACTTTTCGATAGAATGTCATTGAGTAATGATAATGAGTAGATATACAACTTGTTTTGTAGTTTGTAAACTTTTCGATACCATTTATAGATTCTAAGAAATAAATGAAAAACTGAAAAAGAAGTCCTTTTAGACTTTAGAGGCCTAATTATAAAGGTTGGGAAAGCAAAAAACAGCCACGTGTGTAGTATCAAATAAAAATAACCTACTAATATCTACGTTTATCACGTAGGTACGTCGTACCTACATTGTGAGTACCTAACTTATAGGCTGAGATTCAGAGACGATTTTTTAAGTCATGGTTCGAACTAAGTAGGGCCAAAATCTATGGATTTTAGTTCGAACTAAGACTTAAAAATCGTCTCTGAATCTCAGCCATAATTGCAGCCATAGTATTAATCAAAGACATATATATTACTAGCGTAAGGATATGGCCTATGAGCTTGACTATTGTCCCCAGTTCGTTGGCTCTAAAATGCAAGGAAAAATGTCAGTTTAGAGCACTCGAAAATATATGACACGATATAGTTCGTATACGAGTTATGACAGATGGCGCAAATTTTTGTTTCTATGAAGAAGGTTTTTGCAAAACATTCTGACGGGCCTATCCTTACGCTAGTAATATATAAATTTATGGTATTAATAGATACTCTTTCATATACTGTGCTTATAGCCTGGAATTTATCGGATGCCCAACAACTTCGAACTTAAAATAACGCGTTTCCGTATTTCTCTCTATAATAATAATAATGTTACTATAGTCGTGAAAGTCAGTGGACGGTGCTTGTAATGGTAAGACACGGTTGCGCAGGCGCCGCGACGCGTGACGACGGGCTGCGCGGGCGGCGACTCCCGCAGGAGCGGAAGTCTTGCGCGCTTCCGCCGCCCGACGCACTGCCCGGAGATCCGGTCTGCGACTTGCACGATCACGAACATCCGATTATACTCTGCCAAATCGTTTCAATTTGAATAAAACTGACCAAACCTATCGTGACTAATATTCCAAAAGCATGTTTCTGTCGAGGAGTTCAAAATTATGTGTCAGAATCAGAATAATGTTAACGATACAATTTTAGAAATAAGTAAGTATACATAAGTATACACTTTCGTCGATGTAACTATACAGGGTCCTTCTTAATATGCTGACACTTTTTTAAGGCGATGACCAGACCGTCAAACTGAACAACTTCCTCTATGGGACCAACATAGAAATCGCGAAAAAAAAAACAGTTGTCCCATACGTTTGGCTCCGAGTAGGTTTGCAGTTTTGTATGGAAGTGATGATTTTTTTTTCGCGATTTCGATGTTGGTCCCATAGAGGAAGTTGTTCAGTTTGACGGTCTGATCATCTTAAAAATTCAAGATAACATTCAGATTCAGACCTCATCTCTTTGACTCTACCACCGCTCTCGTCGGAAAATGTTCCGTCAAAGTATTGTAGAGAAGTCGTGGCCAGAAACTCTACAACACACATCTTTTATAAGTACAGTCAAGAGCACATCAAGCACTTGCAGGGCCTCAATTGCGCAATTTTATACGGTTTTGGTTTGGTTTTGGTTTTGGTTTAGTTTTGGTTTAGATTTGGTTTAGCTGAAGTAAAAAAGCTATCGCGATATTTTTTTCAGAACGGTTAAATCGCACAATACAGAAAATTCGATCGAACGGACATCAAACGTTAAGCCAACGTATCTTCCGAAATAAAGCTAAATCGTTACCGTTAATATAATTTGCGCGATACGAATTGTGCATAACGTAACGTTTTTGGTTGTGGTTTTGTTTTGGTAGTATCGTTCAAACTTAGGGCGATTGAGGCCCTGTTCGGTTGTAAGTGTAACGCTTATGGCTACTAAATCAGAACGGTACAAGTCCAAAGTGTCAAGCTTGACGTGCTCTTGACTGTACAAAACAAAATAATATACTCGACGATTTTTTTTGGAAAAAAATCTTTGGATATACTAATGTAGTTACCTACTTACTACAATAATACCTACTAAGTATAATAATTATTACAAAAATACAATATTGAATCACATATTGAATTATCAAGACCAAACATTAGGTAGGTATAGATACTATTACTATACTATTTGGGAGGCGATTTCTTATAGACTAAACAATGAGATCAGTTGGGACGCGGCCTAATGCGGTTGTGACGTTATGCTAAAAATAATGTTCACGAACAAAGGCGCCATACAGCTAGCCATGATATAGGATCGTATTATAATTGTTTTAAACATTAATCAAATTTCATTTACCTAAACAATAAATGACTTAAAAACTGAAAAACAGGTACTTATTATGAGTTGTTACCTTTGCAGTGATTTCTCGCTGCATCGAATTCTCTCTGCGGTGATTCTCTCTGCGGTGAGTCTCTCTGCAGTGATTCTCTTTACGGTGAGTCTCTCTGCAGTGACTTTTTCTGTGCCTTATGTACAGTCAGATTAACATTTTTTTTAAAATGGGTCGAACTTACACGTGGTATAAAAATAATAAGAACCTATAGGTACCTATCTAGTAAGTAACATAACTTATTTTAGCCCGTATATCTCGGAATTAGATAAACAGTTATTTTTTTTTAGGTAGGTATATACAGGGTGAAATTGATATCATTAGCATCCTTTTAAACTAAGAGTCTGCCCATCAAACTGAACAACTTTTACCATAGGAGCAAACTCGGAGCAACTAAAAAATCTGCTGTCCCATACTAAACTGCAATGCCTACTCAACTCAAATGTATGCAACAGCTTTTTTTTTGCTCCGATCGGTTTGCTCCCATAGTTAAAGGTGTTCAGTTTGATGGGTAGACTCTTAGTTTCAAAGGATGCTAATGATATCAATTTCACCCCACTGTAGAGGTTTTAGTATTTTAAAATTATAACGGACATTTAAAAAAAATCATGAAAATCGGAGTAGTTTTGACCGGTTCCGAAACAACAGACTTTTTAAAGCTACATACAGGTACGGTTTATTATTTTACGTGTTTACAAGTAGAGTTGGGAGTTACCTACCTAATGTCTACCCTGCCTACCTCTCTCTACCAAGCGGAACTTTTCGAAACACAGAAAAAAAGACAATGCGGGATTTTCTATGGAAGGTGGTGCCTTATTTTTCACCTAATTTTTTTTTTTAAAGGTTTGCCAATGATATCAATTTCACCCTGTAGAAGATGTTTAGTTATTTGAAAAACAGTGTCTTACACCGATGAACCTAGATTTTCTAAGAAACCAGACAGGCAGGGGAGGAATGTGGGAGGGGGGACACGAAGAGACGAGGTGAAGTAACGGATGAGTGTCCGTGGGAACGGTCGGCACTTCCGCCGCGCTGCACGCCCCACCGCGGCACTTTGAGCTGCTTCCTTCATGTAGGGTGCCACTCAGATCTTTAACACTTTGGAATGATCTCAACTAACATCTCCAGCTCTGGGTGATCAAGATAATGATCACTGTTCAGCTGATTGTGCTCTTAAGTGAGTCCGATTTTTAGGGTTCCGTACCCAAAGGGTGAAAACGGGACCCTATTACTAAGCCTGCGTCCGTCCGTTCGTCCGTCTGTCCTACCTGGCTATACCTTTGAACCGTAAGGCGGTGTCCTATTGCCATCGCACGCGCGATGGTGCGATGCGATGTGATCGTACTGATGGGTAATTCTCCGAAATTTTTCAAATTTTCAAATTTTTCTATGGAAAAATTTCAACGATTTGTAAAATTTCGGAGAATTACCCATCAGTACGATCACATCGCATCGCACCATCGCGCGTGCGATGGCAATAGGACAGCGCCTAAGGGCTAGATAGTTGAAATTGGCACAGAATGTGCGTCATTACGGCGGATTTGTTGACAAATAATAAAAATGACAAAAAGATAAAAATTATGGGTGTCCTCATACAAGGAACTAGTTTTTATCAACGTTTTTTCTTCTCGCTCTATGGTAAAAACGCTAATACATACAAGCGTCAAGCTTGGTGCGATTATAGAGCAAACTCTACAGTCAGTATAACACCAAATAATAAAAACCGGCCAAGTGTGAGTCGGTCTCGTGCTAAAGGTACCGGAGAAATTTTTCTTTTTTGTACTTAAATATGTTGTGTAGTGGTGTTGTACGGAACCCTCGGTGCGCGAGTAGCCCGACTCACACTTGACCGATTTTTTAACTCTACTATAGGTCTAGGATCTTCTTGACGGTTGACATCTCTGTTTCTTCAAGTGGATGAGGAGAAACACAGTTCACAGAGATCGATGGTAGAGCGTAACGTTAACTCCCAAATAACTGTCCCAGTTCAAAAATTACAAAGACAATTTCAAGGTGACTTTGTTTAAAGAACTGGAGGTGTGGTGAACACGCTTGGTTCCAACGTGATTATGATTATACTAGCGACCAGAATGTTTGGTTCCACTACGTTTATTAACGGACCAAGAAGTTGCATAACAGGACCGTTTTGCAATGTCCACCGCTTCACTTCGCTGTAAAATATTTTGCAATAAACAGATACTATTTACGACAAGAGATTAAGTTAAAAGATTAGTAGTACTGGGATCGGTACCTACAAATATGAGGATGACACAAAATTAATCACAGAATAAATACTTGAATGTATTGTATCCTTTGATTTAATTAAAATTGCTGAAGATAGGTAAGGTGACGTTCTTGCATTACGTACTCGAAAAATGGATCTACTTTTCATGGACGAGTCAAAAGAAATGCCGTGTGATTTGTTTTTTTCTTTTTGAATGATTTGTAGAGTCTGTCTAAAAAGTCAGTTTACATGGGTAAATGGGTAAAACGTCAGGGTATGCCTGTAGGGTAGGTACCTGTTTCAAGGGTAGGTAGGTAGGTTTTAAAGCTATATTTGTAATTAGAATTTTGACAGCACCTACAGGGTTACCAGTATAAGTTTTTAAATTTCTACTAAAATTTCTCGTGTAAACTGATTTTTTAGACAGACTCTACAACGAGTTTTAAGCACGCGAAGGTATTGTGGTACCTTTATTCCGCCTAAAATCAAAACAGTATCTCAATCACGCAATGCCGCTCAGATCGTAACTAAGTAAATTAGGCGACGGGGGCTCAATTTATGCGGTCCATGCGCTAGGCTAGTCACCTATCTTGCTATTTGCTTATTTGCTTACCGAGTGTTTTGTCATTAAATTGGGTAATTTTTTCTTATTATTGTCAATTCATTCACCGAATTGGTCTTATTAAAATTATTTTCTAGAAATTTAACAAGTCTTATGAATACTCTAATCTCATGTACGCACGGCGACACATCAAGCTATACAAAACCAAGAACATCACACGCGTTTACCAATATTTCTAATAAGTAATTTACTTATTGATAAATAGGTACATCAAGTGTTTTTGTGATAGGTACACACGGTGACACATCGAGCCATACAAAACCAACATAAGCTGGCCGCGCGTAGGTCAAGTAACGTATAACGTCGCGCGGCGTGTACTACAGCTATCACAAAAACACTTGATGTAGGTACCTATTTATCATCATTATACTTATTAGAAATATTGGTAAACGCGCGTGATGTTCTTTATTGTTTAATGTTAATTTGAAACAACTTCAGAATCTTTTAGTTGCCTACTGATTTGATAAAGCCAAGTCAGTCACCTGAAAAATCTAGTATGAAGAATAGACTACCTACACTGCAAAGAAATGTACCCATACAGAATTTGATAAGAGATCTAAGTGGATTATTCCGAATGCATTGAGTAAGTACGTTGACCGTAGGTCCAGCACAGCACTTGCCCGTTCTTGCTGTTATCGACCGGAAGGCGCGACGGAAACGCGCAATCTCGACCAATTGGACGCGCTGTCATGCCGCGCGCGCATGCCCCCTTGCGCTCCACTTTCCTGCCTGACTCTTGCACATGTAGCCAAGCCATATATACCATTAGCACGAAAAAACCACTAAAAAAAAACCAAATACCAATACCACCAACCTACCATACCATACCAATTGCACTCCTGCTCTGTCAGGCACGGCAGAAAATCAACGCCTTGCTTATCAAGTAAGGCACTACGTTGAGTCGTGTCCTATTCACCGTCGCGGCACACACCGCTACTACCTACCTACTATTTCTATTAATGTACTCTGTTGTTTCGTGTGTGCCTTTAATGGTGAATAAAGATTTTTCTTTCTTTCTTTCTTTCTTTCTTTCATTAGTGCTCGTGATATTATAGTTTAACAAACTTAACTATTTTCAGCCAGGTACCTACACGAACTTAGGTGGGCAATGGAAGAAAATAACTCCACATGTAAGGCCCACCACACACAATACGGAATTGCAATCAGGAATTCTGAATCAGGACTGTGATTTTGTATAGGATTTGAAAGCTGCGCAATTCCGAACGCAATCATGGAGGGGGAAAATCCATACGAAATCGTAATCCTGACTCAGGATTCCGGATTGCAATTCCGTATGTGTGTGGTGGGCCTAAAACAAGACAATAAGAAAATGTCATGCTAATGTCATACAACTACCTTTATAAACTAGATACTTAGCCACTTGCGTGGTTATAAAACTGGAATCTCATAAAATGTAGATTTTTTATAAAGGTTGCAGTCTAAGTTATGGTAGGTACCTACAATCGACCTATTACTTTGATGAAATCTTTAATTCGGTAAACATGTTTACGAGGTAAAAAGGTCTCTTACATTTAGGTTAGAAACGGATTACCTTAGTAACTAACAAACACAAAATATGAAGAGGAACTGTATCACATATCAAATTAAGGTACTAAACTGACTGACACACGTCTTTCAGGGATTTTTTGTAGCACGCACGACATCCATTCTCTTCGGGAAAATAACATGTAAACTCACTTTGAGGATTTATTCTCCACATCTGAGTATCCTAATTAAGGAGCAACGTCTAATAGGCGATCCTTCATTTGTGTTGAAGAATCAAATACCTACCTAAAAAATAACCTTATTTCTCCCCCACTACTTATCACGCTATTCAGTGACGACACTCTTACTTACCGACTACTACGTGATACCTTACGTTCGCGACGAATACCTAGCTTTGAAACAGGAAAACATTGACATTGAAACACAAGCCAACGTGATAACTTTCGTGTAAGTACTTATTCACCAAGTGGAACCGGCAGTCTTTACCTCTGCCAGTTTAATTTGAGCTCCCATGTCTCTTAAACAATCCAAGAGAATGGAAAGTTTAACGCACCTCAAAGGTTCTTGGTTAAATGGTCGTTGTATTCAACCGACATTGACCTCTAGAGCGTTCATCGAGGCCTCTCTCTGCGAGTATAATACATATTCATAGTGGCTTCATCTGCATATTAATAAGGTAGAGATGAGAATAAGAGTCTAGAAACACAAACTCACAGCCCTTTGGCTTTGTCGGCTTACCTTATAAATTCTTTGTGTTGCATTGCACCCGTCAACTGAGCTAAGTCTTATGATTGAGATGACAAAGTTTTTAATTTTATTATCTCTCAGAAATTCTGTGCACCCTCATTTCTAAAAGGATAATTTTTATTTCCTAAAAGGATAATTTTTATTTCCTAAAAGGATTGATTACCTGCATTACCTACCTGTCTGTTTTGTATTTAAATCAGGAAGCGGACAAAGGTATTGGTATGATTTAAATACTTGTTAAGCTTCTTCTTATCGTGTGGGCAGAGCCCTGGTGTCAGAGTTTTTTCAGACCGCCTTACGGCCTCTGACGTGGTTTTTATGTAACGACTACTACCACCAGAGATAGTAGCCGGGACCAACGGCTCAACGTGCCATCCGAAGCACGGAATCATTTTTCTTTTCAGACAATCAGGTGATTCATCAGCCTGCAATGTCCTAACCAACTGGGGAAAAACGCACAAAGTGACATATCACTAGGTGTCCCCCGTGGGAATCGAACCCACGACCTCCGTCGAGAGCCAATGCTCTTAACCATTAGACCACGGATGCAGTTCGGCAGCCTGTTAAGCTGAATACCACAGACTATCCAATAATTTTTTAACTGCCTATAAGAGCAGTTTGGAAAAGAAGAAAACATAATATCCAGCCAACATCGAACTTTGTCTGCCTTAGCAACAATAACATCAATAATTGTTTTTATGAGCGATGAGACCATTTTTTGGAGCTTTTGAAAATGAAGCATAGGTAATTAAGGATAAAAACATCCTGCCTGACTAGACCATAGTTCCGTGTGACCTTCAGCACGGTCCATCTGTAAAAAAAAGTAGTTTGGTTGTCGGCACACGGGCGTTGGGACAAAAAATGAGAAAAAATAATGTGTGACCGGAAAGTCCAGGAGTGCGATTTTTGAAAATCATACGAGCGACTTGACATTCGTCTACGAATTGAGATTTTCATTCCGAGTGGTTACGTTTTTCTCTATTTTTGAAATCGTTCGGATGTGTCAAAACCGTTTCGATTCACACAGAAAACGTTTCAATTGAACGAACGAACGAATGAATGGTTTCATAGTAACATTTCAAATCGGACTTTACCGCCAAAATTATGGGTTAACGGAACGTAGAAAAAAAGTTAAATCTGTTGACGTCTGACAACATTACAAACGTCAAACATTCGAGTGGTAGAATTGGTTACGAGTGGTTCGGAGCACTCGTTGCGAGTGATAGAAAGTTGAATTCAAAAATGGCAAATCATCGATTTTACGTCATTTTCTACTACTCGTTTTGAATGTCTGATATTCAAAAATCGCACTCCAGAGTCGTCTCGTTTTCGGAATAACACTTGCGGAACCGGTTCAGCTCGCGACGCCAAATATCAACATGTTTCCTTCCTCGTATCGTATACCAACAGTACCTACGAGTCTATCTTTAGTTTCTGTAATTCCTTAATACCTACCTATTACTGTGCGTCTAAGAAAATTATGCTTTACGAGCTTTTACCCGCGACTTCGTCCGCATAAATTATATACCAGATTTTAAGTCAGATGATAAGCTATCAAACAAAAAAAGTTTCATCAAAATCGGTTCAGTAGTTTTTGCGTGATACTCGAACAAACAAACACCCAAACAAACAAACAAACAAACGAACAAACAAACAAACAAACAAACAAACAAACAAACAAACGAACAAACAAACAAACAAACAAACAAACAAACAAACAAACAGACAGACAAAAAATAAAAAAATTGGTGATTTGGAATCAGTGACAGGTAAAAACCATGTCGTAATTTTTTTTTGTAAACTTCTTCAATGTACAGACAAATTTCTGTTACAGTTTTATAATAGTTTAGACTTTAGATGAGGAATAGTATACGCTACAACTACAAGTAAGTAATACAATAATCGAAGACTGATCAACATTACGAGTAAATAAACGTCTCTTATAAACAATTTAAAATCCTGAAGTTTCAATGAAACGTTGATAGTTAGATAATAAAACCGGTCAAGTGCGAGTCGGGCTACTCGCGCACTGAGGGTTCCGTAACACACCACCACAGAACACAACATTATTAACTTAGAAAAAAATACTTTTTTGTCCGGGACCTTTAGCGCAAAACCGACTCACACTTGGCCGGTTTTTAGTATTTGTTGTTATTCTGTAAATCACACAAAGTTTGACGCTTGTATATATTACCGATTTTACGATAGAGCGTGAAGAAAAACGTAGATAAAAACTAGTTTCTTGTTGAGAACCCCCCTTAATTTTTAACTTTTTGACATTTTTATTATTTGTTAACAAATCCGCCGTAATAATGCATAATCTGAGAAAATTTGAACTATCTAGCTATTACTGTTCAAAAGTTACAGCCCTAAATAGTTAGGACAGACGGACGGACGGACAGACGGACAGACGGACAGACGGACAGACGGACAGACGGACGGACGGACGGACGATCGGACGGACGGACGGACGGAGGACGTATGCTTAGTAATAGGGTCTCGTTTTCACCCTTTGGGTACGGAACCCTAAAAAACCGTGACTATGTACTAAGTACTAGATACGAGTACTCTTTCTTATACTGTGCCGTGACGTAGATAATACCTACTAAGTACAAACTAATAATAGACTCAACGTGTTTTCGCTCATTATTTTAGAATGATAAGAAAATTACAACTATACTGTTCTTGGTACTTAGATATGCAATAAATACTAGGTTTCAAAATGAGAACATCACCTAATATACTACGTTCCACTACAGGGCACAGGCCTACCCTCAAGTGCCTCAAGGAGGATCATGGATGGCCTTATACGATACCATAAGTAGTTAAATATTTCAAACAGCGTCTGTTAAGCCAATTCGCGAGCGGCAAGACCTGCATTTGCGGCTAGGGCTGCCAGATGGCTGGGAAAGTCCCGGAATTTGGCGCCTGGTCCCGTGTCCAGTAATTGCACTTTAATGTCCCGGTATTCCCGAATACAAGGAGCTCTAACCACGTTTTTATCCAGGGAAATAAAGAGCTCTCTTTTCTCGCTCCAGATTTTGATTAATGTAAAAGAATAGCCTTTGGTATAAGTTTGGAAATCGAGTTATTACGTAGTAGAATCTAGAGCTCGCTTCACTCGCTCCTCGTTTTAGGTTATACTGCACCAACTTAGTTTCACTGCAGTAAAATCTCGAGCTCACTCCGCTCGCTCCAGAATTTAGACCGTATTGCGCAACGACTTCACTATTCGCTCGCTCCTGTTTTTAGATCTTACTGCTATTGCAATAAAATCTCGAACTCGCTTCGCTTGCTCCAGTTTTATATCATACTTCGACGACGTAACGTAATCTTAGCAAATTGCAGTAAAATCTCGAGCTCGTAGAAATTTCCAGGAATTGATAAGCTTGGATCTGGCAACCCTATTTGCGGCACTTGTTCTGTGTGGCAGGAGTATGTTCGTTCCCTTTTGTTGTCTTTTGGCTCACTTTACGGCTAAAGATTCGAACTAGGCTTCATAGTGGGTTGTACCTGTACAACCGTCTGCCAAATCCTACCTCCAAAAATCCATATCACTTTGCAATGATTGAAATACATAAGAAGGTTTGCAAGGTTTGTGTGTAGGTACATATGCAAAAATTCTCCAGCATTCGACGAATGAAGCTCTGTGTCATCGACCGATGTTTATTTTGTCCCAGCATGATGCTTTGGCTTGAAGTCACTGAAAGTAAACAGGAAGTGGCGGAAGTCGTACGTAACGAACATGCAAAACCGAACGGATTTATCGATTGGCAAACGGCAATAATGGCGTCTGCCAGTGCCGCATCTAGTTGACGAAAATAGCAGTTAAGTTTTGAATGACCAACACATGGCGATTGGCGATGCTGATTCGGGCCCGAAGGCTAGACGCGCGTAGCGTAAGCGAGGCAGGGTGCCGCGACGTTATTGGCTTTTTGCGCACATCGAATTATATTAACTACTTACCTACTGCTCCAATCATGTGGCTTCCCATTTGAAAAAAAAAAGCTTTGGTATAATGTCAGAAGCGGAAAATCACACTGCGTCTCCCTCCGCGTTAAGGTTGTTTATATCATCGCTTTTCTTACAAAGTGACCTATCTGTCATTTTTGACGTAACCTGCACTAAAAATACTATGATAAAGTACTTTTGAAGCTCTATCGATCTATATCGACGTTTGGATATCTTCTACCATTTACTAGTTATTTCAGAAATACAATTATTCCTACGAAGTGTCGTATCTGTTTTACCTATTTTTAATTCAATAAATACAAACTTTTTAATAATACAATCTACATTTGCAAAACGGTCTTGAATCACAGATTATAAAAGTATTTATTTTATTTTCATAATACCTACTTTATTTTAGCAAGCTGCAGAGCTTTATTTGCTTAAAAAAGTGTAGAGCGCGCAATCGAAAAAGCTTTTCCTGAACAATATACTCGATGTCAGTACACTTCGTAAGAAAAGCGACGATATAATAATTATAGTTCCTATACATGGAATAATCGCTGGCGTAGAAGTCAAATATTTCAAAGTACGGCTTTTGATGAACCAGAGATTTCCTTTGGCAGGATTGATCTTTGTGATCTGATTAAGATTTGGAGCCACCTCAATTTTCGATGCAGATGGAGGGGAGGGTTTAGTAACTGCGTAAGTTTAGGTACTAAGCCAAGTTTGTTATCGTTTTCGTATTATATAAATAAATCAAAGATGTGGAATTCAGTTCTGGAATAATATTTGCATCAATCTTAAAGAACTGAGAAATAAAAAGATAAATAAAAATGTCAAATATTTGGACTCTTTCATTTTCTGTAACTTAACGTAGTACAAATTTTGGATTTTGATTATGCTTGTTGTAGGACCTATCCCTTCGTATCGCCTCATCATGAAATGAAACTTGTATAAATGTGAGACAATTATTATCCTCCAAATTAATGTTCATGCAAATATTATCAATGAACAGACAAACACCCTGTGTTTTTTATATGTCAGTAGATACTAGTTATAGATAAATAAATATACTAACTCATTTAAAAACTAGCATTGTACAATAAAATAAATACCAGAAGTCTGGAAGTTCTGAAACAATCCTTAAGCTAGCTCTGTGCCAGTTTATTTATCTACTCTCTATCTACCCACCTTCCTGGCGCCGCGCTTCCGCCGGAAACGGGCGTAGACTCCGCTCTAACCCTTACCGCGATTCCGGCTTCCTCTTGCCTTTGAAGTCGACTGAAGTTTCCTCCTCACCACCCCATTTTGGAGGCTTTTCAGATCAGTAGATACTGTAATTTGAAGGGTTTCGTGATCACGAGCATTTTATTTATTCGTTCTAGATACATTCCTGCAAATGACATGGAAAGCAATAAGAATTCAAAATGAGGAACTACGAGTAAATACTGCAAGAAAATTTACTGAAAGTCGGAAAAAGTGCCAGATGAGTGTTATTGATGCCACCATCTTTTTTTTTTTTTTTTTTTTTTTTTATGTTCGATAGGTAAACATTTGACCCCAATCTCACCTGATGTTGAGTGATGATGAGGCCGAAGATGTAGCATGCTTACTAAATGGGAACTAAATGGGAACATGAGTATTGCAGCGGTACCAACAGTCCTTATATTACATCTTTTCTTCATTGATGCCATTGACTTAGTAAGTCAATTATTGATGCTTAAAGTTTGACTTCGTTGTACGTTCGATTCATTCTCTTCAAAAAGATGGCTCGTTTAATTTGTGTCAGAATTACAATCTCTAGAGGCGGAGGTTTCGCAAGTACAAGCCAACCCGGCTCACTCTGTTGCAAGCTCATCAGATAGCGGCACTTCCTCCATTGCATCGCCACATCGCGACCGCACCGCCCAATTTCTTGAGTTACGCCGACTTGCACTTCGTAGACTACGCTGCACTGATTTCCTGCGCACTGTTGCAACCTCATTGCGGTTATTTTGCAAATTCTTAGCTATTTCGATGCAACAGTTCAGTTCAGTAATTTTTGTGTGTTGCCTCGAACGTACTGGAACTTCCACCTGTACCTATTGTAAAAATTGAGATTTATTCTTCTTAGGTAATAACTATAATGTTATGACCAGGTTTGAAATGACTACTGAAGAATATGTACCTAAATTACTTGTTTTGATTGACCTAGCAAGGTTCTTAGTAGTCTTCAATCAATAGGTTCTAAATCTTCTGAATAAATAAACCACAGTAGCTTCTAAACGTCTCCAGTGTAAATAAATAAGATAAATAGTCAAACAGAATGACTGTTGATTTGTTAGGATCACGAGGAGCTTGCGCAAGAATGAGCGATTAGTTTCGGCGCATCTTGAATCTCGGCCTAGTTCGTGGCGAGCACTGCGCTGTGATCGCGGCACGTTACATCATCAAGCACAACAGATTGGGTCACCAACTATGGCGCCTAGCCTGCGCTGCGCCTACTACACATGCACGTTATGTCATATGCTGGTGCGATATGTAGGTAGGTACTTTATCTTTCATTAATCCCTTAAGCATCCAAGGATGTGCTGACTGGGTATTAATTTATTTAAAGAGTTATAAGAATTTTCAATTTGCTCGATTATCAAACAAGTCATGATAATTTCTTTGGAAAGGGAATCTCCAATACCATCTTATCCTGACTAAAATACATACTAACAAGTCATCTTACATTTACGGACGTTCCTACCTAGAGATAGGTACCTACTTGAGTGCCTGTTTCGAAAAACAAGTCTTGCTCTTATCTCTTGTTAATTTCCTGCAACGGTGTCGCAGTCGCAGGTGCTGCAACCTATATACTTATATCGTACCTATACCTACCTACATCAGTATGCAGGCGCGTTGCCAATTACAGCGGAGACCTACTTTCTTACCTTCGAACTTTTACTTCCTGCGGGCCAGCAAAGCGGCCGGTCGCACCACGCAACAAATTACGAAAGTGGCGCGAAATGCTCGGCCGACATTCGCGCAGCGCTTGCGCCACCTTCAGGAAGTGCCGTTGCGGCGGGATTACGTAGCGGTTGCCTGCCTGCGCCTGCGCCCGCGCCGACCTGCAGCCCGCCTGCTGCGCACTCCCCGCCCGCGCCCGGACACTAATCCTTGCATAAGAAACAGGGAACCTGTGGTCGCGTTACCACATTATGTATCCGCGTAGAGTCAAGTTGTTATACATCATGGCTATTGCAACATTTCTTAGGACGTTTCCAAAAATGCACCTCTTAAAGGTTTCCCAAAAATTCTCGTTGTGTACATTATCATCGACACAGGCGAAAACTGACATTTGACCATACATCACGCTGAAGCCAATGGATGAATTTAGAGCTTCATGAAAAAATGCACTTATCATTATCACTGCACTGGCTGAATCCTTCGCTTATAGATAGCACAAACCGAAAATACGGCATGGGTACAATGACATTAGTAAACAGTTTACTAATGTCATTGCATGGGTACATATTTCAGAGGTCAGCATAAACGAAGTCGCGGATACAGCTTGTTGTATTTATTATTATTTGTGGTTGGGCTATTGCAAGCAAGGGTCGTTATGTAACACTGCGGCGACCATCGCTGGTCTTTTGTGTTCGCCCCAAGCTCACCCATATTTTACGCATACCTCCGAACAGTCCGAACTTATGGTATTTTCTTTTCATTCTCGGGAATGCAGGTTTCTTCACGATGTTTTTCTTCACCGCCGAGCTAGTAAATGATAAATACAACCGTACATAAATTCCGAAGAATTTAGTGGTACAGGCCAGGAATCGAACCGCGTCCTCATGATTGAGGCGCTAGTTCTCTTCCGTATGGGCTATCATCGCTCTTGTTGTAAGTCTATGTTGTAAGTGTAACAATAATGTTGGTGTCCAGAAAGAGAACTTGCAACAGTAAAGATAAGTACTCTTATTGCATTCGTCTGCTAAGCAGGATGTATAATCTCTCTCGGAACTATGCCGAGTTACCTAAGCCTAGGCTTGCTTAACTCCAACACAGTTGTTATGAAATTACTTGTAACAGAAAATTTCTCAATGTTATTGATCTATCTGGTGTCTATATTGTTATGCTAGGTTCTACTTCTGGCTTCTAGCTAGAGCTAGACTATCTTCCTAGTAAACATAATATTATGCTAAGACGCTGCATGCCCACCTCGGACGATTTAACATGTTTTCGGAGCATCATCATTGTAGAATATTTTAATAGTTTACTTTTTATTAAGAAAACGTACATTGAAGAACCATAGGTTCCTGCTTAGGACTATAAAATAATATGCCATCGAAAGTGGCTTTCCTTGATTAGAAAGACATGACTCAATGTTAAGGGTTCCGTAACCTAAAAGGAAAAAAACAGTACCTACCCTTTTAGGATCACGTCTGTCGGTCTGTCTATCCGTCTGTCAACGCACTTTTTCTCTGGAATGGGTAGAGGTATCAAGTTGAAATTAATTCCAAATACTACTCGGAGGTACACAAATTCAAGCTTCTAAAGTCAACGCAATCAAAAGATATGACAATTTGTCATATTTTGATTTATTTTATTTTATTTTATTCATTTTAGGAAAACTTACGGACTAATTACAGGATAGTAGGGTATCAACATTTTTTAAAACAACATTGCCAACTAAAAGTTTCCACAGATAAATTTCATTCGTTTTACATACTTTTGTGAGTGAAAATACAAATTTAGTATCAATAAAACTAAGATACCAGCAACTAGTACATTAAATAACTAAAACCTAAGTAATCAATCATAAAATCAAGAAATTTGGGAAACAGCAAGGTATAAAGTACCAACAAAAGTAGGTACTAACGCTGACCCGAGCATGGGAGAATATTAGTTTTTCCACTACAAAATTAAGTTTTTCCTACATTTAATTAGGTTTGTACGGAAACATGAGGAGGCAAGTCCGACTCGCACTTGACCAATTTTTTTGCATGTCTTGTGTTGGCCGATAACGTAGTCTTAAAAACATAAAACGATTCATACGATACAGCCATTTACCCTACCTATATCTATGTTGAAGGTATGGGTGTCCGTTACTTTACTTACCTACTTCGTAATTCGTATTAAAGCAAGTGCAACACGAACTGACGAAAATAAAAAATTTCGGTCATTAGTCTATTTAATTAATGTACAATAGGTACAAAGATCGAGAAGAAAACGTGATCAGAATAATACTTACCTACTACCTAGATATACAGGGTTACTTTTTATTCAGTGCACAAACTTTCACAACTTATTAGGTATCGATCACGTATCGAAAATAGACCCAGAAAAAAAATAAAAAAAATTTTTTTTTTTGCAAAGGACATCTGGCACATAATACCAAAAAATGTATAACCGTACTTCTATTTTTATTATGGACTATGGAACACTAGAAACTAATTGCAGGCCTTAGGCATTAGTTTATTTTATAATGATTTATTAATTTTTATCATTTTTATGTTAAAAAAAACATTGTGCTTGCATCACCTCCTACTAAACAACATTGACAGACATTTTGGGGTTGCTGCTTTTTTATAATTTATTAATAATAAAAGACTAAATAACTCGTTAAATAAAAATAAATGATACTATCTGAGTCGTTTTTATAAAACCCCATAATTTATTACACATTTGACTTCAGTCAAAACTTCTATACATTTTAAGGTATTTTTTAAGGGAGAGCGGCGGTTGTCCTTTGTCTCTAATTTTTGCCATCCCTTAAACTTGAATAAAAATTGCTGTGCTGATCGTACTGTTGACAACCGCGCCGATCGAGGAAGCGAGTGACAGGTGACAGTATGGTCAGTACAAACCAAACATTTTTTATGAATAAGTTCAGATGCAGTTATTTTTTTATTTTTGTTCTAAACCGGGTTAAACAAAAAAGCACGGGTATTCTTAATTTCGATAACCATCATGCTCGCAAAGTTTGTGCACTGAATAAAAAGTAACCCTGTATAAAAGAAGATGAGAAAAACCTGACTTTGATGATGGGTGATCGCGCTAATTTAAAACATCCAAGTTCAATCCTTATCCAATTTCAGTTCTAATCACATTGCAATCCAATTAATATTCAACCGTGCTGAATTCCGTATCGCGGTAAACTTGACATATTTAGGTACTATGGTGACTGACAGCTTAACGTCTGAGTGATCTGTCAGAACGGCTCGAACGGCTGTCAAACGAATAGCGCAATACCGAACGAGTTAAAAGTTGTGGTTCGCACGCTTTCCAATTATGGTTCAGTTGCGATTTCTTTTAAGGTACCTACCTCCTCTACACGCGAAGTGGGGATGACATTTTTTTTCTCGTCTATCCCATGTTGTGGAGTATCATTGGATAGGTCTATTAAAAATTTTGTGGGTTTGGGAAAACCATTTTTCGATTTAGGGATTCGTTAGCGAAATATTAAGCATTAAAGCGAAAATTTTGATTAGAGTCAAGTGTCGTCCCCCCCCCCCCCCCCCCCCCCCCCCCTCTCAGCTAAACGGTTGTAATTGGAGATGTAAAAAAATTCACGGCAATAGCATATTATTATAATATAACGAATTTAAAAGGAAAACTATCACTAAAGCACAAAGCCTCCTTCTAAGTCCATATTATATTGTGACGGGCAACTACGGAATCCTATCCTGTGCGTGGTCCGACACGCACTTGGCCAGTTATTTTTTGCTGTTACCTATCGTAATTAAGAGTAAAACGTTACTTGCATTATAACGATCGTACCGTACCTATAGATCCAAACCTACAGATTTTGCCTAAGTAGTACCTTCACACACTCGAATTGCAATCGTTACCGTTGCACAAGTACCGTCGCATTACAGAATCGGAAAAAGTGTGCAAAAACTCTATTAGGGCGAGAAAATTCACATCGGTGTTCCGTTACACGCGTTCGTTCGCCGAGTGCATAACCCCATCTTCTAGCACGTAATGTGTGCAACGGTGCGCACCCGATCTCGCACGACCGGTCCCCGAAAGTAGGTCATCTCTTTTTGTTCCACCTCGATATTCCGTAATTAGAAAGAGAGGGTGAAGGAACTTATGCTTAGTTCACATGTAATTATGCATGATTAGCTCACTGATTGCGTCAACAAAGTAATAAATAAATGTTAAGGGTAAGTATAAGAGAAATTTTTTTTTTTTACTTGCCTATCACTAAACTATAAAAATTTGCGAAAATATTAATTGATGGCGTTAAGGATACCTACGTAATTGGATGCATTGAGATCATTTCTTTTTAGATTTTTTTCTGTTTTGTGCTTATCTTTTTGTTTCTTTGTTTGTGCACGAATCACTTAAAAACTTCTGAACCGATTTGGGTGGGGTTTTCACAAAAGCATAGGGCTTAGTTTAGTTTGGATTAACATTTGCGATTTATTTCATCGCAATCAGTTCATTCAGTCAAAAGTTTGGAGTACCTACCTACCTATTAAAAGTCTGCGTGTATGAATTCACGGTATTAAATAATTAGGTAATGATCAAACTAATCATGATTAAGTAACGGCCTCAGGACTAGATACCCGATATATTCTGTAAATTCAAGTCACGAGATATTCTGAAAACTCAGAACATGCATTTTCTGACTTTTTAAGTCTATCTCTATCTATCTATAATGTCACGCCTCTTTCCCAGTGGGGTAGGCAGAGACCAGGGCGCGTCACTTACTACGATCCTTACATACCTTTTGCCTCATGCACACCCATACATCTCTTCATACATGCCCGTCGGTTTCGACTTTCGAGTACTTCACACCTCCCCTTTTTGTAGGACGCAACTGACTTTTTAAGTCCTACTAATTAATATCTGTGTAACGTGGATTGACTAGTAGTACCGAAACTATCCAGTGTGTGTGACGGAAAGCTAGCCCGTCGTCGCGTCGCACTTATAATGGACAATGCATGACTCAAAATTGAAGAAATTTAAACTTATGTACCTACCTATTTGTATTAAACTAAGTTACGTTGTTAAACAAGGTATTGTGCTAGTATATGACATGTACTACATTACATTGTAGTAAATACCTAGCCAACAAAAGTTCAGGTCGCCGCGAATCCTATGAGGTGTCGGCCAAGATGGCGGCACGCGGAAGTGTGTGCGACTTCCGCGTTGCCCTGCGGTGCTCGTGCGCCAGCCAGCCAGCGCAGCGCTCCGCTCGTGATGGCAATATGCACTAACCATTACATTACATACACATCTTATTGAAAGACGACATTAAATGGTTTCACGTGCTATCAAGTGTGTGCTAAGACTTGCATAAGTGAAAACTTTGAGTTATTTAGAGTAGAGTACATATCAATCTATAGTAATTACATTTATTTTACTATGCAAAATGAAACTGACAGACTGACTGAAACTGTTCAGGAATTTCTTGATACGATACAAATGTAGATAACAATGCCTACTCAAAGGCAGAGTGAAGAAGAAGCACAACAAATTCCCATGGTAGGTATATATACTAACCTAACCTAACCTACCTGCCCTTTGCTCGAAAAGCTATAACGCTCAGTCGAAAATTAATTAATTACCTACTATACGTAGGTAATGTAGCAATAAGACATTACATTAAACAGCAAAATTACAAATAAGTAATACACACACTCCAGAGCGTTGCCGCAAGACATGGTGCCCAACAGGCCTCTTCATTCCCGCTCTGGATCACCATCCAGGCTGATTATTAGTGCCAGGAAGCTTCCAGCTCTGCGGTCACCAGAGGTCTCATTAAGACGACCCGATAGGTCTGCAAAGAATGCTTTGGCCTCTGGGCGCCAAGGACCCAGCGTCTCAAAAGCAAGGTAGGTAGGTAGGTAGGTAGCTACTGTCCTGGATAATAGCAACGTTTAGCATTCCTTTTTTGTAATTCTACTACGATCTGTAACATTATTCTGAAACGTTTAATAGCTATATCAATAGGTAGGTATGCTTAACAGTTAGCCAGTTATCCAGTCTATGGGCTATATCAATATATTTTACAGTTAGTTTTAATTTTAGACATGACAACAACTTTTACATTTACTAAACTAGATCCGTGTAGATGTCTCCCGCCGCCGGGGGGCGCGGCGGCGCGGCGGCGCGGGGTCGGGACGCGCCCGGACATGCCGCCCGCAATTACTGCCAATTGTGCCAATTGACGGCACTGCCACCCTTCCGCTTTCGAGTCCAATCCAAATCGGTGTCGTCATCCTCGCCGCAAACATCTGCCACTATCGTTTTATAAATTGTGTAATGTATGGTTCATGCTTAGGTCCGATGAACTGTCTTTTGTTTCAAGTCTTACCTTCTTAACCTACTGGTTATGTTATGTGTAAGTATAGTTATAGTACTACTGGTTATGTTATGGGCTAGACAGTTGAAATTTGCACAGAATGTGCGTTATTACGGCGGATTTATTGACAAATAATAAAAAAGATAAAAATTAAGGGGGTGTCCTGATCCTCATACAAGGAACTAGTTTTTATCAATGTTTTTTTCTTCTCGCTCTATGATAAAAACGGTAATACATACAAGCGTCAAACTTAGTGTGATTATAGAGTAAGCTCTACAGAATAACAACAAATACTAAAAACTGGCCAAGTGTGAGTCGGTCTCGCGCTAAAGGTCCCAAACAAAAAAAGTTTTTTTTCTATGTTAATAATGTTGTGTTTTGTGATGGTGTGGTAGTGGTACCCAACCCTCGGTGCGCGAGCAGCCCGACTCGCACTTGACCGGTTTTATTTATTTAAATCAACTGTAGGTATTTAGAATGTACACACGGCGACAGATCAACCTACCCATAGTTCGACCTTATGTCCAAGAACATAGAGGTCAACTATGGGTAGGTTGATCTGTCGCCGTGTGTACAGTAGGTAACTATATAATTATAATGTCTGTATTAGGAAACGGTCCTCAAAATATCAAAAAAAATGTTTTTCTCAAACATGCTTGGAAATGTGAGCATTATTTTGACAACCTTCTTCGAGATAAATCGAAATTGCTGTACTGGCCAACTACATGCGCGCAGCGGCCGGCAATGTTTGTATGAAAATCCATATCTGTCGTGTTTTGCGGCCAAATAAATTACATAGTAAACTCATATCTGTCGTGTAATTTAAAAATGGAACTATCTTTTTCTCCGAAACATGGCGACCAAGGAGGTAACTCAAAAAAGGTTTTATTTAAATTTCGAACTAACTTGCAAATAGAAAGCTGTTTCTTGAAAAAAAAAACAAATTGTTGTTCGTTGTTCGTCATTGATTTTGAAAAGAGTTTTAATTTCCGCGAATTATTTGAGAAAATTTATTGTTTTCATTTCCGCGCATTATTTGAGAAAAGTACTATACAAGCCTTGGCCACAACTAGGCATTGATGGACTTACGTATGTGTGCCTCGGCTTCGCCTCGGCCCACATTTACACGTTCGTCCATCAATGCCTCTGTTGCTGGCCGCTGCAGTAATGTACTATTGAAAACAAATGATTTTCGATTGGGTATTTATTTTACTACATTATTATTATTTTATAATACAGGCATTATTTTTTTACTATTTTATAGTGTTTGATTTTGATTTATAAAGAAAATAAAAATTTTGCGATGACTTTTTGTATACTTAATCTCCAAAGCTCTAAAATTAACAGTAACAGTATTTTAAATGTATAAAATATGTAAGTAATGAAATAGATTTGAACTCACAAAATACAACCGCAGCATCTTCATGGCACTCTTGCTATTTTCTGGGTACTATAAGCGTGTGCTTTGCTTCTCCCACTCTTGAGGGATGCTTGATGATATTGATACTGCTACTGAAAACAATATAAAAATCATAAATAAACATTTTTACTACGTCAGATCTTATGTTATCAAAATAATAAATTATACCATGGCAAAATGTAGGTAATATTTGGATAGCATTATCATACTTTTAACAAGCTATTACATAAGCATTAAGCAGCCAAATCAAGCGTCTTCAAAACTACTTCAACACTTGGTAACTGGAAATTTCATAACTGTTCTCGCATGCAATGCAGATTCAGCATTTAGATAGGTACTAAGCTTATACTCCAACTCAACAGGCATGCTCGTTCGATATTTTTCGCAACTGCTCTACAATTGGTTCAATTGATGAGACCTCTGGTCGCTGGCTTCTGGTCACCCTTCCGCGCTCCTGCCCGTAGCGTCATCTAGTCTTCTTGTCTTGTTGTCTCGACACTTAAATAATCGGGAACAATCTATTATTATTGAATATACTTTTATGTAGCGATATGCAAGCTGTCATATAATAAAGAAGCTTTGTATCGTGCAATGTTTAAGACGTATCCCAGACCGAACGACCTTGACCCTTTAAAAGCCGCCTGACCTCTACTAAACTACATCATTTTAGTAGGTAAGGAGGTAGGTACAGTCGCCCAAATAAGTGGTATACCATTCTAAGGGTTAAATTCGTTTGCACGACATAAAACAATAAAGTAAATTTTTGATGTCTTCAGTCAGTTTCATAAATCTCAACCTCAATATTTTAATTAGCTAGGAAATTTTGTGAAAATTGTTTGACCACTTTCTTGCTAAGAAAGAGATTACAACCAAATAAATAAATAAATATCTTGGACAATGTCACACAAATTATCTAGCTACATTTAAAGTACCAGAATCTAGCCTGGACTTGTATTACGATGACTAGACAACGATAAGATACAAACATCAATGACTCGGGTACAAATATTCATATTCATCATACAAATATTTGTCCCTTACGGGATTCGAACCCGCGACCCTCGGCACAGCAGGCAGGTTCACTACCGTCTGTGCTACCGGGCTGTGCTGGGCTGCTACCAAAAGATTTTATTATTTAATTTTTATTTTTGCTAAATATAATTTGAAAAATTTTACAGACCTACTGTATCTATATAATTATAGTAACTTATTCAGGTACACTGATATAGTATAACTTAAAGGTATGTATTAATTTAGAACATGCATAATAAAATTATAACACAAAAGTAAGTACTTAGCTGAAAAATAGCTAAAGAGACACGTAATTATACCCAAGTACCCAAGCAAAAGCGTGAAAATAATTTAAAGAAACTAAAATCTTAATCAATTTTACCTACTTATCTATGAAGAAATACCTGTTGAAAAATGATAAGTAGGTAATACCTAAATATTTATCACAATTTTAAATACATATAGTCAGCAATTATACCTACACGGAGAAAAATTTCTGTGACAGCAGTTTTATTTTGTAGGCTGTACTAGAAAAAGTGTTGTTGTAAATGTAATTCTCGTAAATTTAACTAAAATTTACTTACAACAGCACATTTTCTAGTAAAGTCTACAAAAAAAATATATTATGCAACAACTATTTAATTTTAGTAGACTTTACTAGAAAATGTGTTGTTGAAAGTAAATTTTAGTTAAATTTACGAGAATAAGATTTACAACAACACTTTTTCTAGTACAGCCTACAAAATAAAACAGCTGTCACAGAAATTTTTCTCCGTGTACATAATTTCTCTTCCGGAAGCATGAGGCTATGATTAAATACTTGTTTCTCCAAGTAATCGATAAATATTTTGATAACAACTGATAAGTTAGTGATAGCATTGCAATACTATAGAAGTTAATACTTTTATACTGCTTTAATATTATGTAATTTTACTTATTAGCAATGTAGTATCTACCCGATCTTCGAGACGCGAAGATACATATTACAACAGATACCTACAGGGTGAAATTGAATCTTCAAGCATCCTTTTAAACTAATATTCTACCCATCAAACTGAACAACTTTTACTATGGGAGCAAACCGATTGGAGCAAATAAAAAATCTGCTGTAGCTTCCATACTAAACTGCAATGACGACGCGCGAGTTCGCGAGTTTCGCGACTCAAATGTATGCAACAGTAGAATTTTTTTTTGCTCCGATCAGTTTGCTGCCATAGTAAAAGTTGTTCAGTTTGATAGGTAGGTACTCTTAGTTTAAAAGGATGCTAAAGCGGATTTTACACGGATCAATTTCGGTTCAATATTGCTTTCGATTCCATTGCTTCAATGGCATTGAGACGTCTAAATACATTTCAATTTGATTTTTGAAAGCTTAGTATAGGAAATGCGTGCAATGTTCAATGTTTTTCAATGGAATTGATGCAATTTGGTTGATCCGTGTAATATCTGCTTAATGATATCAATTTCATCCTGTTTATTGTATTACCTATTTGAACTACCTAACCGAAAAACTACCTAACCTAGAAAATACCTAAATAGAAATCATTTATTTGCATCAATGCAGTTTTCTTACAATAAGAACTATTGTATTGTATTGTCATCGTGTATAATCCCCGCAAGTTGATATTGCGATGGAACCTTGTCACAATAACCGCTGCGTGACGTCATCAAGCACGGGCTGACCTTGCGAACGGTACTGATGGTGCACAGTCGACTACGTCAAAATTACGTCACCAAGATGGCCGCCAATCGCAATATCAACTTGCGGGGATTATATTATTTAGTACAAGTGTATCCAGCCTGCTCGCGGGCTTATACAAGACAAGGACACTCATGTCCTGATGCTTCCACTTCACAAAAACACAAAGTGTGTGTTATGATGGCATGGCGGGTCGTTGTCTGAAGAATAGAAAATTCTGTTGCAATTATTTATACCGAAAACCGAATAGCCAACCACGAAGGTTCCATTGTATATACAGGGTGAAATTGATGTCATTAGCTTCCTTTTTAACTAAGAGTCTACCCATGGGAGCAAACCGATCGGAGCAAATAAAAAATCAGCTGTTCTATACTAAACTGCAATGTCGACGCGCGAGTTCGCCGACTCAAATTCATGCAACAGCAGATTTTTTTTATTGCTCCGATCGGTTTGCTGCCATAGTAAAAGTTGTTCAGTTTGATGGGTAGACTCTTAGTTCAATTTCACCCTGTATAGGATTGAGTTGTCC